>JAGFBZ010000983.1:407500-1030783 GCA_018398805.1 Hirundichthys speculiger | reverse complement strand
GCTGGCTGGCTGGCTGGGCTGCTGCGGCCTGGCTGGCTGGTCTGGCTGGCTGGTGGCTGGCTGGCTGGCTGGCTGGCTGGCTGGCTGGCTGGCTGGCTGGCTGCTGGCTGGCTGGGGCTGGATGGCTGGCTGGCTGCTGGCTGCTGGCTGGCTGGCTGGCTGCTGGCTCTGGCTGGCTGGCTGGCTGGCTGGCTGGCTGGCTGCTGGCTGGCTGGCTGGCTGGCGCTGGCTGGCTGCTGGCTGGCTGCCTGCTGCTTGCTGGCTGGCTGGCTGGCTGGCTGCTGGCTGCTGGCTGGCTGGCTGGCTGGCTGGCGGGCTGGCTGCTGGCTGGCTCGCTGGCTGGCTGGCTGGCTGCTGGCTGCTGGCTGGCTGGCTGGCTGGCTGGCTGGCTGGCTGCTGGCTGCTGGCTGGCTGGCTGGCTGGCTGCTGGCTGGCTGGCTGCTGGCGCTGGCTGGCTGGCTGCTGCTGCTGCTTGGCTGGCTGCTGGCTGGCTGGCTGGCTGGCTGGCTGGCTGGCTGGCTGCTGGCTGGCTGGCTGGCTGCCTCTGGCTGGCTGCTGGCGGCTGGTGGCTGGCTGGCTGGCTGGCTGGCTCTGGCGGCTGGCTGGCTGGCTGGCTGGCTGGCTGGCTGGCTGGCTGGCTGCTGGCTCGCTGCTGGCTGGCTGGCTGGCTGGCTGGCTGGCTGGCTGCTGGCTGGCTGCTGGCTGGCTGCTGGGCTGCTGCGGCTGGCTGCTGGCTGGCTGGCTGGCTGGCTGGCTGGCTGCTGGCTGGCTGGCTGGCTGGCTGGCTGCTGCTGCTGGCTGCTGGCTGGCTGGCTGGCTGGCTGGCTGGCTGGCTGGCTCTGGCTGCTGGCTGGCTCTGGCTGCTGGCTGGCTGGCTGCTGGCTGGCTGGCTGGCTGCTGCTGGCTGGCTGCTGGCTGGCTGCTGCTGCTGGCTGGCTGCTGCTGGCTGGCTGGCTGCTGGCTGGCTGGCTGCTGCTGGCTGGCTGGCTGGCTGCTGGCTGGCTGGCTGGCTGGCTGGCTGGCTGGCTGGCTGGCTGCTGGCTGGCTGGCTGGCTGGCTGGCTGGCTGGCTGCGGCTGGCTGGCTGGCTGGCTGGCTGGCTGGCTGGCTGGCTGGCTGCTGCTGGCTGCTGCTGGCTGGCTGGCTGGCTGGCTGCTGGCTGCTGGCTGGCTGGCTGGCTGGCTGGCTGGCTGGCTGGCTGGCTGGCTGCTGGCTGGCTGGCTGGCTGCTGGCTGGCTGGCTGGCTGGCTGGCTGGCTGCTGGCTGGCTGGCTGGCTGCTGGCTGCTGGTGGCTGGCTGGCTGGCTCTGCTGGCTTGGCTGCTGGCTGCTGGCTTGGCTGGCTGCTGGCTGCTGCTGCTGCTGCTGGCTGGCTGGCTGGCTGCTGGCTGGCTGCTGCTTGCTGCTGGCCTGGCTGCTGGCTCGCTGGCTGGCTGGCTGCTGGTCTGCTGCTGGCTCTGCTGGCTGGCTGGCTGGCTGGCTGGCTGCTGGCTGGCTGGCTGGCTGCTGGCTGCTGGCTGGCTTGCTGGCTGCTGGCTGGCTGGCTGGCTGCTGTTGCTGCTGGCTGGCTGGCTGGCTCGCTGGCTGGCTGCTGGCTGGTGGCTGGCTGCTGGCTGGCTGGCTGGCTGGCTGGCTGGGGGGGCTTCTGGTGCTGGCTGGCTGCTGGCTGGCTGCTGCTGGCTGGCTGGCTGGCTGGCTGGCTCGCTGGCTGGGCTGGCTTGGCTGCCTGGCTGGTGGCTGCTGGCTGGGCTTGCTGGCTGCTGGCTGGTGCGGCTTGGTGGTGCGTTGTGGCGGCTGCTGGCTGGCTGGCTGGCTGCTGGCTGCTGCTGGTGCTGGCTGGCTGGCTGGCTGGCTAGCGGGTGGCCTGCGGTTCGATTGGTTGGATGCTGGCTGGCTGGCCTGGCTGGCTGGCTTTGCTGCCTGGGGTGGTTGGCTCGCTGGTGGCTGGGTGGCTGTCTGGCTGGCTTGGTGCCTGGCGGGTGGCTGGCTGGCTGGCTGGTGCTGGCTGGCTGGCTTGCTGGCTGCTGGCTGCTGGCTCCTGGCTGGGGGGGCTGGGATGGCTGGCTGCTGGCTGGCTGCTGGCTGGCTGTTGCTGGCTGGTGGCGGCGTGGTTGGTGCTGGCTGGCTGGCTGGCTGGCCGCTTGGCTGCTGGCTGCGCGCTGGCTGCGCTGGCTGGCTGCTTGCTGCCTGGCTGGCTGGCTGGCTGGCTGGCTTGCTGGCTGGCTGGCTGGTGGCTGGCTGGCTGGCTGCTGCTGGCCTGACTGTATGGCTGTGGTGGCTGGCTGGCTTGGTGGTGGCGTCCTGGCTGTCTGGGTGCTGCTGGCTTCTGGCTGGCTGCTTCTCGCTGGCTGGCTCCCTGGCTGGCTGGCTGGCTGGCTGCTGCCTGGCTATGCTGCTGGCTTGATGCTGGCTGGCTGGGTGTGCTTGCTGTCTGCTGGCTGTCTGGCTGGGGGTGTATTGGCTGGCTGGGGCTGGCTTGGGTCTCTGGCTGCCTCCTGGCTGGTCTGCTGGGCGGCTGGCTGGTTCTGGCTTCCTGGCTGCTGGCTCGCTGGCTGGCTCGCTGGCTGGCTGGCTGCTGCATGGCTGGATGGCTGATGGTGGCCTGGATTGCTGCTCGCTGGTGGCTGGCTGCTCGCTGGCTGGCTCGCTGGCTCGCTGGCTGGCTGCTGGCTGGCTGGCTGGCTGGCTCTGCTGGCTGGCTGGCTGCTTGCTGGCTGCCTCTGGCTGCTGGCTGGCTGGCTTTCTGGCTGGCTGGATTGCTGGCCTGGCCTGGCTGGCTGGCTGGCTGGCTGGCTGGCTGGCTGCTGGCTGGCTGGCTGTGGCTGGCTGGCTGGCTGGCTGGCTTGCGCGCTGCTTGGGCTGGCTGGCTGCTGGCTGGCTGCTGCTGGGCTGGCTGGCTGGCTGGGGTTGGCTGGCTGCTGGCTGCTGGCTGCCTGGCTGGCTGGCTGGCTGGCTGGCTGCCTGGGCTGGCTGGTGGATCCTGGGGCTGGTGCGTGCGTTGGTGGCTGCTGCTGGCTGGCTGCTGGCTTCTGGCTGGCTGGCTGGCTGGCTGCTGGCTGGCTGCTGGCTGCTGGCTGCTGGGTGGCTCGTGCGTTTGGCGCCTGGCTGGCTTGCGGCTGCTTGCTGGCTGGCTGGCTTCTGTCTTGCTGGCGGCTGCTGGCTGCTGCCCTGGCCTGGCGGCTGCTTGCTGGCTGCTGGCTGGTGGCTTGCTGGCATGCTGGCTTGGTGGTGCGTTTGGTGGCTGCGCTGGTGGCTGGCTTGGCTGGCTGGCTGGCTGGCTGGCTTGGCTGGCTGGCTGGGGGTGCTGCGGGTTGGCTGCTGGCTGGCTGGCTGGCTGGCTGGCCTGGCTGGGTGGCTGGCTGGCTGGCTGGCTGCCTGGCGGCTGGCTGGGTGCTTGCTGGTGGCTGCTTGGCGCCTGCCTGGCGGGTTGCTGGCTGGCTGGCTGGCTGGCTGGCTGCTGCTGGATGCTGGCTGGTGCGTCCTGGTCTGGCCTGCCTGGGGCTGGCTGGCTGGCTGGTTTGCTCGGCTGTCTGGCTGGCCTTGGGCTTCGTGGTCTGGTGCGTGGCGGCTGCTGGCTGGCTGGCTGCTGGTGCTGCGCTGTGGCTGGAATTGGATGGATGGATGGATGATGGATGGATTGGATGGATGGATGGATGGATGGATGATGGATGGATGGGTGGATGGATGGATGGATGGATGGATGGGTGGATTGGATGGATGGATGGATGGTGGATGGATGGATGGATTGGAATGGATGGGTGGATGGATGGATGGGGGGAGGATGGATGGATGGATTGGATGGGAGATGGATGGATTGGTGGATGGATGATGGATGATGGATGATGGATGGATGGATGGATGGATGGATGGATGGATGGATGGATGGATGAGGGATGGATGGATGATGGATGATGGATGGATGGATGGATGGATGGATGATGGATGGATGGTGATGGATGGATGGATGGATGATGGATGGATGGATGGATATGGATGGATTGGATGGATGGATGGGGATGGATGGATGGATGGATGGGATTGGATGGATGGATGGATGGATGGGATGGATGGATGGATGGATGGATGGATGGATGGCTGGATGGCTGGATGGTGGATGGATGGATGGATGGATGGATGGATGGATGATGGGGCTGTGGATGGGTGGATGTGGTGGATGGATGGATGGATGGATGGATGGATGGATGGATGGATGGATGGATGGTGGATGGATGGTGGCTGGATGGATGGATGGATGGATGGATGATGGATGGATGGATGGGATGGATGCTGGGGATGGCTGGTGGATGGATGGATGGATGGATGGATGGGCTGGGGATGGATGGATGGATGGATGTGGAATGGATGGGTGGATGGCTGGATGGATGGATTGGATGGGTGGCTGGGCTGGCTGGATGGAATGGATGGCTGGATGGGTGATGGATGGATGGATGGATGGATGGATGGATGGCTGGATGGCTGGTGGCGTGGATGGTGGCGGGATGGGATGGATGGATGGGCTGGATGGGGATGAGGATGGATGGAGGGATGGGTGGCTAGTATGTTTTAGAGCAGAGTCCTTGAGGTGCACATACTTTCACAAAGCTGTTTTTGGATGGATGCAGGGATGGATGGATGATGGGATGGATGGATGGATGGATGGATGGATGGATGGATGGATGGATGGATGGATGGATGGATGATGGATGGATGGATGGATGGAAGGATCCAGCTGTTTTTCCTGTACGGCCTCTTTGTTAAAGGTACCAGGTCTCCAAAATGAATTATTTACTTTCCATGTTCAGCCTTCAGTGACTGTAAATAACAGACACTTTAAAGATGACTGACTTGTGCAGTAAACTGCTCTTCACTCTGCTTTTCAAACAAACCTGTAGGAAAACCATGTCTGAGGCAAACAGATGGAGGCAGGTGCTGCAGAGGCAGGTGCTTCAGACGCAGGTGCTTCAGTGGCAGGTGCTTTAGAGGCAGGTGCTTCAGAGGCAGGTGCTTTAGAGGCAGGTGCTTCAGAGGCAGGTGCTTTAGAGGCAGGTGCTTCAGAGGCAGGTGCTTCAGAGCAGGTGCTTCAGAGACAGGTGCTTCAGAGGCAGGTGCTTCAGAGGCAGGCTTGCAGCTTCAGAGCAGGTGCTTCAGGTGCTTCAGGTGCTTCAGAGGCAGGTGCTTCAGGGCTTCAGGGCAGGTGCTTCAGAGGCAGGTGCTTTAGAGGCGGGGTGCTTCAGACGCAGGTGCTTCAGAGAGTGCTATAGAGGCAGTGCTTCAGAGGCAGGTGCTATAGAGGCAGGTGCTTCAGAGGCAGGTGCTTCAGAGGCAGTGCTTCAGAGCAGGTGCTTCAGAGGCAGTGCTTCAGGCAGTGCTTCAGAGGCAGGTGCTTCAGGGCAGGTGCTCAGGCAGGTGCTTCAGAGGCAGGTGCTTCAGAGGCAGGTGCTTCAGAGGCAGGTGCTTCAGAGGCAGGTGCTTCAGAGGCAGGTGCTTTAGAGGCGGGGTCTTCAGACGCAGGTGCTTCAGACGCAGGTGCTATAGAGGCAGGTGCTTCAGAGGCGGGGTCTTCAGACGCAGGTGCTTCAGACGCAGGTGCTATAGAGGCAGGTGCTTCAGAGGTAGGTGCTTCAGAGGCAGGTGCTTCAGAGGCAGGTGCTTCAGAGGCAGGTGCTTCAGACGCAGGTGCTTCAGACGCAGGTGCTATAGAGGCAGGTGCTTCAGGGGCAGGTGCTTTAGAGGCAGGTGCTTCAGAGGCAGGTACTATAGAGGCAGGTGCTTCAGAGGCAGGTGCTTCAGACGCAGGTGCTTCAGACGCAGGTGCTATAGAGGCAGGTGCTTCAGAGGCGGGGTCTTCAGACGCAGGTGCTTCAGAGGCAGGTGCTTCAGAGGCAGGTGCTTCAGAGGCAGGTGCTTCAGAGGCAGGTGCTTCAGAGGCAGGTGCTTCAGAGGCAGGTGCTTCAGAGGCAGGTGCTTCAGAGGCAGGTGCTTCAGGCAGGTGCTTCAGAGGCAGGTGCTTCAGACGCAGGTGCTTCAGAGGCAGGTGCATCAGAGGCTGCCACACCAACCATACGGCCCCTCAGGTGGAAGTGACAGGTGCACAGACGCTCCCGTTTCCTCTCCGTGCTGAAACTTTCAGCCGAGCAGACTACATTCAAGCTGTGGGTTTTGGTAGCACATGTGACAAAGGTGTTGTAGCCAGTAGCAACCCGCTTGACCCCGGCTGCTTTGGGTGAGAACGTGGATGTCTTCTTGAAACAGTGTTGATCCCACTTTAACACTCGTAGCTTTATTGTCAGTTACAATATGGAGTTCAGCAACACTTGTGAGGAGCGAGGCTGCACTGGTTTCTCTGTGACACTAGTGAGATGGAGATGCGTCTGACTGCGGAGGTATCAACTCGGTGATTGGAGGGCCTATTGCTCGACTTGCTCGAGTTTTCATCATTAGGCCTGGCAACCGTGTGGTGTGGCCCCTTTTTTTTCCTCAGAGGCAGCAGTATCACAGCTCTGATCTGTCACCCTTCGCTTGCCTTAATGTGTGAAAGCAAGACGTGTTGCGCCTATTAGCACTTCTTGGCAAGGCTGGCATGCTGATCCCTCATCCCCGGGGAGCCCGGCAATATGGTGCCGCATGGTGACCGCCCGCCAGCCCCGGCTCCCGCTGTCACAACACATCAGGCATACCCGGCAACCACCGCCAGCGCCTCCTCTTCCACCACACCTCCATCACTGCGGCCGGATGAGTGACAGGAATGCCTAATAGAAGAGCCACCAGTCCTCTGGGTTGATTAAAAACAAAAAACTTTTTAGGAGAGGGGGCAGCTCAAGTGGGCTGTTATCTTAATTATGATTAACAGTTGCACTTTATTAAGAGGGAAGACTTTGGCTCTAATAAAACTTTGACTAAGGCCTGCAGGTGAGCTCCCCTCTTTGGGGTCACTTTCTTATCTAACCTCGTATATAGCTCCAACATTCAATTCTCACAAATTTTTTTTCAGATACGTTTTTGTCTTTATCAGCTGACGAGAAACAAGGAGAGACTGAAACCAGATCTGCTCTGATTTCATATTTGGCATATGAAACACCGAGATACGAAGGTCTTCAGTTAACTCATTGACCGCCAATGACTCAACGGCAGTGAGCGTTCAGATTTGAAATGACGTCAGTGGCAGCCAACGAGTTCATCTTTGCTCAGGCTCCAAGATTTGCAAGTGTCACTGTGAGTTTATGAAATACACAAAAGGGCACAAATCTTTTTCTCAGATGGGAAAGATCAAGATCGTGCCTCGCCTACCGCAGGAAATCTGAAGAGATGTTTACATCACAGTTGTGGGACGCTGTGCGTTACAAGACTCGATTCACACGTTTTCATTTTTGCATTTTCCAAAAGTTGTAGAGTAAGCTTTAGAAGCTTTAGAGGCGCATGCTGTGACGCCACAAGTTTAACCACAGCGATGCAGATAAGGCTGGAGAGATCCTCCACTCCAATACAGCGAGTCATGATCTAAACTGCGAAGGCAGTCAGCTTTGCACAAATGCAGCTTCTGCGACCTGAACCAAAGTAGTAAATAATAATCAAAGTTAAAGACTTGTTGGGTTCCTGACTGCTGTTTCTAATGGGAATTGCATGAATATGTGTTTGAGTGAGTTGTAATGAGTTTTGGACTGCACTGAACTGCATCAAACCGGATTGCAATTTAACCTCTTTACTTTCTCAAACATGTCTTCTCACAAGAAATACATACTTGAAGATGAACCAAAACCACATAACACTAAAAAAGTGTATACCCACAATGAACTGAGACGCTTGTTCACAGGATGATGAGCTTATTTAAGCAAGCACATACAAAAATGGTCACAATGGAAACATAAGAGCAGCAGATAGGCCAATAAAGTTAATGACGCGTGAGGCAATTTCCCTTTTGTGTTGATGACATTAAAGCAACACGAGCGGCTGTGACAGAGACAGAGATGCTGCTGCCAGGATCTAAATCTGATAATGAGCGGCCGTCTGAGCCCCTCAGTCGGAGTCAGTGTCACCTCTGAGTCACGAGGCTTCCACTGACGAACTTTGAGTATCGCCGACCACGAGCGAGCATATCAGCTACGCACGTGGGTGGGAGCCACCCACAGTGTTATTGTGGTTGAGTAGATAATTTACAGTAAGAGGAAATGAACCTGCATATAATATTCAACGCAGATAACTTGTTTTTTTTTTTCCTGTTTTGTGCATTAATGTTGGAAAAACACAACTTCTTATTTGTTGTAATTCATGTCTGCATTCATGTGTGTGCACCTGCACGTGCACACATAGAGCGGCAAACACCTCCAACCGTGCTGCAAAAAAATTAATCAGCATTTAACTGATGGGATATTTTACCCAAAGAATAATTCATCAAAACAATGAATACTGACTGAAAATAGCTGAAGTACAGATTTGTTTTTTTAGATAACAGATGTTACAGATGTGATGGTCCAATCAAGATGTGATTCATGAAGTCATGGTCCTATCTAGAGAAGAAGATCTATAAAATCCATCATCATGGCAAATTCAGAAGGCCGCTTTGCATCGTTTGCACATGTTGAAACCACTTCAGTCTCAGCCACAAAGCCATGATTTTCACTGCAGATGTGATGCTTTACATGCAGCTGTGAAATTAAAAAAAAAAGGCCATCTTAATGGAGGGGCTTGCTGCTCATCCTACCTGCTGGTCACCGCCATAGGTGCCCGTTCCGCATCTATCGCCACCATATAAGAGTTAATGCCACAGGTTAATGCAGATGACACTCCTGTGACACTCTGGCTCTCAGCCAGGAGTGCACGCCCGCGAGGTGCCCGCTATCACCGCTGATCCCGCGTGCCACCCCAGCAGTGCCCGCTGGCCACCTCCTGGCGCCGCGCTGCGTTGAAAGCCCGAGAGCCAGAGCCGGACAGGTTCTGACCTGAAATTAAACACAAATCCTCCGCTCCAGAGGTGACGCCCGGGAGGAAGAGGATGTTTAATGGCGGCGCTGAGGGCAGGGAGGTCGGGCGGGGAAGGGTGTAGCAGGGGGTTCGTCTGCTGATCTGTCACAGCTCCACGCCTGGCTGCCCCTGCTCACATTAACACTGACAAGACAAAGAGGTGACACATCTCGGCCTGCAGGGGCCAGGCTGTATGGACACGTCACGCACACGCACGTGCAGGCATTTTCGTATGAAATTACTGTATACGTCGGCGTGCAGCGGCAGGAACAGGAAAAACCTTAACTGATAACTGATTACTTATCTGTCGTTCACTGTGCTAACAGAGCATTACGTGACCAACCAATGTTTTTCTCTCATCAGAAAGTTATTCTTGGACTGAGGCTGAAATGCGCTCCTGAAGGAGACTCCTTCCTGTTAAAGGTCCCGCGTTGCCTCCTCGCCGAGGAGACAAGGTGCTGCTGGGTTTCTCTATTAGGAGACTTTGTCCGTGACCTTACAATAAAAGACTTCCGTTATGAATTGGACCAGAAAAAAACGAAGAGCTGAAATAAAAAGTCATTGTCGTTAAAAGTCAGAAAGCACAACAGGATGAGTGTATGCACACAGAGCACGGCCTAATGTTTCATGGTTCACAAATGGTTTATCTGACAGATGAGGGGTGGCAGAGAGCGACTCTGAAGCAGATTGAACTTTGGGACATCTCTGTTTTGGACGGCTTCAGTGAGCAGAGGGCATGCGGCGGTCACCGGGGGTAGGGCTCGGGTCAAGGGGGGCTGCCGCAGCGTCGCGAGGAGGGTGTTGGGCAGGGAGCGGCGGTGAACGGGGGGGCGGGGGAGGAGTGCAGAGGCGCGTGAAGCGCTGTGGTGTCACCATAATGTCAGCCTGTGTCAAGTGCAATCATCGTTAACTGTAATTTTCTGAGCAATTAGAGTGCTTATATTGAGAATGCCTGCCAGATGACAAACATGGAGATTGGCTGAAGGAGTTCCTCACAGCTACGGACACACACACACACGCACACACACACGCACACACACACACGCACACACGCACACACACACACACACTCTCTTTAAGGGCTGCACACGTCTTTCTTTTAGTTTACAGGTGACACTGAAGTGATGTGAGGTGATTTATAACTTTTCACTGACAAATTTGATACATTAATTCAAACAAAAATGACAAAGCCCCTAATGAAACACAACTTACTGAAATTATACCCTGTAAATAAGAGGAACTTGCTTTAGTCGTTTCTCTTCTAGGGGGTCGCTGCAGCAGGTCATCGTGTTCGGCGTATTGATTTGCCAGAGGTTTAACGTCAAACGCTTGTGACCAGCACTAAGAGAACTCTGAAACCTCTGTGACCTCTCAGTGGCCGGGGCAGTCAGGGCGTCCGGGGCGTCCGGGGCAGTCAGGGGCAGTGAGGGCGTCCGGGGCATCCGGGGCGTCCGGGGCAGTCAGGGCGTCCGGGGCGTCCGGGGCAGTCAGGGGCAGTGAGGGCGTCCGGGGCATCCGGGGCGTCCGGGGCAGTGAGGGCGTCCGGAGCAGTGAGGGCGTCCGGGGCAGTGAGGGCGTCCGGGGCATCCGGGGCGTCCGGGGCAGTGAGGGCGTCCGGGGCATCCGGGGCATCCGGGGCAGTGAGGGCGTCCGGGGCGTCCGGGGCAGTGAACGTCCGGGGCATCCGGGGCAGTGAGGGCATCCGGGGCAGTGAACGTCCGGGGCATCCGGGGCAGTGAATGTCCGGGGCATCCGGGGCAGTGAGGGCGTCCGGGGCATCCGGGGCAGTGAACGTCCGGGGCATCCGGGGCAGTGAGGGCGTCCCGGTCAAGGACGCTTCAGCACAGGGTGGAGCTGGCAATAGATCCGCCCTGATAAGATCCTTTATATACAGTACAACCTTATTACTGGGGGGGTTACGTTCCTTCCTCCCACTGCATATCCCAAAAATCTGTGAATTATTGATGCAGTTTTAAAAGGCCTATGTATGATATTATATAATATATAATATATTATGCTAAAATATGCTTCCCAAACACATTCTAGAGACATTCCTACACATTAATACAGTAATAATGTAATAATGATAAATTAGAAATATTTAAGGTAATTAAATATCATCTCTCTCTCTTTTAATTTTTTTATTTTTATTTTAACTGACATTGTTATTTTATAATTATTTTACCAGTTAGGGTAAATGTGAGCGTTTTTCCACTAAAAAAATGGCTTAAGAAAAATAATGAAATTGCCGGGGCTACAACAAATTCAGATACATTATGAAAACTAGAAAAGCACTCGGAGAGCACAGTGCAACAGTTCCCCCGTATAGCCATTTACAGATTGGGATAAATCCACATTCTGGATCAGATCCGGAACGTTTCCATTGTTGTCAATCTCTGAGTCAAATTTCATGAGTTTTGGGTGATAATTAACGGAGATATTGAGAAACAAAATTTTCAACCCCATTGACCGCAATGTTATCGAAAATTTGAAAGTGATCCAGAATCCAGGATTTCTTCCGTATCACACCCAAAATTAAAACAGTTCTTCCTTTTCACATTTCTGACAACTCCTGAAAATTTCATCAAAATCCATCCATAACTTTTTGAGATATCTTGAACACAGACAGACAGATAAACGCCGGTAAAAACATAACCTCCTTGGCGGAGGTAAAAATATTCTGGGAGCAAAATCCGCAAGTATGCAGGACCGCGAATCGGGCAAGATTGTACTGCACTAAGTTGTAAAAGAAATTGGACTGCGCCGTGCATGTGCAGTGCTGTTGATGTGTGGCAGAGATGCACCTGGACACCTGCTCTGATACTTCTATCTCTAACAGATTCATGAAAGAGTCCCAGAAGGTTCCAGATCTTTTACTCACAAACTGGTCGATTGATTGCTCCACCACCTTTCACCATTTTCTAGCACACTTAGCTGCAAACACAAAACTGCAGAAGAACTTGTGAACCCCTGCACGTGTAAAATGTGCACACAAGTTCACGACTGTGCACGTATGAACTAAATCACTCTGGTGAGGCTGAAAGTGTTGCTGATAGACTACAGCTGTCAGGCAGCTCGTATCACCGTCTGTCGGTGCAGAATATCAGCCAACCTCAAACCTGTGGGTGTCAAGTTTCACACAATAATATTTTAAACCTCAATACATTAATATATTTTGATGCATTATCGATAAATTAATAATATTGTAAATTGGTATTATGAGTATTAACACATGCACAATGAAGCGCCGTCTCCAGGAAAAGAAATTGTTGGCATTTAATGTTAATTAGGGGGTGCACGATAACTATCGGGCCGATAACAGGAAATTATGACGTCATTCCGATAAGTCCGATATCATGACGATTAGCCCCGATAACATTTATATTTCTGTCAACACAGCAGTGCCTCGCTCCCTCTGAGCCTTGAATAACCAGCAGTGAATGTTATGTTCAAGTGACGTCGGCATAATCAGAAAAACGATTACTCAATCAGGAAAATCAAGAATACCCCCTCATGCCAGAAAACAACTCGTTAACTCGGTCATAATTTTAATAGTTGCTGACTTTAATTTATATTCGCAGTATTTTCCCACATGTTGCACATAAAAAGTAGAAAAAATAAATAAGGCCGAAAGAATGATGAGCAAACAAGGGAACGGAAGAATTTACGTTACACCTTGAATACAGCATTGCGGAACAGTGGTTGATAAAAACAAACAAACATGGCGGCGATGGTGTAGAACTTCGTTAAAGTTTCAGAGGAAGATAGTTCGCTGGTTATTTGTGAAAAATGCTCCAAGCGAAGGAGGGAAAAATAGCACAAGCTTTAATACATAAAACCTGATCAGCCACCTGAAACACAACCATCGCTTCCAAAATCCTTTAAACGTAATTTTATGTTACTATGGAGTGCACTTTTCCAGTTTATTTACACAGACAAGTCTAACTTGTGTCAGTACATTATGACCTGTGCATTATTTTTTATTGAGGAATGCATTTTTTTCAGTTTGTAATTCTGATGCATGTATTTCCATCAGTTCAAGGAGCCTTTATTTTTATATCAGTCAGTAATGAACCTTATTTAAGTTGTTGTGAGATATCAAATAGGTTTGTTTGATAGCTTTATGAAAATGAGGCTTCCAATAGTTTTTCATTGGAAAAAATAAATATCTGTTTATTTAAAGAGTCAAAACTATTTTTGGTTTTGTTCATAGTATTGATGTAATGATCTTAGGTATATGTGTGTGTTAAATGTTATCGGTATCGGCCTTTAGGAGCTGAAAGTTATCGGTTATCAGTTAAAAAAACAGTTATCATGCATCCCTAATGTTAATAATAACAAGAAATATGTGAAATTTGCAAATGACATACGTAGATATTTTAAACAGCAGTGTGCACGTGCTTTCATTGCTTGTTAGGGTAAAGGTCAAGGTCACATCTGAAAACAACTAAGGTTGACCACCGGCTTTACACGTTAAAAAAACAGCATAAATAATACACATCAGCACAGACAGAGACTAATACAAAGCAGAAATAAAACCCCTGAAAATATATATTTTTAATGACAAGACTTCTAGACTCAACTTGACCTGGAAGCCAGCGAGCAGAAAAATGTTTTGAGCAGAGATTTAAACGTATCAGCTGCTCTAGTTTGTAAAGGTAAGATGCTCCAGAGAACAGGACCAGCTACTGAGAAAGCTCAGTCACCTCTACATCTGAGTCTGGATCTCAGTACCACAAGACCCTCTGACTGGACGACCTCAACGCTCTGACGGGAGCAGAAAGAAGGGGACAAGCCCCTTTAAAACCTGACAAAACGAGCGATGAAACCTTGAAATGTATCGGGAAGCCGGTGGCGTGAAGTCAATACCGGGTTAATATGTTTGCAACGCGTTCAGCAGTCTGCAGCAGACGTTGGGTTGTTGTAGGACGGTTCATGTCTCTGGTGTGTTTGGACTGTTTGGACTCTTTTGATCATTTTAACAGATTTTTTTTTATTCATGCTGCAGGAATTTAGTTGAATCGAAACTAAATTCTGCTTTCAAACCATAGTGCGAATTATAGGGGGGGGGGGGGGGGGGGGGGGGGGGGGGGGGGGGGGGGGTTTACAACTTCGACCCCCCTAAAGAAGGGACAAATTTAATTTTTGTCATCTCTAGAAAATGTTGACCCCCCCCAATTGTCATTGAATAATTCGCACTCTGTTTCAGTGACAATGTAAATCACAAGAAACTGATTAGGGAATAACACTACTGAAAAAAATACTTTAACACATTTCTTACAGTTGTTGCAAAATAATAACAAATGTATCAAAATATAAAATGTAGTCTCAGTTAGGGTTGGGAATCGAGAACCGGTTCCTGTAGAGAACCGGTTCCGTGTGTTTCAATTCCATGGAATCGTTTGGCAGTTTATCTTATTGATTCCAACCAGCACGAACCTCACGTAATTTACACAAGTTACGCACAGTCAATTCCAGAAAGCACTTATGTGATTAAGTTACAGCAGCGTCCCAATTGGCAGCACAGCGATGGATGCGCTGGTATGACCATCTCAAAAGGCTCCCTCCCAAACACCCCAATCACGCTATCCTCCACTTTGACCCCGCGGTGCCCCCCCGCACACGATGGATGGACGCTGTTACCAGGGACTGACTGTAGCCGAGCCTCTAGCACTGGACCGACCCAAATGGAGAAGATTGGTGAAACTGATTGGCTCTTTGCGTGTGATTGGCATCACCCCCGCCGCCGAGCAAGAGACCCTATGATGATGATGATGATTAAGTTACGTCGGTTTAGCACGTACATTGCAGTTGTAAACAACAATGGCGCCCACCAGGTTTAAACGCTCCAAAGTTTGGCTTCACTTCACCAAAGAAAGATGGAAACAAGGCAACTAGCAGTCATTGTAAAGTGGAGATAACAGCGTCGGGAGGGAACACGGCTAACATGCAGAAACATTTGAACACACAACATGTGATAACGAGTGTCGTGTTTTTGACGCTTCGGACTGATGGATCTCAACCCAGCAGCAGTAGCCAAGCTAAGATCACCTCTGGTAACTCTGGTTAGTAGCTATCCCGCTGCCTATGTGCTTCTTTGTAAAACACGCTATAACATTAACGCTGTGCTATTAAACGAATGCCTTCTGCATTACATTTAGAAGATGACCGTGATGAGAGAGAGTCTGGCTGGTTCAGAGGCTGGAAGACATGATTATTTTACTGCTAAACAATTGTTAATTCTTCATAGTATTTGCAGATTTGTACTATGCACTGTTCCGTTGTATTTGATAGTATTTATCTTTCTTTATAATGATTTTTGAATGCTTAGTGAGCTCATATATCCTTTTGAAAGGGAGATTTTCTCATTTCTATTAAAAGATAAAGAAAGATAAAGATATGTTAGTAAAATGTTACACATTCTTGTGTATTACAGAATACAGAATACAGAATGCCTTTTTTGTCACTGAGCCAGCGTCCCAACACAGTGAAAATATATTTCCAGTACATCGTTCAATAAAACATACAGAAACAAACAACAACCTATTGGACATGGGTCGACGGTGTCTGGGGGCTGCTGCCACGTAGCAGCACTGCATTCTTATCAGCATCCGTGCGCTTAATTTTCCGATACATCGGTAACCTCCAACTCCAAACAGCAGGAATCCCGTGATCATAAATCCAAATATGTAGACATCTTCGGTGTCCTCAATGAACAGAGGAGCCTGGCAGCTCAGTCTCTATTTCGACCATGAATCCTGAACATAACCGGCTGCATCTGTTCCATCGGGACAGGAGGACTCTCCTCTCTTCTCGTTGAGAAAATTTGATCGATTGCATTGAGAGACCAGCTGACCAGATCCATGGTTAGATTTGGATATTTAGATGTTATACGTCTGAGGGTCCAAAAAGCGCAGTCAAGACAAGAGAAGCAGCAGGATCAGATAGAAGAGGAGCTCACAGAAAAAGCCTCTGCTCAGCCGGAGAGCAGGAAGAAAGAGCACATTTGCACAGTTACATATTACAACAGTTAACACGTTATCCAGGCTTTGGGCCTCTTTTGACCTCGCTGTTGAGTTTGTAAGGTCGTGACTTCTAAGTAAAAAAAAAAATGATGCTAATAAAACTGTTTGTTCTCCTTTTTCCCCAAATTAGAATCGATAAGAAAATCGATATATAGAATCAAATCTTTAAACGGTATCAATAATGGAATCAGAATCGGAAAAATCTTATCAATCCCCAACCCTCTCAGTAGTCTCAGTGGAAGAAAACCTCCTGTTTAATGAGAAGACACTTCTAGTAGCAGCAGACATAAACCAGCAGACCAGACCAATGAGAGCATTCAGCCCTAATCAGAGCAGGAAGGTTTCAGGCAGAGGACGTCTGCATCCTGGACCCAAACCGGGATTTAGTTCTACCGAGAGACGAAACCACAAGGCTCTGCCTTTCATTCTACTTCCAGAAGCTCCTGGAGCCACAAATAAACCTGCAGAGTCCAGATAAAACTGGAGACATAACCTCATTACTGTGGGTGACAAAAAAAATAAATAAATTAAAAAAAAAAAATACTGTTTCGCAAAGATGAGATGACCAAGTGAAACGCTTCCAGACAAAGTAACCAATCACAGCAGAGAAGCGCCCTTAAAGCTGACTGGAGACAGGCTCCAGCATCAACATGAGACCACATCACAGTTTTTCTGTGTGAACATTTTTCATCCACTTATCCTATATTCTGTCAGTCTTTCCCTTCCTTAAGTCCTGGGCAATAAAAAAAAAAAAAAATTAAATATGTAAACTGGACACAAACAGAGACCTTCATTTAAAAGTGAGTTTGGTTACATGTGTGGACACACGTCTGTTTCCTCTCTTGTAGATTTGTTCTCAAATAAGACAAATAAACTATAGTCAATCTAACTTTTTTCCTCTCTTTCACACGCACGCGCTCTCTCTTTCTAGTACTTTCAGAAAGCTTTAACATCAGCCACCACGGCATCCTCCAGCATCACCCGCTGTTCCACTGACAGACGTCTCTCTGGGACTGGTCGCTGCCCACATCCTGTCTGCTCTCGTTGGCCGATCCCTCGTCAGGAGGGCCACCCGAGCACCAGCATCTGTCTCCCTCGACCCCGGACAGCGAGAGGATCACGATATGACACCAGCCTGAAACCCAGGCAGACGTGCAGCTGTGCTTTCTGACAGGGAAAAACCGTCAAAGCAACGAGCAGCAACGTGAAATATGATCACCGTCCAACCCTCTGAAGGTCTGGTCAGATTCATGACCTTAATGGCTTATTTATCCACAGCTTTTCTGACGTTTCATCTCAAACTCTGTACGACATTAAAGAGCTGGAATCATACATCATTACAATAAAACCTCAATTAAAAAAAAAAAAAAGTTGAAGTGCTGTAACAAAATGTAAATAAAAACTAAATGAAAGCATCTGAAACTCTCATGAACCTGTATTTCATTCACTACAGAACACAGAAAACAAATAAAAGGTTGAAAAGGAGTCTTTTCACCATTTTTAGAAAAAGAGGAGCTCATCTACACATCTGAAAGAAATTGAGACATGTGCAACAGAAGGCTGGAAAAGTAAGTTGTACAAAGAAAAAAAAAACACCTGGAGATCATCCAGCAGCTAATTAGGTCAACGGACAACTGCATCAACAAACTGTGGAACAGTTTCTGAGAGATGTTCTTCAGCATGAAACCATGAAGACTGTGAATGTCTACGTCATATCATCTACAGAGTAAAACACCGTCAGAGCAGTTCAGGGATCTGGAGACTCTGTGGGCATCAATAAGGCCAGAAATCAATACTAGATACCTGTGACCTGCAGGTGCATCAGAAACAGGCCTGACTGTGATGGAAACATCTGTGTGGGCTCAGGAACACAGCTGGCCACAGAGCTACAGAGCTACAGAGCTACAGAATCACAGAGCCACAGAGCCACAGAGGTACAGAGCCACAGAGCTACAGAGCCACAGAGCCACAGAGCTACAGAGCCACAGAGCTACAGAGCTACAGAGCTACAGAGCTACAGAGCCACAGAGCTACAGAGCTACAGAGCTACAGAGCCACAGAGCCACAGAGCTACAGAGCCACAGAGCTACAGAGCTACAGAGCTACAGAGCCACAGAGCTACAGAGCTACAGAGCTACAGAGGTACAGAGCTACAGAGAGCTACAGAGCCACAGAGGTACAGAGGCTACAGAGCCACAGAGTACAGAGCTACACAGAGCTACAGAGTACAGAGCTACAGAGCACATCACGAGTACAGAGCTACAGAGCCACAGAGCCTACAGAGCTACAGAGCTACAGAGCCACAGAGCCACAGAGCTACAGAGCTACAGAGGTACAGAGCTACAGAGAGCTACAGAGCTACAGAGCCACAGAGCTACAGAGCTACAGAGGCTACAGAGCTACAGAGCCTACAGAGCCTACACAGAGCCACAGAGCTACAGAGCTACAGAGCCACAGAGCTACAGCCACAGAGCTACAGAGCCTACAGAGCCACAGAGCTACAGAGCTACAGAGAGCTACAGAGCTACAGAGCCACAGAGAGCTACAGAGCTACAGAGCCACAGAGCCACAGAGCCACAGAGCCACAGAGCTACAGAGCCACAGAGCACAGAGCCACAGAGGTACAGAGCCACAGAGCACGAGCCACAGAGCTACAGAGCTACAGAGCCTACAGAGCTACAGAGCTACACAGACAGAGCTACAGAGCCACAGAGCAGAGCACAGAGCTACAGAGCCACAGAGCTACAGAGCCACAGAGCCACAGAGCTACAGAGCTACAGAGCCACAGAGCCACAGAGCTACAGAGCTACAGAGCACTGAGCCACAGAGCCACAGAGCCAGACAGAGCAGAGCACAGAGCTACAGAGCTACAGAGCCTACAGAGCCCACAGAGCCACACAGAGCTACAGAGCTACAGAGCCACAGAGAGAGCCTACAGAGCTACAGAGCTACAGAGCTACAGAGCTACAGAGCTAGCCACAGAGCTACAGAGCTACAGAGCTACAGAGCTACAGAGCTACAGAGCTAACAGAGCTACTACAGAGCTACAGAGCTACAGAGCTACTACAGAGCTACAGAGCCACTACAGAGCTACAGAGCTACAGAGCCACAGAGCTACAGAGCTACAGAGCCACAGAGCCACAGAGCCACAGAGAGCTACAGAGCTACAGAGCCTACAGAGCCACAGAGCAGAGGTACAGAGCTACAGAGCTACAGAGCACTACAGAGGTACAGAGCTACAGAGCCACAGAGCCACAGAGCCAACAGAGCTACAGAGCTACAGAGCTACAGAGCCACAGAGCTACAGAGCCACGTACAGACAGAGCTACAGAGCTACAGAGCCAGACAGAGCCTACAGAGAGCTACAGAGCTACAGAGCTACAGAGTTACAGAGCCACAGAGCTACAGAGCTACAGAGGTACAGAGCTACAGCACAGAGCTACAGAGCTACAGAGTTACAGAGCCTACAGAGCCTACAGAGCTACAGAGCTACAGAGCTACAGCTACAGTACAGAGCTACAGTACAGAGCTACAGAGCAGAGCTACAGAGCTACAGAGGTACAGAGCTACAGAGCTACAGAGCTACAGAGCTACAGAGCTACAGAGCTACAGAGCTACAGACAGAGCCACAGAGCTACAGAGCTACAGAGCTAGCACAGAGCTACAGAGCTACAGAGCTACAGAGAGCCTACAGAGTTCCACAGAGCTACAGAGCAGAGCTACAGAGCTACAGAGCTACAGAGCTACAGAGCCACAGAGAGTACAGAGCTACAGAGCTACAGAGCTACAGAGCTACAGAGAGAGCTACAGAGCTACAGAGCAGAGTACAGAGCTACAGAGCTACAGAGCTACAGACTACAGAGCTACAGAGCTACAGAGCTCAGACAGAGCTACAGAGCTACAGAGCTACAGAGCCACAGAGCTACAGAGCTACAGAGCCACAGAGCTACAGTACAGAGTACAGAGCTACAGAGCTACAGAGCTACAGAGCCCACAGACAGAGCTACAGAGCTACAGAGCTACAGAGCCTACAGAGCTACAGAGCTACAGAGCACAGAGTACTACAGAGCCACAGAGCCACTACAGAGCTACAGACTACAGAGCTACAGAGCCACAGAGCTACAGAGCTACAGAGCTACAGAGCTACAGCCACAGAGCTACAGAGCTACAGAGCTACAGAGCTACAGAGTACAGAGCTACAGAGCTACAGAGCCACAGAGGTACAGAGCTACCTACAGAGCCACAGAGCTACTACAGAGCTACAGAGCTACAGAGCTACAGAGCTACAGAGTACAGAGGTACAGAGAGCTACAGAGCTACAGAGCTACAAGAGCCACAGAGTACAGAGCTACAGAGCTACAGAGCACAGAGCTACAGAGAGCTACAGAGCTACAGAGCTACAGAGCTACAGAGCCACAAGAGCTACAGAGAGCTACAGAGCCACAGAGAGAGCTACAGAGCCACAGAGGCCACAGAGCTACAGATCACAGAGCCACAGAGCTACGAGCCACAGAGCCACAGAGCACACAGAGCTACAGAGCCACAGAGCTACAGAGCTACAGTACAGAACCACAGAGCCACAGAGGTACAGAGCTACAGAGCCACAGAGGAGAGCACAGAGGTACAGAGCTACAGAGCCACAGAGCTACAGAGGCCACAGAGGAGGAGGGAGGGGAGGGGGAGGGGGGGGGGGGGGGAGGGCGGGAGCCACAGAGGGGGGGAGGTCCACAGAGCTACAGAGCCACAGAGCTACAGAGCTACAGAGCTACAGAGCCACAGAGCTACAGAGACAGTCCACAGAGCCACAGCTACAGAGCTACAGAGCCACAGAGGTACAGAGTACAGAGCCACAGAGCTACAGAGCCACAGAGCTACCACAGAGCCACAGAGCTACAGAGCAAAGAGCTACAGAGGTAAACAAAACAAAACAGAGCACAGTACAGAGCTACCACAAAACAAAAACAACAAGAGAAGCACAGAGCTACAGAGAGAGCCACAGAGCCACAGACCACAGAGCTACAGAGCTACAGCTACAGAGCTACAGAGCCCACAGAGCCACAGAGCCACAGAGCTACAGAGTACAGCCACAGAGCTACAGACATAGCTACAAAGAGAGAGGTACAGAGCTACAGAGCCCCAGAGCCACAGAGCTACAGAGGTACCAGAGCAACAGAGCTACAGAGAGCCTACAGAGCCACAGAGCTAGCAGACAGATCCCAGAGCTACAGAGCTACGAGCCACAGAGCTACAGAGCTACAGAGCTACAGAGCTACAGAGCCACAGACTACAGTACACAAGCACTAGCTACAGAGCCCCAGCTAAGCCACAGAGCTACAGAGCCACAGAGACAGAGAGACAGAGCTACAGAGACAGAGCTACAGAGCTACAGAGCCACAGAGCTACAGAGCTACAGAGCCACAGAGCACAGGTACAGACTACAGCGAGCTACAGAGCTACAGAGCTACAGAGCTACGAGCTACAGCTATAGAGAGACTACAGAGCTACAGAGCCACAGACAGAGCTCAGAGCCACAGAGACAGAGAGCCACAATACAGAGCACAGAGCTACAGAGCTACACAGAGCCACAGAGAGCAGAGCTACAGAGCCACAGCTACACAGTACAGAGAGAGCTACAGAGCTACAGAGCTACAGAGCCTACAGAGCTACAGAACAGACCAGAGCACAGAGCTACAGAGCACAGAGCCTACAGAGCAGAGCTACAGAGCTACAGAGCCACAGAGCCACAGAGCTAACAGAGCTACAGAGCCACAGAGCTACAGAGCTACAGAGCTACAGAGCTACAGAGCCACAGAGCTACAGACACAGAGCCACAGAGCTACAGAGCTACAGAGCCACAGAGCTACAGAGCCACAGAGCTACAGAGCTACAGACACAGAGCACAGAGCTACAAGCTACAGAGCCCAGAGTACAGCCACAGAGCTACAGACAGAGCTACAGAGCTACAGAGTACAGAGCTCAGAGCCACAGAGCCACAGAGCTACAGAGTACAGAGCCAGCTACATCCACAGAGCTACACAGAGCACGAGCTACAGAGCCACAGAGCAGAGCACAGAGCTACAGAGACAGAGGTACAGAGCTACAGAGAGAGCCACAGAGCTACCACGAGCTACAGAGCTACAGAGCCACAGAGCTACAGAGCACAGAGCTACAGAGCCACACAGCTACAGAGCTACAGAGCCACAGAGGTACAGAGCCACACAGAGCCACAGAAGCACAGAGACAGAGCTACAGAGCCACAGAGCCACCAGAGCCACAGAGGTACAGAGCCACAGAGAGCACAGAGCTACAGAGAGCTACAGAGCTACAGAGCCACAGAGCTAACAGAGCCACAGAGCCACAGAGCTACAGAGCCACAGAGCTACAGAGCCACAAGGTCACAGAGCCACAGAGCTACAGAGCTACAGAGCCACAGAGCTACAGAGATCACAGAGCCACAGAGCTACAGAGGTACAGAGCTACAGAGCCACAGAGCCACAGAGGTACAGAGCTACAGAGCCACAGAGCTACAGAGCCACAGAGCCTTACAGAGCTACAGAGCTACAGAGCTACAGAGCTACAGAGGCTACAGAGCTACAGAGCCAGACAGTACAGAGCTACAGAGCCTACAGAGCTACAGAGCTACAGAGCCACACAGAGCCACAGAGCTACAGAGCCACAGAGCCACAGAGCTAGCCACACACAGAGCTACAGAGGCATACAGAGCCACAGAGCTACAGAGCTACAGAGCCACAGAGTACAGAGCCACAGAGCTACAGAGTACAGAGTACTAGTACAGAGCCACAGAGAGCTACAGAGCTACAGCCACAGAGCTACAGAGCTACAGAGCCACAGAGCCACAGAGCTCCACAGAGCTACAGAGCCACAGAGCTACAGCCACCACAGAGACAGCCACAGAGTACTACAGAGCTACAGAGCTACAGAGCCACAGAGAGCTACAGAGCCACAGAGCTACAGAGCTACAGAGCTACAGAGCCACAGAGCCACAGAGCCACAGAGAGCTACAGAGCTACAGAGCTACAGAGCTACAGAGCCACAGAGAGCTACAGAGTACAGAGCACAGAGCTACTACAGAGTACAGAGCTACAGAGCCTACAGAGAGGCTACAGAGCTACAGAGCGCTACAGAGCCACAGAGCTACAGAGCTACAGAGCCACAGAGGTACAGAGCCACAGAGCCACAGAGCTACAGAGCTAACGAGCCCACAGAGCTACAGAGCACAGAGAGAGTACAGAGCTAGAGCTACAGAGCCTACAGAGCTACAGAGCTACAGAGCTACAGAGGTACAGACAGAGCTACAGAGCTACAGAGCCACAGAGCTACAGAGCAGAGCCTACAGAGAGCTACAGAGGTACAGAGCTACAGAGCTACAGAGCTACAGAGCTACAGAGCCACGAGCTACAGAGCTACAGAGCTACAGAGCTACAGAGCTACAGAGCCACAGAGAGCTACAAGGCTACAGAGCTACAGAGCACAGAGCTACAGAGCCACAGAGTACAGAGCCACAAGTACAGAGGTACAGAGCTACAGCTACAGACAGAGCTACAGAGCTACAGAGCACAGAGCTACAGAGCTACAGAGCTACAGAGCTACAGAGCCACAGAGCTACAGAGCCACAGAGCCTACAGAGCTACAGAGCCTACAGAGCACAGCCACTACAGAGCCACAGAGAGCACATAGCCACAGAGCTACAGAGCTAGAGCTACAGAGCTACAGAGCTACAGAGCACAGAGCTACAGAGCTACAGAGCACACAGAGCCACAGAGCTACCACAGAGCCACAGAGCTACAGATACAGAGCCACAGAGCACAGAGCTACAGAGCCACAGAGCTACAGAGCTACAGAGCTACAGAGGTACAGAGCACAGAGCCCAGAGCTACAGAGCCACAGAGCCACATAGCCACAGAGCTACAGAGCTACAGAGCTACAGAGCTACAGAGCCACAGAGCAGAGCTACAGAGCCACAGAGCCACAGAGCCACAGAGCTACAGAGCTACAGAGTACACAGAGCTACAGAGCCTACAGAGCTACAGAGCTACAGAGCTACAGAGCTACAGAGACAGAGCTACAGAGCCACCACAGAGCTACAGAGCTACGAGAGCTACAGAGCACAGAGCCACAGAGCCACAGAGCCACAGAGCACAGAGCTACAGAGCTACAGAGCTCCACAGATCCACATAGCACAGCTAGAGCTACAGAGCCACAGAGCCACAGAGCTACAGAGCCACAGAGCTACAGAGCACAGAGCTACAGAGCACAGAGCACAGAGCCACAGTACAGAGACAGAGCACAGAGCCTACAGAGCTACAGAGCCACAGAGCTACAGAGCTACAGAGCCACAGAGCCACAGAGCTACAGAGCTACAGAGCCACAGAGCCTACAGAGAGCTACAGAGCTACACAGAGCTACAGAGCTCCACAGAGCTACAGAGCTACAGAGCCACAGAGCTACAGAGCTACAGAGCTACAGAGCTACAGAGCCACAGAGAGCCACAGAGCTACAGAGCTACAGAGCTACAGAGCCACAGAGC
Organism: Hirundichthys speculiger; assembly: GCA_018398805.1. NCBI lineage: Eukaryota > Metazoa > Chordata > Actinopteri > Beloniformes > Exocoetidae > Hirundichthys > Hirundichthys speculiger. Next base: position 1,006,255 of record JAGFBZ010000983.1, on the reverse strand, counting down.
TACCTACAGATCTACAGACAGAGCACCAGAGCCACAGAGCTACAGAGCTACAGAGCTACAGAGCTACAGAGCTACAGAGCTACAGAGCTACAGAGCTACAGAGCCACAGAGCTACAGAGCTACAGAGCTACAGAGCCACAGAGCTACAGAGGTACAGAGCTACAGAGCTACAGAGCCACAGAGCTACAGAGCCACAGAGCCACAGAGCTACAGAGCCACAGAGCTACAGAGCTACAGAGCTACAGAGCCACAGAGCCACAGAGCTACAGAGCCAAGAGCCACAGCTACAGACAGAGCTACAGAGCTACGAGCACAGAGCACAGAGCTACAGAGCCACAGAGCTACAGAGCTACAGAGCTACAGAGCTACAGAGCTACAGAGCTACAGAGCTACAGAGCTACAGAGCCTACAGCAGAACAGAGCTACAGAGCTACAGAGAGCTACAGAGCCACAGAGCTACAGAGGTACAGAGAGCCAGAGCACAGCTACAGAGCCACAGAGCCACAGAGTACAGAGCTACAGAGCACAGAGCACAGAGGTACAGAGTACAGAGCTACAGAGCAGAGTTACAGAGCTACACAGAGCACAGAGCCACAGAGGTACAGAGGTACAGAGCTACAGAGCTACAGAGCCACAGAGCTACAGAGCCACAGAGCCACAGAGGTACAGAGCCACAAGAGCACAGAGCTACAGAGAGTACAGAGCCTACAGAGCCACAGAGCACAGAGCTACAGACAGAGCTACAGAGCTACAGAGGTACAGAGCAGAGCTACAGAGTACAGAGTACAGAGAGTACAGAGCTACCGAGATACAGAGTACAGAGGTACAGAGGCTACAGAGCCAACAGGCACAGAGAGCTACAGAGTACAGAGTATAGAGCTAGCTACAGAGCGGTACAGAGCAAAGAGCCAGCTAAGAGTACAGAGTACAGAGCTACAGAGCACCAGAGACAGAATACAGAGTACAGAGCACAGAGTACAGAGTACAGAGCCTACAGAGAGAGCTACAGAGCTACAGAGCTACAGAGCCACACAGAGCAGAATACAGAGCCACAGAGGCCACAGAGCTACAGTACAGAGCTACAGAGCCACTACAGAGCTACAGAGCCACAGAGCCACAGAGCTACAGAGCTACAGAGCCACAGAGCCACAGAGCTACAGAGCCACAGAGCTACAGAGCTAAAGAGCTACAGAGCCACAGAGGTACAGAGCTACAGAGCCACAGAGGTACAGAGCTACAGAGCTACAGAGGTACAGAGCTACAGAGCCACAGAGCTACAGAGCTACAGAGCCACAGAGCCACAGAGCCACAGAGCTACAGAGCTACAGAGTCACAGAGGTACAGAGCTACAGAGCACAGAGCCACAGAGCACAGAGCTACAGAGTATAGAGTACAGAGCTACAGCTACAAGAGCTACAGAGCCACAGAGCTACAGAGCACAGAGCTACAGAGGTACAGAGCTACAGAGGACAGAGCTACAGAGCCACAGAGCTACAGACAGAGCTACAGAGCCAAGAGCTACAGAGCTACAGAGCCTACAGAGCCACAGAGAGAGCTACAGCACAGGCCACAGAAGAGCCACAGAGCTACAGAGCTACAGAACAGGCCACAGAGCCACAGAGTACAGAGCTACAGAGCTACAGAGCCACTACAGAGCTACAGAGTACAGAGCCACAGAGCCACAGAGCTACAGAGCTACAGAGCCACAGAGCACACGACAGAGCACACAGAGCTACAGAGCTACAGAGCACAGAGCCACAGCACAGAGCTACAGAGCTACAGAGCTACAGAGCCACAGAGCTACAGAGCTACAGAGCTACAGAGCCACAGAGCCACTACAGAGCCACAGAGCTACAGAGCACAGACAGAGCAGAGCACAGAGCACAGAGCTACAGAGAAAGAGCTACAGAGCTACAGAGCCACAGAGTACAGAGCTACAGAGCTACAGAGCTACAGAGGTACAGAGCCACAGAGCCACAGAGCTACAGAGCTACAGAGCCACAGAGCCACAGAGCTACAGAGCCACAGAGCCACAGAGCTACAGAGCTACAGAGCTACAGAGCTACAGAGCCACAGAGCTACAGAGCTTACAGAGTACAGAGTACAGAGCCACAGAGCTACAGAGCCACAGAGCCACAGAGCTACAGAGCTACAGAGCTACAGAGCCACAGAGCTACAGAGCCACAGAGCCACAGAGCTACAGAGCCTACAGAGCCACAGAGGTACAGAGCTACAGAGCCACAGAGCTACAGAGCTACAGAGCTACAGAGGCACAGAGCCTACAGAGCTACAGAGAGCTACAGAGCTACAGAGCTACAGAGCTACAGAGCTACAAGACAGAGCCACAGAGCTACAGAGCCACAGAGCTACAGAGGCTACCAGAGCTACAGAGCCACAGAGCTACTAGCCACAGAGCTACAGAGCTACAGAGCTACAGAGCTACACAGAGACTAGCTACAGAGTACAGAGCTACAGAGCTACAGAGAGAGCTACAGAGCCACAGAGCTACAGAGCCACAGAGCTACAGAGCTACAGAGCTACAGAGCCACAGAGGTACAGAGCTACAGAGCCACAGAGGTACAGAGCCACAGAGCTACAGAGCTACAGAGCTACAGAGCCACAGAGCCTACAGAGCACAGAGCCACAGAGCTACAGAGCTACAGAGCTACAGAGTACAGAGTACAGCTACAGAGCACAGAGCACAGAGCCACAGAGCTACAGAGCTACAGAGCTACAGAGCCACAGAGCCACAGAGCTACAGAGCTACAGAGCTACAGAGCTACAGAGCCACAGAGCTACAGAGCCTACAGAGCTACAGAGCTACAGAGCCACAGAGCACAGAGCTACAGAGCTACAGAGCTTACAGAGCTACAGAGCTACAGAGCTACAGAGCCACAGAGCCACAGAGCCACAGAGCTACAGAGAGCACAGAGCCACAGAGAGAGCAGAGCTACAGAGCACAGAGCCACAGAGCCACAGAGCTACAGAGCTACAGAGCCACAGAGCCACAGAGCCACAGAGCACAGAGCTACCAGAGACAGAGAGTACAGAGCCACAGAGCCACAGAGCTACAGAGCTACAGAGCTACAGAGCTACAGAGCTACAGAGCTACAGAGCTACAGAGCTACAGAGGTACAGAGCTACAGAGCCACAGAGCTACAGAGGTACAGAGCTACAGAGCTACAGAGCTCACAGAGCACAGAGCAGAGAGTACAGAGCTACAGAGCTACAGAGCTACAGAGCTACAGAGCTACAGAGCTACAGAGCTACAGAGCTACAGAGGTACAGAGCCACAGAGCCACAGAGCTACAGAGCTACAGAGCTACAGAGCTACAGAGCTACAGAGCCACAGAGCTACAGAGCTACAGAGCTACAGAGCTACAGAGCTACAGAGCTACAGAGCTACAGAGCTACAGAGCTACAGAGCCACAGAGCTACAGAGGTACAGAGCTACAGAGCTACAGAGCCACAGAGCTACAGAGCCACAGAGCTACAGAGGTACAGAGCTACAGAGCCACAGAGCTACAGAGCCTACAGAGCCAGACAGAGCTACAGAGCTACAGAGCTACAGAGCCACAGAGCTACAGAGTACAGAGCTACAGAGCTACAGAGCTACAGAGCTACAGAGAGCTACAGAGCTACAGAGCTACAGAGCTACAGAGCTACAGAGCTACAGCTACAGAGCTACAGAGCTACAGAGCCAGAGCTACAGAGCCACAGAGCTACAGAGGTACAGAGCTACAGAGCCACAGAGAGTACAGAGCTACAGAGCTACAGAGTACAGAGCTACAGAGCCTACAGAGCCACAGAGCTACAGAGCTACAGAGCTACAGAGCTACAGAGCCACAGAGCCACAGAGCTACAGAGCTACAGAGCTACAGAGCCTACAGAGCCTACAGAGCTACAGAGCTACAGAGCTACAGAGCTACAGAGCACTACAGAGCTACAGAGCTACAGAGCCACAGAGCCACAGAGCTACAGAGCCACAGAGCCACAGCACAGAGTACAGAGGTACAGAGCTACAGAGCCACAGAGCTACAGAGCTACAGAGACAGAGCTACAGAGCTACAGAGCTACAGAGCACAGAGCTACAGAGCTACAGAGCTACAGAGCTACAGAGCAGAGGTACAGAGCTACAGAGAGCTACAGAGGCTACAGAGCCTACAGAGCCACAGAGAGCTACAGAGCTACAGAGCCACAGAGCTACAGAGCTACAGAGCTACAGAGCCTACAGAGCCTACAGAGTACAGAGCTACAGAGCACAGAGAGCACAGAGGCTACAGAGCTACAGAGCCACAGAGGCTACAGAGCTACAGAGCTACAGAGCTACAGAGCTACAGAGCCACAGAGCCTACAGAGCCACAGAGAGCACAGAGCTACAGAGTACAGAGCTACAGAGCAGAGGTACAGAGCCACAGAGCTACAGAGCCACAGAGCCACAGAGCCACAGAGCCACAGAGCTACAGAGCTACAGAGAGCTACAGAGCTACAGAGCTACAGAGCTACAGAGCCACAGAGCTACAGAGCCACAGAGCCACAGAGAGCACAGAGTACAGAGCCACAGAGCTACAGAGCTACAGAGCTACAGAGGTACAGAGGCTACAGAGAGCTACAGAGCTACAGAGCTACAGAGTACAGAGCTACAGAGCTACAGAGCTACAGAGTACAGAGGCTACAGAGCCACAGAGCTACAGAGGTACAGAGCCACAGAGGCTACAGAGCCACAGAGGTACAGAGCCACAGAGGTACAGAGCCACAGAATCACAGAGCCACAGAGCTACAGAGCCACAGAGCTACAGAGGTACAGAGCCACAGAGCTACAGAGCCACAGAGCCACAGAGCTACAGAGCCACAGAGCCACAGAGCCACAGAGCTACAGAGCTACAGAGCCACAGAGCTACAGAGCCACAGAGCCACAGAGCTAAAGAGTCACAGAGGTACAGAGCTACAGAGCTACAGAGCCACAGAGCCACAGAGCTACAGAATCACAGAGCTACAGAGCCACAGAGGTACAGAGCTACAGAGCTACAGAGCCACAGAGCTACAGAGCCACAGAGCTACAGAGCACAGAGCCACAGAGCTACAGAGCCTACAGAGCTACAGAGCTACAGAGCCACAGAGCACAGAGGTACAGAGCCACAGAGTACAGAGCCACAGAGCCTACAGAGCTACAGAGCTACAGAGCTACAGAGCCACAGAGGTACAGAGCTACAGAGCTACAGAGCCACAGAGGTACAGAGCTACAGAGCCACAGAGCCACAGAGTACAGAGCCACAGAGCTACAGAGTACAGAGCTACAGAGCTACAGAGCCACAGAGCTACAGAGCTACAGAGCTACAGAGCTACAGAGCTACAGAGCTACAGAGCTACAGAGCCACAGAGCCACAGAGCTACAGAGCTACAGAGCTACAGAGGTACAGAGCTACAGAGCCACAGAGCCACAGAGCTACAGAGCCACAGAGCCACAGAGCCACAGAGACAGATTCACAGAGCCACAGAGCTACAGAGCTACAGAGCCACAGAGCAACAGAGCCACAGAGCCACAGAGCCACAGAGCTACAGAGCTACAGAGCTACAGAGCCTACAGAGCCAGAGGTACAGAGCTACAGAGCTACAGAGCTACAGAGCACACAGAGCTACAGAGAGCTACAGAGCCACAGAGGTACAGAGTACAGAGCTACAGAGCTACAGAGCTACAGAGCTACAGAGAGCTACAGAGGGTACAGAGTACAGAGCTACAGAGCCCACAGAGCTACAGAGCCACAGAGCTACAGAGCTACAGAGCTACAGAGAGCTACAGAGCTACAGAGCTACAGAGCTACAGAGCCACAGAGCTACAGAGCTACAGAGCTACAGAGCTACAGAGCTACAGAGCTACAGAGCTACAGAGCCACAGAGCCACAGAGCCAGAGTACAGAGAGAGGCTACAGAGCTACAGAGCTACAGAGCTACAGAGAGCACAGAGCTACAGAGCTACAGAGCTACAGAGCTACAGAGCTACAGAGCCACAGAGCCACAGAGCCACAGAGCTACAGAGAGTACAGAGCCTACAGAGCCACAGAGCTACCTACAGAGGTACAGAGCTACAGAGCTACAGAGCTACAGAGCACAGAGGCTACAGAGCTACAGAGCTACAGAGCCACAGAGGCTACAGAGCTACAGAGCCTACAGAGAGCTACAGAGCTACAGAGCTACAGAGCAGAGCTACAGAGCCACAGAGCTACAGAGCCACAGAGCCACAGAGGTACAGAGCCACAGAGCTACAGAGCTACAGAGAGCTACAGAGCCTACAGAGCCTACAGAGCTACAGAGCTACAGAGCTACAGAGCTACAGAGCTACAGAGCTACAGAGTACAGAGTACAGAGTACAGAGCCACAGAGAGCTACAGAGGTACAGAGCTACAGAGTACAGAGCTACAGAGGTACAGACAGAGCTACAGAGCCACAGAGCTACAGAGCTACAGAGTACAGAGCTACAGAGCTACAGAGCCACAGAGCCACAGAGCTACAGAGCTACAGAGCTACAGAGCTACCACAGAGGTACAGAGCTACAGAGCTACAGAGGTACAGAGCTACAGAGCTACAGAGCCACAGAGCTACAGAGCTACAGAGCTACAGAGCTACAGAGCCACAGAGGCTACAGAGCCACAGAGCTACAGAGCTACAGAGCTACAGAGCTACAGAGCCACAGAGCTACAGAGCCACAGAGCCACAGAGCTACAGAGCCACAGAGCTACAGAGCTACAGAGCTACAGAGCCACAGAGCTACAGAGGTACAGAGCTACAGAGCTACAGAGCTACAGAGCTACAGAGTACAGAGCTACAGAGCCTACAGAGCCACAGAGCCACAGAGCTACAGAGCTACAGAGCCTACAGAGCCACAGAGCTACAGAGCCCACAGAGTACAGAGCCACAGAGCTACAGAGCTACAGAGCCACAGAGCCACAGAGCTACAGAGCTACAGAGCCACAGAGCTACAGAGAGGCTACAGAGCCTACAGAGCCTACAGAGCTACAGAGCTACAGAGCTACAGAGCTACAGAGCTACAGAGCCACAGAGCCACAGAGCTACAGAGCCACAGAGGGCTACAGAGCTACAGAGCCACAGAGGTACAGAGCTACAGAGCTACAGAGCCACAGAGCTACAGAGCTACAGAGCTACAGAGGTACAGAGCTACAGAGCTACAGAGCTACAGAGCTACAGAGCCACAGAGCCACAGAGGTACAGAGCTACAGAGCTACAGAGCCACAGAGCTACAGAGCTACAGAGCCACAGAGAGCTACAGAGCCACAGAGCCACAGAGCCACAGAGCTACAGAGCTACAGAGCCACAGAGCTACAGAGCCACAGAGCTACAGAGCTACAGAGCTACAGAGCTACAGAGCCACAGAGCCACAGAGCCACAGAGCTACAGAGCTACAGAGCTACAGAGCTACAGAGCCACAGAGCTACAGAGCTACAGAGCTACAGAGGTACAGAGCTACAGAGCCACAGAGCTACAGAGGTACAGAGCTACAGAGCTACAGAGCTACAGAGTACAGAGCTACAGAGCTACAGAGCTACAGAGCTACAGAGCCACAGAGCCACAGAGCTACAGAGCTACAGAGCTACAGAGCTACAGAGCAGACACAGAGCCACAGAGCCACAGAGCTACAGAGCTACAGAGCTACAGAGCACAGAGGTACAGAGCTACAGAGCCACAGAGGTACAGAGTACAGAGCCACAGAGCTACAGAGCCACACAGAGCTACAGAGCCACAGAGCACAGAGCACAGAGAGGTACAGAGCCACAGAGCACAGAGCTACAGAGCACAGAGCTACAGAGCTACAGAGACAGAGCTACAGAGAGCCACAGAGCTACAGAGCTACAGAGCCACAGAGCTACAGAGCTACAGAGCTACAGAGCTACAGACAGAGCTACAGAGCTACAGAGCTACAGAGCTACAGAGCTACAGAGGTACAGAGCTACAGAGCTACAGAGCTACAGAGCTACAGAGCCACAGAGCTACAGAGCCACAGAGCTACAGAGCTACAGAGCTACAGAGCCACAGAGCCACAGAGCTACAGAGCTACAGAGCCACAGAGCTACAGAGCTACAGAGCTACAGAGGTACAGAGCTACAGAGCTACAGAGCTACAGAGCCACAGAGGTACAGAGCTACAGAGTACAGCTACAGAGCCACAGAGCACAGAGCTACAGAGCTACAGAGCTACAGAGAGCGAGCTACAGAGCTACAGAGCCACAGAGCTACAGAGTACAGAGCTACAGAGCTACAGAGCTACAGAGCTACAGAGCTACAGAGCAGAGCTACAGAGAGCTACAGAGCTACAGAGCTACAGAGCTACAGAGAGACAGAGCTACAGAGCTACAGAGCTACAGAGCTACAGAGCTACAGAGTACAGAGCTACAGAGCTACAGAGCTACAGAGCTACAGAGCTACAGAGCTACAGAGCTACAGCCACAGAGCCTACAGAGCCACAGAGCTACAGAGCCAGACTACAGAGCTACAGAGCTACAGAGCACAGAGCACAGAGCTACAGAGCTACAGAGCTACAGAGCTACAGAGCCACAGAGCCACAGAGCCACAGAGCTACAGAGCCACAGAGCTACAGAGCTACAGAGACAGAGCTACAGAGCTACAGAGCTACAGAGCCACAGAGCCACAGAGCACAGAGCTACAGAGCCTACAGAGCTACAGAGCTACAGAGCTACAGAGCTACAGAGCTACAGAGCTACAGAGCTACAGAGCACAGAGCTACAGACACAGAGCCACAGAGCTACAGAGCTACAGAGCTACAGAGCCACAGAGCTACAGAGCTACAGAGCTACAGAGCCACAGAGTACAGACAGAGCACAGAGTACAGAGCTACAGAGCCTACAGAGCTACAGAGCTACAGAGCTACAGAGCTACAGAGCTACAGAGCCACAGAGCTACAGAGCCACAGAGCTACAGAGCTACAGAGCTACAGAGTACAGAGCTACAGAGCTACAGACACAGAGCTAGAGCCACAGAGCTACAGAGCAGAGTACAGAGAGAGCTACAGAGCTACAGAGCTACAGAGCTACAGAGCTACAGAGCTACAGAGCCACAGAGCTACAGAGCTACAGAGCTACAGAGCTACAGAGCTACAGAGCTACAGAGCTACAGAGCTACAGAGCTACAGAGCTACAGAGCTACAGAGCTACAGAGCTACAGAGCTACAGAGCTACAGAGCACAGAGCTACAGAGCCACAGAGCTACAGAGCCACAGAGCTACAGAGCTACAGAGCTACAGAGCAGAGCTACAGAGCTACAGAGCAACAGAGCTACAGAGCTACAGAGCTACAGAGCTACAGAGCTACAGAGCTACAGAGCTACAGAGCTACAGAGCTACAGAGCTACAGAGCCACAGAGCTACAGAGCTACAGAGCTACAGAGCTACAGAGCTACAGAGCTACAGAGCTACAGAGCTACAGAGCTACAGAGCTACAGAGCTACAGAGCTACAGAGCTACAGAGCTACAGAGCCACAGAGCTACAGAGCTACAGAGCTACAGAGCTACAGAGCTACAGAGCTACAGAGCTACAGAGCTACAGAGCTACAGAGCTACAGAGCTACAGAGCTACAGAGCTACAGAGCTACAGAGCCACAGAGCTACAGAGCTACAGAGCCACAGAGCTACAGAGCTACAGAGCTACAGAGCTACAGAGCCACAGAGCTACAGAGCCACAGAGCTACAGAGCCACAGAGGTACAGAGCCACAGAGCTACAGAGCTACAGAGCTACAGAGCTACAGAGGTTCAGAGCTACATGGTTCAGAAACAGCACCATCTTCTGTGGACCGTTTCAAAAGGACTAAAGCAAAGTGGGAAACAGTCGTGTGTTCAGATGACTAAAAATTAGCTTTTTCTTTATTTTTTTTAAAATCCTGGACACAACGTCCTTCGCACTAAAGAGGGGCGGGGCCATCAGCCTTGTCCTCTGCATCTGTGTTGGCGTGGAGATGAAACATCAGCGCTGAAGACTACATAGAGGTTTCACAACAACACGTGCTCTCATCCAAACGTCTGTTCAAGGAAGGAGTTGGATCTTTGAACAAAACGGTCCAAAACAGTCCAAACCAGGCCAAACCAGTCCAAACCGGTCCAAACCAGTCCAAAACGGTCCAAAACAGTCCAAACCAGTCCAAACCAGTCCAAAACAGTCCAAACAGTCCAAAACAGTCCAAACCAGTCCAAAACAGTCCAAAACAGTCCAAAACAGTCCAAAACAGTCCAAACCAGTCCAAAACAGTCCAAACCAGTCCAAAACAGTCCAAACCAGGCCAAACCAGTCCAAACCGGTCCAAACCAGTCCAAAACGGTCCAAAACGGTCCAAACCAGTCCAAACCAGTCCAAAACAGTCCAAAACAGTCCAAACCAGTCCAAACCAGTCCAAAACAGTCCAAAACAGTCCAAAATAGTCCAAACCAGTCCAAAACAGTCCAAACCAGTCCAAAACAGTCCAAACCAGGCCAAACCAGTCCAAACCGGTCCAAACCAGTCCAAAACGGTCCAAAACAGTCCAAACCAGTCCAAAACCAGTCCAAAACAGTCCAAAACAGTCCAAACCAGTCCAAACCAGTCCAAAACAGTCCAAAACAGTCCAAAATAGTCCAAACCAGTCCAAAACAGTCCAAACCAGTCCAAAACAGTCCAAAACAGTCCAAACCAGTCCAAACCAGTCCAGAACAGTCCAAAACGGTCCAAACCAGTCCAAAACAGTCCAAACCAGTCCAAACCAGTCCAAACCAGTCCAAACCAGTCCAAACCAGTCCAAACCAGTCCAAAACAGTCCAAACCAGTCCAAACCAGTCCAGAACAGTCCAAAACGGTCCAAACCAGTCCAAAACAGTCCAAACCAGTCCAAACCAGTCCAAACCAGTCCAGAACGGTCCAAAACGGTCCAAACCAGTCCAAACCAGTCCAGAACGGTCCAAAACGGTCCAAAACAGTCCAAACCAGTCCAAACCAGTCCAAACCAGTCCAAAACAGTCCAAACCAGTCCAGAACGGTCCAAAACGGTCCAAAACAGTCCAAACCAGTCCAAACCAGTCCAAACCAGTCCAAAACAGTCCAAAACCAGTCCAAACCAGTCCAAACCAGTCCAAACCAGTCCAAACCAGTCCAGAACGGTCCAGAACTGGACTCTGTTGTTAAAAGAAGAGAGGATCGTTCACAGAATCAAGCGTCATCCTTTCACACCTTTTAGACCTGCGTCGGTGTCATCAAATTTAAAATTACCCACTTTATTCTTAAGATGGTACATTTCCTCTTTTTCAACATTTGATATGGTTTTTCTGCTCTGAATAAAATAAGTTTATGACATTTGCAAATTTGCATTCAGTTTTATCAAGATTTCAACTTTTTCTTGCATTCAGGTTATAATCAACAGCATCATACTTAAACAACACATTTAAACTCTTTAAACTCAACGTGCTTCTATGATGCAAATCAGCCAGCAGTGAATGTGTTTAAAGCTTTTATCCTTATTATAAATGTGTTATAAATGTGTTATATACTTGAAAATAGTTAACGTTTTTTATAGCTATTTTTGTCAAAGGATATCAGCTCTATAAAATGAATATCAAAACAACATTTTTATCAGTTTATTTTATGGATAATGTTTACTGAACAATGGCCATAAAGATAACAACAGATAAAACATCATATTGAACAGAACCAGTAGAAACTGGAGGCACCAGAACTACAGATGGAAACACTGCAGTGGGTTCACTGGTCAACACAGGATCATCCGTTCATCACATGCAACAGAAAATAAATACACTCAAGATGTTTTTCTTTTCTTTATTTTTTTAATGCAGTAATGGAAGTCCGGCTGCGCAGTCGAACCATCAGAAAATAAATACACTCAAGATGTTTTTCTTTTCTTTATTTTTCTATGCAGTAATGGAAGTCCGGCTGCGCAGTCGAACCATCAGAAAATAAATACACTCAAGATGTTTTTCTTTTCTTTATTTTTTTAATGCAGTAATGGAAGTCCGGCTGCGCAGTCGAACCATCAGAAAATAAATACACTCAAGATGTTTTTCTTTTCTTTATTTTTCTATGCAGTAATGGAAGTCCGGCTGCGCAGTCGAACCATTAGAAAATAAATACACTCAAGATGTTTTTCTTTTCTTTATTTTTTTAATGCAGTAATGGAAGTCCGGCTGCGCAGTCGAACCATCAGTCAAGAACCTCAGAGGCGCTGAGCTGCACAGAAACACAGACGATTTAAATAAACCCATTTTATTCTCATTCCACCCCAGACCCAAACCCAAATAATATAAAATCAGTTTAAAGAGATATTTTAATTTAAGTATGTATATATTACCTGAGCTATCAGGTAGATTTTAGTGGATCAGATGGGTGACTGGACATCCTTGTCTCATCACATGTTTCCTGTTTGATGTGACAATGAGGGTGAGAACAGGGCGGAAAGAGAGAGATATCAGACAAAGACAGAAGAAGGTAAACAGAGAAACAGAGAGGATATACAACAGAGAGAGAGAGAGAGAGAGAGAGAGAGAGAGAGAGACTCAGGGCTGCTTGTCTCCTCTGCCCCCCCCCCCCCCCCCCCCCCCATGATGCGTAGGTGTATAAATACCCCATTTTCCTCCGGGGCAGGCTCGGCCCAGCAGGACCCTCTCTGCACCCCTTCTCTCTCTCTATCATCCTCCTTGTCCGGCTCCTCCTGAACCCCCCCCCCCCCCCTTACATCGTCTAATTAGGATCTTGGGCCTTGTTAGGGCCAGCAGCCCCCAGGGCCCCAACCCACAAAAAGCTGATTCTATCTGACGTAACAAGTCAGTGCTAAGGGGACAGATGCTAATTTTAATTAATTAAATGGAGGGGTCAGCTCATGACAAACATGGGCCAGAGGGGGGGTCGGTGTGGTCGGACCAGCCAGATCCCTGTTCCTCTGGAGGGGGGGATCAGCCTAGATGTTGTTATTGCTGCTGTTGTTCATATCACAACGAGTCCGCCCACCGTTCCCAGATGAGGGACTTCGCAGGCAAGCTGTGGCTTGTAGTGGCTGATCGGAGGGGAAAAGAAGTTGATATTCTATCTTGTTTGTTTGCCGCAAAGAGCACGGAAATGCCCTTTTTTTTAGGCTAAAGGGTCTGAGGAAAGGTTATCAGCTCTCAACAACAGAACTGGAAATATGTTCACACACCACGACAAGATGATTGCTCAATCTGGCAAATATATTTGGATTTAACTGCTCAGAAAGTTTTATCCTTCTTTTGTTTGGGCCGAAACCCAACAATAACTAATTTAAAATGATTGTTGGCTCCAGTGTATCATGAATAAATACCAGCAGTGTAATTTCATTCAGTACCTGTCTTTCTGTCTGACACCCTAATTAAATGACTTTCTTCTCTACCCTAATAGCACACAGAGTCATGTTTAGCATTTCTGGCACCGTATCGCAGCCGTCCACTGTGAGCACCTCCTCTGTGCTCTTTTCCTGGCGACTGAGCGTGCTATTTTAATATACCGTATTAAAAGATCCACACAGCTTAAACTGCCTATAAAAGACGTGGCATGCTATTTGTAAGACAACATTATAGCCAGACACTGCGGTACTGATTTAACTTTATGACGCTAGTTCAGACAGGATTGTTGAGTTTTACTGTATATGTATAGATATTAAAAAAACTGAATTTATATTTGTATGTTTATTTGCAAAACCTCCTCCCACTGACAGGCTTTCTAGTACCAGAAACATCTGCAAAATAATACGCAAATGCTAATAATCTCAACTGTTAAGCTGCTCATCTACACAATACTTTTTGTCTTCACCTCAAGAATGTCACCAAACCTTTAAATAAGAAGAATAAAATGCTAAAAAGCATAAATGTACAGTCTTGTGTGTTCTCCAAAGACATTCAAGCATTTCTTTTCTTTTCTGTCATGGATATAACAATATTTTAAAAGTGCTTCTATATAACAACATATCACCCAAAAAAATAAAGACTTCTGCAGGCTACACAATTAATTTAAATCCCTGAAACACAGGAGGAAAGGACCAGACTGAGAGAGTCTTCAGTTTCCCTCCAACGCTGCTCTGTCAGCAGACATGAGGAGAGATGAGGAAACAGATTAAAAGCAGAACCTCACAGGCACGGTTCTTCTTCTGTGGTCCGTCTAACTAGACAGGAAGGTCGCAACCTCCTGGTTCAGAGGTTGAGCGTCTCTGAGTCGACAGAGACACGCAGCCTCCCAGTGAGGAGACCAGGGCCTCCACGGTGATAGGATGAGCCCAGACTGAGGGGGGGGGTTGCATGGATCAGATAATGTTGCTGAAGCAGCGTGTCGCATCAAAACTGCATGAGATGAACTGAAAACTCTGAAATCTGAGTTGAAACGAGCACTGATGAACCGACAAAAGTCTAAAGGGAAACTCTTCTGGAGTTAAATGAATGAACCTTGGATCTATTACTAGATGGTGATGGGTGGAAACTGTAGTCAGGGAGCAAAATGACATGAATTTAAAAAAAAACAAACCTTTGAGTTAGAACAGAATATAGATCTGAGTCCGTGGCCTCCTGTTCCTCAGAACTGGATCAGAAAGCAGCAGCCATGAACTCTTTAGATGCTGGTGACCTGAAATCAACTTATGATGAGAACACAACACTAACCATGGACCCGCCCACATTATCATGCAGGTTTGTCAGAGGTTTACAATAGCAATTTATTCTGGCGTCACCATTGGCCTGTCAGGCTGATATGAACCACTATTATGCTGCCGAAATGTATTCCTTTCTTATTTAAAAATGCTTTTAATTCAAATCGTTTTGGTCCTTAACACAGGCTGACATCCATTTTCATCTATCAATAGACTTAGACTCCTTTAGTTTGGAACAGCTGAGGACAAAATGAAACCAAGAAGAGGCAGCAGAGCAGGTGGTGGAGGCTGAAGATGTCCAGAAGACAGAGAGAGATGGAGGAACTGATGAAAACACTGTCAAGAAATGGAGATGTGAGCAGTGATGACAAAATGGACATCACTGAAGCATGTTCATGACTTTTATTTTCCTGAGCAGTATTGACACTCTTTTTGTGCTCTGAAGGCTTGAGAGAGATCGTATTCTGAGTTGAAAGAGCTTGACGCTGGTCGTCTGCTTGAAGCAGGAGAAAGAGCACCAAACTGAAAGCAGTTTGTCCCATTAAGCTCAGCCAGCGTGATCTGGTAACCTAAACTCAGACACCTGCAGCGGTCAGAACTCCCATCATCCACCCCAAAAACAGCCAGTAAACTAAAAAAAAACCTGATTCAAGATTATTTAGATTAACAGCAGCTGATGCCAACATTTCCTTGACTTAAAAAAAAAAAGTGTCTTTTCAGCCCAGCAGAACCAGATGTTCTGCACATTCATGAGGACAGTTTTCTTTATTTCCACCTTTCATAAGTCCAGCAGCTTTGTCTGTGTCAGCTGCCACCAGCCTTCGTTTGGGAGAGCGTGGAGTAACAACCACAGGTGTCTCCTGAACAGTACAGACCAAACCAATACTGAAAATGAAACTGCAAGTCAGAACCCACCGGCTACTCTGATAAAACGTGTCAGATGTGTGGATGATAATGCTGCGTTCTGGTTAAGGTGCTGAACACTGGTGCAGAGCTCTCATTATTAAGAAATCCCCTCCACCCAGTGTCTCCCTTTCCCTTTTTCCCCCTGACCTAGTTTTGGCATTTGATCTTGACTGGAAGATCAACCCCTAGAGGGTGCGCAGTGTCAGCCTTGTACCACGTCAATTCCCACACAAAGGGCACCCTTTGTCACTTCATATTTTCAAAGCTCCAGAACCCTGGGTTTTCATTGTAGTTTCAGCAGCAGGGGTGATTTCCTGGTGGTGGCCCCGCCTCCCCGTCGCTGCCCCCCCGCGGCGCACCTGCTGCCGCTGTTGACCGTCACACAGCAGTGAGCCTAATGTCTCCATTCACAGATAATTCATCTGAACCTGATCCAAGAAACCGCCGGTGCCGGGGAGACAATCCACCACGTTACAGCTAAATATTTAACGTCTGACTCTACAGTATTAATACGAACCACTGGACCAGAAAGAGCAAAAAAAAATAAAAAAATTTGAAAAGCTGTCAAGATGCTCTTTGGCAGACTGATCAAAGACAAAACCAAAACTGAGACACTGAACAACAAGAACTATAAGTCGGGCATCGACAAATTTATTCTATCATTGATAAGGAATGATAGCAAAACCATTTTAAAAAATTCACTCAACTTCCAATCAATTTCTTATTGAGTAAGTTAATAAAGTTGTGGCTAAAAATACTTTCAGACCCTCCCTGTCGTCCATCTCCTGGGTGGTTTCATGACTCAGAGACATTATAACAAGGTGTCCTTGATGATGAACCAGCGCGCCATCTTTGCCATCGCCACTTACTTTTTGACAGCAGAGGAGTGAGAGCTGCTCCTGGCAGGAAGTGAGCCCAGAACCTGGTATGGTTGGTGGCCAGCACCGGCCGGCTGACGCGGGCCGGGCTCTGCCTTTGGGTCAGCAGCCATCACGCACGGCGGCCTAATGCTGCTGATGAGAGAAAGCCCGCCTCGCAGGCCTGCACGACCCCGAGGTGTGGCCACTCAGCATCAGGTTAACCTGAGCTGACAGACTGTCCAACAAGCTGCGCTCACACGGCCGTGCACGACCTGACACATGCACCAGCTCACGAACGCGCACACGGACAAATGCACGTATGAAAACCCCATGCGCAATATTTGTAAAAATACCCACAGCCGCACAGAACTGTCTTCTTTAATACACAAAACGCAGTCACGCACACGCACACGCATGCACACGCCTACATGCAGCCAGTAAAATCATTAAAATACGAGGCTACAAGCTCATGTTTATGATAATATTTTTAGAATATATTTTACATAATTGATAATTGAATTCCACAGTCTTTACAAAAATGGTAATATTGCAGCTACATGACCAGCAAGACTATTTATTGGTAATGAATTTTTTTTTTTCAGCAAAGCTCAACAAACTCAAAAATAGTTATTGAAGATCTTCTCCACAAGGTTTTTCTCTTTCATTCCAGTTCATGTTCATGTTTTCAGAGGAGCGGTGGATGGACGGTGGATGCTGAGCAGATGTGGACTGCTTTACTTCAGCTCCAGTGGTTCTGCAGATATCAGCTGCATCTCCAGGGACCAGACCAGATCCTGCCGGGATGAAAGATGGCTGCGAGCAGCAGCAGCTCCAGGTCCGTCTGTGGGATCTGATGTGTTCTGGTAAATGACACCAGTGTTCTGGTGTTTGCAGTAATGGACTCTGTTCATCCTCTCCTGCACCACGTCTGCAGCACAGGAGGACGACTGATGGCCCAGCGGCTGACAGCACTCAGGAAAAGCGGTGGATATAACTAGTTAACTGTCACCTAGTTTATGGGATGTCTGTCGTCTGCTCACGATGTGATGTGGTTACAGGTTAACAGCTCATCAGGAACTTACAGCCATTGTTGTTGACAGGTGTTGGTAGAGATGTGAGGACGTCCATGAGGTTCAGGTCTGCTCTCTGTAGTTTACGTTCATTACAACTAAACTAACGTGAATATGTTACTGTTTCTGTTTTAAAGCCTATTTCAGTTTTAACTTAAAATCTGATGCTTTGTCTCATCTGTCTGCTTGGTGCATCAGAATATTTACCTGAATTCAGTAACTATTATGATAATTATTATTTATTTCTTATTTTTTGTGTGCATGAATAAAGCAGGTATTTAGAATAATGGTGATGTGCTGCACAAAATAAATCTTGTGTTGTTGGCTAAATGGAAACACAGTCATTGGAGTTAAAGAATGAACGCTCTCAGAATAAAAGATCTTCAGCATCCCAGACCTGCAGGAGGAAGCTGAGGCCTGGAAAAAAAAAAAAAACCTTCCCAGAAGTCATATCTGAAGTCACATTTGAAGTCATATCTAGTTGGGGACCTCCACAGAAAGGTCGGGGGCTCCAGAGAGCAAAAAAGGCCAAACTTCCAAAGTGTTGCTTTAATTTCACATTCTGGGTGTTTCTGCTTTTACTGAAATTAATTTTTGTCCATGATTCATACTGTTCCTGCTTATAACTTATGATTTCAACACAAACCGCACTAAACAACTGATAAGACAGTTGAGATAAAATCATCACATCAGCTCCCTTTTGAAATACTTGAATCATAAAGATATTCAACAGTCGTTTATTTATGAGTGAGTAAATATTTACCGAAGGATGTGAAATCACTTTTTACTCGTGTAGTCTGTACTGACTCCACCGGGTCAGTGCTGTAGAGTCTAATGGTTTCAGGCTGGTGTCCAGCTTTAAAGGTTCAACTGTGGATCAGCAAAACCTGTCCTTGTTGTGACACTGATACTTCAAGTTTAACTTCAAGCTTACCGGTAGCTGGAAACGTCAAACGTGCTGGTTTAGATGATCCTGTTTGAGTTTGAGACCCCTGCAATAGTGCAACTGGCCCAGATAATCTAAGGCCTGTTTGCACTTTGTTTAAAAATTACAAGTAGTGCTAAAGTGCATCTGTTGACACTTTGCATTAAAATGTGTCTCTAGTGAAAACTCAGACGTCTCTAGTGGCCAATTATGATCAGATCTAATTCCTTCAGCCCTGCAGGCAACTAAGGTCAGGGTCAAAGGTCAAACTTATTTACACGGCACATTTTAAAACGACAAAGTTCACTAAAAACTGTTAAAATCAGATAAAAATGATAACAAAAAAGATTAAGGCAGTAGTTAATAATACAAACATGCTAAATAAGAATAAATAAACAGTAAAAACAGAAATAGCAGCACAGCCCAGGGTCACCACTGTAAATACTGGATCAGTTTTATGTTTTAATTTTAATCTTGGAACATCTAGGAGTGACTGACTCTCATGGGATTCTGGATATGTAGAAGGTCTCAAAGATAAGAAGGTGCTAATGTCTGTGAATACTTTAAAAGTCAGCAATAAAATCTTAAAATCAATTTGAAATCAGATAGGGGGGTCAGTGGAGGGATGCCAGAGTTATACGATCATGCTTCTTTATTTCAGTTCAAAGATGAGCCGCTGTGTTCTGAGGTAATTAGAGGTCAAGGCAAGGATTGCACTGATCTGTTTATCCAGTTTAAAAGATAAAATGAACCAGTAAATGATTTCTGCCTGCAAATATGTTGTTGTTGTTGTTTTTCCCTGTGAGAGGCGGCAATAAGAACACTCTTTATGTCTGTGATGTGTTGTTTCAGCGTTATTTAACAGTGAACTGTACATATACAACAACAATAATGGCAATAAGAGAACATCCCAGCAGATGATAACAGAGGCTTCAGACAGACTGAAACAGAAATTAGGTACAGTATGTTGCAAATTAAAAGAACAGGAAGAACTGGAGTCGGCAAATCAAAGCAACATAGACGGATCCATGACGTCACGGTTGTGTGTTGTTGGTTTTTTATGGCAGCCATTGTTGTTTCATACTTTAATATGACACTGTTGCTGCACAGGCGAGTTCATGCTTTTCTACAGAAACCGTCAGTAATGTAGGACGCCCTTCAGTGCGGTTCAGGACATATCGAGTCTCATTCATGAAACATGAGCAGCACACATCTTTTTGTAATATGTGAGCAGAGCAACGTTTATGCATGTTTTCGTCATCAGTGCCTGACTTCACTGGTCAGGTTGGAGAAGGCAACTGAAGTTATGAGGAAGTGATGGGCAGGTTTGGGACTCAAGATAGGAATGCAGAAGGTCAGACTTTGCAAAAAGGATGGGAATGGCCGAAGTGAATATTTTCTTCCAGAAGAGGCAGGAACACTGGGTGACTTCTAAGAGTGGAGGTAGGAGCATACAGGTGGACTACATTTAACCTGAAGGAGATCAGTGACTGCAAAGTAGTGGTGGGTGAGAGTGCAGAAAGACAGAATAGGATGGTGGTGTGTAGGATGACTCTGGTGGTGAGGAAGATGAAGAGGACAAAGGCAGAACAGAGGACAAAGTGGTGGAAGATGAAAAAGGAAGAACATCGTGTGGCTTTCAGAGAGGAGTTGAGACAAGCTCTGGGCAGACTTATACAGGCTGGCAAGGCAGAAAGATCGAGATGGGAGGGACATGTAATAGGCTAGGGTGATTAAGGATAGAGATGGAAATCTATTGACAGATGTAAGGAGTGTGACAAGAAGATGGAAAGCGTACTTTGAAGAATTGATGAATGAGGAAAATGAAAGAGAACAAAGAGTAGAAGAGGTAGCAAAGCTTACTGAGGAGGACATGAAAGAGAATGGGGAGTGGAAAGGTTTTTGGTCGTGATGATCTACCTGTGGAGGTTTGGAAGTGTTTAGAAGAGGTGGCAGTAGAGTTTTTGACAAGGACATTCAACAGGATCTGAGAGAGTGGGAGGATCCCTGAAGAATGGAGGAGAAATTGCCTGATGCAGATGTTTAAGACTAAGGGACAACTACAGAGCCTCACAATGAAGTTATGGGAAAGAGTAGTGGAAGCAAGACGAAGGACAGAAGTGAACAGCAGTATGGTTTCATACCAAAGAAGAGTACGGTACTACAGATGCAGTATTTGCTTTGGGGATACTGGTAGAGAAGTACATAGAAGGCCAGAGGGAGCTGTGTTGTGCCTTTTTAGACCTTGAGAAAGCAGATGACAGGGTGCCAAGAGAGGATCTATGGTATTGTATGAGGACGTCTGGAGTAGCAGAGATGTATGTTAGAGAGGTGCAGGACATGAATGAGAGCTGGAAGACAGTGGTGAGGTGAGCTGTAGGTGTGATGGAAGAGTTCAAGGTGGAGGTGGGACTGATCAAGGATCAGCTCTGAGACCCTTCTGGTTGCTATGGTGATGGACAGACTGACAGATGAGGTTAGACAGGAACCTCCATGGACTATGATGTTGACAGATGACATTGTGATCTGTAGTGAGAGCAGGGAGCAGGTGGAGGAACATCTAGAGAGGTGGAGGTATGACCTGGAAAGGAGAGGAATGATGGTCAGCTGCAGCAAGACAGTATAGATGTGTGTGAATGAGAGGAACCCAAGTGGAACGGTGAGGCTACAGGCAGCAGAGATGAAGAAGGTGGAGGATTTGAAGTACTTTGGGTCAACAGTCCAGATTAATGGAGAGTGTAGAAAAGAGGTGAAGAAGCGTGTTCAAGCAGGTTGGAACAGGTGGAGAATAGTGCCAGGTATGTGATATATGTGAGAAAGAGTTTCAGCAGGAATGAAAGAAAAAGTATACAAGATGATGGTGAGACCTGAGATGTTGAAGGTTTAGAGGTTGTGCTACTGAGGAGAAGACAGGAAGGAGAACTGGAGGAAGCAGAGGCTAAAAGGTTCTCATTGGAAGTGACGAGGATGGATAAGATCAGGAATGAGAACATCAGAGGGACAACACATGCTAGATATGGAGACAAAGTCCGAGAGACCAGACTGAGATGGTTTGGACATGTACAGAGGAGGGATGGTGAAAATATCTGTAGGAGGATGATGAGGTTGGAACTGCCAGGCCTAGAGGAAGACCAAAGAGGGGATTTATGGTTGTAGTGAAAGGTGACATGAAGTTAGTTGGTGTGAGAGAAGAGGAAGCAGAGGATAGTTAGATGTGGAGAAGAGTATCATGTTTAAATGTATGACGTTCAAATTTAAGAGCTTTACGTCCAGCTGTTACCTTGAAGTCAGAAAATAACAGTGCGTTTTTTTTTAAATAGCTATATTTATTTTCTATAGTGCGCAGTTATCAATTTTGTGGCAGCAGTGCTGTCTTGCCTTATTTGCAACTACAAAAATGCTGTTGGCAGAATTGTTTCTTTTATTCTTCATGACTCACCAAAGAACCTGCTTCCTCTGACTGAACCAAACATCTGGCAGTCGTATTTAAATCAAGGGGGAGTCAAACCATGCAGAAAACCTGGATTAGCAAATCTAAAACTGATCATTATGATGACCTTTATCTTTGATTGTTAGGTTACACAGACCGGGCTGACACAAAGAACATCCTGGTTGTGTTAAACTGCTTCATACTACACTCAACCATCTGTCCATCTTTACATCTGAGGAGCTCCGTGTCTCTGAAATAACGCTTTTCTATCCAGTCATGTTACTGACCTGTTGACTAATAATCTAGTTTGTTGTCAAATGCTCCTCCTTTTGGTTTTTTTTTCCAGTGTTTTGTTGCCTCTTTTCCAGCTTTTTAGAGATGTGCTGCTGCCGTAAATGTCACATAACCCTTTTTCATTTTTCCTCACTGTCTGATATTAAATCAAATTAAAAATTTGCTGCTTTAGGAAAGTAAGAATTATCAAAATTATTGTTATTTGGTAAAAGCCATGTGGAATAAAAAAAATAACCCATGATGCAATAGGGCATACATACGTCATGAAAAAATTCTTGTGTTTATGTCAGTTAACAAAATAACAATGGTTTGATACTGAACCTTTTATTGGACATTAAAACAGCATTCTTCAAATCAAAGGGAGATGAGATTATCACAAAGTTAATCTTTTATAGACAATCAAGGCTTGACAGGAACGTTGTGTTCCTGTCCTGAATCGAACCCGGACCACCAAAGACCCCTTCATGTCCGCGGTGAGCCCCATCAGAGGTGCACAACTTCAAAGAAAATATTGATGCCCCTCTTGAAAGTTTTCCAAGTCCTTTCAAAGTCCTTCCAAAGCTAATGTCAGCGACATTAATTATGTCACTGTAATGATCTTTCCATGACATGGGTTCCAATGAGTTAAGATCATCTGTTGATGTATTGATACCAAATCATCCTCTGTCAAGAGACGTCTCTCTATCATCACCCTGCGGGGAGCCAGTGCTGCTGGTCCGGGCCAGCATTTCTAAAACACATTACTTAAAAGCTGCTCTGCGATTCAGGAGATGTTTCCTCAAGTTGCTTGTGTAGCTTCTAGTGAATACCGGGGCGTGTGAGATCAACTTCTAATGGAAAGTTGCAGCTCATTTGAAAAGCAAAATGCACGCAAGCATGCATGTCAGTGACACTGAACGACCTCTGCAGAGCTTTTCTTGTTATAACTGACAGTTTTAATGTGAGTAGCAGAAAGACGGTCGAAGGATGCATCAGTCATACAGTCAGTGACCACTCACTAACGTCTGTTGAATATAAACGTATCCATGACTGATTAGCAGGACCAGCTGTATGAGCAGAACAACTGAGTGTATAGAACAAGGAGGACTATGTTTTTATTCTCATTCATGACATCGTCTCACTTCATTACATTGTTTTGTTTCCCCCTGAAAGAAAGTGAGTCTTTCAGTGAATGTGAGTCTCCAGTGAGACACGCGAACTACATTATTAGGAGCATTAGTTTCATCGTTGTTGTATGTGCCTGTTGTGCAAGCGATAAAATATTGAAGTTTGAGTTTCTTGTTCGATCACGTTGTGCCACCAACACTGTGCAAAGATTGAGCTTGGCTGCAGGATGGTGGATGTGGGCTGGAGGTGAAAGGAAACACCGTGGTGTTGATCTCCTGGAATGCAGCATGCCAGAGAGCGAGCTCGACTGGCACCAAACCAAAATGCCTTCAGCTCCCCCCCCGCTCCCCTCCCTCCCAACTTCAGCACCATTCCTCCCTCCCCCCCTGCTCCCCTTTCCTCTCTCTCTCTTCCACAACCCGTGAAACAGGAGAGCCACCAACCAGCGCTTCTTCAGAGAAGATCAGCGATCACTCCGAGCAGGCCTCCGGACAGACGGCATTCCTTCCCCCCGCTGCCGCTGCTGTTGCTGGCCGGCTGTCGCAGCGGGCATCGAGAATAGATTTCTGACGTCCGCCTGGTTACCAGAATATGCCAGCGTCCTGAGAATCAAAGGGGCGTGCGGCACAGACGGCTAAACGCTGAGCAGACACATGTCACGAGCGAACTCACCTACAACTGCACCGAACACGGAGCAATTTATGACAAACGGAGTTGTTAATGCTCAAACCATCATGTCAGCATTACATGGGGGGGGGAGTCTTCAAATGAACCGTGTCAGGCGAGCAAAATGAGCGCTGGGGGAGGGGGGGGAGGGGCCGTGGCCTCGATAGGGACCTGACATTGACCCCCTATGCTAATTGAACATATCAATACCGTCGATACAAATAACAACGCTGTAAAAGTTGAACTACTATAACCAAGGTCATCCCCAGCTGGTAATGAGATATTTCTGATGATATAAACATCCACATGGCACTATTATCAATTTAATTAATTTCTAATTTGGATTATTGTACCCTGTGTGCTTTTTTTCCCCTTCAAGTCAAACTCTAATATCTCACCAACGCTCTCATGGATAATCTGAACATTCACATGCAGGTTGTGCCAAAGGTTGATTTTGTGTAATTTTGGCAACAAAGTTTTCAAAGTCCAGGTCCTTAATAATCTATTTAGAAAAAGAACAGCTTTGGACAGAACAGAGCCAACTGGCTTGAAGCTGCCCCACACTGAAAGATTTGTGAAAATGGTAACATTTGTAAATGTAGGAGAGCTCACGCAATATAAAACATCAGTAATAGTCATAGATTCACACAGCCGGTTAGTTCCACCTCTGTGGTACCATTCCAGCACTTTAACCTTCGACGGTAGTAACAGGGGCTTAAAAGTGGCAAAGTTCTGTGTGAAACATTAATATGGAAAGGCGTAACAGGGGCACGGGGATGACGGCGAGTCCATCACCGTTAGCACGGACAGGCCAACTGAAGATAATCGGAAATAAAATGCGTGATTACTAGAGGTCAGAAAAGTGTCGGCTGGCTGGACCAGCCATGTTGGGAACTTTGTCACATCACAGGAGCCACTAAGGGAAGCCTGGTGGATTATTGGAATAATAATAATATTCCTCCTCCAAGAACGGTGATTGGATGGCGTCCTGGGACATGGCCAGCGATTCTACCAGCAACAATATGAGCTGGAGGTGAGTGGACATCACCCAGTTTTTCACACTGATTGGGTCCCATGTCGTTACTTTTAACAATCCACACAACATTTGGATGTTTCCTGACACCGTAGGACTTCCGACTGTAGATATTCAACATTTTTGATGTTCTGCAATTTGACATCAGTGCAGCCCAAACGTTGTCACTCTGATAAGATGATCCATAAAACGGTCTAGGTCAGGGGTCACATCAGCATCATGGTTGCCGTCTAAGGGCCAGATTGACAGCATGAATGTAACAAAATACAATGTAAATCAAAATAAATGAAACTGCGCCTTATTATATTGTTAAATAACTGTTTCTGTATTTATTATGTATTAAAGTTTCAAATATTTAACTCGTTATTATATTAAACTCAGGGTTTGTGCTTGAAAACCTACTCTTGCACAGGTGATGTTTACAGTGTCCGTTGCTATGGTAACGGACACTGTAAACATCACTCAGTGTATCCACTAACTTGGTTTCAGAAGCGGAAGCGATTCTTTGTTTTTCTTGTAGGCTAAATTTAGCATACTTAGCTCCGTGTTTGCTGTCAAAATGCCGACTTAGATTATACTCTTTCACGACTGACGCCGCCTCATAACACAAAAGACAGACTTTTTTTCTCACCTTAAGGAACAAACTTGTATTTGTTTTCCCATCGTTCATGAAACTGTTTTCCTTGTGCATCTATTTCTCTTTTCTTGGACATGTTGGGGTTAGTTTGTAGAGGTTTTTCAAAAGTCCATCAGTTCTGAAAATCGTCTTGATAGCTTTCTCATGGTGAGATTCTGTTATCGCTGTGGGTAATGACGAAATGCATTGTGGGAGATGTAGTTTATTGTCAATATACACTTTAAAGCGGCCTAAGCTTATTTTGAGTCTTAAAGGAGCCGTATGTAAGAAGTATAATAAAACGAATCATAAAATGACCCCGATATGTCAACAGACATTTAAAAATCATGTTCATTTCAAATACTTATGTCACTGACACCAGCACTCAAGCCAGGATATTCCCATTTAAAAAGAGGAGTTGCAGCCCTCGACTGATGTTGATGTTGTCATTTTTTGTTTTGGCCTGAAGCGCCACCCTCCACCTATCTCCCAATCACGAAGTCAGTAGTGTTTCGGCATCCGGGTTGCCAGTTCGGCTCTAATTATCGCAGCAGCCGCTACAAACGTGTTGGATGAAAAAATGTCTAGCTTTCCAAAACCTAAAAGACCTCGTTATGAATCCGAGTTACGTCATGACAAGGTCCGAAATAAAACAAGGATTTGTATAGGAGATGCTTTTGATAGATGGAGACGGCTGAAAGCGGAGAAGAATTTGAAGACAGACGCCAACGTTGCTGATTTTCTCCTGGACAGGTAAGATTCATAGCTAAATGTTTGGCTAACGCTAATTTACTTGGACAAGGTAACAGTGGTACCTCTACTTACGAATGCCTCTACATACGAAACTTTCAGGTTACGAAACGCCTCAACGGGAAAATATTTCCTCTAGTTACGAAATAAATTTCAGTATTCACTACGTCGTAGTATTCACTAGTTAAACAAAGTTATGCATGTTCGTCCATAGTAACGCTAGCGCATAACGTTATGGAGCAGGTGGGTCATCGAATTGAAAAGGTAAATAATTATTATTTAGAATATAAAAACGGTGACTGATATTGCTAACACTAGCAATGTAATGTTAGGCTAATAAGCGGAGCCCGTCAGTCATCATGCCGTGGAAAACATTAGCATGGCCATGGTAATGTGAAACCTAATTGAGACAGTAGCCTAACGTTACCACGGTAAAACGATTTCTTATTCGTTCTTCGCATATATTGTGTATTACACGTGCTGCAAATTGACCCATATGACCATTGCTAACGTTAGTTATTAGTGCCAGTCTTTTCTGATGGAACTGATAAAAAATGTTAGCCATCGTTGCTTGCCATGGCAGCCTACGTTCCTGCTGCATTCTGCAGCCTACCTGGCAACCTCTGGTCGGGGAGGAGGGGGAGGGTACACGCCGCTCAACAGTAATTTGAAAGTGACTGCAGTACCAGTTTTGGCCATAATCTTACAACACGGCTCCTTTAAAGTATTGGTTTAAAATTTAAGCCAATAATGCACAAGCTCTTGAGGGCCACATAAAATGTCATGGCGGGCCACATTTGGCCCGCGGGCCTTGTGTTTGACACATGTGGTCTAGATGGTCAGATTGTTGGAAAGGGCAAAATGGGACCAAAATTATGATATATCCAATATGTTGATTCATGACAAGAGCTGCAAAATGACAATCTTACCAGACGTGCTTTGACTTTGCAGAAGCAACATGAAACGAGAAAATCACAGGAAAATCAAAAACATACGATCCCTCTTTCACAGGCAAACTTGCAAAAGGTTGGAGATGAAGTGAGCGAAGCGTCTGGAGCTGGATTGCATGGTTGTCACTTCTGCTGGCATCTGTTCACATGATTCATGTTGACTGGAGCCCTGCGTTTGTCAGGGGAGGTGTCTGCAGTAAAAGTGCCGTGGCTCTCCAGATTGACACTCATTAATGAGGCGCTGCGAGGCAAAGGGAGCCCGCAGGGGGCAAGAGGGCAGGGAGGAGGGCGAGAGGCCACATCCCTCTAAAAATAAATGATTTCTAATGATTGATACAGATAGCAGTGGACTGATAGGGCCAGATGAATGAGAGGACTTAGGTGGCGGCGGTGGGCAAGACCTCTGGTTGGCAAGTTGTTGGCAGCTGAAATGCCGCTTGAAGCCACTGTGTTCAGATAAAACATGTGAATCCCAAACACACACACACACACACACACACGTGCACATGCAGACCTTAGTACCAGTGCATAACCTCTCCACCCTTCCACCCTCCTTTTTCACTTGTTGTGTTTCACCACCACCTAAGCAGCGCCCCTCTGCCTCCTGCCCCCCCACCACGCTCACTAATGCCCGCTCTGGCATTACACACAATCCACACAAACGCCAGCGCTCGCCCAGGAGCAAGCGAAACAAACGAGACTCCACCACATGCTCACGAGCACGCACACATTCCCGTCTTGGCCACTTGGGCTTTAACTCTGCTGCACTTTCCACGGCGTCCATCACCGTGTTTGTGCGTGAAATCCGCAGCCCGGGTCATTCATCGCACATGTCTCCGGCTGCCAATCATTCAGTCAATCGCGGCTTCATTACAGTGATTGTAATATCGAAGCCGCCAGCGTCAAGATTGCAGGATGTTGAGGAGCAAGAGGGAAGGCTTATTTTAAAACAGCGCTCAGATCAGATTTCCTTCAAAAGTCATTTTCAGGCAGTGTTTTCCAAAAACTGAGTTTGGGTGGAAGAGGTGTCAGAAGTTTTTAATGTGCCATAGACTGGGAGCTGATAGAGTTGAACACATTTATGATGCAACCACGGATGTAGACACAACGTGAGATGTAAAGGTTCATTCTGCGGTTTCCCTTAACACCCAACACAACCGGTTCACTGCTATTTGATTCTTGAATTCAGTCTTGATTTCATCACGATCAGAAGATTCAACAGGTCCACACATTTCCTGTCGTTCCAGGTCCAGCGTGATTGGACGTTGAACACCTTTTGCACATCAAGTGCTTCCATAAGGACTGCTGGGTCGGCACTGGAGGAACCTGCTGTTTAACTGGTTTCGTCCAGATGCACCATCCTTGTGTTTGAGTGTTGCCATGGTGTCTCTTTGCATATGAATTATTTAGAAAAAAAGACCTGCCTGAATAATTTGCAGCTCTAACTCTTTTCAGAAATCTCAGTTTATGCATGCCTACGTCGGTTAAGCTGCACCCGACTACGACTACAGACCAGATTTAAATTATACCAGCTGGTATGTAGATTTAATGAGTGTGAAACTGTCGTTGTGTGTAGCTTTTGAGCCTTTGCTGATTGATAGCCAACTAATAACCCTATACTGTCATGTTTCTGTTAAAATTTATGATTCCAGCACAATCAAGACTAAGCGTCTTGATTAAATGGTTGTGATAAAATCATCGCCTCACCTCTTTTTTACCGTATTGGCCCAAATATAGGACGACTCTGATTATAAGACAATATAATCAGAGTTTTTTTCATGAAGACAATAAGGTTATTCATAAAACAAGTTTTTATTGTACAATTATTATATAAAAAATCACACAGAGATAACAATCTGCTGTATTGTTGAACATTTTAATGATTTCATCTTTTTTAGGAAGTGTGCTACTATACTTAACGTAAAGTACGCCTCAGGTTTCCATGTAATTGAAGATCAAGGTATAGTACTACAGTAATCCCCCACACTTCGCAGTTTTTGGGGGCTGTGACCCCCCCGCAAATGGTGAAAACCGCGATGTGGATGTACATGTATATGTACATACAGTATACATGTACGCGTGTACGCAAAATCTACGGAAGGTCCACTCACATTGACGATCTCTCCTCTGTGTGTAGTTGACGAGAGCAAGAGATGGAGATGTGGGGACGCTTGTCAGCCAATCAGAGTACAGACAACCGATGCCACAGTAATGCCCGTCATAGCAGCCAATCACAGGCCTCGATATTCGTTTCATGGGGCCTCACCTGTCAGCTCTGGTTGCTTCCCGAGACTCGTTCTTAATGTGATGGGTTTCGCTTCAGCCTCGCACGCTTCGTTTGATTTTTTTTCAATTTTTTTTCAAATATTTTTTTCTATGAATGTTTTTGAAACTTCCGCGATGTACTGAGACCGAAATTGCTGAGACCGCAAAGTGTGGGGGCTTACTGTATTTAATAAACTGATGTTTATTATGTTAATAAACATCGGATCAGCTCCATGCGTCCACTGTGATGCTCCATTCTTACTGGTGACTCCGGTGCAGCTCCATCTAGTGGCGCAGATGTGTAATTACAACAGAAAGGTCAAGACCTCGTTTATAAGACGACCCCCATTTTTTAAAAATAAGATTTGTAGAATAAATATCGTCCTGTATTCAGGCCAGTATGGTAATATTATTTTGTAGTGGACGTGAAATCAATTTTTACATAGGGTGCAGGGTTTCAGTTTGTGGCATTTATAACTAAGAATCCTCTAAGCAGCACTAGCTAATAACAGTTAGCACAAAGGTTAACGGTTACAATTACTGTTCTGAAATGATCTCCTTTCCTACAGAGGTGTCTGTTCTTTGTTTCTGGGTTGGATTCTGGGTCTAGCATGCAAGGCTGTATTTTAAACTTCTATATTTACAAATAATAATCTGGAAGCGTCAAAAGTCTTTAGAAAACTGACCAAACACAACGGAGTGGGGGTGTCGTAGACAGGGAGGCGTGGCAGAGGGAGGAAAGCAAAGGAAGAGAAAGGAGTTTCCAAAGGATCTATAGTTTCCTGTGAGTTCGGTCAGGTGTAGCTGACCTGCAGGAGTTCATAATCATAACATACCTGGTTCTCTTTAACAAACAAACAAATAAAAAAAAAGACCTTCGATTCAGTTCACTTCAGCTCATTTCAGAAACAGTACGCACTGACGTCAAACATCTTTGACCCAAGCTGACAGTTTTACATGTCAAGCTCCAGAGCACACGTCGGTTATTCATTCATGTTAATGCAGTCGTGTGTTCACAAGTTTCTTACATTAGCTGTCAGAAATGGACGAAAATCATCAGAAAATGATGCCCAAACCACAGCAAAAGAACAAAAGAAAAAAAAACGGAATTGTGTGGAAACGCTCGATGCCCAATCTAAATCTTGTTATGCAGAGAAAAAAGCTGCAGTAGTTGGAATGGACCCGTACAAGCCAGCCAAAAAAGGACTGAGCGCATGATCCGCAGGACTCTTCAGTTATATGATTCATCCCAAAAAGGGCCCGAGCTATGGAGGAACTGAAGATTGATACGGCTCTTAAAGCTTAAAACCAGTTTGTGTGCAGCTGGGTGGAGGATGTGAGCTTCATTTGGTCAGCAGGACAAGCGTGGCTGCAGGAAAGATTTCTTAAAACTCATTTCCCAATTTGAGCATACTTGAGTGTTCATAAATTCCCCCAAAATGTTTGCTGACACATTTAGCCCAGGCCTAGAGCAGTGGTTCTTATCCTTGTTGGAGGTACTGAACTCCACCAGTTTCACATGCACATTCACAGAAACCCTTCTTTGTTTAAAAAATAAAATATGATTTTTTTTTTTTCAAATTCAATCCATAGGTATGTTTTATTGGTGCACAAAATGAAGCGTACATTAATGCCACTGTGTTCAAAGAACAAAACCGATACAATGCACGACTTGCATGAATTACATACCTTACTTATTATTTATTGAATTTATCATTCATTTTCTGAAGCCATTTTATCCTCACTAGGGCCACGAGCGTTGCTGGAGCCTATCCCTAACACACACTCATCACCTAAATTCCATCAGGCTGCAATAATAATGAATATTTACTGCAAATCAGTGTTGCCTTTCAGAGACCAGTTCAGAAATGCTTGGTTTCACCTCAGCAACGCCACTCTCATGGCATTTTCTCAGCACAGTCTGTACCTTTTGTTTGTTTTTATGTCCAGCATCCTTGAAAGGGATCGCTCCTGAGACCTCCCCCGAACCCCTGAGACCTCCCCCGAACCCCTGAGACTGACTCACCGAACCCCTGAGACTGACTCACCGAACCCCTGAGACCTCCCCCGAACCCCTGAGACTGACTCACCGAACCCCTGAGACTGACTCACCGAACCCCTGAGACTGACTCACCGAACCCCTGAGACTGACTCACCGAACCCCTGAGACTGACTCACCGAACCCCTGGGGTTGGATCGAACCCAGGTTAAGAACCACTGGTCTGGAGACACTCTCATCCATAGTATCAGGAGAAACCGTCGCTGGTAATCTTTCCCTGTTTGATCTGCGAAATGTTAACAAGAACCAAAATTATCGGCACAGAATTTATCTTATCTTTGACAAAATAGTCAGAACACACTAGAATAATCCGTCTGCTGAGTTCTTCGGTCTGAGATCCTTCATGCACTACAATATTAGTAAATCTGTAAAAACCTTGTTTCGCTGATGGAGCCGATCTCTTCTTGCAGCCATGACCAACGCATGTATGTGGCATTTTAGCGACTTTAATGTTAATTTCAGTTTCATAAAGCTCGGGTCAGTGCAGAATGTACGTAGCGCTCACTACACGCTGCATGTCCACCGCCTGTGTGAACCAATCACTCGACACACACAATGTTGGAAGGTTTGTAACCCTGAAGTTGTGACGTAATGTGAATACTAGCTGTACTTTATTAAGGGAAATTATGTCATGAGATGGATGAAATTACTTTAATCACTTTTCAGCTACATTCAACTCTCCGTAAGAGAAAATAACATGGTTGATAAAGAAGTGATAACATTCATGGTCATCACATCTGATGAAGCAACGTGCTGCCTCACGAAATCAGCCACATCTGTCCAGCAGATGTGTCGTGTGGAGGTGGACAGAGAGGAGATGGGTGAAGGCTGGTTGATGTGCCCACATCACTGTGAAGCTACAGTGAGGACAGCTGGAGTAGTTCAGGCTGAGTAAAATAAGGTGCGGCTGTGCCTGAAATTACACAAACTCAGCCAAAAATGATAACTTTAATGCTTTTCATCTAATATTTCACCTCCAGACTTCCAGATAGATCTTCTGCTGGTACGTCATGAACAGCCCCTACGAGTTGCATGACAGTAACATAAAGGAGCGGGGCAGACACTGAGCTACACAGAAACTATGTTTGGTGTCTACATGTCCTAAACCCTGCATGAGGGTCAATCAATTATTAAATGAATCCCCGTGTCTTTATCTGGAGAGGTGACACAGACCTGTGGAAATGTTTGGCTGAACAGACAGCACCTGACACCTCGTTCAGGAGGATTTATGGCCTCATAATTAGGCATTAGAAGGAGAGCACATCCACAGAGGCAACTGATGTACAGCTGCCACTCCGGGTTCACTGGAATAAGCTCGTCACTAAAGGAAAACAAACTGCTTCATGTCCTAAATAACTTCATTAATTTAATCGAGCGTGCCGAAGCAAGCACACGGTCTTTAAAAACAAAGAAGGGATGAACATACAAGTATATCAGGGAGTTTTTGACATGTGGTTTCCAGTCAAAGCTCGAGATTGTTCAGATTCGACTAATAATTTTCAATATTGTCGCTGCTGAGATTTTTCATATTACAACAAGTTAGAAAAATAATGTGGTCCTGACCAGGTCTGACTAATAGGTCAAAACTTCATATAACCGGAAAGACATGACATATATTACACTGAATCATAATTTATTAAACAACAGAAAACTAAACACACCTCGGCCATGATTTTACACTTCCCGCTAGCTGCTACCCGCAAATTGCGGGTTTAGGAACCTCCGCTAACCGCTAATGCAATCTTCCGCACCCTAAAGCCACTACCCGTTATGGCAACTCCCTTACTCACTTTGTAGGTGTGGCAATGGGCGTGTCTTTTGCCCTTTCCGCAAACTCGGTATCTTGCAATCCCGCATGTTTGCGCGTACAAGAGTGCGTCCAAATGGCATCAATGTGCGTCCACCAGGTCACATGTGGACGTGCACAAACGTCTCTACCTCTCGTATTAACTCTTGTGTAAAAACGTGATTTGGCCTCAGTTGAACCCCTGAGAAAATGGCAGAGATCGTCTTAAACGGCTTGATCACCAGTTAAACCATAGACATACTGGGAGCGCAGCAACTATCTGGGACTTTCAGGTAGCCGATAGGAATTGTCTGTGTAAAAATATTTATATGTATATATCAGTGCAGAGGAGGAGGAGGAAGGAAGAGGAGGAAGCTCTACAGCAGAGTCCCAGAAGAGCTGCACATGAGAGCTGCTCTGATCTGGATGAAAAGACGCTCCATAGCGGTTAGCTGGTAGCACAACCTGCTCTTAAAGGCAATGGCTGCTGACGCACTGATTGGTTTAACAGGTGGAACGCCCTAACCACTCCCATGGAAAATGTAGCAGGTAGCGCAGGTGGGATAGCTTGTTTAGCAAGGTGGAAGATTGCGTTCTTTGCGGGGGAACGCCCCTCCCGCTACCCGCTATCTCTTAATAGCAGCATTAGGAGATCTGGCAGAAGAATGGGCCCCTCATGTCTAAACAGCTTGTAGAACCACCTTCAGCAGTAATGACTTAAAGTAGTTGTTTTCTCGACGTTGCCGTCTGACGTTCGCATCGTTGTGGAGGAATATCTGTCCAATCCCTTGAAAAAAGCTCTCTTGGTCCCACCAGAGCTTTTCAGTTGGGGACTCTGGACTCTTGTCATGGTCAGGTTTTAGCTGTCAGACTGGCGATCTCACATTTGACTCTAATAGATCTGTATTCATAGGAGTTTATGATCATCAAGGTGTCTCGGTCCTGTGGCTTGAGTACCAACTAAAATCATTATTCCTCCACCACCATGCTTTACATATGAGGTGCTTGTGCTGATGTACTGCGGTGCTGCAAATTTAATCCAAACATCTCCACTTTGGTCTTGTCTGTCA
The DNA here is from genome assembly GCA_018398805.1 of Hirundichthys speculiger. Lineage (NCBI taxonomy): Eukaryota > Metazoa > Chordata > Actinopteri > Beloniformes > Exocoetidae > Hirundichthys > Hirundichthys speculiger. The sequence continues at coordinate 971,816 of JAGFBZ010000983.1, read as the reverse complement.
AGAGGACAGTGTCTTGTGGTTTGCTCAGATGAGCCTTTGCAACCGCTGCCATTTTCTTCTCACTGAGAAGAAGCTTTCATCTGGCCACCCCTTCTCATAAGCCATACTTGTTGTGTCTTTTTCAAATTGCTCTGTCTTGAACTTTAACATCTACATGCTCACTGAGGCCTAAGGAGTTTAAGATGTTGCTCTTTGACTTTTTTCTCTGAGTATTGCACAGTCTGACATTGGGTTGAACTTGCAGGGATGTCCCTTCCTGGGAAGATCGGCATGTGTCTTGGATTTTTTTTTCTCTTGTGAATAATCTTCTCACGGTAGAAAGATGGACTCCAAACTGCTTTTAATGAAAACCCCTCACAGAAGGAGCTTCACATAATTGTAGAAACATTCAGTCTGACTTTAATACTCATCTGGTTGCCCATATTAAAACATGCCAAGAGTATCTGGCAACATGCTTGGTTCATACTACAGGAGAGACACAACTCATTCAGTTTTGGTCACAGTCTCAATGGATTTTGCATGGACTCCTTCATTCTGTCATAACCTTTGTGCACGGACTTTAATAAAGTTATCATTTGCCTGTAATAAAATCACAAACGGTAACTGTAGCCATGTGTCCGACCGTGGAGCAGCTGTCACAGATAGCAGCGCTATCTGCAGCTTGGACTGAAAGAGAGTGGTGATTTCTTAATGTGGTCACAAGTCACTGCGAGTGAACAGCGGCTGAGGTGGAGAGACTTATTGCATGAGGGGAAGGGGTGCGAGTGAGGGAGGCTGAGCAATGGTTTGGTGGGGTGGGGGGGTAATGTGCGATCGTGAAGCAGGCCAGAGGAATTTGGGGAAATGCGCAGCTGCCCTGTTTTATCATAGCTGTGCACTGTGCTGTCTGTCTGAGTAACATAAGACTGCCAGTGTTGTATGGTCATGGACAGGACCTCCCATGGACCTGCAGGCCACAGATGCATAACTCAGCATGAATGAATCTACACAGGCACCAACTTGAACAGCTAAGGCTGAGCTCGAAAGGAGCACTTAGTATTGATAGAGATCCTAGTTTATTCTGGTTGGTGGTTTTTGTCATCTATTGTGAGCCCAAATATTCGATTTAGATGACCAATGTAGAGAGTGTTATGTTTTCTTGACATGCATATTTGTTTTACTGGGCAGATAATTCAACACAAATAGACTATACAAGCACCTAGACTGATTTTACTCAAATTGGTAACTTAGATAGGCCCATAACATGTGTCTTCTGAGATACACTATATTGCCAAAAGTATTCGGACACCTGCCTTGACTCACATATGAGCTCTAGTTCATCTCATTCCTAATCAATATGATGTGGCTCCATCTTTGCAGCCAGAACAGCTTAAACTCTTCTGGGAAGGCTGTCCACCAGGTTTAGGAGTGTGTTTATGGGGATTTTTGACCATTCTTCCAGAAGAACATTTGTAAGGAAAACACTGATGTTGGACCAGAAGGTCTGGTTCTCAGTCTCTGCTCTAATTCATCCCAAAGGTCTTCTATCAGGTTGAGGTCAGGACTCTGTGCAGGCCAGTCAAGTTCATCCACCAGACTCTTCCATCCATGTCTTTATGGACCTTGCTTTGTGCACTGGTGCCCAGTCATGTTGAAGAGGAAGGGTCCAGTTCCAAACTGGTCCCACAAAGTTGGGAGGATGGAATTGTCCAAAATGTCTTGGTCTGCTGAAGCATTCAGAGTTCCTTTCACTGGAACTAAGGGTCCAAGCCCAGCTCCTGAAAAACAACCCCACACCATAACCCCCCCTCCACCAAACTTTACACTTGGATCAATGCAGTCAGACCAGTACCGTTCTCCACCATGGAAACCCATTCATGAAGCTCTCTGCTCTGTTGTTAAGCTGATCTGAAGGCCACATGAAGTTTGGAGGTCTGTAGTGATTGACCCTGCAGAAAGTTGGTGACCTCTTCTAACTAAAAAACAGCTTCTTCCCCAAAGCCATAACCACCCTGAATGCAATGTAAATGACTATATGTGCAGTTACTCTGTCACCGTGCAATATCCATTCAACATGGAGACATAATGTCCACATTTCCAGACTATCTGTGCAATATTCCACCACGTGTAAATATCTGTATATAGTATCTGTTATACCATCTCAGGACTTGACGGTGCACCTTAACCTCCTCATACCTCCCACCCTCTTTTTTATACATACTATCTCTATCATTTGCAATATTTTTTTCCTATATTGTATTTTTTTTTTATAGTTCTACACTGTTTTGCATCATTTTGCACTGAAACCGGAGATGCTGCTTTTAATCTCATTGTACCTATGTGTAGTGACAATAAAAGGATTCTCTTGTATTTTATTCTACTATGCTCTTCATCATCCTCTGACTCCGCCCCCTCAGTTTACCTGTCCTACCACTTCATGGCTGAGTTGCTGTCGTTCCCAAACACTTTAATTTCTTTATAATACAACTGACCGCTGACTGTGGAATATTTAGGAGAGAGGAAACTTCAGGACTGGTTTTGTTGCTCAGGTGTCATCATATCACAGTTCTACCTGGAATTCACTGAGCTCCTGAGAGCGACCCATTCTTTCACAGATGTTTCTAGAAACAGTCTGCATGTCTAGGTGATTAATTTATACACCTGTGGCCATGGAAGAGACTGGAAAACCTGATTCTGATCATCTGGATGAGTAAGTAAATACTTTTGGCAGTATAATGTAGCTCACTTTGTCTTGCAAATTAGAAAATATTTAACAAATTGGCTGCAAAATGTTAAATGTTAAAGCCATCTTTTGAGATGCTTGATTCTTTCCAAGGAAACCTGCTTCTGCTTCCACTTGAATCATAAGCACATGGAACATTCAATATGTCAAGTATCACCACCTACAATGCATGCTACATTTGCAGGTAAACATTTTCATTTCCATTAAAAAAAAAAAAAAAAAAGGTAATTTTGAAACCAAGTTATTGCCCATAAAATGTTGTTAATGGAATTATTTTCTCACCAAAAAGATGGTAACCAAAATTCTCTGGAAGAACTAGAAATGAATTCAGACGCTTAAAAATCAGTCGCAAAGTTCTGACACATTAAACCTTCAGACAGTCCGTTGCCGTAATGCTTCATAATGACTCAAATCAGTGCAAACCTAGATAGACAGATAAAGCTGCTCTTTATAATCTATCATCATCATCTAGTTAACAAAGAATTTCCTATAACAGGGGTGTCATACTGATCCGTTAAAGGGCCGTGTGGCTGCAGGTTTTTGTTCCAACCATGCACCGGATGGAACCGGCCCTTTAATGGATCAGTTTGAAACCTGTGTCCTATAAGATGTCAAGTCAAGTCAACATATTTATATGCAGCACTTAAAGCAACAAGAGTTGACCAAAGTGACAAATTCGAATGATGTACAGACAAACCAAAAGTGTCAATGGTGTGTAAGCTGTCCACACCATAGACACTAATGCAACCGCCTACCATCTGTTGGTCTGTCCACTGCCATCAAAGTCAAAATGAGCTAAAATTTCCAATGAAATGGTCAAATGTTTCATCTTGAACACCTGACATGTTCTTTGTGTTCTTTTGGGAATAAAATATGGGTTTATGAGATTTGCAAATCACCACCTTCCCAACTATTGGGTAATTGGGGATGTATGTAACTATATCAGGGCAGCACGGTGGTTTAGTGGTTAGCACTGTTGCCTCACACCTAGAAGGTTCCTGGTTTGAACCTCGGGGCCTTTCTGTGTGGAGTTTGCATGTTCTCCCCGTGGTTGCGTGGGTTTCCTCCGGGTACTCCGGCTTCCTCCCACAGTCCAAAGACATGCATGTCAGGTTGATTGGTGGTTCTAAATTGCCTGTGGGTGTGAGTGGTTGTTTGTCTGCATGTGGCCCTGCGATGGACGGCTGGGATAGGCTCCAGCAGATCCCCGTGACCCTTCAAGGATAAAACGGGTATAGATAATGGATGGATGTAACTATATCAAAAACATTCAAAATTCACTGTTTTGGCAAAATAGCAGCTAAAACCTCTGAGCTGACGAGCAGGACACACTGGTAAGCCTTGTAATACCACTTTGTTCCTAAAACCAGTCAAAGTTGGAGTTGAGTCACAAACTTTGAGTCTGAATCCAGTCTCGAATCTCCAGTTTAACTCCTCTTTAATTCAGAATTAAAGTTAAATCTGAATAAAAGTTACCATGTAAACCCCTAATTCCATATGAAATTGTCAATTCCAAATTAAACTTAATTTCGAAGTAAGTGGCTGGTTTATTCTGATTGTAATTCCGAATAGAATAATTCCGCAGTCATGTAAACACTCATTCCTCTTTAAATTAATTCTGGTCTTTCTGCGCATGCTAGTTCTCTTGCCCGTCCGTCGCCATGACGCTTATATTCCTCGCTGGGCTTGTTTTCAAAACAAAGTTTCAAGATGGCAGCACGCAGTAAACGGTGTTCAAGAGCAGAGACGATTTATTTAATAAATAGCTTGGAGGAACTGGAAATAATTAAAAGAACAGATGGCAGGAAACATAAAAATTGTGAGCTTTTCAAAGTTGTAGCGGCCAGGTTAAATGAAGGAGGTTTCACAGATAGAGACGCCACCCAGGTCAAAAATAAGTGGAATGTTGTTGCTAAGCGAGTTGTTGCTAAGTTTGTTTTCTTCCAGTAGACGTAAAGACGTCCGCCCCCCCATCCAATCAGAACCCTTCCCAACCCCCAGACCTAAAGCAGAATTGGATAAAGCCGAACAAACGTGTTTTCCATGTAAACCTCAATTCGGAATTACTATTTCCATGTAAACTCGAAGGTAATTGTTTAATTCGGAATTATTTAATTCGGAATTATTAATTTGGAATTAAAAAACATCATGTAACCGTGGCCACTGTTCCAGTTAAGACCAAGACTTTAAGGAAAAGTCCCAGTCGAGTTGAAGTTAAGTCCAGACCAAATGACAAAGCTGTCAGCTTTTTAAACATGTGCACACTCTTTAAAGCACATTTTGACCATCTTTGAGCATACATGTTCTCATTTCATTGAAGAGCAGGTTTTTGTCTAATGCAAAATCGTGAAATCGATGAAATGTACATTAACTTACAAGTTTAACTGAAATACCAACACAGCTAGGTAGCTAGCGCCTACTAACCAACTGTCCCTGCTACCAGTACAGCGTTAGCACCATGATAACATCAGTAGGTTACAGCTGAAGCTGCAGCTCCTCTGGAAGAAACTGACGTTTTTTGTTCATGTTCTGAACAAACCACAATGTTTCTTCCCTTGGTCCATTTTTAGATAAACAACTTAAACTGGTTTGGGCATAGTTCCACCACATTTACGCCTCATTACACCTCAGAAGCCACAAATGTTGAGAGTCAATGAACTTCCTCACCTCCACCAGCATCCCCTCCTGTCTGATAACTGCATCTGGAGTTGATGAAAAGGCAAAAGGAAGGTCAGTATTGGCATTGCTTTCCCCAATGAAGACAGGTATGAGCAAAGGAAGGAAATGTGATGCAGAACTGGCAACGTTTCCTCTAGATTGGGGTTTGAGCTGTAGTGCCCGTTGTTGTGTCTCACTGCACGGTGTAAGGAGAAGAGGACAAATGCCCATGACATCACCCATAAGTTCTCTGAAGAGTACTTTTGAAGCTTCTTTTAATTCATACTGCGTGGTGCCATGTTGCCATAGGTGGAATGAGCAAGTCTGGAACCTGGCTAGACCTCGTCCCCCCTTAGTTCAGCCAATGCAAGTTAGCCATTTTAGCTTGGCCGGCTTAGTTTATGCGAACCTATGATGCTAATTAATATTACTTTACGTTCATTCTAATCAGACCTGCCCAAACATCCCCATTCCAAGTTACAGAAACAACACATAAAACGAGGGCTGCCAGAGCTGAAATGAGGATGAGCAGAGCTCCGCTGGGACCCACACATCACCCCTTTGGGTTAGACCTGATGCAGTTGGGCCAGTCTACCAGTGTCTAACAAGCTGAGGGACGAGGGTCCCAGTACACTAACGCTTGAACGGTCCTGAGATGATCTGCCAGCTCCTTCAACCAAGCCACACCAGGGAGACATCCCCAGCAGGACCTCCCATTTCAGATGTCATTTCAGTGGCAACATCAGAAATGACTGCTGTGTTTAGCCGACACATTTAGCAACCAGGCTGTAATATAATTTCTGATGAAAAGTTGAACATTTCAACATGTGGGGGGCTTTTGGAGTTGGCCCCCGGTGGTCAGACATGGAACTGCAAATACCGTATTTTTCCGGACTATAAGCCGCTACTTTTGTCCCACGCTTTAAACCATGAGGCTAATACAGAGATGCGGCTTTTCTATGAATTTTTCTTCAGCCCTCAGGGGGCGCTCTAGCAGGAAGTGCAAAAACCACAAACAAACCAAGTCGTTAAAGGCTATTCTGTTTTTGTTCAGTAGCCTATGTTGGCTATGCTACTCTACATTCATTTTGTGAGCATCAATACCTGTTATTATTGGACAAACTGATTAATCCGGGTGTGTCTGACCATTGTAGCTACTCAGACACACCTGGATTTATCAGTTTGTCCAGTCAGTTTGTTGGTTCCCCAGTGGATTTCAGGGTTCTGAGTGGACCCGCCACAGAGGTAAGGTTTAATTACAGATGTGGACCGGACACAGCGTGGAGCCAGCAGGTCTGTGATCCAGCTCCAAAGCGGATCCGGCACTGAGTGCAAGTGGACTCCGATACGGGTCCATTTCACGGGTCTGTTCCGGATGTCTTTGCTGTGTGGGGGGGTTTCAGTACACAGGAGGAGGAAAATCAGTTCAGGTATGTGAATAAACACTTACAGTACAAAATCTTTCAATGTAAATATCTTATTTCTCAGTCTGGATATCGGCGGTTTATAGTCCGGTGCAGCTTATATGTGACAAAATATATATTTTGTTTATATTTTAATGCGTGCGGCTTATATTCAGGTGCGGCTTATAGTGTAGAAAATATGGTATTCTAACTTCCGCAATAAATTCAACCTGGAAGTTGCCATGTTGGCATTTGTATCTCACACCAGAGGCTGAAAAATAACCTTTCTTGTGATATGCTGCTACCATTTAGTCTTGAGTGGCGTTGTTACAAAGTGTACCTTTAACGTGGGCACATCTGACCACCCAGGAGCCCCCGGAGTATGATACAGAATTATCCTTCATCTGGGTCTAAAACAAACAGAAACTGCTTAGTAGATTGTTGACAGTCTAAGAGATGCAGTCATCTAATGCTGTTCGCCTGTTCTTTGGGTTTGGATATTGTCTACGCTGCCTATAAATTACACGCTATATTCAGACATGGAAATTTTACACATCTCTGAAGTATCATGTTACAAATGGGTCTATCTTTTCCAGAGTGTTCCAGATGAGCAAATAAAGAGGAATTGTGTCTAAAACGGTATAAGTAAAAGCATCTACTGTAAGTTCAGTAGTGTAGCGTAAGGCCGTGACTGCTTGGGTTTACACTTCCCCTCTCTGTGTTCATAGGGGTTAGTGAAAGTTGAGAGGTCAAGCACAGAGTGCCAACTGTCCCATTCCTCTCCCACCACAACATCACCCCCCTCAAAACAAGCACTTGGAGAAAGTGGTAAGTGTCTGAGAAAGTCACACCAAGACATGTGCCAATGGAGATGTTCATGTCTCCACTGGGGATACGTCGTCAAATCGAATCTCTCCCATCCCTCCCCTCTACAGCCCCCCAACTCCCCCTTTTTTTTACTAAGTACCCTCAAAAGGTCACATAAGCAAATAAAGTTGAGCAGCCTTCTGGACTTAAAGAAAAAAAACTGAACTGTGCCGTTCTTCCACCAGGCAGCCCTGATCAAGGAGCACTTTCAAAGGCAGGGCTTAATGTCACTTATCCTGGATCGTCATCTGAGACCTGAGAGCAGGTCCGGTGCTGCCCGACAATGGCTGGGACGTCTGGCAGGACCGACCCACCCAGCATTGATTACCAGTTAATTTTAGGCTAAGGAAGTGGCAGCTTGTTTGTTTCTGGGTTGCTGAGGAATACATTTGCACTTCACCAAGAGTTCATGAGCTATCGGGTGCGAATTCCGCCGAGCACTAAGTGCTATCTTTTCTCTCTCACGCCGTTTGGAGCTCACAAGATGTCTCCGTACACTCTTTCCTCACTTAATTCCACCACCCTCTGTTTTCACGGCCTCTGTGGGTGGGTGGGTGCCTCCTGAAGCCCTCTTTCACACCCCGTTCGGAGATTTGAATAAACATATGTTGTGTTAATTATGAGCCGGCGCTGCGGTGTTTTCAGACAGGAAGATGCTTTTCAGGAGCTGCTTCGGTGTCTGAGGCCCTGCCAAGTCCGTTTAATGAGAAACGTTTGTGTGGTGATTGTGAGGGGCGTCATCACTTCTGCCTCTCACAGCTCTGCAACACCTGCTCCCTGCGCTGCCTGGCAAATTCAGCAAAAACTAAAGCCCTTTTGTCATAGCTTTTCTTTTTTTTCATTGCGTGTTTAATCCATTTTAATAAATCTAATTACTCTAGCAGAATCCTTGTGCTTCCATTCTAGCATTAAATATTTTATGAATTCAATAAAATACTGGATAACTGGCTATCATAGAGTCAATATTGAACACAGCATATGTCATTTTTTTTACAGTTTTGCTGGTTGTTTTTTTCCTTTTTTTTTTCAAATCCACTCCTTTTTATGTTCCAAGAATGTGTCATCGTTTACATTTCCACATCAATCCATGACACTCCTGCTACAGCTGCATAACATGAGCTCAATTTAAAAAAAAAAAAAAATCTGATTTTTCCACAGTAGAAAATCCCGGAGTATAAACTACTTTATCTGATGATTTACTAATGAGAAGTCCCAAACCCGGTCCACCAGAGATGGCTAAGAATCCATCCATCCTCCCATCTATTTAGCGTATCTGCTTCATCCCGCTCAGGGAGGCGGGATACACCCCTAACAGGTCATCAGTCCATCACAGGTCCACACAGAGTCAAAGACGAAAAACAATATATCAATAAAGTATTCATGTTCCTAATCCAGCGGGTCAATAATCAACTGCATAAGAGGCCTGTAAAGTCAGGCTTTTATGAGCCTTTTCTGTGAGTTTGTTCATATCTATGAAGATTATTGCTTTGAGCCAATTAAATGCATACAAACCATTATTTGTTAAACTACATTTAGATCTTCTTAATATGTACTTCTTATTGAAATTGCAGATATTTACAGTTGTGTTCAAAATAACAGGAGTCTGCTTTAAAAGAAATAGTTAATAAAGCTGAAAATCCCGATAATAGCTTTTATTTCCAAACAAATGCACTGGGATCACTGGACATTCTAGTCCAAGTGAAAACATGAAACGTTCTTCTGTGAATAATCAGGTGTCAGACAGGTGACTCTTATTTAAGGACGAAGGCAGCAAATGTCCGTGCTGGTTATACTGCATTTCTCTGAAAAAAGAAGAACACACTGACTGGACTGAAGAGAAATGGAGCAACATTTATGGACTTATGAAAACTAGATTGTTTCTTTGGGTCATTCAGTTTGTCAGACGACCCCCAAACACTGAATTCACTGAAGACAGTGAAGCACGGCGGAGCAAGCATCATGATATGGGGATGGTGTCAGGTCTAGTTATCACATACCAGGGATCATGGATCAGTCTGTATACACCAGAACACTTGAAGAGCTCATGTTGTCTGATGCTGCAGAGGAAATGTTCTTAAATGGGTGTTTCAACAAGACAACGACCCCAAACAGTCCAGTAAGCAGCAGCATCCTGGTTCCAGACCAACCAGATTAACGTCATGGAGAGACCAGACCAACCCTGGACCTGGATCCAGTAGAAAACTGGTGGGTGACATCAGAAATGCTGGTTCTGAGGGAAAAAAACCAGGAAATGTAGTCCAGTGGTCCTGGACTGGAACACCTGTTGACAGGTGACAGAAGCTGGTCGACTCCATGAACACAGATGTGAAGCAGTTCTCAGAACCAGAGGTTCTACAACTAAATATTAGTTCACAGATTCACAGGAAAGAGAAATCTGCAGGAATTTATCAGTTTATACAGTTAATGTTTGAGTTTGGAAAGAAAAATGCAGACACTGATGTATTATTTAACATCCTATCATTCCTTTTTTCTTCACTTCTTATAAAGTAATAAATCTGATTACATTTTTTTTCATGTTCTGATTTGAAATTGAATCAGTGTTCCCAGTGAATTTGGGTGTTTGGTGGGGAAAAAAACAATTATAGTGATTTTGAGCTTTACTCCGGTATTTAACACACAGCGCTGTTGGTTTTAACACAACTATACGTGGTTATAATGAATTGTTGTGGCTTTGAGAAGCTTATCTTTTGACAGCCCCATGGGCGAGCTTGAAAAAGTTATGAACAGCTGCTTCGTGACCTTTCGGTCTTCAGGCTGCAGTCATCGAGGTTAGGAGCTAATTCTTATACGACACTGTAATTGTAGAGTAGTTTTCTCCTGTGATAAATCTGTCACGCTTGTCTTTATGTGATGAAAATGTCATATTATATATTTAATATGTCTGCTTGAGGCAAATGCCAAAGTTGTGCTCCAGTGAAATGAACGCCAGCGCTCGGCCTTTGCACCCAGTTTGATTTGTGAGCCCTGTGTCAGGCCCGCCGTGCCCACCCACATCGCCGCTGTGTCAAGACTGGATATTTAAGGCTGAAGGCGTGAGCACCCAAAAGGCAGTTGGCTTTAAAGACGAGCAAACATGAAGAGAACAATAATACAGTCGCCCGCTCATTATTATTGAGACGCTATGAAGCTGGTCGATTTTGAGTCCCGTGTGGCTGAGATATAGTAAAAAGGAAGTGGATATTAATGACAAGTATATTTCAGTTTGACATAGTGAACATTGTGGTCATGAGTTAGAGCAACATGGAGCCTCCTCGGGTTTCACCTTGGGGTGGGTGAGCCCTTCCACTGCAGATTCAGCAAGAACAAGTTGTAAACTAAGCGGTGTCGACTTAAAAACCTCAGACATAACTTGAGGGTTCATGAGGGTAAAATGGAGATGCGTTCAAATGCATCTAACGGAGAAGAACGGTCCAGGTTTTCCAGGTGATATCACCAAGTCTTTGACGGAGAAGGTTGGGTCGTGCAGGCGGGCCGAGCACTGGCACACTCCACCACAGCGGACCAGTCTCGTTCCAGCTTGGAAGTAACTTTAATACTGGCTCGTTATAACTCATCTTAAGTGAGAGGCTTCACTGAGAAGCAGCAGAAATCACGTGTGAACGCACCACTGACGTCTGTAAGCTTTTATTTACCGGTAATACGTTTCAGCATCAGCCCCTCACTAACTTTGTTGGTGTCTGCCAACACTTAATGGAAATATCTCCCCATTTATCATCTAAACGCTCCGTTGTGTTTATGACCATCACCTGAATTCAAACCACGAAGCTTTGGGATCAGGGCTGGGCAACAATTAAACTTTTTAATCGCGATTAATCGCATTGTATACGCAAAATCAAATAATGAATTCAAAGGTAGTGTAAAGGTTACTTTTATTTAAATGTTCTGCTGCCATATGAACTAAAGTGTCATAACATTGTTGTTCAAACACTTTTAACATCAGCACTTGTCAGTAACACATATTTAGTGTAAATCTCATCTTAAAAAATGTAAAATAAAATAAAGCTTATTGCCTCTGCCAGGGCATTAATGTCATCTTGTATTTATAAAAAAATAAAAGTCTACAAACAAAATCCAACAAAAATGATTGTGTCTCAGCACAATCAGAACATTAAAACAGGTAATTTCTGAGGTAACAGCAGAAACTTTTAACGGGGAGTTCAACTTGTCAGTTGTTATAAATAACCTTGTTTCTGTTAAATCCTCCGTCTGGGAGAACTTTAAAATGAAAATGTCCATGTTAAAGTTCAGTAACTTTACCAATCCGTGAATCATTCATTCTTTCCATTTTCAATTGTCAATCAAAAATTTTTAAAAAAAATCAAAAAGTTAATTTTTTTTTTTTTACATTTTTCATTTTTTTATCTAACACAAAAAAAAGCCTTTATTTTTTTTTCATATTTCAATTTTAGACTTGGATCAAAAATACGAAATTAAAAAATGGGCCACAGAACTGAATTAGTTTTATAGTGAAAGACTGGACTTTCTGTTGTCATTACACATCTGAGCCACTAGATGGAGCCGCACTGCAGTAACCAGCTAGAGAACAGCAGGACAGTGAACACATGGAGCAGATCTGATGATAATGACGCAATAGTTTAATTGCAGTCTAGAATTTTTTTTCCAGACAGAATTGTTAATATTTCTACCTGAGTTGCTACCTGAACTGTAAAGTTCACAGATTTTTACCGTTCTCCATGTCTGTTTTAGCTTTACCGCGTGTTTACCTGCCAATTATATTCCGGTTCCACAGCAGCCAGTAACAGACTTTTCAAAACAAAATCATGTGAGCAACATGCGTTAACGCGGGATAAAATAAATGTCGCCGTTAATAAATTAAGGAGTTAACGCGATAATAACGTGTTAACTTGCCCAGCCCTATATGGGATTAAAGAAAAAAACACACAAGTTCTTGTTTGTCATGAACACAGAGGGAACGTGTTATGAGAAATATCTTATTTTCAGTGCTTGAGGGCATTCGTTGGGCTGCTTGAAGTGACGACTCAAAAACTAGGTTTGGGGCCGCCGCAGGTGGAAGACATGTAATTCAGAGAGCTGCTCAGATCTGCAGGACACTGTGACATAACAAAAAGAGATCATGTATAACTTCGCATCACGCAGCATCCGATGTACTTCAGAAGTGGGTGACATAAAGATTTAACACCCAGCGGAAGAAGGAAGCTGAGTGCTGTCATGTGACCGACCCGGTAAACCTGAGCACCATGAATAGAGCTGGAAGCAGAGACTTCATACTGAATCTACGAGCTAATTTGATCAAAATATGCTACAAACATTTCAACAATGCCTCAGGACATTGTTTCGACTTGTGATAAAAATGTCACAGTATGTGATGTCCTGAGAGGGAGAATGGATTCATAATTACTGTAGAGCCCCAAAAACATCTTACCTTCAAGGATGTTTTGTTGCACAGCTAAAGACAATTCTCACTTTCCTGTCAGTTCATCCCTCTGAGTTTTCTTTTTTTTTTAAGCCTGACATCATCATCCACAGTTGTCTGTGGATGCTGATGAGCCTCTGCCTTCAAGAGTAAGAACTTACAGCTGCTGAGTCTGTATCTACATCACCTGATGGAGGCGCTAAAGTAAGACGATAAACAACGTTCTACGAGCGATGGATCGGATCAAAATCAAGAAGTTGTGGCCTGCACGGGAAAAAAAAAGATAAAGAAAAGACCTGAAGGCAGCCATGGACCTCCGTGAGGCTGTAGATTCTGGTTCCTCACTTCAAGTGACACCTTTCATGGTGTTTTCGCAATAATTCATCAGCAAACAAACTGAATACAGCTTGTTTGTAACAAAAAAGTATTTTAAAAAATAGAGACTGATACAATCTGGACTGTCATTTTCTAAAAATGCAATGAGGAAATTATTTAAATGAACTTATTCAGCAAGTACTCAGCTTATCAGCAAAATGTCCTCAGCAGCAATGAATTCAGCAAAAATGTCAGATTTTGCTAGATAATATGCATTTAAAGTAACCAGAGAATTCTTCCATTTTTGGTAGTGTTTTGTTGCTTGCTGTAGTTTGGTGGCGTGGAACAAGATGTGGTACAGCACAGTGACTGTATCCCCCCCGACCTTCAGGTAGTCTTACCCTCAGTTTTTCACATGGACATTCAGATGATAAAATATTTGCAAAGAGACTCTCTGAGTCTTTGCTCATCTCTGTTCATCTTGGCAACTGCTGCCTAAAATAGCTGTTCTGTCAGAAAGCTACAGAATCCCTCCAGTTTAAATGCCCAAAAACATGTTAGTGACGGAGATTTTAACCCACTTTTCAAATGACTTACAATTGCTTTGCCATTTTGAAGCCTTTGACGTCAGGTATGGACACATACTTTACTCTTGTCTCATTTTCTGATGATACTTTTCGTATGGTCCTGTGCAGAAGTTAGGACCCCCCTTGTAGGCAGCCTTTGCATTAGATGGTCTCAGACAAACAACAACATACAACCTTTTTTATTGCACCATCATATATTTAAAGGAGCCGTATGTAAGAGATCTAATAAAACGAATCATAAAATGACCCCGATATGTCAACAGACATTTAAAAATCATGTTCATTTCAAATACTTATGTCACTGACAACAGCACTCAAGCCAGGATATTCCCATTTAAAAAGAGGAGTTGCAGCCCTCAACTGATGTTGATGTTGTCATTTTTTGTTTTGGCCTGAAGCGCCACCCTCCACCTATCTCCCAATCACCAAGTCAGTAGTGTTTCGGCATCCGGGTTGCCAGCTCGGCTCTAATTATCGCAGCAGCCGCTACGAACGTGTTGGATGAAAAAATGTCTAGCTTTCCAAAACCTAAAAGACCTCGTTATGAATCCGAGTTACGTCGTGACAAGGTCCGAAATAAAACAAGGATTTGTATAGGAGATGCTTTTGATAGATGGAGACGGCTGAAAGCGGAGAAGAATTTGAAGAAAGACGCCAACGTTGCTGATTTTCTCCTGGACAGGTAAGATTCATAGCTAAATGTTTGGCTAACGCTAATTTACTTGGACAAGGTAACAGTGGTACCTCTACTTACGAACGCCTCTACATACGAAACTTTCAGGTTACGAAACACCTCAACAGGAAAATATTTCCTCTAGTTACGAAAGATCAAAGAAAGAAAAGATCTTTCATAAAGCATTAAATATAATTAACAGAAAATAAACTTACTGTGTAGGACTCGTTGCTTGCCATGACAGCCTACGTTCCTGCTGCATTCTGCAGCCGACCTGGCAACCTCTGGTCGGGGAGGAGGGGGAGGGTACACGCCGCTCAATAGTAATTTGAAAGTGACTGCAGTACCAGTTTTGGCCATAATCTTACAAACGGCTCCTTTAACCAAACTGCAGCCTGATAAATTTAAAAAAAAAAAAAAAAAAAAAAATATATATATATATATATATATATATATATATATATATATAGTATATATATATATATATATATATATATATATATATATATATATATATATATATATATATATTTGGGGTGCAACGGTACAGGTGGCTCACGGTACGGTCCGTATCGCGGTTTTTGTGTCATTATTTCGGTACGGATTCGGTACAGTTTCAGACCACCCGCTACCCTAAACCCATGATCGCAAGATACCGAGTTTGCTGAAAGCGTAACTCGCATGCTGGCAAGTAAAAGCGCGTCCAAATGGCATAAATGTGCGTCCACCTGGTCACATGTGGACGTGCACAAACAGCTCTACCTCTGGATTACGCATCCCTGTATTACTTGTATACATTTTTATTCTCTTGAGGTCAGAGGATGTCTGGTCAGCAGTTGTGGTGGATGTGGGAATAGTCACGGCCAGACACATCAGTCTGTACAGCTGTGGTATGATCTCATCCAGATGTCTGCTGTGGAGAAAACGAGGAGATCTTTGTGTCTGTTGTCAAGCTGGAAAAGGTTGGATGCAGGAATTTATTTCCGATATGTCTGATACTGTTGGTGGTCGAGGAGGGACAGGAACATTAATTGTTCCTGATCTTTAAATGCGCATCCAACGATTCGTTCTGCAGTATTTTAAAAAGCACATCAGCTGCGCCAAGACGCACAACTGGTAACAACTGGATCTTACGCAGGTAAGATCCGGGTTTAGGGAGGTGGAAGATTGCGTTCTGTTAACTGTTTTCACTCCCTCGCCGGTGTATTCAACAGCAAAACCAAAATGCTCCCACACCGTGATTAAAAAAACGTTTTTCCCAACTTCTCTGCTACTGCTGGCCATGCCTGCTTGGTAGAGGTCTTCACGGGTCCACTTTCATGGACCCGCACCCAAATAGACCCGTGAAAATTCGACCCGAAACCGACCCGACCTGAGCTATTATCATAAATCCGGGAGTTCGAACCCGAATGGACCACAATACTTTGACCCGGAACCGACCCAACCCCAGTCTTTAGTTTCCGACCATGAACTGAACCGAGTTAGCCGAATAGAACCGAGATAATCCAGCCCATAGTTGCTCATGTTAAAAAGTTTTCTAGCATTGAATAAAACTTGGATTTTCTTTCCTAAAATTGTCTTCTTCTACCCGGTTCAGTTGCTACATAGGCTACGTGATGTAAACAACAATAAATCCACGTCGTTATTTTCTTTGTAGATACAGATGCTATTGGTAGCAACTGCTAACGCTAATAGCTACAACCGGCCAGGAGCCGTGTCTGTCGTGTGGAAGTTCTTTAGATTTAAAAAAGACGACGTCCAACAAACTGTTGCAGAGCTAAAGTTGTAGCTGCGGGAGGCAACGCCAGGCTGGTGTTGCCTCCCGCAGCTACAACTTTAGAACGCTGTTTACATTGTGTAGTTAATGTTAATTTTTAACAAAATATGTTTTTTCAAGTTGTTTGCTAAATGTGAAAAATAAAATGGTTCTGTATTTTAACTGCAACTATCATCATTCTGATTCCTTCACTTAATCAGAATAACGAGCGCCACCTCTTTGTAAATAGTATAATTTTGTGAGGCCATGCAAACCTGTATTAATACTAGTGTAGATATGAATGTTTTTCTACAATATTCACTCCTCCTGACAGTAAAATAGGTCATTCTAAGACAATTTACTGCAGCAATTCCTCTTTAAATGATTAGAAAATGTGGTTAACACCCAGTTGTGCCTTCAAAAAAAAAAATACCATGATATACAGTGAAACCGATATAATTTTGAAAAATACGGTGATATAAATTTTTGTTCATACCGCCCAGCACTAGCTGCATCAGATTGAATGAAAAATAAAATAATCAAGGTTTTGGAGTCAAGTCACAGTCCAGATCACCAGTTGAAATGGATGCACAAGCCACTGGATCATGGGGATACTTAGTATTGCCCACAAGGTTTTTTTTCTTTTATTTTTGGTTTAGTTTTTGTTAGATATGCACCCTCTATCATCACTTGATTCTCCTGACACCTCTTCCCCCGCCCTGCGCCTAGTCGCTCATGACTGACACTAATAATCACCATCACTGCTCCCTTTTATCAAACTATGATGCATCTTAATGACCATTTGGGCGATGTTGTTAAAGAAGACGTGAGGATGTGTCCGTCTGTGATCTGTTGACCCACAGAAGCTGCGTTCAAGCCAACTGCACTTTCTTTTACTGGGGAATTTTACAAGCAGTGAACTTTTCCATCCGCGTCCAGTTGCCGTACAGCTCTGAGGATGAAGGAGGTCACAACTCCCTATTTATAACTCCTGCTCACCCGCATCAACTCCCTGTTTGTGTGCGTCACCTTCATTACAAAACAGCCAGCAGCAGCAGGTTTCGTTTTGGAAGATAATGACCAAAATTTCAGGCGTCCCATCAACGTGAAAGACGCGTGGCTCAGGATACGTGCCAGTCATGCTTCATGCACATGAGCGCCGTCTGAACCGTTATCTATTAAAGCTGATCATGCTTAACAAGGTGATGGCTAGGAGCTCTAACCGGAAGCGTGAAGAGTGGAGCAGAGGAAGTGGTATCTTCAGCCTGGGGGGGGCGGACACGCCTGGCTAGCCGTGGCAGCCGTGGCGTCGCTCACACCGGGGCCTCTCGCCACTCGTGTCAACACTGATGACTTCAGCGTGCGCCCTTGTGAGCTCACCTTGCTAGGAGAGATACAGGAAGTGGGATCAGAGCAGTGACAGCGTCAAATGGGATAACTGTGTCATACCTGCACTGGAGGGGGGTCTGTGCTCTTAATGTGTGTGTGCGTGTGTGTGTGTGTGTGTGTGTGTGTGTGTGTGTGTGTGTGTGTGTGGTCACACACATGCAGCTGCAAATACCTCCGGGTTATCCCTTTCATCTGTGTTTATGAAGCAGGTCCTCTGTCCAGGCTGGACTAGATGACCACAAACCAGCCACACAGGGAACTTCAGGAGCGCAGGTTGCTGAAGTACCATGTGACAAACCACTTCCTGATTTAACCAGGCCCGGACTGGTTAAAAGAGGGACTGGTTACAAGCCACATGGCTGGTTACCAGCCTCTGAGGACGGTTGTGAAAGCTCATTTTGCATATTAGACGGAGACTGAAACCTTACCTGATGCTGTATGAGGTGTTTTGCTCTCACGATTTGCTTTCAGTTCGTTCAAGGAAATCAAAAAAATATGTCTTATGAAACTAATAAACTTGTTTCCATTAAAACTGAGAGGCATTAGAGCCATATCATGTAGGCTGAGCGGAGGCCTTATTGTTCAGCTTGGTTTTCTCTGTTTTTATTTTTTAAAGTAAGGTAAAGTTAAGTTAATTCATATATGAATTAATTATTATGAATTAGGATGCTAAATAACATTAGCATCAACATTGGCAGTTATGCAGTGAGTGAGCTGCAATGTTACTCACAAGCATTACCTTTCAAGCAAGCCAACAAAATTCTATTGACGTGTTATCCGAACTAAAACCGATTTTATTAAGCTACTTTGGTGACTTACCTGGTTTACCGCCGTCCATCGCTTCACCTCGACCTTCCACTGCGGGGATAAAAGATGGCAGCAGAAACGAAACCTAAGAAACATTTGTGGTGTTCTTGATATTACTCCAGTAGGATTTTCTCTATTTTTTCCTCCTACTTTAGTGGCCACTGGAAATAATTACGCTCCAAAATTAATAAAAAATACTCTTTTAGAGGAAAATAATGGTTTCATTTTACACCTAGCATTATAACTTGTTCTGAAGCTAACGTTAGCATTGACATTGGCAGTTATACGGTGTGTGAAGCCCACAAACTCTCCAGCTGCAATGTTACTCACGTGTATGATCATATTGGCCCAAATATAAGACGATATTTTATTCTAGAAATCATATTCTCAAAAACAGGGGTCGTCTTTTAATCGAGGTCTAGACTTTTCAGTTGTAGTTACACACCTGCGCCACTAGATGGAGCTGCACTGAAGTAATCAGTAAGAATGGAGCATCACGGTGGACACAAGGAGCAGATCTGATGTTTATTAACATAATAAACAGCAGTTTATTATGTTTAAATACTACTTTAACTACTACTACTACTACTAACATGGAAACCTGACACATACCTGTACTTTAAATAAAGTACCATACCTCCTAAAAAGATGAAATCATTCAAATGTTTAACAGTACAGCAGAATGTTATCTCTGTGTGAGTTTTTCTACAATGATTGTACAATAAGAAGTTGTTTGATGAATAAACTTTTGTCTTCCACATGTTTTTATTTTTCTAAAATTATATCTGAAAAATAAGGGCCTTCTTATAATCAGAGTCGTCCAATATTCGGGCCAATAAGTAAGCGAACAAATTTCTGCTGACTTTTTATCTTAAATAAAATCGATTTTTAGAACTTTGCTGACTTACCTGGAATAAAGTCGTCATTATCCCCGAGCTTCCACTGCTGTGAAAGAAAATGGCGGCAGAAACGAAACCTAAGGATCATGAGTGGGCGTGTCCTCGATATTACTCCAATAAAATTTACCCTATTCCTCCTACTCTAGTGGCCACTGGAAATAGTTACACTCCAAAGTAGTAAAAATTACGCTTTTAGAGGAAAATAATGATAACTCTGAAAAAATGACTCCCATTTTTCCTGTGTAGCAGATTTGGCAAACATGACCTCTGATGAAGAAGCGCTCAGCTTCACTTTTATTTTACAGGCTGCTCATGTTTAAAACATATTTTATGTGCATAGGCTTATATTTTAGAACAAGGTCATCACTGACAAAAGAAAAAAACAAGATATGCAATAACTTTTTAAATTTAGATTTCAGCTCTGAGGATTTTTCACCCATTTTAGGTCTTTCAATGAACTCTAAAAAGTTATATTTTTGTTTATTTTCTCAGTAAGTGAATTGTTCATACGTTTATTTATTTCTTTGGATTATTTTGAACAATTGAAATTAATTAATTTATTACATTTGTGGAGTGCTCTCAAATACGGGTTTCGCTGCTAGACTGAAACCAAAAATATATATTTTTAAAAAAAATGAAGATTAAAAAAAACTACAAAATGTAACTTTAGGTTTTGAAGGTCATAATGAGTCAAACGAAAACAAAATCGAGCTGGTGGTTCTATTTATCACGCTGATTTATGGTGAAGAAAAACTGAAAAGGTGAATAAGCCACCGCAACGAGTGGGCGAAGCTCTTCTGCTTTTTACACTTCAACAGGTTTGGTTAAATGACAATAAATCCCAGTTGGTTCATTCATTTTAGAAAGAAATGGACAGAAATTAGTAATTAGAAAGCAGCCTTGCCGTGATTCATAACAACGGAAATCATGAACGGAAATCTGACAGGAACTTCATTGTTTATTCACCACTAGAATCAATTTATTACAAGGAATATAAGTTATTGGAAGTGTAATTAAAGGACTAGTCTTGTTATTTCAATTTACTATTAAAACAGAATCCATACTATTAATTTGTGCGCTGCTAATTTAAACAACAAACGCGCAAAATGCAATAAATAACAATAAATCAACAATTAAAAAAAGAGAAATTAGATCCCTGTGATGTTTGTATTTTTAATAAAAAGAAAAAAAACGCACCTTCTTTTTTTTAAAAAAAAGGTGGTTGAAGTTCAGCAGTTGCTGCGCAGAGCGCGTGCTGGCTCTGGTGAGGGCATGGCTCTGTCATGAGCCTATCGCGCGCCCTCTCTGCGCATCAGACACACCTCCATGAACGCTTACTATATCACAGGTTAGAAAGTTGAGCGTGTATTTGAGTCACTGGTGGTGTCTCCACGCATCAAATAAAAGACAATCACCCACTTCGGTGGTGAAAAAAAAAAAAAAGCTTGTCGATAACAAAGTGTAAACGCAGAGTGAGGAATGTTTCTTGTGTCAGCCTCTGAGGGAGTTCAAACTCACACCATGTCAGTGCGCTTTGATGAAGACAACCGTCCAGTCTGTGTTGTTTTGTGATTTTCTTTTCTTTTCTTTCCTTTTTTTTTAACTGTGCATGCGCTCATTCAGCTGGACGCCCGAGCCAGACTTATGACATTTGACACAGTCCGGGAGCGCTGCTGCAAATGGGCGGCATAGGTGGCAACCTTTACCTCAGCATGTTGAATGGGACTGAAACGCAAACTTTCGGGAAGAACGCCGACATCAGCAGCCACCTCCACCGCGGCGGGAAGGATCTAACCGAGCTGAAGATGGGGATTCAGGACGCCAGGTTTTACTACCCAGACTCCGTTCAGAGCGGACAGGACGCGCTGCCTCTGCCCTACCACTCGGAGCAGGCGGTGGGAGCGTACGGAGCGCAGCCCGGCAGGTTTTACGCGCAGACCCTCGCCAGCTGCCCCTACGGCGGCGTGCGCTCTCCGCCGAGGAGCGCGCCCGGCCAGGGCTACATCCCGACGGCGGGAGACGCCTTTCCCGCGGGAGGGAAGGACGTGTACGCTCCTTCTCCGGAGAGCTACCCCACTGGCTTCCAGCACGGCTACCAGCGGCCGCCGCTCTATCCTTTACCTGGGCTACAGGTGTGCGGCAAGACTCAGGCTCTGCTCAATAACTATCCGCTCTGGGCCAAGTTCCACAAGTTCCAAACCGAGATGATAATCACGAAGCAGGGGAGGTAAGCCTGACTGTCGAGATATCTTTAAACCCACGCACTAATAAAAAATAAAAAAAAAAAGTGATTGGCAAGTTTTGGGAAAATAGGTAGAGGAAACTGCAAATTGCGCACCTGTCCTTTTTGATTTTGACAAACTTCTAAATTGCCTGATGCTCATAATGAACTAGCACAATAAAACAGAAAATACTTTTTTCTAAGGGGTTTTGTCTTGAAGTGATCAAAGACTAAACTGATCCACTAAACCAGTCCGGCAGGTCCTGCAAGGCTGCGCCACAACATCACCGGTGAGGGGATGGAGTCCTGGCTATTTGTTTAGTTTTTTCTTTCCCTTGGATGGGGGGAGGGGGGGTAAATTTGTCAGAATGATTAGAATGATATTCGATCCCCTCGTTTAACATAATTGGGATCGATTTCTTCTGCGCCTTTGCAAAATTAAGGCGCACTAAAGCACAGCAGTAGATAACCTGCGCAGTGTAAATATTTGAGATGTCCATCAGTAGCATTGGAAAGTTGGGTCTTAACATAGCAGACAAATTACAATTGTATTTGTTGTTTTGATCAGATGAAAGTTTGATTGGAGCACCAGTTGCTCGGGAGTTCAATAAATGGTCAAGAAGAGTCGATATCAGCTTCAGGCTCTGATGCTGTTTGACCTCGAGTGTCACCGGGTCCCTGCGCCAAAAAACAGATCCCCTCTCTGCTTAAAAACAGAAAGAGACAAACAAACATCAACTCGCATGTTTATTATGTTTAAACTGCATCAATTTCACTCTGTAACACCGCTCGGGTTTGCGCTGTAACACTGACGGGCTTAAAAGAAATCAGTGTGTGGCATCAAACCCGAGCGCTCAGACTGAGAGGATGACATCTAGAGGAAGAAAGAAACTTTGATAATGAAACCTCAAACCTAACTGAAGTGGGCAGCTTCGCAATCGATAAGCCTTGCTGAAATTCTGATCAAAAAAATGAAGCAGTGAGATAAAGACAGAAAGAAGGTGATGATGTGCGGGAGCAGCGCAGAGCTGGGGAGGATAGGCGCGCGCTGGCGGGCTGCTCTGACAGGTCAGCGCGCATTGAGACGCAGGCACGTCGACGAGGATTAATCCACTAATATGCAACACTGGTGTTTGACAGAAGGTTGGAGGCCGTGAACCTTCTCTCTCCGATCTGTGAGCGGGAAACAATTACCTTGTCACTTTTTAGCACTTTTTATTTTATGAAAAGTGAAATGCAGGTGTATACATATATATATATATATATATATATATATATATATATATATATATATATATATATATATATGTGTGTATGTATATCTATATATATATATATATATATATATATATATATATATATATATATAGAAGAGATAGTTATACAGGATATATCTTTGTAGCCCCCTTTGACCTACACTTCTTTTTTACTGTCTGACTGAATACTGGAAATGCATGTTGGGCAGAGTTCAGTCACTGCTTTTGCAGTCTGAAATACCCTTTAAAGTGCTCTCTTCTTCTCTGGGCATTTAGGCTTGTTTTTGCTTCACTTTAGTTCCAGCTTATTGATCATTTCAGGTGGCCTTCATCACAGTTTGAGGGTCTGAGTGTGTTTCCATGTAGGCCCATGAATACATATAATACTTGATTTTTTGTGTTGAAAATTCCAATTTTCATTTCTTGTTGTTTCTCGTGTTTTTCACGAGTGCGTGTGCGTGCGTCCATGTGTGCACTCTCTGTTATTTGACAATAACTTGCCTTGACAGTTTCCTCTCCAGAAACACTTGCCGTGGTCAGTGAGGTCATGTAATTATTTCTATTTATTTTATTTTTTTTGTTAAATTTAAGCAGCTAATTTCAGGGGCCCTCGGAGCCAAGAAAGAGTCACATGCAAACACCTGAGAGATTTATTTGAACAAACATCACCCACGATAACAGCAGGGTTGGTGGAATGGGCGCAGAGGTGTCATCCTTCCACATGTGAGAAAAAGCAAATTTTCATGTTGTGCAAAAAAAAAAACAAAACCACAGACCTCATATTACGAAAATTTCAATTGCTGACATTGACAAAGTTCCCTGCCTTTTATCTTACACTTGTAGCTCACATGCAGCCAGACGTGACACAGCAACGTTAACTGATGGAGACGACAAAATGCACCATCTTTTCAACTAAAAAAACAACAACGACAACAACAAAATAAAATTTAAAAATGTCAAAAGTTTTAGTGAAGTTGAGAAGAGAGAGAGTGAAAAAAGAAAGAAAAAGGGGGGATGCGTTTCAATATCAGAGGCAATGTCCTCCTTAAATTTTCATCTTGGAGTCCAACCTCCACAGTCAGTTTGCTGTGGTTTTATGGAGTCTGAGGGTCTGCAATGTTCATGAAAACCAGGCATCTGCAGGAGAAGCGAAGGGTCAGACGCCGCTGAGGCTTTACACGGCAGCGCTGAGGAAGTCAGCCACCTTTGAAGTTCAGGAAGTAAAAAAACTAGATTCTCTTCTCTTCTCTGCTTTCTTCAGCCTCCACCAGACGCTGGCTGCTCTGCCTCAGAAGCTTTGCTCGTGTGCCACACCTGAGCTTTGAAAGTTTGACACATTTTCATGACCTGTAGCACAGAGGGGGGCCGACTCATCCACACCTCCCTCCAGCTAAATTCAGATCAGCTCACTTGTTGCCATTTCAGGCTCTCAGCCTGCAAGACGCTGTGGCGAAGTCTGCAAAAGCAGCAGGATTTAATGTCAGACGAAGGAACAAAGAAGAGGCATTCACTTTCCAAATAACAGGATTTTCTGATATGGTTTAAAAAAAACATAAGTGACTAAAGCTGAAACAAGAAAGTGAAGGTTGTTTTTCTTTCCTCACTGATTTGTTGGGCCAGCGTGCTGATCCTACACCTGGGCTGTTTTTGCTTCAGACATGAGTCAAACCAGCAAAGGTTTCCCTGCAGTCGTTTCCAAGAAGCTTCTGCATTTAAGGGGACTTTTCTCTGGAAATTTTAATCGAACCCTTTATTAGAAAAACTTAAAACCACTTAAACAAATGAGACATTTCAGAATCTTTAAAGATTTTTAATAGTTTGTTTTTTCTTTAAATCCAACGTTCTGCTTGACCTTCCACAGCACATTCTAGGAAGGAGAAAAGACTGACTAAGATCACCATAGAAACAACTTTTAGGGAAATAATGCTAAACTTTACACCCGGAGGAATCATGCTCATCTGCTCTCTCTGCTCCACTGACTACCAACGCCAATAAGCTTCAGATGTCACATCGTTTTTCAGAGAGGAAATAATCCCCTGGTTTTTTTTTTCCAAGAATAGTCACAACACGGTACCAACACGCCAAAATATATTTTTAATTTTTTACCCTACAAGATCTTAATAACAAATATTTAATTAACATGCAGCATTTGTTTGAAGCGACTGCAGTTTGTCGTATTCTGGAAAGTGTTATTTCAGGCCACAGAGGAAATAATGGTGGGCGTCTCGTGTCCTGTTGCGCCAGGTTAAAGGCGCCTCACATGAGACAGTAAAGTAGTGGGGAGTTTTAAAACTTCATGAAGCCGTTTTGGGGAATGATTGGAAGGCATGAGTTTAACTCTTCTAATCTCTGAAAGCAGAAGTGGGACTATTTCAAGGTTTTGACAGTATGACCTGTCATTTCCTGTTCAGCTGTCTACGGCTCTGATGCAGCTTTTCACAGAAGCATTAAGTACCATTATTTTCAAATAGATAAAGAAGTACTTCCTCTAATCTTGAAACTGTTATCTCCATTAGTCCAACATAATTTTAGCTGCTGGGTTGTTTTTTTTTTTCAACATTTGGTTTCCAAGAAGATTTTTTTTTTTTTTTTTTTTTTTTTTTAAGTTTTAAAGCTGGGAGAAACAAAAATGAATGCCAAAAAACTGTTTGCTTGCAAATTCCAGATCCCACCAAAATATATCACCTGTGCACCTGACGCCTAATTTTAAATGCATCAAATTGTTCTATCCAGTGATTTTTAAATAGGACTAAGAGACAATCTTAATAAAAGCATTGCTTTAATTTTTAATTCTGTCCCACAAACACCTTCCTGCTGGAAGTTACTCTGCAGCAGCTAAAGCCTGTTAATCACAACTAAATAAAATAAATAAATACACAGTTTACTCCACTGTGAGAAACAGGTTTCACTCTAAACAGGACGCATGTCGCCATGAACCTGAACAGGATGAAACCACAACTGAAAGATGGGATATTTATTTAGTAATTGTGACATTAAGGCCTTAACTTGATGAAACACATGAGACAGTTGAGGCTTTTGGACTACTGGAATGCACCAGTAACTTCTGACACAGTCAACTCACACAGTGATGAATGCAGTCGTTTCATTATGATTATTATCCTCGTTAGGCATCTGTGCCCCGTCTCTCTGCTCCCAGCAGAAACACCCACACCTGGAGGCCGATGATCCTCAGATCTGGCTGGTGGCGGAGCTTTGAGGCAGCAACAAGCTTGGCAGCTGCCCAACAGTTGGCAGCGCAGAGATGGGCATCACTTTTCCTCTTTAAATAGACCAATGAACTTCGAGAGTGTAACTGGAAAGAACCACGTGGAGGGGTGGGAGGGAGTGTGACCTGAACGAGCTTGGAGATGATGCTGCGGTTTTTGGAAATGATTTTTCTGACACTGGCTGAGTAGTTTTGGCTCTGAGCTCCAAAGAAGTTTAGTCTGGATATTCAGAAATGAAAGTTTCTCCAAACATCACTATTCCTCAGGGTGTTTGTTGCTCATTTGTTCAGAAACTCGGCCCAGTCAGATGGATCACTGCACCGGTACCAAGGGAAGGCTTGTTTGTATCCCAGAGACGCAATCATTTTGATAAAATGACGCTACTTGATACAATTTCCTTTCATTCTTACCGTTTATATCCATCTAAAAGTCTTAAATATAATCTATAAAAAAGTAATGATCTTAGGGCAGGGGTGCCCAGTCCTGGTCCTGGAGAGCCCCTATCCAACATGTTTTAGAGCACATGTGTCAAACACAAGGCCCGCGGGCCAAATGTGGCCCGTCACATCATTTTATGTGGCCCTCGAGAGCTTGGGCATTATTGGCTTAAATTTTGAACCAATATTTTAAGACTTACAATAAGCCTACGCCGCTTTAAAGTGTATATTGACCATAAAATACATCTCCCACCATGCATTTTGTCATTACCCACAACAATAACACCATATCACCATGAGCAAGACATCAAGAGGATTTTCAGAACTGACGCACTTAAGAAAAACCGCTACAAACGAACCCCAACATGTCAAAGAAAATAAAAACGGATGCACAAGGAAGGAAGTGTCACGAACGATGGGAGAATGACCTCAAGGTGAAGAAACAGTAGGCCTGTCTTTGGTGTTATGAGGCGGCGTCAGTCGTGAAAGAGTTTAATCTACGTCGGTGTTTTGACAGCAAACACGGAGCTAAGTATGCTAAATTTAGCTTACAAGAAAAACAAAGAATCTCTTCCGCTTCTGACCATCACCTGTGCAGGAGCAGGTTTACAACCACAAACCCTGAGTTTAATATAATAATGAGTTCAATATTTGACACTTGAATACATAATAAATACAGAAATAGTTATTTAACAAAGTGTAGTTTAATCTATTTTTGATTTATATTCCATTTTGTTACATTCATGCTGTCAGTCTGGCCCTTCAAGGGCCACCATGATGCTGATGTGGCCCTCAGTGAAAATCAGTCTGACACCCCTGTTTTAGAGGTTTCCAGCTTCAACGCACCTGATTGTAATTAATGGTTGTTATCAGGTTGTTGGTGAGACAGCCACTTGTATCACGGTGTGCTACGGCAGGGAAACGTCTAAAACCTGCTGGATAGGAGCTCTGGAGGACCAGGAACTGGCACCCCTGTCTTAGGGAGTCCAAGGTGATTAGAAAAAAAAAGACTGTATTCTTCCTTAAGATTGACTGGCCACAACAAAAACACACAACACCTTAATTACGTCTAATATGCAAAAAAAAAAAGAATATTTACGTCTCTGTCTGAATTCCAGTGCACTAAATCTGTGGTCACAGTTTACTTAAGTGTTAAACGAGGACAACTGGTCCTGCTTGAGCGTGCTGAGGTCGCTTCGCCTCTCATCTGAAATAAGTCAATACACAAACAAGAGCGTCGGTGTGCTGAGGAAGCGCCTGTGTCCAGAAGCAGCTGTAGACTGGCATGTTTTCGTCACAGATGATCAGACGCACACACGGTGACAAAAACTGGACCTGAGCTCCTGTCCGGATGAATCAGCGGGTGCGCTCATGTGGAAAAGTCCTCTCCCTGGTGAATCGTCAAGATTCTCTCCTCCTCTCAAGCTTCTGCCCTCCATCCCCAGGACAAACCCTCCAGCCCCCCTCCACCCTCTGCTCTCTCCTTTCCCCCCGCTATAACCCCCCCCCGCGGTTGCCCCTTCCCATGTCCTCTGTCAACCTGAAGCCATCCCTCCTCCCTTCACCCTCCCTCCAACATCCACACACTTTATTTTGATTTTGTTTTAAATGTCACTGTCTCTGTATTACTGGTTCACCACACTCCTCCGAAGAAAACTACTGTCATGAGTGTTCATGCGCACACACACGACCGAGGGAGTATCAGACATTTGCTGTTCCAGCCACGGTGGGTTGGTTAGGCGGTCTGTCTGGTTGATGCACAGCTGCAAATTTGATTCCTACAGATGTTGACGCAAGTCTAGGTGCGTGCGACCCCTCTGCAAAAAACAATATCAAAAAGGCAACGGAGCTGTTTTTCCTTGTGATTGAAAAAGATTGTGCGTGTGATACTGTAGTGAGAGAGCAGTTTGGAGGAGTGAACCCATTGTCACCACAATGCCACCACTCTGAAAATAACTACACGGTAACGTGATCATTGTGTTTCGGCTTCTCTGAGCCAAAGAGCCTCCTCCACATGCAAATATCCTTCTGTGTTGTGTTTTCTATGGTTTCCCCCTTTTTCTAGTTCTGATTTCCTATAAAAGGCTTCACTATCAGTGAACTGGTAATATCAGTGGTGATCCACCACAGCTCAGCGCCGGTGTGGAGGTGGGCCGGTCCACTTACTGGAGTTTCTGCTTTCACTTGTGTTAAACAGGACGGTGGAAGAAGATCCCCGTCACCTGTTGTCTGCGAGCCACCAAAGAGCTGCGAGCACGGTTGTGTTTCACAGAGAACAACGATTGATCGTTAAACTGGATTCACCACGTAGCCAGAAAGACCCAACTGGGACCATTCAGAGGGGGGTTTTGTCTTACCGGTGAATGCCAGAAGTGTATGTGTGTGTGTGTGTGTGAATTTGTGCAACCGCCGTGCACAGCTACTTTCAAAGACACATAACACATTCAACCATATAGATTCCTGTTCAGTGCAAACAAAATCCATCTTTTGCTGACAAACATCGATAACGTCCATTAAAGCATTAAAGCTGTCCCGACAGGGATGATTTTATCGCTATATTTGCGTGCCCACACGATAACGCTTTCATTTCCTCTGAAATGCAAAGGCAGGTTGAGTCGTATGACATGCCAGGCTGCTGCTGGCTGATGCCACAGCTATTCTGCCCTCAGCTGTGGTTGCTCTCATGCGAGTCTGCAACAAATGGAAAGATAACCAGCAGAGCTTCCTCGCCGACTGTCTCACAGCGGGTAGCTGTGCATGTTTGCAGCTCCCCCTCAGGAATAAGGAGCAGTAAATGCATCATTTAAGATGTCGTCGAGCGTTCCCTGAAACTGGGACTAAACCAGCATGGTTGCCTCATATCAAAGAGGTTCCTGGCTCAAGCCCTGACTGGGATGCCTGCATGGAGTTTTCATGCGTGGATCTTGTCAGGACCCTCTGGTTTCCTCTCGCAGCCCCAGAAAAATACATGTCAGGTTGACTGGTGAGGACGTATAGTGTACAGCTGTCTGTGTTCGCCCTGTGATGGAGTGTACCCCTCGGTGGAAATCCCAACAGGCAGGATACCCTAACCCACATGTGTCAAACACAAGGCCCACGGGCCAAATGTGGCCCATCATTATTTTATGTGGCCCTCGGGAGCTTGGACATTATTGGCTTAAATTTTAAACCAATATTTTAAGACTTAAAATAAGCTTACATCGCTTTATTGACAATAAACTACATCTCCCATCATGCATTTCATCGTTACCCACAACAATAATGGTAGCTATGAGTAAGACGATTTTTCAGAACTGATTAACTTAAGAAAAACCTTTACAAACTAACCCCAACATGTCCAAGAAAAGTCTCTTTTGTGTTATGAGGTGGTGTCAGTCATGAAAGAGTTTAATACAGCAAACATGGAGCTAAGTATGCTAAATTTAGCCTGCAAGAAAAACAAAGAACTGCTTCCACTTCTGAAACCAAGGTAATGGATACTCTCAGTGATGTTTAGCACAAACCCTGAATTTAATATAATGATGACTTAAATAATACAGAATAATACAGAAACCGTTATTTAACAATAGAATAAGGTGTAGTTTAATTTATTTCAATTTTCATTGCATTTTGTTACACTCATACTGTCAATCTGGCCCTTCCAGGGCCACCATGATGCTGATGTGGCCCTCAGTGGAAATGAGTCTGACACCCCTGCCCTAACCCATTTTAGGTAAAACATGGCATTTCTGGTCTCACCTCACACCAAGTGGCTCGTGCAGTAGTCTGTGGTGGAGGATGTGCAGCAGAGAAAAGAAGAAAAGACATTTTTCAGTGCACCAAAACATCAAATTTGTAGAATGTTAATCACAAAGGAGTGAAACTGATGAAAAGGCTCGATAATGTTGATGTTAGAGGAAAGTGTGGGAGAGAAAATGGTAAATCAGCATCACATTACTGATTTAATCTGTAGATTTGAGTAGCTTAATTATATATTTTTTCTTTTCTACAGAAAAAAACTGTTTTCTACAGATAAAACTGGACATTGTCCAGATTGGAGACACATTAGGGCCTAATCCAGGCTCTTAATTCAATTTTATTAAATAATTTTTTGGGCTGGGCAAGTTAATGCATTATTATCGCATTAACTCATTAATTTATTAACGCCGACATTTATTTTATCCCGCGTTAACGCATGTTGCTCACATGCTTTTATTTTGAAAAGTCTGTTACTGGCTGCTGCGGAACCGGAAGACAATTAGCAGGTAAACAATGCAGAAAAGCTAAAACAGACATGGAGAACGGTAAAAATCCGTTAACTTTACAGTTCAGGTAGCAACTCAGGTAGAAATATTAATAATTCTGTCTGGAAAAATATTCTAGACTGCAACAAAACGTTTGTGGTCATTCCTCCATGTTCCATCAGATCTGCTCCATGTGTTCACTGTCCTGCTGTTCTCTAGCTGGTTACTGCAGTGCGGCTCCATCTAGTGGCTCAGATGTGTAATGACAACAGAAAGTCCAGTCCTCCATATAAATATAAAACTAATTCAGTTCTGTGGCCCGTTTTTTAATTTCGTATTTTTGATCCAAGTCTAAAATTGAAATATATATATATTAAAAAAGATGAATTTTTCCTTTTTTTTGTGTTAGATTAAAAAACCAAAAATTTAATAAAATGCCACTTTTTAATTTTCTTTATTTTTGATTGACAATTGAAAATGGAAAGAATGAATGATACACAGATTGGTAAAGTTGCAGAACTTTAACATGGACATTTTCATTTTAAAGTTCTCCCAGACAGAGGATTCAACAGAAACAAGGTTATTTATAACAACTGACAAGTTGAACTCCCCGTTAAAAGTTTCTGCTGTTACCTCAGAAATTACCTGTTTTAATGTTCTGATTGTGCTGAGACACAATCATTTTGTTGGATTTTGTTTGTAGACTTTTATTTTTTTATAAAAACAGGATGACATTAAAGCCCTGGCAGTGGCAATAAGCTTTATTTTATTTTACATTTTTTAAGATGAGATTAACACTAAATATGTGTTACTGACAAGTGCTGATGTTAAAAGTGTTTGAACAACAAATGTTTTGGTACTTTAGTTCATATGGCAGCAGAACATTTAAATAAAAGTGACCTTTACACTACTTACACTACATGCGATTAATCGGGATTAAAAATTTTAATCGTTGCCCAGCCCTATTTGTTTTATTCATTAATTTTTTCACATTTTTGGCCCTCATGGCTCAGTTGCAGCACTGGCAAGTATTATGTGGGCCAAAGGTCATGAACTGGTGCTTGCTTGGGTTATGCCTTTTATGGGTCAGACGTGGCCCACGCGCCCTGAGATGGCTTGGATGTGAGCTGCAGCCAGTGTTGTGAGGGCCAGGCATGACCTGGGACCGACTCGGTCCGTCTGTAGTGGATATGAGGTTGAGCTGAAGCAGCAAAACTAACTTTGAGTCAATGCCGTCATCCACGGACAAATGTGGGTCAACAGAGGTGCAGATGTGGGTCGGGACCGGGTCAAATAAAGGTTCTTCTCCATCTGGGTATATTCCATTCATCTGATCTGTTCGCACAACGTTCTATAGATGAAAGAGAAATTAGTGTGAAAGGTCTATTTGTGCATGTGTGTGCGTATTGTCTATTCTCTGCGCTCTTGCAATGACTAATTTAAGACATGAACTTTGTTGAGCACAGTAATCACTTCGATAAATCTACACTCTGTTTTCATGTTTCATTTCACTGGCAAGGCTTTTCTTGGAACCCCCCCGCCCACCCATTCAGTACTGCCAAGGTCTTTTATTTAAAATGAAATTATTAACAGCCAGCTCTGCTGCAAACGTAGGCCGGCTTCATGCTAACATACTGAAGGCGTCACTCGTCTCATCTCTCATTCACATTGAAAGGGGGGACATTTTGTGTCTTCAGCCTGTTGCTTTCATAAGGACATATCTGATCAGGTGAATGATTGTCACTGCGTTTCAAACATCAGGCTGACCCTGCGATGACTGTGAACGCATCATATTCGCATAAATCCCGCGTCACTGTGCACCAACCAGCGTGGGTCGTCAATAGAGCTCACTCACCTCTTAAACTGAGCATTTCAAAAATGATCGCGATCAGCACGAGTTGTTTATAACTTGGCACAAAACATCGAGGAGCTGTTGGCCAGTCGGGTGTTCACAAACCTGGCCAAACTTATCAACAAATATATTCCCACACCTGCTACACTCTTAGCTCCAGCACCACAGACACTGAAGACACCACCTTTGGACACCACTGAACAGGTCTATGGCATATCAGAGAAATGAAGCTTGTGATGTAGCAGCAGCCACACTGTGATGCACAGCAGACATCCAAAACCAGTGGTGCGCAAACTGTGGTACGCAGACCACTGGTGGTACGTGAGCGCTCTCTGGTGGTACGCGGGGGAATGTCAGGACTTTCCACATTTTCACTTTTTTTTTTAATTAAATTGGAAACATACAATGCATTATAAATACGTTTCAAATGAAATTCAGGTAACAATAAATAACCACAATAAGGAATAAACATCTCTGTGTGTTTAAAGCTAATTGAGATGGTATATATGGCTATATTTTAAAGCTGGTCATCACGGTGGTACTCAGAGAGCTGAACAGTTTCTCAGGTGGTACGCAGCATTAAAAGTTTGAGAACCACTGGTCTAAACTGTGTGCAGAGGAGTAGAAATGGCCATGAATTAGCAATTCTGCAGTGATCTTGGTTGTTTTGAATAGTTGCTCTTCAATCCATCCATCCATCCATCATCCATCCATCCATCCATCCATCCATTACTCCTCTGCTGGAGTCTATCCCAGTTCACTTCGGGGTAAAAGCAGGGGTTCACCCTGGACAGGTCACCAGTCCATCGCAGGGCTGCCCTTCAATCCCCTGAATTAAAAGAAAGACAGAAACTGGTCTGTACTTGGCCACAGGTGAATAAGAGTTTTAAAGTTTTTAACTGGTATGCCAGTGCCAGTCTGTTGGTTTTTAATGACTGGAACGCTCCGTGGGATCAGGTTTACGACCTGGAAAGCAGGGAGGACCCTTCCGAGCGCATCCTCAAAAGCCAACGCTTTATGCATGAGAAGTGAGGAAAGCTTCAGTATTTACAGGTTTATTTCAACTTCTGCCTAATTCACGTCCCTAAAGTCAGTTGACGGTGACACCAACAGAAATAATAGTCAACATGGGTGAATCGGTAACCTGTTGGTTGTCCTGCTCTAAGGGTAATTCTTATAGGTGGACAACTGCAAATAATTTGGTGCCTTTAAGTGGTATAATTATATTTGGCGACAGTGGCTTCAGTCTAAAATGTTGATCCCCTGCCAGATAATGTGCCTCTGTTTAGAGTATACTTGAAGGTCAGCAGGGCTTGTCTTTGACACATTTTCTTTGGAAGTTTCGTTATGTCATCTCACAGTTGTACATCAAGTGTAACCCAGATTCTCGAACTCTTCCCCTGGCCGTGAACCCGGGGACGCCCTGACCTCCCCGTCACCTCGTCTCACTGAAGCCCTCGGTGGTCAAAATGAGTTCAACATGTAAAGCTCCAGCAATCAAGAGCATCTTCTGGGCCATCTTTTATTAACCGCAGCATTAAATATTCACCTACAGCGTCAGCCTTTCCCTCCACCTCTCCTTCGTCACTCCCACTCTGATTCTTCAGATGGCGAAGAAACATGGAGAGTCCTGTTGAACTGAGGCCCAGACAGGACGCACCTTCAGAGCCCTTATAGCTCTGACTACTTGATACTACTTGATTCAAGTAACAGGCTGTTTTATAGCACAAATATCAGGTGCAAGTACTAGTAAGCTAACTGTTTTTGTCTTTTGTGTCGTTTCTCGTGTTCCTCCAGGAGGATGTTCCCCTTTCTGAGCTTCAATATCAGTGTTCTGGACCCATCCGCCCACTACAACGTCTACGTGGACGTGGTTCTGGCTGATCAGCACCACTGGAGGTACCAGGGCGGCAAGTGGGTCCAGTGTGGGAAAGCAGAGGGCAACATGCCAGGTACGCTTCGAGCCATAAATCCTCTTACAGTTAAGCTGTGTTGCAGCTGAAACCACAGAAATAGTATATGGTCATAAAGTTACTTGGATAAAAACAAGAAAGAAAGCAGAAATTAAAACGTGACAGAAACCAACCAAATTCATGTACTTTCGTTTTTATACATTTCTATGAAGTTGTTTCACAGTTATGTCAGCCATACATCTGAACATATCAGCTTTAGTAATAACCGACCACATAATGAATAAATGATTGAACTTCCTTCCCAGCAGTTAGTCCACCTTTACCAGCTGCAGCATTAAACTCATCCATCCATTAATGCAAAATCACTTTAGTCCACTGATATCATATTTATATACCGTGTTTTATACTAAATCAGGCTTTCCTGCATGAACAGCACTTCAGCATATCTTTTATTTGCAACAGAGCATTTATTTACTGCAACGCCTGCCACCATTTGTGAAAGAAGATTTCCCTACTCATTAAAATCTCATTTCTCCACCCTGATCCTTTATTTATTATTAATTTCAAGAGATAATAGATTGAGTGCGCGGTTTGCAGTTTGATAGCACCTCCTTGGATCTCGGAGGTAATGTTTGTCAGTCCAGCTGCATCTCAGCAAATCCAGAGCTCTCTTGAGTCTTGTTGGGAGCTCCTCAGACGCTTGACCCCAGTAGCAACAACTGGTGGATACGAAAAGCTAGAAACCAAGTTCCTTCCATTCTGGTTTAGTCTTAGTTATCAAAAGCGAGCTGATGATTAAAAACTGTGGTCAGTGTTTGAGGAGGATGCACGTTTTCATCAGTCTCTGAGGATCTCAAGGAAGTGGTTTATTTAGCGTTAGAGCAGTAAATGTACAGGCGTACAGCAGGGGCAGCGATGACGTGCATCACGGCGTGCTACGAGCCTGACAGGCTTTTACAGACGTACTTGTGTCGCTCTTGCTTTTGTTTAAGTCTCATTCTGCAGGGTGTGGTTCATTAAAGGCGCCGCTTCAGTTTTAGAGCATTTTCACACTCAAGGGTTTCATTCGCAGAACGGTGACGTATCATCTAAACTCTCATATCATCTGTATTACACCAAAGATCCACGATGATATTAAAAACTACGCTTTCAAAAATGTCCTTTTTGAAAAGGACAATTTAAATCCAAAGAGCTGTCTTTAGACCCCTCTTCAACCCTCTGCCCCTGTTGCATCACTTTGTTAATGACAAACCAAACACTGCCAGTTTTTTTCTCAAGTTTGGATGTAAAAATCAGTAAAAATTGCTGAGAAAAAAAAACAAACGGAAACTAGAAAAGCACTCGGAGAGCGCAGGCCTCCGCCAAGTGCAACAATTCCCCCATATATCGATTTACACCATAAATATTAGTCATGCATAGCATTGACAACATGGGACCGCTAAAAAACTACCATATGTTCCTTTATTTTGTGATGCACACAAAAATAAATAAAAAT
The DNA here is from genome assembly GCA_018398805.1 of Hirundichthys speculiger. NCBI lineage: Eukaryota > Metazoa > Chordata > Actinopteri > Beloniformes > Exocoetidae > Hirundichthys > Hirundichthys speculiger. Next base: position 935,700 of record JAGFBZ010000983.1, on the reverse strand, counting down.
GCTACAAAGATTTCATTCAATATGTGTTTCCAAAGTCAATATGTTGAAATTTGATAGAGGTTCCCATTGTCAGTCCCTGAGTCAAATTTCATGAGTTTTGGGCAATAATATAATAATAATAATAATAATAATAATAATAATAATAATAATAATAATAATAATAATAATAATAACAGAGATACTGAGAAACAAAATTTTCGGCTCCATTTACCACAATGTTATCGAAAATTTGAAAGTGATCCAGAATCCAGGATTTCTTCCAGATCAGAACCAAAATGAAATCAGTTCTTCCTTTTCACATTTCTGACAACTCCTGAAAATGTCATCAAAATTCATCCATAACTTTTTTAAACCTTGAACAGAGACAAACAGATAAATGCCAGCAAAAACATAACCTCCTTGGGGGAGGGTAAAAAAAAATGGAAAAAGAGTCATACATGACGAACTGAGAGTCGGACTGAGCCAAGAAACAGCATCAAGGGTTTTTTTTTTTTTTACAAATATGTTCCAATTCATGAAAACTGTGTCAAGTATGTTTGTGATAATTTTTCCTAAACGTGTAGCATCAAGGGATTCAGCCTCATGTACTGGATTCAGATCAGTTTAATTCACAACATCAGTTCAATTCAATACCTAAATAAAGGTCTAAAAACATAACAAAAGCTGTTAGGCTCGGTTTGAGCATTAAAAATGACTTGGATTAAGAAGCTTGCCTTGAAAGGAATTGACTCATAATCTGTCCATGTCTTGTCCAAAATAAGCTTTTTAAAAACACACCATGTACACAAGGTATTTCATGTTTTGTCTCGTCTTCATCTCAGTTTTTAATTTTTGCATCAAGAACTGTCTCGTGAGCAAGTGATTATTCTGAAAAATCTTTGTCAAGTAGGAAAAAATAGTTGAAATCACAAATACTACTTAAAAAAACCCTGCGTAATAACGAAGTCTTGTACGTTGTTCAGAGGTGGCGTGGATGGATGATGAACTGATAAACAGAAGCAAACGCATCCATCCAGACTGCATGATGGTTGTAGAAAACCAGAAAACCTCTCAACGGTCATTATTTTCATGAAATAAAAGTCAGAACAAATGCAAGAATCACATTTTTCTCTTTTTTTTTTTTAATGTGGATTTTTTAATGCTGTCCCAGCAATCCCTCCTTTTAATGTAATACATCTAGTTCCATGTCCCCCCCCCCCCCCCCCCCCCCCATTCTTGGTTCATCAGTTCCTGCTCTTCACACCTCAGGAGGAAAATAGCAAGTCAGCCAAGTCGGTATTCTGGCTGTGATTGATGACAGACAAACCACAGTCGTGTAAACGAGGCAAACTGCACTGTAAGATGTTGTCACACGTTTGACAGGTGTCGTGGAAAATTAGATCTAATAGTGCACTTATGTGGTGAGCATGTATAAGGTTAGCAGGTCACTGTGGTAGAAATTCATGGCTCTGAAACTACTGACTTCCATCGCTGCAGGAAATATTACATTTGAGGAAAATGTGGTCTTGACTGTAGCTTCGCTTTCCATCTTATTAGAGGGAATTAACTAAATGGCTTTTTTTCACATGTGCATTGCTTTCACTTTTCAGACATCCACAACACTTGGCTTTTTTGTGGTAAACGCCACGTGATGTTGTTTGTGCTCCCACCGCAAACACCTCTTGCTCCTTTCAATTAAAAATCCAAACTGGTGACTGCTTTTTCTGTCTTGCAGGGATTTCAGGTTGTTGGTTTTGTGTTTGCAGCTCATTAGTTACTATGCTAATTGCAGGAAACAGGACGTACATGCACCCCGACTCTCCAAACACCGGCGCTCACTGGATGAGACAGGAAGTGTCGTTCAGCAAGCTCAAGCTCACCAACAACAAGGGCAGCACCAACAACGTGGCGCAGGTACCGTCCTCTAGCCTCTGATCCACGCTCTCACCTTCGCCTCTGATCTGATGCATCCATTAGTGCATGGATACGTCACTCTGACAGGTTCCTAACAGCAGTTTTGATACATACAGGGCCGTTTCTAGTCACCTTGGGGGCCCCAGGCAAGAGTGAGCATGGGGGCCCTACTGGTTCAAAAACACCAAGAAAACTATTCAATCCAGAAATCTTTTATTTTAAATAAAAGAAGTGCACAATGATGTAAGAAACCTTGAAATATAATATAACATAAACAACTGAAACGTGCAAAGTTTGACAAAAACACAAGCAAAAAATAAAAAAGACATATGATATCGCCCTCTTCCAAATACAAATTAGTTACTGGTTAGCTTACTGTTAATTACTGTTTAAATAAGCTAGGCTAAAGCGCAGTAAACATGTCATGTGCAGTTGTGCTTCGTGAGACTAGACTGGGACAAAGTGGCATCACAACTTTTATTTTAATAATGTCAGATTATAATTATATTTGAATTTAGCACTTTCCCGTTTTCTTTTTTCTTCTTGCTTTTTTTTTCTTTTATATGCTTCATATGCTAATAGATACACTCGCTTCATTTTGAGTTTGAAGTACTGAAGAAAGCCGGCCGCGGGCAGTCGGGGCCCCATTAGGGGGGTCCATACATGTTGCTGCAGTGTCAATGTAGGTTTCAGGTTGTGTCATTGATATGGATCTATATTAGCCGTGTCTCGGGGGTCCCTTAACACACGAGGCAGTGGCAGCTAGTGGGGGCCCTATGTGGGGGGTTTCCAACATATCGTCGTTGCAGTGTCTAACGCAGTTCAGTCATTTTGTCACTGACAAATGGACCAATGTCAGCGCTGTCCTGGGGCCCCTTCCAGCTCGGGGCCCTAGGCAGTTGCCTAGTATGCCTAAAGAGTAAAGAGACTTATTGAAGATGAAATGTTGACGTCCTTTTCTCCAGATGATAGTCCTCCAGTCGCTCCATAAGTATCAGCCTCGTCTTCACATCGTGGAGGTGAAGGAAGACGGGTCGGAGGATCCCTTCTTGTCGGCCAAAGCCCAGACCTTCGTGTTTCCAGAGACTCAGTTCATCGCCGTCACTGCTTATCAGAACGCAGACGTAAGCATCTCCAGTTTTTCCGCTCATTTCACCTAATCACGTGTGTCTCAACGGATTAATTCATTTTTCTTTCCTTTCCTGTTGATAGTGGGAGAAATAATTATACTGGGTGCTACCATTCACAACCAGGCCATTATAAGACCTCTTAGGTTGCTGCTAGTGCAATGTTCTCATGTTACTACTTTACATGAGCCTGATTTATAGATGCATGTGTCACACCCCCATTTACAGCACAAGTGTCAGCAGGATCAGGCAGGTAGGCTGGCTCCATCGTAAGTTCAGCTCAGAGTCAGCTCACCTCATCTGACCAGCGCGTGGTGGCTCACTGCTCTCTAGTATGTGCTGTCTTCAGTATATCTCTAACAGCTGCTCAAACACAGCGCGTAAGAGTTTCTCTAATGCCACAGCAGAATACACTGGGGGGGGGGGGGGGGGGCACTCATTGGCTCTAAAGATCAACTCTTTCCAACATAAGAAGAAATAGCATGTTGGCCTTATTAATTATTAGTCACTGACCTCCTTTCTAACTGCTCTCGTTTCTTCATGGTGGTTGCTCACTCCTTCTCTTTTTCCCTTGCTTACATTCTGTCATTGCCCTCCTCCTATTCCCCACACAGATCACTCAGCTGAAAATAGACCATAACCCCTTCGCGAAAGGTTTCCGCGACAATTACGACACGTAAGTAATTTTGAAATCAGTTGCCTTTGTAAAGAGAGAGCTGCGATAAATCCTCTCCTTTTCCTCTGGATGGAGAGTTGCATAAATGACGAGAGCGGCTCTTAAATGCCCGGAGTGTTCATGTCAGCCTTTAAATATCAGAACCGATGCAATGGCTGCCCTGCTGCTGAGCACGCTGCAGTGGAAAGGTGTGAGGGGCTGTGAGATGTTTGATAGTTGTTTGAGGTTTGGGCAGGAAATAACACCTTCTTTTTTTCCTCCTCTCTCTCACACTCTTTCGCCTTCCTCTCCTCCTCCTCCCCCCCCCCTCCTCTGCCTAGGCTCTATGCTCCTCCTGACTCTGATCGCCTCACCCCTTCGCCCACAGAGAGCCAGCAGGTGCTGCCAGGGAGCTGCTACCCCCAAAGCTACCTCTCCGAACAGTACATGAGCCCACTGCCCCAGAGTCGCTTCTACGGCCGCGAGCCCATCGGTATGGGCCAGCAGCACAAAGATGCCTCCTCCGGTCCCGGACCCCACAGCCGGTGGTACCTGCACCCGCAGCAGGGCATGGCCCCCAACAGGCTTGACTTCCCTTCCACCTACGAAGGGGACTTCTCCGGAAATGGTTTCTACAAGCCCTTCCCCCTGCAGACACCTGCTCACCACGCCCTCAGCTACTACCCAGAAAACCCCTTTGCATCCACCAGTGTGTCCGTTTCAGGCGCCGCCTCAGCAGGCTGGAACGCCAGCCGGTCCACCCCGCAGTACCTCACCCACCCGAGCAAGCCCAGCCCCAGTATCGGCTGGTTCAGATCCATTTCATCCTCCTCTTCACCGTCATCGTCCTCCAAGTCACCCGGCCACCCCCGGCTACACCCCCCCACGCTGCTTGAGTCCCTGCAGCCCCCCCTGCTGCAGGACAAGCCCAAAGACTCTGTGGGGGTGGCGGCAGAGGACGCCTGGCTCGGACCGGCCTCTGTGAAATCAGCAGACTCGGCCGACTCGGGCCTGTTCGAGGGCAGCGTGGGGGACAACAAAAAGAGGAAGGTGTCACCCTACACGTCCAGCACCGAAAACTCCCCGCCTCCTCGCAGCGGGGAGGTCTGTGAGAAAGATGGCAACAGCGACGCAGACTTCTACGGCTATTACACCCACTGAAGGCCTCGCGCGTCACCGTGGTTGTCTTCCCCGACACCTTTCCACGCCACCCTCATGGACACGTAAACGTCTGCCCAGCCAGGTCACGAGAAAGGGCTGGAACAGTCTCTCTCTTTCTTTTTTTTTCTAACACGATAAACCTCACACAGCGAAAGCGTCCGTGTTATAAAGTCCCTCCTCAGAAGTGTCAGGTGATTACAGCAGGAACTTTCAAGGATACTGTCAAAGTGGACGGGAGCGAATGTGACGGGGGGCACCGGCCTCCAGTCACATGAACTCCAAACAGACATACAGAGGTGTGACCTCAGTACTTTGAAACATCTGGAGATATGAAAAAAAAAAAAAACCTGATCTGCATATCTGCTTCCTGACAGACGCCTGCAGGGATTGTCTGCTCCTTCTGCATCAAACACTTTCATGTCCCGCCTCACCACCCAGCCATCGACACATTTCCTCACAAAATGCTCGCGTTCATTTCCCCTGGTGATCCTGTGCAGAAGCTGCATTTGCAGGCACCGTCCCAACACAGGCGTTGCAGCTCCTACTAGTGGCAGCAGAGGAGCGTTGCAAGCTGCCAGTGTCTGAGTGCATTCATGCCGGTGGAAGTAAGGCCGTTCTGTCTACATGTTGTGTGTGTCTGTGTATGTGTTAAGTACCAACCACAGGAGTTCAAAACGCAGGTGAAATGGAAGCGGTGGTTCATTAGACGAGCTGCTGACCTCAAACCTCTCCATCAGTGTTGGGAGGAGCTGTTTACAAGGTGACCAACAGGAAATAATCATAAACTATTTTGATATTTCTTCACATTCGCTGGCTGCAGCCTCTCAGATGTGACTATATGCTACTTTAGGTTGTCAAATAAGATTTGAAAAATGTATATATTCAATTTGTCGACAAGCTTTTTAGACAAAAACGACAACTTATATTTCTAAATTAAGCTCATCGGTTTATACATTTAGTTTCTGTGCATCCTGTGGCCCATATCAGAGGCTGGGTTACTCCTGTCGGGGAAATGTTCTGGTTCTGTGGATGTTCAGCGGCCCGATGATTTTGGCGCTCATTTCATCCCATGTACGACTCGGGTCTGATGTTCTAACAGCACGGACTTGTCAAATAACTCCAAAGTGGGACGCTTTCATTGATTCCCATTGATCTTTAACGCAGCCCGCAAAGACTTTAACCTCCAGGAACACGATGGAGCGGTGCTGTTTGAAACCCAACATGGTCATGAGACAAATACCGGTACCGTGATAATTCTGTCGCCCAAAAGCAAGACATCAGAGCTTCGTAGCGTTGCCAGAAATAGTCGTGTAGACAATTTAGAAAGTCCCGCTTTTCATGTCTACACGTCAAGATTCAGAGCTTTAAACGGTTTGGATGCACTGTTACCTTAAATGTGATGTCAGAGAGATATTTAGGGCCAGGGAGTTTCCCGAGCTGCTCGTCAGCTTAGCACTTCTTAAGAACTATGTTTGTCAATTTAAGGTGTGAAGATAATTTTGGATCGCAAAACTAAAAACGATAAGCCTGCAACCAGATCCTGGGTGTGATTACGCTGCGTGTCACATGTGGTCCATCAGAGGTGAGGGTCGGAGTTAAAGGATGATTCAGGAGGCTTGTAAAAGCAGGATGGTCTCGCTGAGGTTAATTTAGATAAAGGTGTGAATCCTCGGAGAAAATATCATCAAAGTGGGTTTTTTATCTTTAAGACTGGTGCTTGTACTAGCGTGTAAACTAATTTAAAACTAAAAGTTCTTAATTTGAATAATCGCCTCGATATTTGCTTTTATATTTTTAGTATATTTAACCACACGGGACAGTCCGTGTGTTTTTAAATATTTGGCGTTTGACGAGACTGAGCTTATTAGCATGAGGTGTGAAAATAAAAGGAAGGAAATAGGTGCGTAAAGGTCAGCGGTCCTGACCCCGGGACAACTGGTGGACGTGACAAAGCTCCTGTCATCACATCGAGGCAATAATCCATAACAGCATTGATCACTGATGATGACGGGGAGAGCGCCAGCTCCAAACCCGACGCAACACCAGCAGTCCTGCAGAGATGCACACGAGTCCTTGAAGGCGCCTGCGTACTTTTATAAGTAAACAAACTCGGCGCTGTCACCTGCAGACCACGACGAACAGGAAGTGCAAAGTGACCAGACAGACACTCTGAATTTCCCCCCCCCGAGTCTCCGTGGCGATCATGTGGTGACACTAGCTGACAGAGGCTCGGTGACAGAAACAGAGAGTGAGGCCGCAGTCGGAGCTGATCAGAGATCTGCTCCTCACCCCTCACCAGGTGTGCTAATGGAGTCAGACAGTACTGGGGGGCAACAGGCCGCCATCGGTGTCAAGCAGGGCTAATCCTGCCTTTACTGACCAACACATGGAAATGATTTGCTTCTTTAAAGTGATTGCACTCTTGAAATGCTTAGAGGTGTCTGATCAAAGCAACACCAGTAATCAATGCTGTCGCACGATACCAGGATCTAGAGTCTTCTTCAGCTCTTCACCGTCCTGCATCCACATAAATGTGCTACAGACGGCTAATGTGCATACGAAATTATGAATAATGACAGGCAAATAAAAGAAAAAGCATTTCAAAAAACACGACCAAAATGGTTTGGCCGCATAAAGAAATAAATCCAACACTTCAGAAGAAATAATTATTTACACTTGAATAGTGAATGAATAGTCAAAGCCTGTGGAAAAGCTAAAGCTAATGCTAGTTCATGCTCGCCAAGTTTCAGGTCTTTAAGCATCATCCATGGAAACTTTGTCCGACCGCTTAGCGAGCTACAGTTCACTGAGCCTGGTTAAAAAAAAAAAATACTGATGAGAAAATAAATGCTAAATAATGCAACAGTGGCGTGTTTTAGAGTTCAGACAGTCCAGCATCCGGATTTAACCATATGGAGAAATAAAAAACAGCAGTGAGTGCCGTCACACAGCTGTGTAATAATACCCTCAAACTACCTTTAAATTAAACTTCATTTTAATCCCTTTATTGCCAAATCATACGGTCAATAGTTCACATGAGGGAAAAAAAAAAGGAAAATAGGCTACAAAATATCTATTTTCCTAAATGTTTTCCCTGTTATTGTAATATTTTACAACACATTTTTTTTCTCTTTTTAAGATTTCATGAAAGGTTTGTTAAAAAGATGAATTATCAGCCTAAACCAATGGAAGTGAAATGATTTGATTAGTTGTTCAGTTTGGTCTCTAGTCTGCAGACGTCCACCACCTTCCCTCAGACTCACTCTTTCTTCATCAACTCTTCCTGGCTCTTACAGGGAAATTTATGATAAATGTTGGGGAATTTTCTGTGTTTGCTTCACTGACTGAACAAAGGAAATAACAACAGTGGAATGGGATTTACAGTCCAGTAAACCTTAAAAACAAAGTTAAAATGTTTGGGAATTCAGTAGATGCTCCATCTGCCTCTTCATTACTGCACACATCAGAAAAAGATAGAAGACTTTGAACCAGCACTTGGAAGACTTTCATGTTGGGAAATGAAACCACTATATTTTGCTTAAATGATTAAAAAAAAAAAAATGTGGGGGAAATGACACTTTTGCAGCTTGTGTTTTTATTGTGTGGTCGTAACACAGACCGCTGTATTATTTCTGTCATCTCTGGTCTCTGACCATCACTGTATCCACTGGGCGGTAATGACAGTCTACATGTCATGTTCTCACAGTGGTTTTAACTTTAATACTGATGCAAAAAGGACAATATGCAAAGATTTTAATGATAAATAATACCGGAGAGCTGAAAACAGAGCAGATATGAAGAACTATGTATGTTACCTGTGTTATATCCTCAGACGTGTCCTGTTTTGATATTAATGTTCAAATTTGTCAGATAAAAGCTTCTTTAAGTACCTTAATGAAGCTGTACGACGGACAAAGTGTGTTTAAGTGCAATTATTAGGATTCAAATTTGTTTAGAAGTAATGGTGTCGCTGCAGAAGCAGCGAGAGCAGCGTTTTCTTGTGAAGACAGCGTTTATTTTACGTGCTGTGGTTTATGTGAGGCCCTCAGCGACCTACAGCTCTGAAGGCGCTGTCAGATGCCTCAGGAAGGACCCCTGGTGGACATCTCTGCTACGACAATCAACGTCAGACCCCTGATGTGAACTTCTCAGTACCTCCAGCCCCAAGTCTGCCTGTTTTCCACAAACAAGTCTGTCCCCCGTTGAGAAAACTGCATTTTCCAGAGATTTCACTGTCTAATGTAAAAAGGACTCGTGGAGAAAGGAGACGGCTCAGCTGACGTTACAGGCGTGTTAACTCTGCACAGTAACGGTCAGTCTGCACGCTGAGAGCAAAGAAATTGAAACCTGAAAACAAATGAGAATGAAGAAAATAGAAACTGTTATTTATTATTAATGTGGCATAACTGTGTATTTGTTTGTTTGTTTTTTTATTATTATTATTCATGAAATTAAAGCTTCCACATGTCAGATATTTCTGCTGCGTCGATGTGCTCCTTTTCCCCCCAAGTATTCAGTTAATAAAACATTTAATGTGTGTACGTTAAACACATTTACCTGCAGGTCGAAATACATTCCTTGAAAAATAACAACTGAAAAAATAAAAATCACAAAAGTGATATCAGCAGTTTAATGTACTGTATAAATATACATATACAGTATGTACATCCTTTCAAAGAGCTGTTACTGACAAACATACAGCGTAAAATATTCTCTCCTGGTGTAAATACGCGTCTACACAGAGTATCTGTAACTCTTCACCTTAATTTAAGCCTTTATAATACTCAATTTTGGGTCCCAGTACACAAAATACTCATAAAATGGACACACATGTAAAGTAATGAGGCATAAGCACCATGTCTGTGTGTTCAACACCAAAAAGACCGAGCTGATGTGTCAAACTCGATGCTCGACGTCGTGACGACATTCAGGCGGTTACAGAGCGACATCGTGGCCCTCGACAGCGCGGCCCCGGCTACAAATCAGACTTTACTTCGTCTCCAGATTATAATCAGCCTCGGACTAACCTGACAGGAAAATGCATCTGATTAAGTTTCACAGCTAACTGTGAAAGTGACAAAATAATAAAAAGCATAGAGTCGAGTAATCTATTATAACTATAATAATGGATAATAAGACAACGCCAAATCAGAAAAAAGTTGGGATAGTTAGGTGTCACAGTCTTCAGCTTCATTTTATTTGTTAATTTTTCAGGCCTGCAGAAACTTCAGAAGAGAACTGCATGGTTGTAAATAAACATATATAGGACAATAATAATGATGTCACATGCTCCGGTGTAGATGAGATTAACTCTGGTGAGCTGGAGCACATGGCTACAAAATAATGGCTCTAATTACAGAGGCGGAGTCATCTTAATGACGTTTATTGGGAGGTTAAATCACAACTTCACGCTAACAAACGCCTTCGTTCATTTGCTCTGGTCCAGATCATCTGATGAGTTTGTAACGTTGAAGCGTTTTCACCCCCTTACTTTAGAAGGACAGAAGAGCACCTAAGAGCATCACTTAAATGTGCTGCGTGTTTCATGACATGACCAACGTGTTTTTGTGCTGCAGAGCTAAACCGCAGGAATGGACACGTAAAAACAAACGAAAGAAGCTGCTATGACGACACCTGGAAGGTCTTTGGTTCGTATCGTCTGCAAGGATATGAGACACACATGTGCTTGTATTTTCACTATTTTTAGATGTAATTTTCCCAGCTTCTTCTGATTTGGGTTTTTAATAGACGCGTTAGAAAAATGAGAAGTACATTCGTCATCAGCAGTTACGTCCCATGAGCCAGTCATGGGTGTGAAGGAGGAGCGTGATTAGCAGCACCGTCGCCGCTCTCTCAGAGCAGGTCATGGATGCTGTCCCGTCATCCACGTCCTTCGTGCGGTGTCACCACAAAGTAAAGTTATCCATGTGAGCAAATCCTGGATTTTCTCTGAGCTCCCAGTAAGTCCCGTTTGTCAGCCACACGTCCTGCCCACTGGAATCTTTGGCTTTCCTAATGAAAGGGAGATAAACAATGAATTACAAGCTTTGACATTAATGTGATTCATCTTTTTCCACAGGGGGGCGGTGTCATGATCGATCAAAAACTCAAGACCTTGAACCACAGATTCAACATGGCCGTCACCTTAAATCCGGTGGAGTTCACACCAGATGAATCGACTGGAAACTGTTATTTTCAAGCAAAAACTGCAAATAAAAGACTATTCCAGGATTTCAAACATGAGAACCCTCATCGTGAGTTTGTTGTGTTATTACAAATGTATTCATTCTACAGAGCCCCTCTGGTGACATTTGATTAAAAAAAAATAATGCCCACGAGATAATTATAGTAGCCATTTCCATGCAGAGATTGAATGTTGCTTGCATATTCGTACTTTAACCAACAAACATGGACACTTTTGACTTAATTTCATTTTATTTTAATATAGGAATGAATTACAATGACATTCTTAAGGCAATTGCGGTTAGGCATGGAGTATTGCTTAGCAAGAGACACTCAATTCGGCTGCTCAGCGTATTAACTATCTCGTGGCCACGCATTATTTTTTTTTTTTTAATCAAATGTCACCAGAGGGGCTCCGTATCATTCAATTCAATTCAATTCAATTCAGTTTTATTTGTATAGCATCTGTTACAATGTCAGTTGTCTCTAGGTGCTTTACAGAGACCCAGAGCATGACCCCCGAGCAAATATCATTAACTAAAATTATAATATTGAATCCTAAACAAGGATTCATGCTGCTTTATTTAGCAAAACAAAAGTATATATGGACATTTCTTCACTGCTTACTGTTCTTTAACAGACAAAATAATTGAACAACCACAGATCCACGCCGCACCACGACAGTTGTGCAGCTTTTTGCCCGTCACGGTCGGGCCCTCTACCAGATACCTGACGCCTCTTCACGGTTTCTTAGCTGCAGGAACGACAGCTGCCTTCTGGGAAGAGATCTCCAGTGTTCATCCTGGAACGTGCTGGAGCCACTCTCCCAGTTTAGAAGGCACAGCCCAGTTTATTAACGCTTTTAACACCGTTGACTTTGAAACAGTCTCCGGGAAGGCTTTCCACATACAAGGACACAGGAATGTGTTCGTGGCCCTGATTCATAGACTTGTAGTCAGTCTAGTCGGTGCACAGATTCATCTGCATGATTTTACAGTCTGAAGATCTGTTCTGTCGACCTGCAGCCTTAGATGTTGCTTCCAAATCCCTTCTGTGCTCACAACATGCACCATATGCAGCAATGAATTCACAGCTTCTAGACCTTTAGAAGGGTCTCAGTAAAGAACATGTATGGGGGTCCCAGTATGGAGGTCCCAGTATGGGGGTCCCAGTATGGAGGTCCCAGTATGGGGGTCCCAGTATGGGGGTCCCAGTATGGGGGCCCATGAATGACAAAAATATGCTCACATGCTCACTGACTCAAGACATTTTCCATCATTTATTTAACTTTCAACAATACTCTGCTCATATTAAAGCTCTTTTAATAACTACTTTGTCTACATAGCTTGCTCACATATTGGCTTAACGTTTGGTTGGATCTATTCAACTCTTGTCTACACTTCTGTCGTCTCCTTGCACTCGCTGTACCTGATTGTGTCACGTGCGTTGTTCTCATGCGTGGTTATAATGTGTCATTACACACTGTCGTTAGGATGCATCGTTTCTATGTTTGTTGATCTGAAGTGATGTGTGCTTTTCTGATCTCGTAGGATCAAGACTGTGTATCCACAGTCAGAAAGCAGCAGTCATTTATGTAGTAAAAGGAGTCAAAATAGATTCATACACACTCAACATTTCTCTGTTGTCACCTTGTGCCACTAAAATTATAGCATACAAGCTATTTTCTGTAGCTACATTACACCTTAATTAGTTTCTTTAATATAATTCTTCAGTCAACTAATGTTTGACTTTTTCTGGATGAAAACAATTCAGTTAACTTTCACATTTTGCTCACTTTGTTGACTGTTACTACGTTAACCAAACATCTGCCACTGTGGCTCTTCCCAGAAGTGACGTATCTCAATGTGATCACACCTGGACAGAAGTGAAGACATCTGAGGCGTCTTCAGTATTAAATTCAGAACCCCACAGTAGCTTCAATGGCTACACGCATAACAAATACAGGAGAACGTATTAAAATACACATGAAACACAGACGGGCAACAAATGAAACACAAGAGAAAAAGGGAGTCGAGAACATTTCCTTTTGGAAAGTTCCACCACATTTAAACATCTCGCTGTAGGAAACGCTAAGTTGGAGACGGCTAAGGAGGGGAGAAAATTAATACAAACTAAATAAATAAAACAAAATCACCACAATGATGCAATGACACATCATAATGACGTATCATGATGATGCAGAACAAGGACACAGCAAAACGACAATGACACATTATAATGGTGCACGAGAACAACGCACGTGACACAATCAGACAGCGAGTGTGTGACGTCCACAAAAAGTGATGAAATGTATGATTTTTGATTACTGTCTTTTTTTTTTATACACTGGAATGTTTCTTATTGTGAGAAAAGAAAGTGTGCTACAGAAAATGTAATAATCGTTTACATCAAAGCTCATTTTTAAGATGAGGGTGCTGTACCAGTTCCAACCAGTAGGGGGCGCGGCCGCATAGTGAGTCTCCGTCTCTCTGCTGTGGACTTTTTCATAACTGCAGAGAACTCTGAGACACTGTTGCGCTGCCTCGTCTTTGTTCTCCTGTTTTTCAGGTTAGAAATGTGTAAAACACCACAAAAGTAAGACAAAGCCATGTAAAGTTCTAAATTAACTAGTCTTGCCAAATATTTTGTGGACATGGTTTTATCTTTCTCAGTGAGTTTCAATGAACAACACAATACAGCTGAGTCTTGAGAGCTATGCTAGCAGAGGCGGCTGGCCCATAGGGGGCGCTGGGGCGCCGCCCCACCAGCTGTGGAGGGGAAAAATATTTATTCTATTTTATTTTTATTTATTTTTTTGATCAGCATCAGATTAATTAATAGTATGTGTGTGCCTACATGCGATTTAAATAATTTAAACAACATTTCCACCAACTGACACTCATTAAACAGTGAATTTCCACCGACCTACAGTGCGTCGTTCTCTCACGGGGCGCTCGGCAAAGCGCCCCTGACCTGCAGCTAAATAGCCAATCCGGTTATGGTTGCTAGGTAAAAATGATTGATAATTGGCCTATCAACGTCACCAAATTTAATGCCGATGGGGCGCGGGAAATGTCGCCCCAAAAGCTACGTAAAATGCGTGAAGGTTTATGAGCTAGAGCTACGTGAAGGGCCAGCGGTAGTTTTATTTCGTAGAGCGACTCCCAGACTCTGTCCTACGTCGGGAGAAAAAAAAATACGGCAACGAAGAAGAGAGATGGCGACAACTGGAGTTCAAGAGCAGCTTCCACCTTAATTCGGTGAAATCATTATTAATGTTCCCTTTTGTGAGACGGACGACGGAGAAAAAACTTCTCGTTAAGGAGCTGGGACCCGACAAGCCTGAAATTAACATTTTCCAGTAAACGAAGGAGAAAGGTAAATCATACAAACTGAGTTTTTGTCAGAGTTGGTTAAACCCTGAGACGTGGCTGGCAGGTTGTGGAGCAGCTAATGCACTTTTCTGTTTCCCCTGTATCCTCTTCAGAAGTGACAGATGTGATTGGACTTGGACAAAGACTGGACTAACTGACTTAAAGCACCTCTGAACGGTTCAAGAAACATGAGAGATCCAAAGTTCACATGGAAAACTGCGTAAAGCTAGCTGTGCTCAGAAAGATTAGCATAGCAACGCAGCTAGATGATGGGCACCACATTACTGAAAGAAGGCACAATGAAGAGGTAGATAAAAACCGTAATATTTTATCCAAGATAATCAATTGTGTTAAATTTTGTGGTGCTTTTGAATAAGCAATGTGGGGACATGATGTCAGCTAGTCCTGGTACTGATGTCAGCTAGTCCTGGTACTGATGTCAGCTAGTCCTGGTACTGAGGTACATTGATGAACCCAACAATATACAGGAGCGGTTCTATGGATCCATTCAAGCTACCCAACAGCTGTGTGGATTCAACAGCTGGAGCCTTATTGGAGAGGCTGCACAGCATCCTTCCGGAGGGACAATTTACCCCTTGATTGTATAGTATTTGATAGCATAAAGTCTAATATAGCTGTAAATTGTTACTTCTTATTTGAAACTGGAAACTGAAATTAAATTATTATTGTGGACCTGTTGTCATTTTCCGACTGTTCATTTTAATGCTTATGCTAGATTAGGCAGGGAAAAATGTTGGCACACCAGCCCCACCAAGAGTTTTTTTCACCAGCCGCCACTGTATGCTAGCAAACATGGCAGACATGTTCTCCCTTTAGTAAATGTGAGTGGATATTTGGTGAAGGTTTTGTTTACTGGTTAGCTCAGCTGACTGTTGGTCCCTCCATGTTAGGTTACTGTGAAAAGGAGTTATATTTTGAGTTAACAGTGAAGTGAATGAGATACTGAAATAAATTTGAAGTAGCAGGGTTTTTTTTAATGAGTTACATGAGTTCTGAGCATCCTGTGCAGTCAAGTATTAATCTGTGTTTAGTACATTTACTGTGGATTAGTTTTACTCATGGAATAGGACAGAAATTGTCTCACACTGGTACTGAAGGTTCAAGAATGAATACACATCAATATACTGGGTAATTATACCATGGTTTATGTGAAGCATAGTTACAGAAAAATATGTGGACCTGCATTTAGTACATGAGGTTCTGGTTTGATATGAAAAGTAAAAACTGATATAATGTGGAAAAGACATTAAAACAAAGTATATATTGGACTTAAAGGATGACTCTGAAAGGGAAAATGAACCTGTTAAAAAGAAAATGTTCAGTAAAGATAACTGCAGAGAACTCGGAAGCATCGACACACTGTTGCCCTGCCTCATCTTTGCTCTCCTGTTTTTCAGGATATTTTATCTGTTAACACGGTGCAAGGAGAAAACATAAGTGTAGACCAGAGTTGAATAGATCCAACCAAACACTGAGCCAAGTAGGGGTGAGTATTGGCAAGGACCTTGCAATACGATACGTATCATGATACGATATCATCACGATGTCGCAATATCACGATATATTGCGATATTTTACCCAGTTAATATCAAAATTAAAAGTAGAGATGAAAAATCAAGTTGCTGTATATGTTCATCAGATGATATTGATCATTCAGAGGACAATTGGAGTCAAAACTATTTGCTTCAAAACAACCTATTTATTGTTTATTATTAGTGTTTTTGCACATTTAAGTATTCATAATGCATCTAATACATGAATTTTCCTTAAAAAAAATCGATATTAGGAGCCAAAAAAATCGATATTATATTGGGTGGCCGAATTTTGCGATATATTGCCAAATCGATTTTTTTCACACCCCTAGAGCCAAGTGAGCGATCTACATAGATATAGTAGTTGTTAGAAGAGCTTTGAAACAAGCTGAGTACTGTTGAAATTTAAATAAATGTGGGAAAACGTCTTAACAAATGATCAATGGACGGCGAGCATGTGAACATAGTTTTGTCATTCATGGACCCCCATACTCCAGGGCATCAGTCACGCTCTTTCCTCTCATGACAGCGTATCGGGCCGTAAAGCACCACTTCCCGACACCTTTGCCCCTGATGAATTAAAGGAGAGGCTCAGCTCGTCAGCTGTCATCAGCCTCGGCAGAAGCCCGATGATGACGTGTCATGTGGATCATGTGTTCAGGGCCAAAAGGTTTGCCAGGGAGCAGGCTGTTCTTGGGATCAAGATGGGGGAATACTGCCATGAAGCAGCAGCCATCACTATCAACTGATTAAGGAGTGAATGAGCACGATGTGCTTTTGATGGGATAAAACAGATTTGGTCGGGTCTGAAAACAGATCAACTTACTTGAAAAAACGTGGAACATGGTCTTCACCCCTTTTGGCGAGCTCTTTTCTCCGCTCTCTCTGGATTTCCTCGATCTCGTCTTTCCGTTTGTCGGCTTCAGTCACTTTTCCCTCTTCCAGCATTCTGGAAAAAAAGTTCAAAGAAGTTTTTCTCATTTACTTTTCATTCATTACCAGATGTCTTCATGCTTTGTTTTTTTTTCAATAAAAATCTGATCTTCAGGTTCTATGGTTTCTGGGTAAAACTCAACTTTTAATTGCTTTCCAGATGCTTTGCAGAAAGCTTTCAGAGCATAAAGATCTCTTACCGCTGATCTGGGCGCAGGCGGCTGTCTGTAGGAGGTAGGAGAGGCTTCAGGCCTGGAGTCAGCTCATTCAGCTCCATGGCGAAAGTGGAGAAGCCGTAGTACAACAGGTGATCTTTTGGCTGAGCATCTGTGAGATGACAGAAGCCTTTCAGGTGAGCTGCTGCAGAAACGTGACACTTGGATTTAATGCTGATTAGGGGTTTTGGCAGTGGGAGTGCTCCATCGTTTTCCTTCAGGCCCTAAAGCAGAACCTCTGTGCTGAGCTTAACAGCATGTGACACCAGGACTTCGACCAGTAAGCTGGACTGTCATTGAATTAAGAGATAAGAAGTGACTCACTTGGCTTCCAAATACATTTTGGAGTTGGCAGAGTGTCACAGAAGATCCCTTCATGCCAAAGACCTCCAAACCGGTGAATGACACTGCCGCTTTGGTCGAGCACGGTGCCCTGCACCTCGTTCTTGTTTGTGTCTGAACCCCAATAACGAGACTACAGGAGAAAGAGAAGTGTTTTTAAAGCAGTCGGACCAGCGTTTGTAAACCAAAAAGAACATAGCTGAGGAACTTTTACTCGCCTTGACAAAAGTAATCTTGCAGGTGCAGACGTTGTTTTTGAGGTTTTTGATGGTGACCTCACCATAATGCTCCAGATATCGCTGCTGGCTGAGCACATTATGGATGCAGGTCACGACTTTGTTCCACTCATAGTGATCTCCATATCTGTCAAAAAAATAAAAAATAAAAGAGAGATCGACAAACATCTTATGGTTACAACTTCTTTTATGAAAGAATTAGTCTTTTCTGTGTCCTATTTTCACTGTCACTTGAATATTTTTAGTTACCTGATGTTATTAAATAGACCTTTACAATATTCCTTTTTTTGCTTTATTTCAAATCTAATCTTTATGACCCCGTACGCATCATTTACAATGATTGGATTTCTTCTGACCCGTCAACACACATTTAAATCTGAATTACCTCGGCAAAGTCACGTTGACCATTCCTGTTGGCAAAATCTCCAGCGATTTCCCCCAGAATTTATTTTTCCACCGCTGGTCTGTTAAGAGACATGAAGTTCATGTTGGAAGCAGTCAGAGAGGATGAAGGGCTTTCATGACCATAGAAAGATGTATATTTTTTTAGCATGATAACAGAAGTTTCACCTTGCCAGAAGGCGAAGTTTTCCGAGTGTGCGTGGCAGGCTGAGATGGGTGGATGGTGGCAGACCTGAAACAGCAAGAAGAAAAAGTTACACAGCTACATGTGCTGTATGGGATTTACCTGGCTTTATCTTTAACAAAGACCATCTCTAGTGCATGACTTTGTTTAAGCGTAAACCTTTATATCAGATGTATAAGAAAACCAACACAGATGTACATTTATATCAGAACAGTTAAAGTTGATGCATGACAAACCAACTCTTTCTTTCACTCTTTTGGATACAGCTGACTGTCTCCTTAAATATAAAGTGTAAGGGAGGAACTGCATCTCTTAACTTAACTACTTAATGATTTTCCTGAGGAGTGATGTTAAACTGTTTTCTCTAAATTGCTGGCTTAAAATAAATGACTGAACCATTTTTTTCTAATCTTAGCTAAAGATTTTCAGTGATCATATTGTTGTTAAAGCGTTAAATCCCTCTCCATGGACTCGTGCAGCTCTTTATCTGACTGAGCAGCTCCGTTAAAACCAGTAGATGATCCCTCTTCATTCACCAACAGAAGAAGATGGAAGCAGATCAGTATATATCTAACTGTGCTACATCTCCAGCAGCAGCCGTTGGAACATTGAGATGTTAGATGAAGGAGACACTTGTGAACGAGGTACCTGCTCACTGATGAAGCGGAAACGCCGGTCCTCTCTGATACACTCGTAGGTCTCCCCAGCACCGGGTTAAAGGGCTTGTAGTGGTTTCTAAATGTTGCAGTGGAGTAACCAGAAATAGCAAAGGCAGCAATGTAAACCTGCAAAATACGAAGCATGAAAGTACTCTTTATTTCTCTGGACATAAAATCAGGGGTCGTGTTGATGTTTCATTTATGAAATCAGAAAGAACTGCAGCTTTATCTGATTTCTCTGTCCCTAATAAATTAGCTTCATCTATACAAAGAACCTTTGTGTCCATGTGTCTTATCCTTGCCTTTTCTTTTTTTTTTTTATATCTCTACACTTATTTTGTCACAGCCTTTGTACTTTACTGTAACTCAATTAAGAGGTGATGGTCGTTGTTGTTGGCCATTTCCTGCCTTAACTAAGTGACAGTCAAATAAGAGCAAAGATATAAACATAGTGGTGCACGATAACTATCGGGCCGATAACAGGAAATTATGACGTCATCCCGATAAGTCAGATATAATGACGAATAGCCCCGATAACATATATATTTCTGTCAACACAGCAGTGTCTCGCTCCCTCTGAGCCTTGAATGACCAGCAGTGAATGTTATGTTCAAGTGACGTCGGCATAATCAGAAAAATGATAACTCAATCAGGAAAATCAAGAATACCCCCTCATGCCAGAAAACAACTCGTTAACTCGGTCATAATTTTAGTAGCTGCTGACTTGAATTGATATTCGCAGTATTTTCCCACATGTTACACATAAAAAAAGAAAAAATAGAAAAGGCTGAAAGAACGACTAGCAAACGAGGGAACGTGGGAATTTACGTTACACCTTGAATGCAGCATTGCAGAACAGCGCTCTGATAAAAACAAACAAACATGGCGGCAATTGCATGGAACTTCATTAAAGTTTCAGAAGAAGATAGTTTGGTGGTTATTTGTGACGAATCACAAAGGGAAGCACAAGCTTTAATACGTAAAACCTGATCAGCCACCTACAACATAACACTCACTTCCATGGAGTTTTGAAATCGCGCTAACGTGAGCTAAAGGAAGCTAATGCTAACGTGCGCAAACCAGCAGCAAGTGTCCCCTCCCTTCCCCTCTTCTCTCCTCCCCTCTTCTCTCCCTCATTCCTCTCATCTAAAGCTTCCATGAGATTAAAAAAAAAAACTACTCAACCTCATTTACTTTAATTAAAGATATTAATTTAAATGGAACCACAAGCCAAAATCCTTTAAATGTTCATCTTTTTCAGTTTGTAATTTTGATGCATGTATTTCCATCAGTTCAAGGAGCCTTTATTTTTTATATCAGTCAGTAATGAACCTTATTTAAGTTGATGTGAGATATCAAATAGGTTTGTTTGATAGCTTTATGAAAATGTTTGAGAGGCTTGACAATAGTTTTTCTTTGGAAAATATAAATATCTGATTATTTAAAGAGTCAAAACTATTTTTGGTTTTGTTCATAGTATTGATGTAATGCTCTTAGATATACAGTCATGGAAAAAATTATTAGACCACCCTTGTTTTCTTCAGTTTCTTGTTCATTTTAATGCCTGGTACAACTAAAGGTACATTTGTTTGGACAAACATAACGATAACCACAAAGATTGCTCATAAGAGTTTTATTTAAGAGCTGATATCTTACCATTTTCCATGGTTTTCTTGATTATAACCTAAATCACTTAAGTTTTTACATCAATAGCTATGGCGTTGTACTGCCAAAAACACTGCTTTTATGCATTCAGTGTTTTCTTTTCTGTCTTAGTCACATGATGACGTTTAGTGGTACCAGGTATTAAAATGAACAAGAAAGTGAAGAAAAAATGGTGGCCTAATAATTTTTTCCATGACTGTATGTGTGTTATCAGTATCGGCCTTTAGGAGCTGAAAGTTATCAGTTATCGGTATCAGTTTTAAAAAACAGTTATCGTGCATCCCTATATAAACATGAGAAAATTCTTGTGATATATTAACGGGTAATATTAACTGTCTCACACTCGTTGCACAGGAACAGTTTGAGTCCAACACGCATTTGCAGGATCAATTCTAGCATGATCAGCAGCAGCAACGTCCAGACTCTCTATCAGACTCTCTATCAGACTCTCTATCAGAGTCTCTATCAGACTCTCTATCAGAGTCTCTATCAGAGTCTCTATCAGAGTCTCTATCAGAGTCTCTATCAGACTCTCTATCAGAGTCTCTATCAGAGTCTCTATCAGTCTTCAGAGTCTCTATCAGAGTCTCTATCAGAGTCTCTATCAGAGTCTCTCAGAGTCTCTATCAGAGTCTCTATCAGTCTCTATCAGAGTCTCTCTATCAGAGTCTCTATCAGAGTCTCTACCAGAGTCTCTATCAGAGTCTCTATCAGTCTCTATCAGAGTCTCTATCAGAGTCTCTATCAGAGTCTCTCAGATCAGAGTCTCTATCAGAGTCTCTATCAGAGACTCTCTACCAGACTCTCAGAGTCTCTACCAGAGTCTCTATCAGACTCTCTATCAGAGTCTCTCTACAGAGTCTCTATCAGAGTCTCTATCAGAGTCTCTATCAGAGTCTCTATCAGAGTCTCTATCAGACTCTCTATCAGAGTCTCTACCAGAGTCTCTATCAGAGTCTCTATCAGAGTCTCTATCAGAGTCTCTATCAGAGTCTCTATCAGAGTCTCTATCAGAGTCTCTACCAGAGTCTCTATAGTCTCTATCAGAGTCTAGTCTCTATCAGAGTCTCTATCAGACTCTCTATCAGAGTCTCTATCAGAGTCTCTATCAGAGTCTCTATCAGAGTCTCTATCAGAGTCTCTATCAGAGTCTCTATCAGAGTCTCTACCAGAGTCTCTATCAGAGTCTCTATCAGAGTCTCTATCAGAGTCTCTATCAGAGTCTCTATCAGAGTCTCTATCAGAGTCTCTATCAGAGTCTCTATCAGAGTCTCTATCAGACTCTCTATCAGAGTCTCTATCAGAGTCTCTATCAGAGTCTCTACCAGAGTCTCTATCAGAGTCTCTACCAGAGTCTCTATCAGAGTCTCTATCAGAGTCTCTATCAGAGTCTCTATCAGAGTCTCTATCAGAGTCTCTATCAGAGCTCTATCTCTCTCAGTCTCTATCAGAGTCTCTATCAGTCTCTATCAGACTCTCTACCAGAGTCTCTATCAGAGTCTCTACCAGAGTCTCTATCAGAGTCTCTATCAGAGAGTCTCTATCAGAGTCTCTATCCAGAGTCTCTTCAGAGTCTCTATCAGAGTCTCTATCAGAGTCTCTACCAGAGTCTCTATCAGACTCTCTATCAGAGTCTCTCAGAGTCTCTATCAGAGTCTCTCAGAGTCTCTATCAGAGTCTCTATCAGAGTCTCTACCAGAGTCTCTATCAGTCTCTATCAGAGTCTCTCAGAGTCTCTATCAGAGAGTCTCTATCAGAGTCTCTATCAGAGTCTCTATCCAGAGTCTCTATCAGAGTCTCTATCAGAGTCTCTATCAGAGTCTCTATCAGAGTCTCTACCAGAGTCTCTATCAGAGTCTCTATCAGAGTCTCTATCAGAGTCTCTCTATCAGAGTCTCTATCAGAGTCTCTACAGAGTCTCTATCAGAGTCTCTACCAGAGTCTCTATCGAGTCTCTACCAGAGTCTCTATCAGAGTCTCTATCAGAGTCTCTACCAGAGTCTCTATAGTCTCAGAGTCTCTATCAGAGTCTCTATCAGAGTCTCTATCAGAGACTCTCTATCAGAGTCTCTCAGAGTCTCTATCAGAGTCTCTATCAGAGTCTCTATCAGAGTCTCTATCAGAGTCTCTACCAGAGTCTCTCAGAGTCTCTATCAGAGTCTCTATCAGAGCTCTATCAGAGTCTCTACCAGAGTCTCTATCAGATCTATCAGAGTCTCTATCAGATCAGAGTCTCTCAGAGTCTCAGAGTCTCTATCAGAGTCTCTAGTCTCTATCAGAGTCTCTATCAGAGTCTCTCTCTCTATCAGAGTCTCTATCAGAGTCTCTATCAGAGTCTCTACCAGAGTCTCTATCAGAGTCTCTCTCAGAGTCTCTATCAGAGTCTCTATCAGAGTCTCATCAGAGTCTCTCTCAGAGTCTCTACCAGAGTCTCTATCAGAGTCTCTATCAGAGTCTCTACCAGAGTCTCTATCAGAGTCTCTATCAGAGTCTCTACCAGAGTCTCTATCAGACTCTCTATCAGAGTCTCTACCAGAGTCTCAGATCAGAGTCTCTATCAGAGTCTCTATCAGAGTCTCTATCAGAGTCTCTATCAGAGTCTCTATCAGAGTATCTCTATCAGAGTCTCTATCAGATCTCAGAGTCTCTATCAGTCTCTATCAGAGTCTCTATCAGAGTCTCTAGAGTCTCTATCAGAGTCTCTATCAGAGTCTCTATCAGAGTCTCTATCAGATCTCTATCAGAGTCTCTATCAGAGTCTCTATCAGAGTCTCTCTATCAGAGAGTCTCTATCAGTCTCTATCAGAGTCTCTATCAGAGTCTCTATCAGAGTCTCTATCAGAGTCTCTATCAGAGTCTCTACCAGAGTCTCTAGTCTCTCAGAGTCTCTACCAGAGTCTCTATCAGACAGAGTCTCTCAGAGTCTCTACCAGAGTCTCTCAGAGTCTCTATCAGAGTCAGAGTCTATATCAGAGTCTCTATCAGAGTCTCTACCAGAGTCTCTATCAGAGTCTCTATCAGAGTCTCTATCAGAGTCTCTATCAGAGTCTCTATCAGAGTCTCTATCAGAGTCTCTACCAGAGTCTCTCAGAGTCTCTCAGAGTCTCTATCAGAGTCTCTATCAGAGTCTCTATCAGAGTCTCTACCAGAGTCTCTATCAGAGTCTCTATCAGAGTCTCTATCAGAGTCTCTATCAGAGTCTCTATCAGAGTCTCTATCTCAGAGTCAGAGTCTCTATCAGAGTCTCTATCAGAGTCTCTACCAGAGTCTCTATCAGAGAGTCTCTATCAGAGTCTCTATCAGAGTCTCTATCAGTCTCTATCAGAGTCTCTATCAGAGTCTCTATCAGAGTCTCTATCAGAGTCTCTATCAGAGTCTCTATCAGAGTCTCTATCAGAGTCTCTATCAGAGTCTCTACCAGAGTCTCTATCAGAGTCTCTATCAGAGTCTCTATCAGAGTCTCTACCAGAGAGTCTCTATCAGAGTCTCTCAGAGTCTCTCAGAGTCTCTATCAGAGTCTACCAGAGTCTCTATCAGAGTCTCTATCAGAGTCTCTATCAGAGTCTCTATCAGAGTCTCTATCAGAGTCTCTATCAGAGTCTCTAGTCTCTATCAGAGTCTCTATCAGAGTCTCTATCAGAGTCTCTATCAGAGTCTCTATCAGAGTCTCTATCAGAGTCTCTACCAGAGTCTCTATAGTCTCTATCAGAGTCTCTATCAGAGTCTCTATCAGAGTCTCTACCAGAGTCTCTATCAGAGTCTCTATCAGAGCTCTATCAGTCTCTATCAGAGTCTCTACCAGAGTCTCTACCAGAGTCTCTATCAGAGTCTCTATCAGAGTCTCTATCAGAGTCTCTACCAGAGTCTCTCTATCAGAGTCTCTACAGATCAGAGTCTCTATCAGAGTCTCTATCAGAGTCTCTATCAGAGTCTCTACCAGAGTCTCTATCAGAGTCTCTATCAGAGTCTCTATAGTCTCTACCAGAGTCTCTACCAGAGTCTCTATCAGAGTCTCTATCAGATCTCTATCAGAGTCTCTATCAGAGTCTCTATCAGAGTCTCTATCAGACTCTCTATCAGAGTCTCTACCAGAGTCTATAGTCTCTCAGAGTCTCTATCAGAGTCTCTATCAGAGTCTCTATCAGAGTCTCTACCAGAGTCTCTATCAGACTCTCTATCAGAGTCTCTATCAGACTCTCTATCAGAGTCTCTATCAGAGTCTCTACCAGATCTCTATCAGAGTCTATCAGAGTCTCTATCAGAGTCTCTACCAGAGTCTCTATCAGACTCTATCAGAGTCTCTATCAGACTCTCTATCAGAGTCTCTATCAGAGTCTCTATCAGTCTCTAGTCTCTCAGAGTCTCTCAGTCTCTATCAGAGTCTCTATCAGAGTCTCTATCAGAGTCTCTATCAGAGTCTCTAGTCTCATCAGTCTCTAGTCTCTACAGAGTCTCTATCAGAGTCTCTCAGAGTCTCAGAGTCTCAGAGTCTCAGAGTCTCAGATCTCTATCAGAGTCTCTATCAGAGTCTCTATCAGAGTCTCTATCAGAGTCTCTCCAGAGTCTCTACCAGAGTCTCTATCAGAGTCTCTATCAGAGTCTCTACCAGAGTCTCTATCAGAGTCTCTATCAGAGTCTCTATCAGAGTCTCTACCAGAGTCTCTCTCAGAGTCTCAGAGTCTATCAGAGTCTCTATCAGAGTCTCTATCAGAGTCTCTACCAGAGTCTCTATCAGAGTCTCTATCAGAGTCTCTATCAGAGTCTCTACCAGAGTCTCTACCAGAGTCTCTATCAGAGTCTCTATCAGAGTCTCTATCAGAGTCTCTATCAGAGTCTCTATCAGAGTCTCTATCAGAGTCTCTATCAGAGTCTCTATCAGAGTCTCTATCAGAGTCTCTATCAGAGTCTCTACCAGAGTCTCTACCAGAGTCTCTACCAGAGTCTCTACCAGAGTCTCTATCAGACTCTCTATCAGACTCTCTATCAGAGTCTCTATCAGAGTCTCTATCAGACTCTCTATCAGAGTCTCTACCAGAGTCTCTATCAGAGTCTCTATCAGTCTCTATCAGTCTCTATCAGAGTCTCTATCAGAGTCTCTATCAGAGTCTCTATCAGAGTCTCTACCAGACTCTCTATCAGAGTCTCTATCAGAGTCTCTATCAGAGTCTCTACCAGACTCTCTATCAGAGTCTCTATCAGAGTCTCTATCAGAGTCTCTATCAGAGTCTCTATCAGAGTCTCTATCAGAGCATTACCATCCTCTGGTAGGGGTCCGCTGTGTTGTTGGCCGTGTCCAGTAACTCGCTGTACTCCAGCTCCTCACACAGCCTCTGCAGCAGGTTGACCGGCTCATTGAGGGCGGCCGGCATGGACACTCGAGCCAAGTCTTTACCTGAGGAGAAAAACCTTGTGAGCCTCGGAAAAAAAATGGTTCCATTTCAAATTAAAACATCTGTTTTCCTCTTAGCTCTCAACGTAAGGCTCTTGCCTATGTTGTTGTAGAGGATGGCCATGAGGCCCACGTGGCTGTTGTCGGGGCAGGAAGCAGGCAGAGTTGTTCGGCGTCCAGTGCTCTTAGGAACGACGCTATTAGGAGCCCTTGAAATGCTCGCACGGTACTTCCGGGTGGCTGATGCTGCAGTATTGGTGAAACGAAATGTGAATGGTATTGTTAAACAGCGTAGGAGACTGATCTGTAAGTCAAAACACAAACATGCTTGCAAACCCCACGATAAGATACTGATATTAAGCAGATATCATGTTACAACACTTCTGTGGAGACGCTCAGCCAGACAAACACACTGCTGCTCACTTGAGCTTTGCCAAAGAGGCCTTCGGCAATCAACAACACTACAGAGAAGGTGTTTTCTGGAGTGATAAAAGTTTAAGTTTTCAGAAAGAATCTCCAGCACTGTCTACGGCGCAAAGAGAGCTTAGCAGCATAAAAACACCAGTATCACAGTGGTAAAGCAAAGTGGGGGGAGCATCATGATGTGGGCTCGCTTCCCTTCCCTGCCTCAGGGCCTGAAGCGCCTGCCATCGGTACGGAAGAGTGAATTCCCAAGTTAATCAAAACATCTTACAAATGTCAGGGTGGCTATTAGGGCTGTAGCGATACACTAACCTCACGATACGATACGATACTCGGCACACGATACGATATATATCGATATTCATCTTACAATACATTTACATCATTTTCTGAAAGATTTTAAAGGGTCAAAGTGATTTTGGTGACATCTTGTGAGTGTTCCAATGACTTTGTTTGAATTTTTTGAACTGAAAGCATCAATTACACATTATATGGCTGACAGGCAGCTTGCAAATGCTGGACAAAATGAATAAAAGATTTGTTGAGAAAAATAATTTCATTTATTTAAACAGTGCAGATTGTTGCTTGCAAGCTTTTAAAGGTGGGACACGGGGGTTTAGAAAGAAGCTTAGAATATTGATACCCGCGGCTGAAAATCGATACTTGATAAAATATTGATTTATATCGCAGAATCGATAAAATCGCTCAGCTCTAGTGACTATGAGGTAAATGCAGCAGGGAACTGGTTCAGAAGAAGGAAATCTTCCTTTTGGAGCGGCCCAGTCAAAACCCAGACCTTAAGCCCATAAAGGTGCTCCACAACGACCACGCAGGACATCCCACAAATAAAGAGGAGAGCTCTAAAGTTCATCCTCAGGAGGTTTGACCAGCCGTCAACTCCATGGGTTCACTTACTTTTCCTTCCACCACTCTGAATGTTTAACAGTGTTTATTAAAATTGTGTGTTATCAGTTTAAGCACACGGTTGTCTGTCTACAATTGTGACTAAATATTTTATGACAACTGCAGAAAACCAGTACATCCGTACACATTCACATCCTTTTTCTTTGACTCCTCCCAGATGAATAAATAGATAGGAGTGACTGTTTATGTATCGATGTACGGGGAGCTCCAGCTTCCGGACTAAGAACGAGCAAAGTTACCAAAGTGCGCCGGCGCTGGACTCACCGTGTCCTTCCTCCGGCTCAGAGTTGGTGGTGCTTCCATCACTGAGCCCAGATTCATCAGACACCTCAGAGGAACTCCCACAGAGGACGTCGTCGTTGGCGTCAAAATACTCTGCAGCAGAGTCTGCCACTGAAGGCGGCCCGTGGGATTGTGCCGGCTGGTGATGAGAAAAAAACAAAAACCACGACACCGCTGTCATCAAAACATACAAGAGGAAATCAGTCAGAGAGGCCACGTCATCTTACCACAGCTAATGTGTTAGACTGGTGGATGTTGTTGGTGTCCCAGACTTCCTGCAGCTTCTGCCTCTCCACAGACAGAGTTTCATGCACCGATTTCAGGGAGGAAAACACTGAAGGTATAAGAAGACACGTCTCTGATTAAGTTTTGTCGACCCGTCCCTCATACTTCTAGGCTCCTGTTAAGTTTGTCTAACACCTGTTTATACTTCAGTCGTAAGAACTGCACTGTTATGAACGTGTCCGTCTGCGTCTCTGACCTCTTTGTGACATTGCGCAGATGTCCTGCTGGATTTTCTTGCCCTCGGGTGATATGAGGGAGGGAGGGGACAGCTGAGAGTAGACGTAGTCGGGGATCGAGGGCACCGATGTGCCCAGCTGAGGTGCGCTGCTCAGGTGACTGGAGGACAGCTGTGAGGGTGGACGACAAACAACGGACAGCGGCTGATTCGCAGCAGTTCTTTAGTTATCCGTCAGTGTCGGCGTCGCTGATGTGACATGTGACTCCGCTGCAGACGGCGTGAGCCTACCCATGAGCAGTCTGAGTCTTCAGAGCTCGCAGGGAACATTTCACGCTGTAAGTGCTTGAAGCGTCCTACACACAGAGCACAGGTCTTCACAGATCAGGTGCCAGAGTCGGACTGGGCCCAGAAATAACACGTGAAGTTCGGGTTGTTCAGAACCAGAGAGAACGGGATCCGTGCATGGAGATTTCTACTCACCTTCTTTGTTCCTGTGCTTTTCTATTAACTTTGTAAGTGCTGTTGTTTTGTGCTGCTCTCTGTCCAAGTGCCATGACTTGTTATTGTGCATCTTTGTTCACTCTCGTACTGCTTTTTAACACGCACCAGATACTGGGTCAGTTCTAATTCACCTATCTGGTTGGAATAGAGCCCACTGAGCTCAGATCTAACTTTTCTACTCACTTGACAGAAGCCTACGTCATGGTTTGCGCATCAGTTTATGCAAAGTGATTTGACTCTTGCAGACAGTCGTGTGGTTGTGGACACGTGTCTTAATCAGTCTATAGTCCACGTGCTCCTGCAGAAAATGGATGTGGACCAAAAAAGGGGGGCTCATAATCTTCTTGTAGAGTTTCTTAAAAATCAAGTGTTACATCATTCTCCTTCTCCTGCTCATTGTGTTTTAGCCTGCTCTGCAAGCATTTGCTTCATCAAAGTGTTTTGAAACTCCATATGTGTCTTTTGCATTTTATTTTAATTCTTTTACACTGCACTCACACAGCTGAAAGTAGATGAAATCTGTGTCACACAAACCTGGAGCTGAGTGGATGCGAAAACCATGAACTGGCCTTAACTGGCATGTGAGTTTCAGGCAGTTTTTGATCCATGAAGACCTCTAACGCAGAGCGTCGCGCTACGAGGGTGTGCGATGTTCAAAGAATAGCTCGACATTTGAGGGGGGATTTATTTGCCTTGATGCCAGAAGCTGAATGACAATGTTTGATGAAAAAGATCCAGTCTGTGGAGGGGGATTTTTTAAAAATATCTATACTGTATTTATCTCACAGCTGTAGTTCCCTTTCAGATTAAAGTGATGCATTTTAAAATATGCTATATACATACAACGTAATGCATTTTTATATGTGAAGAACCACGTTACATTGTTTCTGAAATATTGAGCCTTAATCAAAAGAAACATTACCTTCAGACTCAAAAGTTTAAGGCTAAAATATGGAAACATTTTACAAAGATTTACAAAGGTTTCTTACAGTGAGAAACGTCTCCTGGTAAAGTCAAACTACTGATCCCAGGATGTAAAAGATCAACACTGGAAAAGTGACTCAACAACAAAGGAAATTACAGAAATAAAGCTACCAAATACAGAAAAAGTCCTCTGAATGTTGCAGTGGACTGTTTCTTATCCTGAGACTGTTATTATCAGTGTTTCAGTGTAAATGCAGTTACAAATGCTTCAAAAGTCATGAAAACAATTTCACATATCCCTGTCATTGGATTCGTTTATTAAGCTGATCAAACTAGTCTAGAGTCTGGTTAATTTGATTTAAAACAACATACTTTCATGTGTTGCCATAAATATTTTTTCCATCTTACCCAGTCTTCTCTATCTTCCTGTCACACCAACCAACTGCATTTCCTCTGTCACCACATCTAGAGACCTAAACATCTGGAAATCTCATCTTCAGTCTTCCATTTTTAACCTCCATCTCCAGCATCCCTCCACCCATTTCTTCTCTATCCTTCCTCTTTATGTGATAAAGCCGTCTCAGTCTAACCCCTGTTGTCTCCAGGACATTTTCTGACGTGCACCATTTGCATCCAGTCCAGTCCTGGTCAGTCGCACAGGAAGGTCCAAGCCTGGTCCGGTACTTCCTGTCTCTTGGTCTGAGCCACTGTCTCCCAGTCAGACTCTCATCTACCAGTCACACTCCCAGATATCTAAACTCATCACCCTTTTCATTCCTCCAGCTGTTGCTATAAATACAGGTTTTAAGATATACATTATTATATATTAATAATGTTACTAGGTGTCAGATAAAAGAAAATAAAAGAAGACAGAATAGTGTTAAAGGTCTCTGTCTGCTAGACAGGAAGTAGTCGGTGGTTACAGTATAACAGTAACAACCTGTAGTAAATCCAGCAACAGCGGACATTTTTATGTGAACCACTAAACTTTGTGATTTGTGATCTCATGCTTGTAAATAATTTTCACTCTTGTGGAGGATTTTAATTTTAATTTAATGCTGTTTTTGTCACCTGTTGAAAGGCAGTTTGGGCCTCTTTACTGCTTTTGCTCAGAGACGTTTGAGATGTGAACAGCACTCTTTCATTCGTTCCTCAGCAACAAAGCAAATAAGCAAATGTCCACAAACTATCTCCTTGATGGAGATCATTGCACAGCACGCCGAGCTACTGGCTACTGGTTGGTCTAACAACTGGGAAGGAAGCTGATTTATCAAACACAAGTGTCATCCAAATGCAATGTTAAAGGTTTTTTTTTTGTATTAGATGTTGTTTGTTACACCTGTGTTTTCCCTGCAAGTCAGAATGAATGCTGGGAAGAAAAAGACACAGTGTGTGCAGCCACACCTCACTGTGTCTCTCTTCACAGTCATTTAATCGATGACCACGGCGCTCAGGGATTCATCGTGTAATCAGCTCTTCTTCGTTGGGTAAAAAAAGGAAACTTTGAGAACGGTAGAGCTGTGACTTGCAGACGGGGTGGGCAGCCAAAGACTGTGAGGAAAACACGGGAGGCTAGAAAGAGTCTGGAGTAGAAGCAGGTTTCCTTGATTGATCCATTCATTCACCCAATCAAAAGTTTCGATTTAATGAAAATCAATTTAGTGGAATTAAAAATGTGCCCACATCCCCAGCACACTGTCTGAATGGCAGTCTGCTGAAGGGTCTAACCATCAATTAACCATCATCATTATTCAATCAACATCATGTTGGACCTATTAGTAACTCACCGATTTGGTAATCCCACGAATAGGCTTTGGATTGGATTAGAGAAAGGCCCAATATGTTTAAAAATGACCAGTAACAGTTAGTCTTCATGGAATCAATCAATACGTAAGTAGTGTTTCAAATCTACTTGAACATCAGCATGTAAAGTCGGATCGATAGATCGATAGATCGATAGAGAACAGGTTACAGACTCTTACCATCCCCAGGGCCTCCACTCTGGACAGCGTGCGAGAGTGGCCCCAAATCTTTCCTGATTTCGGCTTCTTGGACTTTTCAAGTGAGAGATTCTGCTCCAAAATGAGATTGATTTAATTTCACATTCATGGGGAGCTCTGTGACAGCAGCTGCATGAAGAGGTTCAGCGCGTACCTGCATGCTAATGATGCGCTGCAGGTCTCCGTTGGTGAAGGTCTGTCCCACCTCCAGCACCTGCAGCCTCTGGATTAACCGGTTCAGCTCAGAGAGATCCAGGTTACAGCGGTTCAGCTCTGAAAGAAAGCATATTTTTATTTTCTTTATTCGTTCTCTGCTCTCGCAGGGTGCTTTTATGACAAATACCTTGAACGCATGTGTCCGGATGGTGACTCTGCTGCAGCCAGGCAGACACCTTGGTGTTCACCGCCGTGTTGGCTGAGGGAAGCACTCCAGGTGCCCCGGCTGAATCTGACACCCCTGCAGGGCTCTTGGGGACATAAAACCGGGGTAAGAGGTTTCCCTCTGAGTCACCCGCAAAGCGTCCGCTGGTTTGAGTTTAGTCCTGATTTCATAGTTACCAAATCTCCGTTTCTCTGAGCTTGCTCGGCAGAGGTGATGTGGGACACGTGGAGGTGAGCCGTCTCATTCCTCTTGTAGAGGCGGTGTGCTTGCAGCTTGGTTACCCAAATGTAGAAGAGCTCATGGCTCTTTGCCTTGGTGGAAAAAAAAGGAGATTTTTCTCTTTTTTTACCTTATGGCATCGTACTAATATATTAAAACTAGGGCTGGGCAACAATTGAAATTTTTAATCGCGATTAATCGCATGATTTCCCTGATAAATCACAATTAATCGCATTGTATACGCAAAATCAAACAATGTATTCAAAAGTAGTGTAAAGGTCACTTTTATTTAAATGTTCCATATGAACTAAAGTGCCATAACATTTGTTGTTCAAACACTTTTAACATCAGCACTTGCTAGTAACACATGTTTAGTGTAAATCTCATCTTAAAAAATGTAAAATAGGCTGCCCCGGTGGCGCAGTGGCTACAGTCCTCGTGCGGCTGGTCGTGAGTTCGATTCCCGGCTTGGCGACTCTTTCCTGCGTGTCTTCCCCATTCTCTCTGCCCCCTTCCTGTCTCTCTACTTTCAATAAAGGCCACTAGAGCCAAAAAAATGTAGAATAAAATAAAAGCTCATTGCCACTGCCAGGGCATTGATGTCATCCTGTTTTTATAAAAAATAAAAAAAAGTTTAAAA
The DNA here is from genome assembly GCA_018398805.1 of Hirundichthys speculiger. Taxonomy (NCBI): domain Eukaryota; kingdom Metazoa; phylum Chordata; class Actinopteri; order Beloniformes; family Exocoetidae; genus Hirundichthys; species Hirundichthys speculiger. The sequence goes on along the minus strand of JAGFBZ010000983.1, from coordinate 902,971 downwards.
ACAAAATCCATCAAAATGATTGTGTCTCAGCACAATCAGAACATTAAAACAGGTAATTTCTGAGGTAACAGCAGAAACTTTTAACGGGGAGTTCAACTTGTCAGTTGTTACAAATAATCTTGTTTCTGTTGAATCCTCCGTCTGGGAGAACTTTAAAATGAAAACGTTCATGTTAAAGTTCAGTAACTTCACTGATCCGTGTAGCAATCAAAAATTTAAAAGAATTAAAAAGTAACATTTTATTACGTTTTTTAATCTAACACAAAAAACTAAAAACAAAAAAATTCCTGTTTTTTTAATATTTCAATTTTAGACTTGGATCAAAAATACGAAATGAAAAAACAGGTCACAGAACTGAATTAGTTTTATAATAGAGGACTGGACTTTCTGTTGTCATTACACATCTGAGCCACTAGATGGAGCCGCACTGCAGTAACCAGCTAGAGAACAGCAGGACAGTGAACACATGGAGCAGATCTGATGGAACATGGAGGAATGACCACAAACGTTTGGTTGCAGTCCAGAATTTTTTTTTCAGACAGAATTGTTAATATTTCTACCTGAGTTGCTACCTGAACTGTAAAGTACACAGATTTTTACCGTTCTCCATGTGTGTTTTAGCTTTTTTTTTTCGCATGTTTACCTGCTAATTATCTTCCTGTTCTGCAGCAGCCAGTTACAGACTTTTCAAAACAAAAGCATGTGACCAACATGCGTTAACGCGCAATAAAATAAATGTCGGCGTTAATAAATTAATGCGTTAACACGATAATAACACGTTAACCTGCCCAGCCCGAGTTAAAACAAATCAGTTGTATTCAGTGATTGTTTACCTTCATGTGATAAAGGATGTCTCCTGCATCCAAGTCAATCCGATGTGACTTCTTGTTTATTGACATGACAGCATGGCTAACATCTAGTGAGCCCTGGACACGCCCCTTGGAGACCTTTGGTGAGAGGAAATAGGTGCAACTGCCTTTAAACCTTGTTTTCTAAAGAGTAAGTTTTATATTTATAGTCCAGATAGTATTAAAGGTAAGCTATTTAAAAAAAAAAAAAAGCATAAAAGTGCTGAGGTTAGATCAGTAGCTGATACAAGAGAATAAAACTACATTGACTGATGACATCGCTGGACATGGAGGATTAAACAACGTTTCAACATGCATCCTGTCAGATTTAAGTCCAAAACATCCTCAATGTAGTTAGTTTTCTGTTACAATCATTCTGCCAGTCTTCAGTCTTTTTTTTTTTTTTTTTTAATGCAACATTTACTTACATCTTGATGGTTTTTGGAGTAGCGCAAGATTCCTGCTTCCAGGATGAAGTATCGCTGAAAAAGAGACGAGTCACGTTAAAAACCGAGCCTCCGTCATCCAGCGTAGCATTCTGGTTTCTTTACGACAGACACCTCTCACCTTGTGCCAGCCTTTGAGAGGCCACTTCCTCCTCTTCAGGAGGTAACCCTCGCAGATTCCAGGAGCGCTCACATCCTGAGGACTCTCGTTTCCTGCTTGCATTTCTACCTGATGGTCGTCAACCACTTCCCAGTCTTTGATAATCTACAGAGATCAGAAACCAGAATGATACCTTTTTTTGTTTTTTCCCCTTTTTTTGGGAAGTTCCTCATGATGTATGTTGTTTGTTTTTACTTGCATCTTATGCACATGCATGAACAAATACAATCTAAAATCACAACACCTCATGTAATCCTCCAAACCAAACACGCCGGTGCCAGCCTTTTTATGTTCACGCCTCAGATCAGAACAGATCATCTGGACACTGCAGGAACATTTTGTCATGGATCTCCTCTGTAAGAAAACGCAGACGCACCAGTGATCCCCGTGTTTCACCTGGACCGGACTCACCTGTCTGGAGTGGCGGGACGACAGCGTGCTGCTGCTCTGCGAGAGCGCCGGCTTGTTCCACGACGGGGAGGACTTCTCCAGACCGCTGGCCAGTGACTGACTGCGGTTGAGGGAAGTCCCATTTAAGTCCATCTCAGAGTGCAAACCTCAGACTCCCTCGCTGTCCTGACCGGCTGTTTGTTGAATAAAGAAAGCCAGCTGTAACCAGAGGATGACCGGGTTATGATCGTTCAGCAAATAAGTTCAACTGTCTGGTGGAACTGAGAGATAATAATGCAGCTTCCTTTTGGGATGAAGTAAACTGAAGGGAACTGAATTATGACATAGAGCAGGAATTTGTGATTATATATATATATATATATATATATATATATATATATATATATATATATATATCTATATATATCTATATATATATATATTGTGTTGGGTTTTTTTGTCCACTCTTTAAATGTGGCCAGTAGCTTTATCAGCTGCACAGCTACAGGAACAACATCTCCAACTTTGGGCTCCTTGGATCAGAGACTTTCTGAAACACCAAAAGTTTCTGTCACCATCACCAGCCAAAGAGAAATCCATACATTTCCAGCATGAATGACAGTTTTTTTTTTTTTTTTTTGTTTTTTTTCACCAAATCAAAACTATAAAGATGAGATCAGTAAAAGTGAGTGAATAAAATATGATGGACATGAACTTGGTCCAAACATTCAAAACAACAAAACTGTTGACTACAGGGTCAATAAGTCTCAGCAGACTGACTCTAGTTATCTACATCAGTGGTTTTCAACCCAAAAGTGGGTCTCAGACCCGTTTTCAGTGGGTCGTGGGCCTTTGCCTGGGGAAGGAAATGCTATTAAAAAAAAAATTGTGTGTCATTCATCCTCCTCAACAGATGGCGATAATGTCCTGTAATGCCAGTTGACACCCGCCAGTTTATACCATAGAAGAAGACCTGCAGAGTTTGTTTCCATATGTTGAGCAGGTGAAACACAGATACAACGATGAATATATGAGATATGGATTTTCTTATCTTGAAGACAAAGGTCAGTGATGGTTATTCAGATAAAACTATATATTTTTAGTTCTTTTTGAAACTACTGCTCAGTGGTTGCTCTGTTTTATTTCATGTTTGTGCATAAAAGCACTGTTGAGTCTTAAAAATGGCTGTTACTGAAATGTTCTGATTGTTATGTCAGCTTTATGATTAATGCTTAAATAAGTGACTAGATAGTTTTATAGGAAATTGTTATATATTCAGGAAGTGGGTACTCAGCAAACGCTACATATTTGAGTTCTTTTTTAAACTTCTGCTCAGTGGTTGCACTTTTTTATTTCATGTTTGTGCATGTTGAGTCTGTTAAAAAAGGCTGAAGTTACTGAAGCGTTTTGGATTTAATTAAAATGCAGCTATTTGAGCATCAAAGGGAATATTTCCCACTTGAAGTCATTTTGGTTTTTGCCATTTTGGTTCACCAATAAACTTATTTTTTTGTGTAGGCATTCTGTGATATTCTCTTCTACTACCTCCGATTCAAACTGCACGATCTTTTCATTCAATAAATTAGAGAAGTTGGAAATTTTCCTTGATTTGGGTCACGGCTGGTTATTAAGGGTGATGGTGGGTCCTGAAGCCAGACCAGTTGAGGACCACTGGTCTAGAGGAACCTCTCCATGTGCATCTGTCATTGGACAATAACAGAGGTTTTATGAGTTTACATTTATACACCACAACACTAGATTTGGAAGTAAATAATCACAATGTGATCAAAGTTTACTCCTCCAGCTTTAATTTAAGAGGCGTCACAAAAATATAACATTTACCAATTAGGAATTACAGCACCATTTACAGGGGTTTTAAATGTTTTTGGACAAGTGACTGAAAAGAGGTCCAAAGAGATCTCAGTGATCCTGTGTTCTAAACATAAACCAGGCAGAGAGGCAGTAAAAACCTTAGGTTTGGTCACATCTACAGTTTAGTTACAGAAAGAAAGAAGAAAGAAAGAAAGCTGTGGTGAGCTCAGCAACATCAAAACACCTAAAGTGGACGATCACAGAATCCTTTCCTTGAGGACAAAGCCACATCATGCAGACTGCATGTGTTGAACATGGTGGAGGCGGTGTTATGGTACGGGCACGCATGGCTGCCAGTGTTTACTGATGATGAGACTGCTGACAGACGTTCGCAGTCAGGATAACTGATGACACGTCACGGTGCAGATGGATAACGGCCCTAAACTGAAGTCAGAAAGACCCCTGGACAAGCAGCAGGTGACTCCAGTGGAGGTCTGCAGGGACGGTGGTGTCCATGAGCTCCAGGCAGTCACTGACTGCAAAGACTTTTCAGTAAAAATGATTATTGATTAAGTGATTGATGATTAAGTTATTAAATGATTAAGTTATATTTACAGTTACGACATACCTGTCTAAAGACCTTTGAACCCCTGAAAATGGGGGTCAATGCCATATTATTATGAAACTTCTTAAACGAAAGCTGAAAGTCAGCACTTCAATTGTTTGTATTTCACATCTAGTGTGGTTGTGTAAAACTCTGCCATTGTCCAAATGCTTCTGGATGTGAAGCCGTATGTACGACGGCTGAAAACGTTTGCTAAGCTGCAGGCGTCTTTTCCAGGGACTGGAGTCTTTCAGACAGCCCCGTCTCCAACTGCCTCAACTCCAAAATAATAAAGGAAAAATGTTCCCGGAGAGGTAGCTCACCACCAAAAATGACCCCCTGAAACAGCTGCAGAGCTTTCACATTTAAACCGCATTTTGTTCAATCCGTTAATTAGAAGTTTTACTGCAGGAACAGCTGATTCTGCAAACACAACGTTCACGTCAGCCGTTCACGACCGCCTCAGTGGCTGAGCTTGGACGAATGAGGAGGAGCCAACCAGTCAGACCTCTGATTTCTGATTGATCCGCTGTGGTCATGTTGTGAGGGCGCTCACACACCGAGCTGACAGCTGGCTTCTGGAAGCGTTGGGGTCGTCAGTGACAGTCTGTGTTTGTGGTGAGGAGTACACCTGTCAGACCCCAGCAAGTATTTTAAACATGTTGAATGGACAGTAGGCCTCTCAGTGAGTGACGTTCACTCCGATTTGTTCTTCAGCAGAACGAATGAGCTCCATCGTGTTAGCTGAAAGGCAGGTTGTAAAGTCTACAGACAATAAAACAACCTAATAAACCTAACGAATGTTGGATGCTTTAATTAGTTGATCCTGAATCCTAATCCAGCACCTCTGTGTTGAAGAGACTGGAGTCAGCAGCTTTAATTGAAACATTACTTTCCCAACTATGCAAAACAAAATGCATCATCGCATAGATATAAACAGCCTTAACTGTTATTTATTATTGAAATACTATACAGTGGCAAGAAAAAGTATGTGAACCCTTTGAAATTAATTTATGCATTCATTAGTTTTATAATCTCTGCCTCTGCTGATGAGACAATCACTGCTGAAGGAAGGACTGATCAATAAGATACAAGAAATGAAAACTGTCGGTATGTTATCAGCATAAGCTGTTACGGTTACTTGGATGAATATCAGGTCACATTTTATACAAAATTAGATGAGAAAACCAGTTAATTCCACATGCTTTTTTACTGCCACCATAGCTGCGTCTGCTGGCGTAGCAGCCCCGGACCTGAACTGGACCTGAACTGGACTGAACTGGACCTGAACTGGACCTGAACTGGACCTGGACTGACTGAACTGGGACTGGACCAACTGGACCTGAACTGAACTGGACCTGAACTGGACCTGAACTGGAGCTCAACTGGACCTGAACTGGACCTGAACTGGACCTGAACTGGACCTGAACTGGACCTGAACTGGACCTGAACTGAACTGGAGCTCAACTGGACCTGAACTGGACCTGAACTGGACCTGAACTGGACCTGAACTGGACCTGAACTGGACCTGAACTGGAGCTCAACTGGACCTGAACTGGACCTGAACTGGACCTGAACTGGACCTGAACTGGACCTGAACTGGAGCTCAACTGGACCTGAACTGGACCTGAACTGGACCTGAACTGCTGAACTGGACCAACTGGACCTGAACTGGACTGGACCTGAACTGGACCTGAACTGGACCTGAACTGGACCTGAACTGGACCTGAACTGGACCTGAACTGGACCTGAACTGGACCTGAACTGGACCTGAACTGGACCTGAACTGGAGCTCAACTGGACCTGAACTGGACCTGAACTGGACCTGAACTGGACCTGAACTGGAGCTCAACTGGAGCTCAACTGGACCTGAACTGGACTGAACTGGACCTGAACTGGACCTGAACTGGAGCTCAACTGGACCTGAACTGGACCTGAACTGGAGCTCAACTGGACCTGAACTGGAACTGGACCTGAACTGGACCTGAACTGGACCTGAACTGGACCTGAACTGGAGCTCAACTGGACCTGAACTGGACTGAACTGGACCTGAACTGGACCTGAACTGGAGCTCAACTGGACCTGAACTGGACCTGAACTGGACCTGAACTGGACCTGAACTGGAGAACTGGACCTGAACTGGAGCTCAACTGGACTGAACTGGACCTGAACTGGACCTGAACTGGACCTGAACTGGACCTGAACTGGACCTGAACTGGACCTGAACTGGACCTGAACTGGACCTCAACTGGACCTGAACTGGACCTGAACTGGACTGCTCAACTGGACCTGAACTGGACCTGAACTGGAACTGAACTGGACCTGAACTGGACCTGAACTGGACTGACTGAACTGGACCTGAACTGGAGCTCAAACTGGACCTGAAACTGGACCTGAACTGGACCTGAACTGGACCTGAACTGGACTGGACCTGAACTGGACCTGAACTGGACCTGAACTGGAGCTCAACTGGACCTGAACTGACCTGACTGGACTGAACTGGACTGGACCTGAACTGACCTGACCTGAACTGGACCTGAACTGGACCTGACTGGACTGGACCTGAACTGGACCTGAACTGGACCTGAACTGGACCTGAACTGGACTGGACCTGAACTGGACCTGAACTGGACCTGAACTGGACCTGAACTGGACCTGAACTGGAGCTCAACTGGACCTGAACTGGACCTGAACTGGACCTGAACTGGAGCTCAACTGGACCTGAACTGGAGCTCAACTGGACCTGAACTGGACCTGAACTGGACCTGAACTGGAGCTGGACCTGAACTGGACTGAACTGGGAACTGGACTGAAACTGAACTGGACCTGAACTGGACCTGAACTGAACTGGACCTGAACTGGACCTGAACTGACTGGACTGAACTGGACCTGAACTGGACCTGAACTGGACCTGAACTGGACTCTGAACTGGACCTGAACTGGAGCTCTGAACTGGACTGAAACTGGACCTGAACTGGACCTGAACTGGACTGAACTGGAGCTCAACTGAACTGGACCTGAACTGGACCTGAACTGGAGCTCAACTGGACCTGAACTGGACCTGAACTGGACCTGAACTGGACCTGAACTGACCTGACTGGACTGAACTGGACTGAACTGAACTGGACCTGAACTGGACCTGAACTGGACTGAACTGGACCTGAACTGGAGCTCAACTGGACCTGAACTGGACCTGCTGGACCTGAACTGGACTGACCTGAACTGGAGCTCAACTGGACCTGAAACTGGAGCTCAACTGGACCTGAACTGGAGACTGAACTGGAGAACTGGACCTGAACTGAACTGACCTGAACTGGACTGACTGAACTGGACCTGAACTGGACCTGAACTGGACCTGAAACTGGACCTGAAACTGGACGAACTGACTGACTGGACCTGAACTGGACTGGACTGGACTGAACTGGACCTGAACTGGAGCTCAACTGGACCTGACTGACTGAGACTGGACCTGAACTGGACCTGAACTGACTGAACTGGACTGAACTGGACCTGAACTGGACCTGAACTGGAGCTCAACTGGAACTCTGAACTGGACTGAACTGAACTGGACTACTCTGAAACTGGACCTGAAAGACTCAACTGGAAACTGGACCTGAACTGGACCTGAACGGACCTGACTGAACTGGACTGAACTGGAGCTCAACTGGACCTGAACTGGACCTGAACTGGGACTGAACTGGACCTGACCTGAACTGGACCTGAACTGGAGCTCAACTGGACCTGAACTGGAGCTCAACTGGACCTGAACTGGACCTGAACTGGACCTGAACTGGAGCTCAACTGGACCTGAACTGGAGCTCAACTGGACCTGAACTGGACCTGAACTGGAGCTCAACTGGACCTGAACTGGAGCTCAACTGGACCTGAACTGGAGCTCAACTGGACCTGAACTGGACCTGAACTGGACCTGAACTGGAACTGGACATGAACTGGACCTGAACTGGAGCTCAACTGGACCTGAACTGGACCTGAACTGGACCTGAACTGGACCTGAACTGGACCTCGACTGGGTGGATTGGCCTCATGGGTTTAGACAATATTGGACCTGATGTTAATATTGTGTAATACATTTTTACCTCATTAAATAACGTGCTAACGCTACCCCAGTTATGTCCTCCTGTAAAGGTGGAGAGGATTCATCCTAGTAAGCAGTTGGCTGTCGTGTTCAGGCGCCCAGAAGCTGCTAACATGAGGAGACAGACTGGACAGCCTTCTGCCCTCAGGGACAAATAAAAATACCAACAGTTCAAAGAACTTCACAGAAACATAGAAGCAGATGAAACAAACTTCCTTGTTTCACGGTTCTGTGAACTGCTGGACACGTTCAAGCTTCAAATGATGGCACCTGTACCTTAAACCTGCAGAAGAAATGCACGAGAAGCTAACAACTGCTGCAAGATCAAATTGTGTATATATCGGGGAGGAAAGAAAAGGTTTTGCCATATCTGGCACCGGTAATATATATGCAGACAGGAAAAAAAGTTGCTCTTTTTTGTTCCTTCTGGTTGAGAAAAATTCACAGCTTTGATCAAACAAATTATCTGTTTTTGGTGGATGAAATAAGGAAACTAACTGTGCTTTACAGCTCCCACAGTTTCCAGTTTCTCTGTTTTTCATGGAGTCTAGGTTTGTTCAGTTTGGTCCAGGAGTTATGGAGCAGTTATGTCTCCTCAGTAAATATATTCAATTTAAAAAAAATATCAGTTTAATTCTGGGAAAATAAAAATCAAAGCTGACACACAAACATGTTTTAGAATAAATGTTACATTTGTATTCTCTGTCCTCCTCCATCTGTGATTCCTTAATACTGCCATTAAAAACTAAATAATCTGCTAAAAAATAAGTGTAATGGCATCCATTACACTTAACTAAGCAGTGTTTTACTAAAATATATTCTTTCATACACAAAGAATGAACCTAAATGACCTCTGATTGAATGTAGTAAAAGTTAAGATGCATCCTTCATAAAGAACTGACTCATGAGTGTGAAACAACTTTGTTCGCTTTGAATCCAAACTAAAAGCATTAAACTGACTGAGAGCAGCAGGAGAGGCTTTGCATAATCCGGTTACCTAACACAGGTGAGAGCTGAGCTCTTAGCCCAGACCTGTGATGTCATCAGTGCCACCTGAGCGCAGCAGTGGATCCTGGATCTTCATGCCGCCTTCAAGTCACAGAAATATTCTAAACGTCTTAGTTCTGAACTTCTCACTCATAAGCAATTTATGCCTTAAAGTGTGCATATATATGTAACAAGGTAAAAACGTTGGTTAATCTTCCAGGTTTCTAGTGAGGGGAGGGGTGGTTACAACTCCAACGCACTATAAAAAGCTGCAGCAGAAACTCTCACTGGATCAGGGTTAAAGTCTGGGTTTGGGGTCGTGGAGATGATGTCATCCATGTCTCGTAAATGTCACAGAGTTTGTGTGAGAAACTAGAGCAGCAGTTTGTTTAGCCATATTTCTAAGTTTTACAAAACATTTACTCTGTCTTCACTTTCCAAGCAAACATCATTAAACCATGTACACTATTGAATCCATAAACGTCGATGACTGAAGAAAACCTAGATTCTAATCTAATTACACGTAATTACTTTGGGAGGAAAAATAATTAAAGTACATTTGCCTTTTCTTTTGTTGCTTTGGTAAAAAGTCAGAGAATTGATGATAACAAACTGAATATCTTTGGGATTTGCAGTCTTGGATGGTGAAATTAGACATTTCAAAATGCCATATACATGACCAAACAATAAACTAGCTCACCTTAACAGACTCATTGATCACAATAAAAACAATTAATTAGTTGCAGCCTCAGCAAAAACATTTCAAATAGAGCTTAAAATACTGGAAAGCATCTTCATCATATACAATAACAGATAAAGGGTATCAATAACAGATACAGGGCATCAATAACAGATATGGGGTATCAATAACAGATACAGCGCATTAATAACAGATATGGGGTATCAATTACAGATACGGAGTATCAATAACAGATATGGGGTATCAATTACAGATACGGAGTATCAATAACAGATACAGGGCATCAGTAACAGATACAGGGTATCAGATACCATGTATTAATAACAGATACGGGGTATCAATAACAGATATGGGGCATCAATAACAGATACGGGGCATCAATAAAAGATATGGGGTATCAATAACAGATACAGAGTATCAATAACATACAGGGTATTAATGACAGATAGGGGGCATCAATAACAGATACAGGGCATCATCAGATAGGGGTATCAATAACAGATAACAGATACAGGTATCAATCATGTAATAACATGGGGCATCAATAACAGATACGGGCATCAATAAAAGATATGGGTATCATAACAGATACAGTATCAATAACATACAGGGTATTAATGACAGATAGGGGGTATCAATAACAGATACAGGGCATCATACATGGGGTATCAATAACAGATACAGCGCATTAATAACAGATATGGGGTATCAATTACAGATACGGAGTATCAATAACAGATATGGGGTATCAATTACAGATACGGAGTATCAATAACAGATACAGGGCATCAGTAACAGATACAGGGTATCAGATACCATGTATTAATAACAGATACGGGGTATCAATAACAGATATGGGGCATCAATAACAGATACGGGGCATCAATAAAAGATATGGGGTATCAATAACAGATACAGAGTATCAATAACATACAGGGTATTAATGACAGATAGGGGGTATCAATAACAGATACAGGGCATCAATAACAGATATGGGGTATCAATAACAGATACAGGGCATCAGTAACAGATACAGGGTATCAGATACCATGTATTAATAACAGATACGGGGTATCAATAACAGATATGGGGCATCAATAACAGATACGGGGCATCAATAAAAGATATTGGGGTATCAATAACAGATACAGAGTATCAATAACATACAGGGTATCAATGACAGATAGGGGGCATCAATAACAGATACGGGGTATCAGATACAGATATGCGGTATCAATAACAGGGTCCAAAATAATAATAATCAATAATATTAGGGTCTGCTATGGCGTCCCACAGGGTTCAGTTCTGGGACCAATCCTTTTCACTTTATACATGCTGCCCTTGGGAAAAATTATCCAGAGCCATGGCATAAACTTTCATTGCTACGCTGATGATACGCAGCTGTACTTATCTATGAAACCAGAGGAAACAAAACCTTTGGCTAAACTTCAAGGGTGTCTTAATGACATTAAGTCCTGGATGTCCTCTAACTTTTTGCTTCTAAACTCGGATAAAACAGAGGTTATTGTCTTTGGTCCCAAACACCTGAGGAATGGATTGACTGGTTTACGCTGGCTTCCAGCACAGTTTGTGAAAAACCTTGGAGTTATTTTTGATCAGGATATGTCATTTAAGCAGCATATTAATCAGGTTTGCAAGACTGCCTTTTTTCATCTCCGAAATATTGCCAAGATTAGGAGCATCCTCTCCCAGGGTGATGCCGAAAAATTAATCCACGCGTTTGTTAGCTCTAGACTGGATTACTGTAATGCGCTGTTAGCAGGATGTCCGAAAAGCTCGCTAAATAGCCTTCAATTGATCCAGAACGCAGCAGCGAGGGTGCTGACAGGAATCCGCAAGCGAGATCACATCTCTCCCGTGTTAGCCTCCCTCCATTGGCTTCCCGTGAAATTTAGAATTGAGTTTAAAATTCTGCTTCTCGCATATAAGGCCCTTAATGGCCTAGCTCCGCGCTATTTACAAGACTTGATAGCATGTTATGCTCCTAATAGAGCTCTCTGCTCTCAGAGTGCAGGATTACTCGTCGTTCCTAGAATATCTAAAAGTAGATTTGGAGGACGGGCCTTCTGCTACCAGGCACCTTTTTTATGGAACCAGCTACCAGTTTGGGTTCAGGAGGCTGATACCATCTCCATCTTTAAAACTAAACTGAAAACATTTCTGTTCAGTAAAGCCTACAATTAGTCTAAACTATAGTGTGTAGGGGCTAATAGTTATAGCTACAGTTAGTCTAAACTATAGTGTGTAGAGGCTAATAGTTATAGCTACAGTTAGTCTAAACTATAGTGTGTAGGGGCTAATAGTTATAGCTACAGTTAGTCTAAACTATAGTGTGTAGAGGCTAATAGTTATAGCTACAGTTAGTCTAAACTATAGTGTGTAGGGGCTAATAGTTATAGCTACAGTTAGTCTAAACTATAGTGTGTAGAGGCTAATAGTTATAACTATAGTTGTAGTAGCTCAGACTTGAGTAGCTCGTCTTAATCACAGCTTCATCATAGTTATGCTGCTATAGGCCTACGCTGCAGGGGGACGCCAACATGATCTGCTGAGTGGTGTCTCCACTGCTCTTCTCCCTTTCCTTCCCTTTCCTCCTCCCTTCCTTCCTCCTCCAGCTCATTCCATAGTTAATTAGCAGCACCTCGTTACTGTAACTGTGCTCCATTTTCTTTCCTGTAGCTTGTTGTGCTGTTTCCCTCCTTTTTTCTCTTTTCTTTCTGTATGTTTGCAGGTCAGAGTTTCCTGAGTTTCATGCTGACTTGCAGTTCCCTCCTCTGTCCATCCCAGCGTTTACCTCCACCTGTGTGTAGGTGTGTTCAGGGTGTCGGCTGGCGTGGTGACCAGTGATCTAGTCCTCTGACCATCTCACCTCAGTGCTGCTACCTGCATCTGTTTATGGAGTCATTTCATTCAGTCATTTGTCCTCTCTCTCTGTCCTCATCTCTCTCATCTCTCTCCATCCTCTCTCTGTCCTCATCCTCTCTCTGTCCTCCATCTCTCTCTGTCCTCCATCCTCTCTGTCCTCCATCCTCTCTCTGTCCTCCATCCTCTCTGTCCTCTCATCCTCTCTGTCCTCCATCCTCTCTCTGGTCCTCCATCCTCTCTGTCCTCCATCCTCTCTCTGTCCTCCGTCCTCTCTCTGTCCTCCATCCTCTCTCTGTCCTCCATCCTCCTCCTCCATCTCTCTCTGTCCTCCATCCTCTCTGTCCTCCATCCTCTCTGTCTCCGGTCCTCTCTCTGTCCTCCATCCTCTCTCTGTCCTCCATCCTCTCTCTGTCCTCCATCCTCTCTCTGTCCTCCTGTCCTCCTCCTCTCTCTGTCCTCCATCCTCTCTCTGTCCTCCATCCTCTCTGTCCTCCGTCCTCTCTCTGTCCTCCATCCTCTCTCTGTCCTCCATCCTCTCTCTGTCCTCTCTGTCCTCTCTCCTCCATCCTCTCTGTCCTCCATCCTCTCTGTCCTCCATCCTCTCTCTGTCCTCCATCCTCTCTGTCCTCCTCTCTCTGTCCTCCTCCTCTCCTCCATCCTCTTCTCTCTGTCCTCCATCCTCTCTCTGTCCTGTCTCTCCTCTCTTTTTCTTTCTTTAACCCAGCTGGTCTTCATCAGGAAGGTCCCTCCATATGATCCAGGTCCTGCTCCAGGTTTCTTCCTCTTAAAGTGGAGTTTTTTCTTGCCACTGTTTGGCTTAAAGGTTTTTTTCTCCCTCTGTGGGAGTTTTTTACTGCCATTATTCTTGATTAGGATTTAATATTATAATTTTAGTTAATGATATTTGCTCGGGGGTCATGATCTGGGTCTCTGTATAGCACCTAGAGACTATTGACATTGTAACAGACATTATACAAATAAAATTGGATTGAATTGAATTGAATTGAACAGATACAGGGTATCAATAACAGATACAGGGTATAACCTGTCAAAGGTCAAAACACACAACCTCTGGAAGTAAACATTTCTATCATTTAAGAAAAAGAAAGTCTCCAAATGCCATCTCTGAGTCAGATCAAGTAAAATAATAATGCTCTTAAACGGGCTCTGATATGAAGCCCAGATTGTGAAAACCCAGGAAAAGCTGAAAAGCTCATGATTTTTTATTTTCTAGTGCCGATAACCTGAGACATTTGCAGCTATTTAAACTGCCAGAACGAGTTGGGATGGATCAACGGGAGGCTCCTGTGGGATCTGGCCAGTTTGCTAATCCAGTGTTTTATGCGACACCATGGCCAGGACCTCTTCCTAGGACAGGATTAACTTCTGCTTAATTGGTTTTTCTTGGGACGTTTTTAGCCACTTGAAGCGTCGTGGGGGTGAACTCCATCTTGACCAGCGAGCACTGAATCAACGTTAAAATACATAAGGATCGTTGTGACAACTGGACTCCCCAGAGAAGGTGGACCACTTCTGGACTGTTATTTCCAAGTTCAACATAAAGATCATGTTGAAAAAAAATATATAATATTTTTATAATGTATGTTTGTAAGTTAGCATTTAAAGACTTTTTATATTCTGTTGTTTTCTTATGCCAGAGTAAACTAGCAGACGGTCCAGTCTGTATCTGTAATGGCTTGTCTCTGCAGTTTCAGGGTCCAGAAATACTCATTTTCAGCCAAACTGATTTCATCGAGTTTCTCTAACACCGTTGGTACATCTTCGTGTTTTCCAACATAAGCCAGCTCAGCTCGCCCTGGTGTTATGTAAGGGCAGGGGATGATGAGAGTAAGTGACCTCAGTAATGAAAGCATGATGTGGTGGAAACAGGATAAAAGGATTTGGAGGATTCTGGGCTTGCTTACTCAAGAGGGAACACAAAGAATACTCTTTAAGATTTTGTTTTGCTTCTACTCAATAGCAATTTTCAACACTCTTTAAACAGAACATGCAAAACCAATAATATATTTGAAATGTTTGCCAGCTTGAAAAGCGTGCTTTTGCCTAATTTTTTCACAATTTACTGGACATGTGTGGTTTGCAGTAGTTATATCACCTGACCTACAGAGCAGGTGGACCCACATGAGCACATGGACAGCTAACATCATGTTAGCAGAGGAAATGCAGCCATAAAGGTCACCCAAGGTGCAAACAGCACCGTGCGGGGCGGGGTTAAAATGTGCAGATTATGTCGACTGTAATCTCCCCTTTGGAATACAAACTGAAGCAACAACAGGCTTCAGCACTGACATGTGAGAATATTTGTAACTATGAATGTTCAACATGACTCTTTGCAAAATGACGATCGTAAATGTGTCTGAAAGAAATTATTTTATTTATGACCTTGTTGTTTACCTATGAGTTTATTATGGGCTCATAGTTCTCTCCTCCAGGCAGCATATTGTGGCTAAAACTTGAGTTCGCTTTTGTCCTGCACAGATGCAAGGTGGACTTTCCTGCTCTGTTCAAAACACTTGTTCATTCAGTCATATTGGTCATTTGTCATCTATCTGCAGATGTATGATCCCTTTACATCATTCTCTGTTCCAAAGTCTTTATTTTAAGTCTTTATCCTCAGTCTTGCTTGCAATAAATACAGAGATCTTTTTTTTTTTCACAACAGTAAATAACTAAGCAGTGACTGCAGCTCTGAGCTCCGTTAAACTGTTTATCACTGAAGTCATTCCTTTTAAGATGATCCATTCACATTAAATCCTCAGTTGGTGGACTATTCATACAAAAGACTCAAATCAAAAACCCATAAAAGTGCCAGGTTTGGATATTTCATCCATTTCTAATACAGCTGGTGGCCATGACGCGTTCGCGGAACAATTAAGAGCTCAGAAAAAAGACAAACCGAACTGAATTCTCTGATAGTTTTGTTCATTCTGACTTAAAAGAAACGTTCACGGCATGTATAAAGGTTCTTACCTGAAATTCACCTCCGACTCTCATCATCCGCCGCCGTCCTCTGCGTTTGATTAATCCAACAGGAGTCTCATCTGGCGATTAGGAATCTCCGAGAAGCCATCACTTTGACCGGGACTAACGCACACTCTGCACAAAAACGTTCAAATAAAGAAGTCAAAACGCATCTTATTTCCACAGATGATCACTAATGCTCATAATCTGCCAGGCCGTGCCCTCTCTGCCAGAGAGAGCCACCAACTCCCTCCAAATCCGAGGAGGGCCGCGCGCCGTGCGCAATGTGTCCTGAGCATTATCCGCATTAAGCGGAATTACAGCGAGTGTCTGGGAGGGATGTTGTGGAGGCTAAATCTAACCAGGCTGCTCTCACTCTGCACATTTACTTGTGATGACTTCAAAAGACTTTATGGATGTTATGGAGGAAAGTTGCAGGCGACATATAATGAATGTGATGCTGTGTGGTGTTTTCTGAGTTATCTGCAGTCTTAGAATGATGAACTATCATATTAAACGTGACCTGATCCTTAAAAGTATGTTATAGTAGAATATGTTGTAAAATGTACCAGAAATAGGATTTACAGTCTCTTGGACATCATAAGAACTGTGTGAGAATGTTGGCTATGTCTTATTATAATAGATTAGTTTTCTGATAAAAATAAAAAAATTCATCGAAATTTTAAGGTCATCGTTCCAACAGGGATTTCCACCAATCAGGAGACACTTAACTGAGCCAACAGATGAGCTCTGTCCTCAGTTCTCTCTGGTCTTTCCTCATAGTTATGCTCTTTGTTGTCTGAAATATATTCATTCTTTTGGAATATAGATGCAGAGAAACTCTAGAGGCACCAAAGATTAAAATATGAGGGCTAGAAATTATAATACAGCCACTCAAATGCTACAAATGTTTTGGATGTTGTTTTTTTTTTTTTAAATCAACTGTAGATAAATTATCTTTAATTGCCATCATAAAGATTTTGTTTGATGTTGAGGATTATTAGTCTGTTGATCCTTTTATTTTATAACACTAAATAAATAATATGCACTACTATGTTGCTGTAAACCCTTCCACATGCTACACCTTTTCCTTTTTCATCTCTTTGTTCTAGATAATTTTGTAAATAAGGTGTTTCAGTGTCTGGCCTCTTGCTCAGAAAGGCTGTAATAGACGACTGGCCCAGATTACCACGGTGTAATCTGCAGATTAACTGTCAGGATCTGGGATCACTTTCATTTATTTTAGCTGAAGCAGATTGTTTTATCTTTTGTTTTTTTAATGATGCCACTTGTGTCTTTCAACAGTTTTCTATCCGTGCCTGCATGTCATCTTAATGTTTGGTGGATGTTTAATGTAGGGATGCACGATAACTGTTTTTTTAAACCGATAACCGATAACTTTCAGCTCCTAAAGGCCGATACCGATAACCAATAACACACACATATACCTAAGATCATTACATCAATACTATGAACAAAACCAAAAATAGTTTTGACTCTTTTAATGAACAGATATTTATTTTTTCCAATGAAAAACTACTGGCAAGCCTCTCAAACATTTTCATAAAGCTATCAAACAAACCTATTTGATATCTCACATTAACTTAAATAAGCTGCATTACTTACTGATATAAAAAAAAATAAAGGCTCCTTGAACTGATGGAAATACATGCATCAGAATTACTAACTGAAAAAATGCATTCCTAAATGACAATAAAAAATAATGCACAGGTCATAATGTACTGACACAAGTTAGACTTGTCTGTGTAAATAAACTGAACAAGTGCACTCCATAGTAACAAAGAAATTATGTTTAAAGCAGTGATTCCCAAAGTGTAGGCCGCGGCCCCCTGGTGGGCCGTCGCAGTACTGCAGGTGGGCCGTGAGAGGTCATTAAAATTAAACAAATGTGTTTTAAATCCTCAATCTTTTTTAAATGTTTTTAATTACTTTTAATTAATTTAATATTCATGACATGATTAAAAAAACATTAAGAAGTAATAAAACAAACCAGTTTAGTGTTATTCTACTGTCATCTTAACTTAATATGACAAGTGTCACCTTATTTGTTGACCCCTTACATTAATATCGGATCATGGTTCCTGGTCCTGTATGTTGATCACAGTTGTGATTAAAGGTTTTGGTGGGCTGCAGAGATTTATCACATTTCAAATTGGGCCTTGTGTTCTGAAGTTTGGGAATGGCTGGTTTAAAGGATTTTGGCTTGTGATTCCATTCAAATGAATGCCTTTATTTAAAGTAAATGAGGTTCAGTAGTTTGGGTTTTTTTTTTTAATCTCATAGACGCTTTAGATGAGAGAGATGATGGCGAGGAGCAGAGGGGTTGACTTGCTGCTGGCTAGCTCACGTTAGCTCACGTTAGCTCATGTTAGCGCAATTTCAAAACTCCATGGAAGCGACGGTTATGTTTCAGGTGGCTGATCAGGTTTGACATATTAAAGCTTGTGCTATTTTTCCCTCCTTCGCTTGGAGCATTTGTCACAAATAACCAGCGAACTATCTTCCTCTGAAACTTTAACGAAGTTCTACACCATCGCCGCCATGTTTTTTTTTTTTTTTTCAGCGCAATGCTGCATTCAAGGTGTAACGTAAATTCCTCCATTCCCTCGTTTGCTCGTCGTTCTTTCGGCCTTATCTATTTTTTCTATTTTTATGTGTAACATGTGGGAAAATACTGCGAATATCAATTAAAGTCAGCAACTACCAAAATGATGACCGAGTTAACGAGTTGTTTTCTGGCATGAGGGAGTATTCTTGATTTTCCTTACTGAGAAATCGTTTTTCTGATTATGCCCACGTCACTTGAACATAACATTCACTGCTGGTCATTCAAGGCTCAGAGGGAGTGAGGCACTGTCGTGTTAAAAAAAAAAAACAACATATATATATATATATATATATATATATATATATATATATATATATATATATATATATATATATATATACACACACACACATACATACAGGGGTTAAATTGTGCCGGGGCTGACCCCCGGCACATAAGCCCGGAGCGGATGGCATATGATCACGCACACATCAAAAGCAACAAACCCTTTTCACAATTTTCAGTTCTGAATAATTAAATATTGTTTTATTAATCAATAAACCCATGACTTTTATGAGATAGATCATAGTTTTCTTGATAACAAGACGACCTGTCAAAGCTATTTAGAACAGAACCTGCGATCAGAGATTCTGGTTTCCGGAACACTGCGTGGGTTGCCAATACCACTTTTTATAAGGGACTTTGGGGTTTCTTTTTTTTTTTTTTTTTTTTTTGTGAGCTCGCTTTAAGAAAGAAAAATCAGAAGTCGTGGTTTGTGGGTTTTGGGGCTTGTATTTCAGCGTTGTGACTTGTTTATAAGTCACCGTACACCGTCTCCCCTTTTACCTGCATACAATAATCCATCAATGATGCACCAGGCACACAGCGCAGATCTGGCAACGCGCGGCAGAGAAAGTCGGAGGGAGCATCTCATAGCAGCCTTTTTCATAAACTATTTTTGTTGAAATTGCTGAACTTCACCTTTACGGACGATCTGTCTCTGACATTGGCCATTATAAAATACGTTTTATATTAGTTTATTTTTTTGGTCCTTAGTCGCTTGTTTGGGGCTTGTTTTCAAGGTCCGGGTAGCTTATTTGTCTCCTCAACAGGCTCCGTTCTCCTCAGTGGTAGTTGAGACTGTCTACTATAAACTCGGTTGACTCGGCGTAGAGCGAGTAGAGGCAGGCAGACAAGCTACGAGACATTAAAGAGGTGCTTGAACAAACTGTCTGTGCAATTGGCGAGTTCAGTTTCCATAGTTCCCAGTTATGGACAGAAATTATCCAGGGGAAGGGGGAGATGTCAGTTAAAGTTAGCTGTTTTGGTTTAAGATTGTGCAAGCCTTCAAATTTTCTCACTGAACATTTCTCTTTCACATTTTTCACCTGTAGGCATGTGACAAGATTTAATATGATATTGCTCAACCTACATCTGTAAAGTCAGCTAACAACTTATTAAAATGCACCAGAATTCAGCAAATAACATGTATGATAATAAAAAACCTCTAGGGGGAGGACCCCCAGACCCCCCACTAATCATTTCCTTCAAACCAATGTACAGCAAACTGTACAATCTGTTACATTGGCCAACCAATCTACACTCAAACTGCCATAATGTGTGTGTGTGTGTGTGGGGGGGGGGGGGGGGGGGGGGGGGGGGGGGGGGGGGGGGGGGGGGGGGGGGCACTACAAGACACACATAGGCCTACAACACACAGATAAGATGTATATCTCTGTGCAATATGATATGGTTATCAAATTAGAGGGTCATTTTCCAAAAAGTATATTGGGGCAGGGCGGCGGGGGCAGGGGGGGTACGAGGCAGAGCCCCCCCACATAACCAATCCCAATTTAACCCCTGAATAGTGACATTGGATATTATTCACAGCGATCCAGACTTGAGGCCGTACAGTGTCTTGGTGGTCAGCGCTGTTGTCTCACAGCTTGAAGGTTCCTGGTTTGAACCTCAGCAGGGGCCTTTCTGTGGAGTTTCCACGTTCTCCTCGTGCTTGCGTGGGTTTCCTCCAGGTACTCCAGCTTCCCCCTGCAGTCCAAAGACGTGCATGTTAGGTCAATCGGTGGTTCTAAATTGCCTGTAGTGTTTCTGAGTGTGCGCCACGTACGGTGTTGTCATGACAACCCTGAAGGGAATTTCCATAAAGAGCTCCCTCACGTGGCTTTTCAATTGTGAGGTCATTGATGGCACGTGACAAAAGGATTATATAAAGAGGTCACACACTGTCAGTTCTTCAGTGGGTCTCCTCGGGGAACCACGGGGAGCCTGGTGGCTGGATGGCGCCGGCACCGCTGCTATGGGCAGCAGACGGTCCCATTACGCACGCCAGATCCGCACCGCGCAGAGGCTCGCGCTCTCCCTTGCCAGCCAAGGGGGATCGCGGGCCGAGCATTGCGCGGTGGCCCGTGATCTCCCCTGGCTTGCCAAGGGATTCTAGTGCTCCATCTCCCCGGCCCATATGTGCGCCGCCGGCGTGACCCACTCTTTTAAAAACTCCAAAATATCACTCCAACCATCCACGCACACACCGCCACCATGCACCACTAACCACCAACAAACCTTGCTTTTTATTTATTTTATTTTGCCTCTTTTTTGGGCGTTAAAATACCTAATTACAGCGTGGCTTCATGCTTTTACTTTATACTCACCAGCAACCGCTTATGTCCAAACAACACAATATTAACCTACACAGCAAATTCTTGCCTTGGGAATAAACTCTCTGTGCGTTAAAATCAACTACATTTGAGTGTACATGTGAGACCGTTGAACGTACTCTAGGGAAAAGTTAAAGTTACTCTTTTTTGGGAGTTGATTTTTTTAACTCTTCTCTGGAGTTGAAACTGAACTCTTGTGGGAGTTAAAATAGATATATATATATATTTTAACTCCCACAAGAGTTCAGTTATATATATATATATATATATATATATATATATATATATATATATATATATATATATATATATATATATGTATATATGTTATCGGGGCTATTTGTCATGATATCAGACTTATCGGGATGACGTCATAATTTCCTGTTATCGGCCCGATAGTTATCGTGCACCACTAGTTTAATGTGTCAGAAACATAATCACAGCAGCCAACAGGAAATGGATTTATGTCAAAAACATAAACAGCTGTTAAAAAAAGATCTTAAACAGCAAGAGTTGATGACATTTATTAATGTACAGTAATATCCATAAATTGGAGGTGAAACCTGACACGTCTGCAGGATAGTTCCTCCAGTAACGCCTCCATGATGACTGTGGGATTCAGCACCAACTTCACAACTGCTGCACTAGTGAAGCGTTTTTTTCAGTCTCAAGTCTGTCTGGTGCCAAATCGAACCGCCCTCTAGCAGTCCTCAGTTCCTCTTCATCCACCCGTCAGTAAATCTGTAGAGTGACAGTCCCGACCCGCTCCTACGTGGTCTCCTCTGGTTTAGCCTCCTCTGTGCTGTCGCCTGGGCTCTGCTGCTTGATGTGCTGCTGCAGGAGGGCGGACAGGTAGGCTGGGTGGCGCCGAAGCATGGAGGCCGTGGTGGAGGTCAGCATCGTCAGCCCGCTGACCAGGTTGCCCTGGACAACGGTCATTGAAGGAAGTTTGGAGTAGCTCACGACGCCCTGTGCACTCAGTAAAGTGTTTTCTATGCAGGCACCTGCAGAGAAGAAGAACACGCAGCAGGTAACGGTTCGGTTCTGATAAATGTGCCCGTTGTAACGAACAAATATCAAGCTAAACAGGTAGTGAGTGTAGAGACTTTTAGCACTGGTTCATTTAATCAGTTTATGCATCTCTCTCTCTTCATTTAACGTTAAAAACCTCTTCCTCAGAAGTCGTCCGGTGCTGGAGGCGGATGGCACATCGATCATTCAAGCAATTGATGATCACACAGAGTGTAACAGACATGTAACATACCAAACGAACAGGGGAAAACTTAGCTTTGAACCCGTAGAGACTGTTTGGACATAAAGCACATTTCTGCATGCCAGATGCTGAAGACGTAACAATCACGTCTTTTCCAGTAAGACAGGGAGCTGGTTTTCCAGTCATCAGTTGCAGCTCTGACTAAAAGCGCTCAGTGAGGCAACACTTAGCTCAACAAACGCTTTTCAATGCCCTTTATTGTACTGTTCTCTACAAATTAAATCTTTCTGACGCCCATCTGACATTTTGAAAGCCAAACCATTATCATATAACTGCATCGTTGTTATTAGTTTTACAGACTGCTGTCTCACCGGTAGTTTAGCAATGATATATTAATAATGATATATTTTAATTGTATATAGAGTTTGTTCAAAAATATATACGCGTGTATAAACATTCTATTGTAAATAACATTTTAAACGTCCTTCACTGACATTTTTAAAAAAAAATTGAGGCTGCCCATTTAAAAAATGAAGCCGTCAATTTTTTGAGTAGAAAAGGTGGCTGGACAGAGAATAAATAATAATAATAATAATTCATGCTGGGATGTAAATTAAACTATAACACCTGAGATGTAATGGACGGGATAGAAAGCTAGCTATTGATGAGATGTTATCAATACTAATGCCATTCTGCTTATTGATTCAATTATTTTTTAACTCTGTTATCATTAAAGGGAACCAGACTTCACTGGGTGTCAGCACCGGTTAAAATCAGTTGGTACTGGTCATATAAACGTCCAGTTTTGAAGAGATGACGTAAACTCCCACTGACTCGAGAAGCGCTAATTTAGGGTAAAGGTAAAAACAAAATGGATAAGAATATCAACATACTGAACCGCGTATAAAAGTCCAGGCTACGTGGTGATCCTACTTCTACTGGGAAAACTGGCCGTAGAAGAGAGAGACGAGTGTCTCCAAAGCTCCGGAGGAAAGAGAGTTCTGCCCTCTGACACGTCATATTTCACGTAGTTGGGTTGATCCTGTTCCAGATGTCAACAAGGAAACAAGCACACCTCCACAGTTTTTTTTTTTATCCTCAACAGAAGTGCTTTTGTCTCAAATTCCATTAAAGAGCATCCCAACAGGTTAGTATAACACCCCCGCAGGTTACAGCTGTACCTCCACTTCAACCACAACTACACTGCAGCTGAAATGGGAGAAACGTCAGTCTGTCGCTCCACTGTTCTCTGTCAATAAAATAGAAAAGCTCTTCTCATGCCTCAGTGATTTTCTATTTTCATTTACAGGACCAACTGGTATCATAAAATAATCAATATGTTTAGAGGTATACAGTTCTGATAGTTGATCAAATTTGAAACCAGTGAGGTGGAACCGGTTTTTGATTATTGCCTTAAGATGGATGGATGGATGGATGGATGGATGGATGGATGGATGGATGGATGGATGGATGGATGGATGGACGGATGGATGGACGGATGGATGGATGGACGGACGGATGGACGGATGGATGGATGGATGGATGGACTGAACTACAATGATTGACCATTTCTTGTTTCATGAGCTCTTTGGGATTTTTTTCAAGTGATTATGAGCAAAAGTCTAAATTTTGTGGCACCTAATGACTTATTGTGAAGAAGCAGGGGATTTCCGGGCCATTGTGATGTTAACAAATAATATTTGAGTATTGCAAAGTTCTTGTTTTGCATCCAGTGAGAGCCTTACCAATGAGAGTCATCTGCGGGCTGGCCCTCAGGGTTGACAGCATCTCCTTCACCTTTGGTTCTTTACTGACGAACAGAACTGTTGGACCGATGAACAGAGGAGTCATGTTGAAGTAAACGGAGTCACTCAGGAACGACCGCATCACCTGGAAACAGAAACAATTACAGAAGGGCTTAGAGATTTCACAAGAAACTAGATGACAAGATGTCTGAAGAAAAAAAAATATGAGCAATATACGTTGGCAACTAAAACTAAAATTTCATGTAAAATGATTTGCAATCAAGAGCTGCTTAAATACTTCCTTTTAATGCAGGAGACCGTGATATCAAACAACTGAATTAAAAATAGTTTCCAACAAGGCAATATAAACTGAACATGTAACAGTGCATATGCTTGATAAGTTGTAAAAACCTTTGCGCCGGTGTCAGTTTTACCTGGTTGGGGAAGAACTTGACGCTGATGCCGTGTTTATAAAGCCTGTGTCTCAGGGTGATCATGTCTTCAGCACTGCTTCCGTTGTTCTGGACGACAGCGATCATTTTATGATCCTGGAACACCGTCTTCAAATCCCTCTTCAGAAGTAACACCAGACCACTATCCTGATGGAGACGAAGGGAGAAGAAACCCATAAACACGGATGTTTCAAACAAGGAAGAGAGAAGACTGTCCCTTTCCTGTCACCCAGATTTATATATGTTTACAGAGATCACTAACACATGGCTCAAAACATGGTAAAGAGTACTTATATCCTGCTTCTAAAGGAAAGCAACCTTTACATTCATATAAAAATATATGTGCATCATAAGCAATGTGCAAGGATGCTCAAATCAGTGGTGGAAAAGGGAAAAAAGAATAAGCAAAGATATGACACAAAACTACTTATTCAGCAGCTGAAGAGCACTTGTAAGACCTACAACTGGCATTAATGACTCTTCACTCTGCAAGCTGACTTCACATCATCACAAAATCAATTTTAAACTGTTAGAATAAGAAACATGCCCACAATTTCAATGTACTAAAGTGCTTTCTGTAAGTGCATCTGTAAGTAAAGGGGTTTTTTTTTTTTTAAAGAAAAAGGTTATGCATCTTGTTTTTCACTGCATGTAAATGTCTGCTTTCACCTGTGTGACAATAACGCCAGAATAATCAGCTTTTAAATAAGTCAGTTTTGTGTCATACAACTCACACTGATCAAGCCTAACTTTATCTCTGCCCTCTAAATAATGAGCAAGTACTCCTTGTGCCTTTAAAAGAGCTGTGGGCAGTCAGGATCTGGACCCAGAACATGTGAGGGGGTCCTGGAGGTCTGGTGCTGGGATGTTATCAGTACATCCTGTGGGTTGGGTGGTGGGGTCTCTGTGGAAGGGGACTAGCTCCCACAGATCCCATCAGATTGCTGTCTGTGGAGTTTGGAGATCAAATACACACCTCAGAATCTTTGCTGTGTTGTTTGAACACTTTCTAAAAGCAATTTTCTTGAGGGTCCGACTGCTGACCTGCTGGAGGAGGCGACTCTTGTAGGGGAAGATGTTTCCATGTGTAACTGTCAGTGTGTATATTTGCTTCCATCAAGGTAAAAAGAGCAGAACAACCACCGCACACAGCGGTTTTATCCGTGTTTCAGTAGCGGTTACGATGAGACGAGGGTGGAGTTTTACCTCCTGGACGCTTTTGCGCTGAGACGGATATGCGCCTGGAGCAGCGACCGGTGTCGGAGGGATGTACTCCGTGACAGCAAGGAGCTTCTGCTTCAGGATGTGAAGGGGCTTCCTGTGGCGGGTGACGGCCTTCGAGCCGTGCCGGACCGTCCGGACCAGAGGCAGCCACCCTGAAAGAAGCAGGCACATTTCTGAATGACGGGCTGAACCACGCTGCTGCTGGCCAGAGCAAACATACCTGGCTCTACGAACATATAATGCACCTTACAGACAGAAAATTAATGTCAGAAGTTGTATTTAGTACACATTACCCTGTTTTGGTACTAAATTCACGCACAAGGTCGCCGCCATCTTTGACGTTATTCAGGAAATGACGAAACAAGAATGTTGCGTTCAAAACCATGAGGAAAACAATACTTACACCACGTTAGCTTGAAAAATCTGTCCCTAATTTGTTAATCTAGTTTTACCAAGTGAGTTAAAGTTAAGATGAGTTGTAAAACAAATACAATGAAAAGGCAACATTCGTGTAAAATGATCGTAATTGTTTGAAAATCCTAATCTTAGGGACAGATAGTGACTGGAAGTGATAACACAATTACAACTGATATTGAACGCATCACTACGTACAAACGTGCGATTTTAAATATCCTTTTATTTTAAGCTGCACACACAACTTCAACCCTTGGCATTTCCGATCTATAAATATGATTATATTAATTTTAAAACGTTCTTGTTCTCTTTGACATTTAAAAGTATGCTTGTTTGGTTACAAAAGCCACCATTTTTGCGTAACATTTTACGTAAGGTAACGTTTACGTCAGTGTCGTCTTGACAAGTATGAGGCGCATAGTCAGTACGAATTTATTAAGGCATTTCAGTCTATCTGGAAGAAGTCTGCCCTCTCAGATCTCTGTGTCGGTGGGGAAACGCGGCGCTTTTGCTCTGAATCTCTGCAGAGACTCTGCGACTGACAGCACCAGGATGGACCTGAGCAACATGAGGAAGAAGTACAAGGGAGAAGCAGAGGTGAGTGGTGATCAGTGCGTGGGAGTCAGCTGTGTCAGGATGAGAAATTCTGGTTGATTTTGACCCCTGTAAGGTCACCACGCTTTTAAGGTACAGTTATCTTGTATTGTTTATTTCTTGATTCTAATACTGCTTCTTTGTAAAGAGTTACAGCTGTGGAGAACTAGTGTAATTTTATATCTCTACATTGAGTGTTTTAACTTGTATCTCCATATTTCCTTTACTCTTATATACTGTTAATTTATTTCTCATATATATTCCTGGTCTTTTTGTTTCTTTTTTTTTTAAATTTTCTTTTGGGGGATCAATAAAGTGCTTTTGCACTGCATTGCATTGAATTTAACAGTAATTATGATTGGTTGTTTTGTACGCAGTGCTTTGAAGAGAGCCATCTTACATCTCTGGACCCCATCAAGCAATTTGGAAACTGGTTCGATGAAGCTACGAAGTGCCCTGAAATTGGAGAGGCCAATGCTATGTGCATAGCCACTGCAACCAAGTAGGTAACGCCTCCACCTGGACTGAGAAGCTCAACGTCTGCTCCCACAGCAATGACCTCCCCTCTGTCTGCTCAGGGATGGACGCCCCTCTGCTCGCATGGTTCTCCTGAAAGGTTACAGCGACGAGGGTTTCCGCTTCTTCACCAACTACGAGAGCAGAAAGGGCTCTGAGCTGGTGAGCCCATCTCTGACTGACGTTCAGCAACCATCCGGACTCCAAGTCTCCTTATGTATCACACATACACAATCTTGATTCGGTTAAATGTGTCCATGTGAAAATGATGACACTTAAAAAAAAAATTTGATTACTGATTTTTTTTTTTTTTTTTTTGTATCATATTTGATACGCAGGGCATTTATGGCAATTTACTGTCCAGAAAAGTGTATTTTTATATTTCAATTGTCTACAGCCTCAGGAAAGTAGATTATCTGGGTGGTGCAGAGCTCTGAGAAGTTCTTGTGTCAAATCTGATGCGTAGTTATTAAAGTTGTGCAGGTTTTCCTTCACACTCGGAGCTCATGTGGGAGTCAACAGCCTCACTTTCTGCTTTTGCTTTTTGACGTCGGCCCTTCTGATTAGTTTCATCTTCACAGGAGAGTAATCCATACGCATCCCTGGTCTTCTACTGGGAACCACTTAACAAACAGGTAGAGCAGTTTTAATGATATCGTCCTTGTCAGTGTGTCAGTGTCAGTGTCAGTGTGTCTCCTTCCCCTCCAATAATTCAAGTTGGTTTATTCCAATTTTGTTTTGTAGATTCGCATTGAGGGCTCAGTGGAGCGGCTCCCCTACCAGAGCTCCTGTGAATACTTCCACTCGCGGCCAAAGAGCAGCCAGATCGGGGCTGTGGTGAGCCGACAGAGCACCCCCGTCCCCAACAGAGACGTAAGCTCCAGCACACAGCTCTGCCTCAAGTAACACATATAATGTTGAAGGCTCGACTTTTGCAATTTCTTCTAGTATCTGAGGCAGAAAAATGCAGAACTGGAGGAGAAGTACAAGGACAAAGAGGTGCCCATGCCTGACTACTGGTGAGCTTCCCTTCGTTTTAAAATTCTCTGGGCAAAATCCAGTTTCAAAACTCCAAACTGGTGATTAAAATAATTTTGTTGATTATTTAATGACTTGCGCAGAGTTGGATGAGAAGGTTGATACCAGGCTCACGTCTGTGTGTTGGTTGGTGAAGCTTTAACTCGGCTGGAGACGCAACAGGAAGAAGTCAGATGAAAACTGCAGTTGCATAAAGATGAAAAAGTCCCTCCACAGAATACTTTTATTAACAATCTCAGTTTTTAGACCTGAAGACAAAAACACCTGAGAAATAAAATATTTATTAAAGTAACTTATGGGTTTTTTTTCCCCACTCAACTTTGAGTCCAGATTTGTCTTATTTTAACATATATATGTGATACAATGAAAATTAGTGTGACTTTTCTCCCTTTCCCCGAATGTCTCTGCTCAGAGGACTATTTAGCTCTGTCCATGGCTGTTGCTCTAGTGATGTATATAACAGAAAAGTGTTTTCTAGTGTTTCCGGTCTTTATGAGGAGCTAAGCTCTGGTGCTGCTGGACTTCAGCCGAGTCAACCTGCTGTCAGGCTTCTCCTCTAAAACTCCTCTAACTGCTCCCTCATCGTTCTCACAGGGGCGGCTACATCGTCAAGCCTTTCTTCATCGAGTTCTGGCAGGGTCAAAGCAACAGACTCCACGACCGCATCGTTTTCACCAAGAAGGAAGGGCGGAGAGACGCTGGGAGAGTTCCAGCATGAAGCAGAGCAGGGCTGGGTGTACCAGCGGCTGTCCCCCTGAAACCTACCTCAGCAGCTCGTCACTGGAGGACAAGACAGGTGTCATCCAGTGTGTCATGTGATCTTTAAAAGTCACGATCTTTACCTCACAGTGTTGGACATTCAGCTGGAAACCATTTGATGTTTTTTGTCAGATGTGTCATCATACCAAGCATCTGTAATGTTTTTGACCCAAGCCACGTGTGCAACTGAAGCAGTGAAACTCTGATTTGACTGTGCAGCTCTACGTTCTCCTGCGTTGGAAAAGGAGACATGAAGAGTGAACTCCACCTGTCCCATCAGATAATGATTGACAGGCGCATTGTTTATTGATGCTGCTGTTGACCTTTAGGACGAGCTCCGTCTGGTTTCTCTAAAAGTCCAATCAGCACTTCGAAGCACACTGAAAATGATTCTCCAGTGATTCACGTAACTTTGTGTTGTGTTTTCATTTCTGAACGTCTGTAATTTTCTAATAAGATCCCAGAAAGTCTTATAAAGCTGCGGTTTGTTCTTGTGTACTGATTAAATCAAAAAAATGAGACAGATGTTTGGAGTTTTTTGTTATCCAGGTAAATTTCTTAAAAAAAAAAAAACAGATACAGGTTTAAGCCCAAATAAACACGCTGTGGCCACTCTCAGTGAACATAGATGTTCAGCTGTTGGCAGGTCGTCTTTTATAACGCGTAAGAAATGTTTTAGCAGCCGTTTGATATTGTCAATGTGTAAACTGAAGAAAACAATTACTCAGAACACCTGCAGATATTAAACTCACTATTTCAAACGATGTTTCCACCTGTAGACATAAAACTATTAACACATGTTCATCAGTCAAAAAAAACCCAAACATGATGGTGTTTGGACTGTTAACTGATGAAGTTTGGAAAAACACTCAGAGTTTCATTGATCAAATTAGCTGTGGCTGAGTTGTTTTCTTCCAACTAATTTACATGTTTGCATGTTGCGATGACCTGCACTGCACTTTTTAAAATCCACCTAAGTCATCTTGGATTTAAGAGTTTAGGACAGATTTCTAGCGTGTTTTAATAACTAAACGCTGTCTCAGTTTATTACTGAAATGTATAACCTCTTCCTGTAGTTTCCAGAAATTCCCTCCTTGATTTACTGTTTTATGTTGGTTTCTTATCGGGGTATTAAAGGAAAACACGTGGCCTGAAAGAGTAATTCACTGATAGTCAGCTGACCTAAATGTAATGTCTTTAACCCAACTGCCTTTTAACACGTTTAAAAGAGCCAGTACTGTCAGTCGTGCCAACTGTTGTCTCCTTTTACCGTTTCAGAAGGAGAAATGTTTCATTTTTGTCTTGAAATGACTGTAGAGTAATAAAGTTTGATTTTATGAGCAAGGACTAAGAGCGTTTGTGTCCAGCAGGTGTCAGCAACATGACAGACATAGAAATGTTCTCCAGCACCCACAGCTATGGAGGACAATTAAAAAAAAAACAAAAAAAAAACCCTGCAGTTAGTGAACCGACAGGAGGATCGATGCATGACCAGGAGCAGACCGCTGGGTGTCGGGTGTCGGTGTCCGCTTACCGGCACCATGGCAGCAAAACCTGACAGCAGGGGCTCAGGTGAAATAAAGAAGCATCTCATTAAGACCTCCAGTCTGTAGAGTCTACGTGAACAAAGATGGCTCTCATATTAGCACACACACATGTTCATTTAACAAAGAAATAATTCCACAGAGAGAATCCAACAGCGTTTCCTGATTTTTAATTTCTCATTCACCGTGGCCCCATAATAGGAAATGGGCGGTTCAGGTAACAATTTACAAGATTCATTCATAAAATGTTTGATTAAATGGGATCTGATCCATAGAAAAACACATTTTGCAAAGTTTTAAACATTTTCAATCACAAATAAATATATAAGTTGCATTAACATAACCTGTGTGTGGCAACAAAAACATGTTGGTTCATGGTTGATGTAATGAGTGGATGTGTGGTCTTCCTCAGGAAAGTAACCAAAATAAGATTTGCTTTCCTTCCCTTTATATGCCACTCTTATCTGTAACCAAATAACCCGATAAGGATAGCATGATACTCTCTGCAATATCCACTGTAAAGTCTCAGATACAGTAGTATGAAAATTGTAAAGCAACAAAACTGACTGTGCGTTCTCTTAATTTATGCATCTTCACTTGATTTTGCAAGACACAAAACAAAGCTTCATATATGACATAATAAAAATAGAAAATTTCAATAATATTACTTTTAAATCATGAGGAAGGCTTCCTTCATACCAGCATGCCTTTCTGAAAATATAAAACAGCAAAGTTGACATACAGTCAGCACTGGACCAGAAGCTTTGAAATGAGGAGAAAAGGCCTCCAGAACCGGTCGCAGCTATTTTCTGTGAACGTCTAAAGGTCTGTTTGCTGATACCAGGTGTTTGTTTAGGTGTGGGTCCAGTGGTGACAGTATCTACCTGGGTGTGGCGCATAGTGCTTTTAGGAATTCTTCAAAGCTTTTATTAGTGTGACACTGATTTATGACACATCAATAATCAAGTATGTGTGTTTTGCATGTCAGTCTATTTTTTATGATTCTCGTCACTGAGGTTGTGCTCTGCAAACAGGCTGGGGTTCTCGGCCAGCGTGGCCCGGACTTTCTTCTTCTCCTTGAAGCGACCAGAGTGGGAAACCTTGACGTGGCGGCCCTTGGTGGCAGATTTATCGACGATCTTCTCCAGCCTGGCGTTTAACTGGCTGTCCATGTGCTCTGACGGGGTGCTCGGCTGATCCTTGTTTCCGTTGTTGCTTCCGTACTCCGCTGGGATCTCATACAGAACCTTCGACTCAGACTTCTTTTTGCGCGAGAAGGTCAGCTTCCACCAGCTTGGATCAGCCATGGCAGCCGCAGAGACCGGAGGACTGACCTGCAGGAACCACAGCACACGGTTAGAGAGCGCCCAGTACTGACAGACGTGATCTCAACATCTGGATTTAATGCTTCACATAAAAGAGCAAGTAGTAGGTTGAAAATGTTGTTCTTCATCTTGCAACCTAATTGTTCTGATATACTTTATTGCAAGGATCCACCCTGAACAGCCCTGAAGCAAAATGATGGAGCGCTGTTCCTGTAATGTCTCATCAAAAGGGAGCAGTCGAGGTTTCACACCTGTCTGGAGTTGAGCTGAAAACTGGCATGTATCACACTGCATCTGGACTGATCATGGATCCAGTGTGTTGAATGGAATTTCTTCAGTTTCTGCATCTAAACCTGGTTCCAGTGTACTTCAGTTAAGTATTTATGACCTGTCAGTTCTGGGCCGTCATGAAGCCATTTGGGTTCCCTTGGAGAATGAACAAAGGTGATGTGAAGAGCATCTTCTCCCTCTACACACTAAAGGACAGGTAAATCACGTAGACCTGGAGAATCAGTTATCCTCTAACAGGACGTCTGGGTGATCAGTCCCAAGACCCATCACGTTGAAGTGTCCGTGGGCAGGAAACTGATCCAAGCATTCCCAATCCCCAATCAGGAAGGGCTGGGGTGAGACGGGAAATGCTGGTCAGGGCTCCTACTTCGACTTTTGTTTGCAGACAGCATCCAGTTTTGCACTTCAGTGTTGGTGCAGTCACGAATGACTTTTATATTTTTACTAAAAAGCCTAAAATACTGTACGTGACAATGGCAACGCCGCACTGATGCATACTTTGGGACATATTTGCAGGACGAATGTGACAAAATTACAGCTAAAGGCTTCATCATTTGGCCTCCTCACTGGCAGAGCAGCTGTAGTTGTGAGAAGGAATGGCAGCATTACAAAGCGGTAAAAGCTTTACTGTCCCAACTCTTTCAGAAAGTGTTGCTGGCCTGAAATGCAAAAATGTGGTGTACTAAAAAATGAAATAAAGCTGTTGGAAATTAAAAAAAAAAAAAAAACATGGCATATTTTGGGTTTTTGTACTGGCTGCAAAGAAATAAAAGTCAGAGTAAATGCAAGAATCACTTTTTTTTTTTCATTTTACTATCCATCTAGTCCTAACTTTTTCTGATTTGTTGTATAATATCCATGTGATTTTGAGTCTCCTGAATTGCTTCATGATTGATTAATGTGCAACTTGTCATGCTCACAGTGGTGAGAATGATAACTGGAGTGTGTAATAAATCCAAACCAGCAGACGATAACTTCTACAGAAACCTTTCAGGAAAGGGAATGCACTCTAAAACAATACTTGGCACGTATTTGGACCAACATGCGTTTATTACCTTGGTAAGTTGACTTAAACTTATTATATTCCTAATGCGTTACAAGCTGAGCCAGTCAGTGAGCGGTAGCCATCACTTAAAACTCGCCCATCCCGCTGCCTGTAAGCTCACGATTAGTCCCAACCTTTTGTTCTTTTTGGTTTATTAGTGTATAAGAAATAGTTTTAGCTTAACAAGGAAATATGTTATTCATACAGAGGTGGTTGTACTGTAGCTCAGTCTTTCAATGGGACGCTGCTAGTTCAGTCCTCAACTTCCCCAGTCCCATGCTGGGGAGTATATTCAGGAAAGATAATGAACCCCGCATTGCTCTAAATATGCTTCCCCCTAGTAAGTGACTGGGGACAAAAGCATCTGCTGAATCCGTGTTATTAAAAGGAACTTCAGGCATTTGGACAGGAGTTAGTAACATAAACACTAACATGTACATCACATTCCTGAGAAAGGAAAAAGAAGTGGGCCCAGTGTTGATCCTTGAAGGACGCCTCTGACAGCACTAGAAAGTTCTTGGGATCATGTGATGCTAACTGGCCATCACCATAACAACCAAGCAACCACCCTCTGCTGATGAAAGGCCACGTGGTTTAACCGGAAGCTTCCAGAGCTTCATACTGTAACATTTAATGTCAAAAGTGAGCCCTCGCGGTTATTCTTAACATCAACAAAGTAAGAAGACTCGTGTGGGTGCAGTATATCTTTAGTAAATAATGCATAGGCGTTGTGAATAAAAGCAGCATGTGTAGATGTGCAGCAATATTTCCATCTGAAATGTGGAGTGCAAAGTTGTTGATTCATAAAGAATAACCAAAAGCAAGTGTTTTAAATTCTTATTGAAATGCTTTGATCTTGCTTGCATGACTTCTGCTGCAGTTCTGCTTCTCAACTCCCGTGAACCCACGACGCTTTGATGTGCTCATTGTTGATCAGCCAGTTCAAAAGCACAAGCAACAATGGATACTCGGTGCACACACGAAGCGTTGCTCCACGGAGCTGCTCTGGTTGACCTCTTTCACCTCTGGCACATTCACCTGACTGGGAGATGTAACTGAACGGGGATCAACACCGGACTCTCTGCTCTCAGCTGATGAATTAGTGATCACCTGAACAGGATCCTCTGTCACCCACGAGTGATCCGATATGAAACGGCATCTTACTGATCAGGAAGCAAGCTGCCATCCAAGTGCTGAACCCTGCAGCTCTAAACCTGTTATGTAACCTCAAAGTAAGACTGATTTTTCCCTCCATACCTACAACCAGGACCCAGACAGAGGAGCATTCCTGCCAGCAACTGCAACTTTTTTGATTTCAGACCCATTCATTCGATTGTATGCACATGCATAGATACAGAGGCAACAATAGCTTTCGTGAGCCTCTGTTGCCTGGTAACCACTGAGCTCAAACAAATAACTTCCTTATGAAACAATTATTAACTCAGTAATCTGACCGACTGGATCATAAACGGGTTTAATGGTACACTGTTTGGAAAATGCCCTACATAAATCCACCTACTCACACAGAAAAATCTGCTTTGCTTCTGTTTTCCGTTGCACATCTTAAATGTTGTTTGTCCTTTAACGTTTCATTAGGACCAATTAAAATGCTGCAGATGTAGCAACCTTTTAATGAGTCCTAATGTTAAGCTTCCACGAGTTTAACAACTAAATATACCCCAAAAAAATGTTTGATTCGTTTTCTTCAAACTTTTTTTTTTCTTGCTGATATGTTGTTTTTGGAGAAATATCAGACAAAATCCAATTATATAGAACAAAGTTTATGTCAAGAGTAATTTTCAGGTTATATATATTATTAAAACAAAACAGGACTTTTATTTTTCAAAGGATGCAGAATGTGTCAGGGTAGAATAAAAAGTTGACAGTTTTATTATTGTATTTTTACCGTTTTTGTCATAATGATGATATTCAGTCTTTCATTTATATTTGTTCAAATGGAGGTAGAGAAGTGCATATCTGAGCTGCAATGAGTAGTCCATAAAATTAATCCAATAATCAAACTCAACTGATTCATTATTTCCATCAAGCTCCATGTAAGTTTATAAAACCATCACAATAAGAAGACCTCAGGTGAATATCATTAAGCCTTTGGTGAGAGAAAACACAGTGTTTCATCTTTGGCTCTTGATTTTAACTGTCAACTTCCACTCAGATGTATCAATAATCTAAAGTTTTAGGCCTTGAACACAGACATGCGTCTCCTTCAGTGTTTGAAGACATTCACTGCTTCAGATACATTCCTAAAACAAGCCCAAAAGAATTCACCGTGTTGCTGCGTTAAAGGCGGCTGGTAGAAGCTCCATGGTGGGGGGGGGAAATTTTAGATTTTAGGGTAAGCAGAAATAAAAGGCAGCTACTCCGGTGTTTATCGTTTAAAGTGCAGCATCTAAATTGTGAGGTTTGCTGTAGTTGTAATCATCTGCAAACCAAACTGTGTACATGTACACAACGGCTGTCCATAAATGCCGTTTTCATGAATCTGTAATCTTGTATTTTATCCAGGACTTTTCTCTTCCACACATTCACCAGGTTAGTGGCTCAGCTGGCAGAGTTTTATTTTTGGTTTCTCAGCCCGTCTGTACGTTGTTTTGAGACGCTGAAGCCAGCGTTGCTCCCAGTGGAAGGCCAGGACCTTTAATGGCAGCGCCGCCACGCCGGTGCTCTAAAGAGGTTAGTTCAGACCAGGGGTGGGCAAATCCAGTCCTCATGGGCCAGGGTCCTGCTTCAGCACACAGAATTCAATGAATTGGGTCGTTAACGGTCTTGTGTAGACCTTGATGACAAGCTGACGGTGATCCATTCATTAGAATCAAGTGTGTTGTGGCTGGAAAACATTTAAGACATGCAGGACAGCAGCCCTCCGGGACTCGGACCGGAAATTAAGTCCATGGGGAAATATCAGTTGCATTAATTTAAAAGCTGTCAGGAAAGATAGATCATCAATTCTGATTTAATTTATTAATAACCAGTCATTTTTTTTTTTTAAAGTATAATCAATCATTGAGATACATTTCAGTATATAAAGTAGGTCAGAATTAGCCAGTTCCTCTAAATAAGATCATTAAAGTACATCTTCAACATACAGATATTTGCGTGCTAAAACCTTTGTCGGACTTCTTCCTGAATGCATTTTGTCAGAATAGAAACTGAACTGACCGTGAAATCTCAAAAGCTTGTTTGAATACATAGTAGGCGGTAAACTGAACTTTATGAGTTTCATAAAGGCAACAATGTCTCTTTTATGAGGCCTGAAAGGAAGCAGAGAGGCACACAGCTCTGCTTTGGTGTGGTCATTTTTATCATGAAGCACCTATGCAAATAAAGAGACTGTGCCCTTTGCAGAAACTCTGATCAGACTCTTATCTGAACCATGTGATGTTTGGCACCTGGCACGCACAACACTGAGGTTCAAACACAGAATATTGGTGTAATGTTTTATTATGGTTGAGATGTTGAAGCTCTTCATTTAGCACATTAAAACGTAGTTTGCGGTGCTGGTACCCCGGTGGGCGTAATGGTAACTATCTGCACAGACACCAACACGGCTTCTATGAGCAACCATCTCATGCAAACTGCTGGCTTTTGCTTTCCCTGCTTCTTTAACGTTGCTTTCCCCAGATTTCAGATTATCGCTGTCAAGATCGAGCAAGATCGGCAGGTTGCTTTAATACAAACAGCATTTGCATAGTTTTTGTTGAGTTTCCATCAAGCAGTTTCTGCAGAACAAAGTAACCAAGAGGCACTTTCAGGCCCTGTTAAGTAACAGATGATAGCAGTACAATATGTACACATATTTCCTTTGGTTTGACTTCAGTGTGACCTTTGAGACAAAAACATGTGTTGACATAAAGGAGGCCCCCCTCCACAGTTCTTTTTAATAAGTTACCATGTATTCTGTTATGTTTGGGTGAGCCGCTCAGCAAAGCCTCAGAGATCACAGCCGGTAAAGAGAACCGCTTTGGGAAATGGCTAACCAGCAGCAGCGTCTGTTTGAGCTGCAGAGACTGAGGCAGCGAGGAGGCAGCGAGGACGCCGAGGCCCCTGCTGCCCTCATAATGGGGCCGGAGGCTCAGCAGATCTCAGGTTTCCTCGTTCGTGCCAGACTCCCTGACGACTCCGCTGCAGCGCAGCTGATGAAGACTCTGGTGCTCCTAATGAACACTGATTTGCATCTGTTGCGCTGTTGATGCTTTCTGTCAGTGTTTGATTTGTGGTCATTTCTGGGAAGTCGCCGGAGGCTGAAGTCCAACAGTGTGACATCCATTAACGCTTCCCCGACTGAACCTCTGACAGTCTTACATTCAGAAAGGGTTTCAGACAGTCTGAGCAGCTGGTGGTGGCGCAGACACGTCAATGGCAGGGGTCGAGGTGAAGAGTTAAACACATCTACAACACGTAGTTTGGAGTAAATGGCTTCTAACGTGTCCCGCTGTCACAAATTGAGTTGATGTCAGTAAAGTGGCAGAAAAGGATTTTCACATCAATTCAAATAAAACAATAAAGAAAGAATCAGCAACTTTGCAGTTTTCTGCAGTCCAAAGCTGAAGCCCTCTAATCCAAATAAAACCTCCACAAGTGTCTATTTTCCTGTTGACATAACATGAGAAAAGACAGCGAGCACATACGTGAAACTAAAACCATCACGTACTCGTTTTTATTTCCAGATTTCACATTGGTGAATGACTGTCAGGATACCAAAGATTATGTCTTTTAGTAATCATTTAATCATGCAAAAACCATGACGTTTTCATTTCATTACTATAAAACATAGACAATAAACAGAAACAGTTCTTGATACAGTTTTCTCTGAATATTTTTCTTTTGTCGTCATCTAACTTGTTTTTTACCCTGACGTCCTTAAATGTTTCGTCTCTCTGCCAGAAGGTCCCCCAGGTTTGATTTAAACATGAAGTTAGGCAGCTCATTCTTGCATTTTAAGAGCTGACATTATCAAATGTTTTGTATGTTTTTCAGCCACTGTTGACGGTTAAACCTCGGTACTTTCCAACGTTGATGAAGGTTTTGGGTCTTTAGTGACACCACCAGCAACGCTGCGCACACGTCTGATGAAGTCTGCCTTTAGATGTCTTACCTTGTCGATGAAGAACTACCAGAAGGAGATTCTCTCAGACATGAAACTGTCCCACCATGCTAAAAAAAAAAAAAAAAAAAAAAAGTCTCTTTCTCTTCTACTTTAGACGTTCTTTTTTAATCCTTCTAATTCTTCTCCTCAGGTGACTGTGAACAGGTGCAGCATCTCTCTACATCTGCCTCTCCTTCCAGCCTCGTTCTTCAGTCCCCCACCAAAGCACACACCCTCCTCAAACACACACACACACCTAAAGCCCGCCCAGCTGAGGGCACGACCAAGTGTTTCAACCATGTGATTGAAGGGAGGCCTCACTTCAGCAGAGTCCACATCAAGATCACTCGCATCGGGGTTGATGGGAACTTCAGAAATGAGCAAAGTTACAAACTGCAAATAAAGTCCTTTAATCAGCATCTCTTTAAAAGCAGGTATTGTTTTACGCTGGCATTTGGGTGCAGGATAAAGTCATCTTTGTGTGTGAATTTTCCTGCTACACAATGACTATAAAGTGCAGGATTGAGGCAGAGAGAGACAGGGCTGTTTTGCATGAGCTTGTGTAAAATCACAGACAGGGATCGGATGCTCACTTTGGAGGTTTGGTTGCCATTCAAATGATCTGAAATTAAGCCGCCTGTGGCTGAGAGACACCACTGCTGCTGCTTCTGGGATTTACTGACAGCTTTTTCTCATTTCTGGCTGACTCAGTGTTCACAATGTCCCATAAAGAGTTGTTTCAATGCTGCAGAGACGAGCGTATTTCACATTTTTACGAATCAGTTTAATGGATTCAAACCTTTTTAGATTGTAACCCCTTGACCTGCATCTTAAATATATTAGTTCACATGAACTCCTTTGTATCAATAATCTAATTATGAAAAATACTTTAACTAGGATGCTTTATAACTCACTTTAATGTGCTTACAATAAAATAATCACTTTCTCCGGGGACATCTGCTGGATTGGTCTGCTGTATAAACAGAAAATGGATGGTAATGCAGCAAACCCCAGCTGTGATCTGAAACGTGCCAGATTTGATATCAACTTCTAACATCAGAGCAACGATGTCAGAGTATGACAACAGGACAGACTGCACATCAGTTTTAATGTCTTGTTTCTGGACAGGGAATCTGCCTGCAGGATTTAGATTCGTCACGATGTGTTTCAGTGAGTGGTAAACTGAAGGTGATCATGTAATACGCGATGGCTTTAGCCAAAAATGAAAACAGAAAACTCCCGTCGAAAAGAAAAGGACAGTAACTGTAAATGCATTTGACATCTTGCCAGAAAAACAAGAACAAAACTCCTGTTGGAAACAGTTAACATGAACACCTTTTTAAAACGTCTGTTAATGGAAGAAAGAAAACAAACTTCTTCTGTCTCTTTCTCATTTAGCCGGATGTGCTCATGGAGGATACATACCTACCGCTTTAACAAGATGCAATAAAAGTGTGACAAAAAAAATAAAAACAAAATGAAACAGGAAGGAGTCATATAAAGTGTTCAGGACGCCTGGGTCACTCTGGTGACCCCGACGCTTGGTCTCCCGTCTCTTCCAGGGTGCCTGCATCCCTATGAGATGTGGTGTCCCCTGCAGCTGGGGGGCCTGTGTGGCGGAGTGGCCCCTCCCTGAGGGTCCTTTCTGATCTGTGACCTCTGGGGCTGCTGGTGTGCTGGTCTGGGTTCTGGTTTTCAGACGGCGCTGCTGGGCTCATTGTCTCGGTTGGGTTAGTGGCTGAGTGCTGGCTGGGCTGAGTGGTTCCTGTTGGGCCTGAGCTCTGGTGTGGATGGGGGGGGGTGTATTAAACATCACAACACAAACCTCAACACGTTCATTTATTCAGTCTACAGCCCGCCACACAAACACCACAGGCATCAGCATTTGAAACAAGACATCACTGTCTTGTGTCTTTGTCTTTTCATGTTTTACTGTTGGTGATTTTAGTCCTCTGACAGAATCAGGGTTTCAGGTGCTGATAAGATATGTCAGATCAGACTGTCAAAGAGGACTGGTGATGGACACGTTCACTGTCCATCAAACATGCACACAAGAAAACCAACATCTGCTGCAAGATCAAATTGCATATGTTATGGTTTTTTCCATTTTTTGCTCAAACCATTAATATATATGAAGACGGACTGCACTTTTCTGTTCCCTCTGGTTGAGATCATTTACAGTTATGATCACAGAAATTGTCAGCTTCTGGTGGACAAAATAAGTGCTTTACAAATCTCACAAGTGTCTGTTTTTCATGGAGTCGAGGTTTGTTCATTGTTTGGTCTAAGAATTACCACGAATCCAACCTGATAATGCTTTTTCAAAGGTTTTTTCAAATTATGGCATCAACCATAAACAGATATCTAGTCAGATGTTAAAGAAGAAAGTAAAAAACTATAGAAAAATTAATGATCAGCCATTTCTTGTAAATTTGCCAAATTTACCCAAAGAAGAGAAAATAAGTTAAAAAAAAAATCATGAGACTGGAAGATTATTAACCAGATTTTATTCTGCTGTCAGTATGCTTTTAAGGTTTGGGCAGTTTATGCACCTAATTCATAATAAATAAGAAAAAAATACAGCAAGGCAGTTGCCTATTACTTTTCTTAAACCTTTAAATCTGACAACAGGATTTTTTTTTTTTCTGGTTTTAATAGATTAGGCACTCAAGACACATAACTTTCACAGTTCTAGATATTAAAGTAAACATCAGAGTTTCTACCAGTTCAAAACTAAGATGCAGATTTGAACTACAGGAAACAATGCATCTTTTTCACTGTTTTGTTCAAAGAAAAACTTTCGGTGCTGAGAAATATAATCTGAAATAGTGAAACAGGGCTTTTTTTTTTTTTTAAGTTTGATATTACGAAGATGATATTTGGACGCCAAGATTTTTCTATTCATGTCAAAAATAGTTTTTTTTTTTTAGACAACAGTATGAACTTTACCATTTAAATAGTGCATAAGGTAAGTTTACCTGATCCCACTGTCACATAGTCGCCCTCCAGCGACAGATTTGAATCACTGCATTGCCTCTATTGACCAATCAGACACAGCGTTCAGTATTCTCAACCGTCATTGGTCCCTCATTATGACCAATCCAACATCGCCTCATTTCATTGGTCGTGTTTCTCTTAACGTGTCATGAACAACAGTAAAATCCGGATGGTGACAGCAAAAAATCTTGGAAATAAATATTCTAACTAAATGAAGCGTTGAAATATTAGAAATACTATTAGAAGTTTGAAAAGGTCAAGTAACAATGGAGGTAAGCCAAGACACACTCTCTCTGACTGCGGTAATAATAAGCCTGCCGGCTAACATTAACCAGCTGTTATTCAAAGTCCAGTTAAGAGAATCAACTCTTTTTCTTCAGTTTTAGTCTGCATATAGCTCATAATTTCTCCTCGGTTTAGATTTAATTCTGTTGTGTGTTATCGTGGAAGCTGTTAACCTTCGTTTTTGTGCACGTTGTGCTAAAAAAAAAAAGCAGTGGGAGAAAAGTGAAACATGAATGTTTGGACTGTTTTTCTCTCTTCGACAGAATATTCAAAATCTTCCCATCGACATACACACCAGCAAGCTGTTAGGTATGAAGGAGTGAGCTTGAACATGTTCGTGGATGTGCTGTTGCCATGTTGAAGCCCCGCATGTTGACTCGGTGATATTATCGATGATATTAAACTGTCCTGTGTGACTGCAGACTGGCTGCTGGACCGACGTCACTGTAACGTGAAATGGCAGAGTGCAGTGAAGGAAATCAGGGAGAAGATCAATACTGCCATCCAGGACATGCCAGAGAGCGAGGAGATCAAGCAGCTGCTCTCCGGCTCATGTAGGTACCAGGCTCAGTTTTTAGACTTGTTTTAAGTGTGTGTGTGTTCTGATGAAGCATTTCCTATAATCCGTGAAAAATACATAAAGAAAAAAAATTCAATTTAATTAAGATCGACAATTAAAGAAAAAAAAAAGGTCAGTTTAGATATGACCAGCAGAACCGGGACATAAAACGTAACATGTAACTGTCGTAAAACAGCATCAGCTTTGCTTTACATCTACCAACTTGATGGTTTCCAATAGATCTTCATGCTTTCATTCTAGTTACAAAACCCTAAAATCTCTGAGTTATCTCAACAAAGGAGTAAATGATAAAAGAAAATGAAAGGACCAACAAGACTTCTGGGGGGCAAAGAAGGTGAGTCAGTACAGGAACGTAAGGAGCTGGAACCAGAAGTAGGTGGATGTGACCATATTGTGAATTTCAACAAACCTATTTCTGGCTGTCTACTTTCATCCCAACCATGAAACACTCACACAAATGTCTAGTTTTTAATGGCTAAACCATGTGATATTCACGCTTTTCACAGAACTTATCTGAAAAAGGTGTTAATTTCAGAGACATTGCGTCTGTAATGCATCACCTTTTCTTAAAACAACACTGTATGTGTTTGGAAACTGCAGAAAGCAGTTTCTGTACTTTTAACAGAGAGACCTTTACCTATTCTTGCTTTGATGTGGAATTTCATCTTAGCAGGTCTTAGCCTCATATGTTTTAATACAGGAATATCTTCATCTGGTGACAGGAATGGACTTCAAACAGGCCAGTTAGACAGCTGGACGCAGTCACATGTATTTCCTTCAGCAGAACACACATATATATTAGGGATGGACCGGTTACCGGTATTACGGTAAAGCACTGTAAAATTTTACGCGATAATGATTACCGTTTATGTTTGACTTCATCTTATTATTGCAGTCGATTACCAGATATGTATGTAATATCAG
The DNA here is from genome assembly GCA_018398805.1 of Hirundichthys speculiger. NCBI lineage: Eukaryota > Metazoa > Chordata > Actinopteri > Beloniformes > Exocoetidae > Hirundichthys > Hirundichthys speculiger. The sequence continues at coordinate 859,769 of JAGFBZ010000983.1, read as the reverse complement.
CCTCATTCAAGTCTGTGAGCGACTCGCAACTGTGTCTGAGTGTCTTGAATGAATTTGTAGCTTGTAACATCGGCATCATAACGTTAGCATGGCGGAAAGTGATGATAGCACGCAGGACATTGAAAAATGACATCGAAAAACCGGAACGATATTTTTCTGATGCAGTTGAAATATTGATTTATTCCATTAACTGATCCGACAACCATAACGCCGGCAGTTAGCGCCACAGCGGTCAAAAACCTTTTGGCCCTTCCGGGTCCAACACCTAACCAATAACAGGCAGCTACCTTTATACCTGACCCTCAGGTAACAACACAGCGACACCCACAGACACACAGAGTGAACTACAATTCAGAACAACATATTTGGCTCCTTTACAACTGTTTCTTTATTTGCACATTTATACGTATTTAAGGTTCAGTTTAAAGTCCAAAGTTTATTTCATTTGAACTTCACTATAATTTTTGTTCCTGATAATTGTTTGCATATTTTGACCTACTATGGTTGTTAAATTGTTTATTTAAATTTGCACCTGACAAATAAGCTTTGTTCCTGTTACTTAATTTTGGTTCATTTAAAATAAAACCTCTTTCTGTGCCAGTTGTTTCTCCGTTTAATGTGAAAGTTTCATTTGGATAAGATTTTAGCTTCTGATGTTTCAACATGACAAGGAAAATCACAAGATTTAGTGAAATTATTTAAATGTATGTTTTTTTTTTAGACATTTGTACAGCAATTAAGAATACCGCGATAATATTATTTGGGGCCACCTAGATCTGTCAGTGAGCGGTTCACGTTTGCAGGGTTCTGTGACATCACAGATTCGGGTCAGCGTAGGATCATCTACTGTCCTTATATTCATCTCTACCAGCCTTCACATACAGCTGCATTTGCCCGACCTGAGAAGCAGGTAGTTTAAAGTTGTAGCACCAGTTTTAAAAGAGACATATTAACCATTACAAATATTATTGTTATTATTGGAGTCTATTTTTCTGTATTTTAAGCAATTAAGCAAAAGTTACCCATTTTTCAGAAAATATGATGCAATATATAAAAGATGAATTTTCCTCGATTGTCTCGAGATGTCTGTTTGTTCGTTCGTTCTCTGTCCTCTTTGCCAGCATAGAAATGAGCATCCTTTGCTGTGTTCTGTGTGTTTCCACTGGCAGATATTCACTACTTTCACTGCTTGAGGATAGTGGAGATACTGAAGGGAACTGAGGCATCATCAAAGAACATCTTTGGCAGATATTCATCTCAGAGGATGAAGGTGAGTAGATCAGATCTATTAGAAGGCTGTCACTCTGAGGAGGTTTTTACGTTTTTAATTTCTGCTGTTGTCACAGGACTGGCAGGAGATTGTTTCCCTGTATGAAGCAGACAATGTCTATCTGGGTAAGTGTGATGCAGAAAGAAATTAAAAAAAACACGTCTATGGTATGGCAGCTACTGTGAACATGATAACACTTATTGTATCAGTTGTGAAAACCAAGATTTTTTCTTCTAAACTGGGGATACAGCAGAATTTGTTGATACTGTTGTTAATTTTCCTGCGCCAGCATCAAACGGTGCAGAGATCCAGCTGAAGACAGAGAATAATTACATCTTTTCAATTCTTTCATTATTTCTTCTGATTTAAATAAAAACTATGGGTGTTTCCAGCGGAGGTGGCCAGCTTGCTGCTTCGGAACGTGAGCTATGAAGGCCCAGCTCTGAGGAAGCAGATCGCCAAAGCTCAGCAGCTGCAGCAGGAGGTCAGCAGGCGGGAGGTGGAGTGTCAGAGCTCAGCAGCAGAGCTGAGGGAGCGCTACTATGCTGCCTGCAAACAGTACGGCATCAAGGTGAGCGCAGGAATGCACACACAAACTCTCCACTGCAGCATCAGCGCTTCTGCATGTTATTTACAGACTGAAAAAGCAGCATCCTGTCGTGTGACTGCTTTGTCTCTGTCAGGGTGAAAATGTGCCACGAGAGCTTCAAGCTCTGGTGAAAGACCTACCAGCAGTTCTGAATGAAGCTGGGAGGGATGCAGCAAAGTTGGAGGAGAAAATCCAGTTTTACTCCGCTTTCACAAACTTTGTGTGTGACTGGTGAGTACATCACCAACATACAGCTCCTTTATAGATCCTCTACATCAGTGGTTCTCAACTGGTGGGTCGCAACTCAAAAGTGGGTCGCAGACCCGTTTTCAGTGGGTCGTGGGCCTTTGCCTGGGGAAGGAAATGCCATTAAAAAAAAAGATTAAAAAAAAAGCGTGTCATACATACTTCCTTAACAGTAGATGGCAATAATGTCCTGTAATGCGAGTTGACACCCGCCAGTTTACGCCTCAGAAAAAGACCTGCAGAGTTTGTTTACTTATGTTGAGCAGGTGAAACACAGATACAACGAAGAATATATGAGATATGGATTTTCTTATCTTGAAGACAAAGGTCAGTGATGGTTATTCAGCTAAAACTATATATTTTGAGTTCTTTTTGAAACTACTGCTCAGTGGTTGCACTATTATTTCATGTTTGTGCATGTTGAGTCTGTTAAAAAAGGCTGAAGTTACTGAAGTGTTTTGGATTTAATTAAAATGCAGCTAATTGAGCATCAAAGGGAATATTTTCCACTTGAAGTAATTTTGGTTATGCTATTTTTGTTTTTGCCATTTTGGTTCACCAATAAACTTATTTTTTTGTGTTGGCATTCTGTGATATTCTATTCTACTATCTCCTGATTCAAACTGCACGATCTTTTCATTCAATAAATTTGAGAAGTTGGAAATTTTCCTTGATTTGGGTCGCGGCTGGTCATTAAGGGTGATGGTGGGTTCTGAAGCCGGACCAGTTGAGAACCACTGGTCTACATCATCTTTCATTCAGACGGCCCGTTTCTAGTCTTTCTGAGCACTCATAAATGCTTTATGTAATCAACATTCATACAGTCCTTTTTTTTCCTGATACAGCGAGTACATTTCTCTTTTACGTACATACAAATGCAGCCGTGAACACACTGGAAGAAATGTGGAGTTCAGTGTCTGACCAAGGACATTTTCCATGCAAAGATTCAAACAACTAATCTCTCCATTGACCAATGTCCCTCTGTTACTCTCCATGAATAAAACCTTGAAACTAAACAGTAATAACTGTATCTAATGCGTTTAACCTCCCATGAGCTCACGTTGTTATTTGTAGGTCTGAACCAGTCCTGCCCATGCTGACGTTTGTCCAGGAGAGGGGGAACACAACATTTTATGAGTGGAAAACAGGGAAAGTCCCCACGGTTGTTGAAAGGCCAGTCGTCGAGGACGCATCTACTGATACCCTCACAGAGGACACGGTTGGTTTTACTGTCTTTGTAGTCGGGATTAATCATGTTTATTATAATCTAAATGAAGCAGGATCCACCTCTTCCTTAAATGTGTAAATTATTTCAGTCTACCCCACGTTTATAACACATTTCTTTTCTAAATCAGGCTCAAACTCATGTTATTGTGGTCAGAAAACAGTGTTTCTTAAACCACAGTTAGACGGTTTTTTACATTGTCTTTTACATTTCCCTTCTTTGTGGCTGTGAAATATTTATGTGCAGTCAGACCCATAATGAGACTCTTCTGATGGACAGCTGCTAAACTGCTGCATTCTTAGTCTGTTTCCATACACGTCTTTCAACATTGTGGGAGATGCCCACACAGATAACTCTTTTTGTTTACACGTCTCTTCTTCCAGTCTTAACTGTCGTAGTGCTTGTTTTTATTTTTTCATCTGAAACATGTTATGTGACGGGTACCAAACGTTAAGTTACTCAGATTCTAACCAGAACTGATCAGGTTCATTGACATCCCCAGAAACTGAAGGACTGTAAGCTTTAATTTTATTTCCTCATGCCAGTGCTGAATATGTAGCTGTTGTTTTTTTTTTTTTAACTGTTTAGTTGCAGAGTTAGTTTGAGTGGCTGATATAATGACTGTTTGGGACTTTGCAGCATCTTTGGTCATACCAGATTGTCAGGTTCTACAAAAGCTCACCTCCCACACAACGGCAGAGACAGACTTCAGTTGAGATCCTCTGCTTGATGGTTTTTTTTCTTTCACATGATGTCTATTGCAAACACAAACAGTTTCCCTGAGCTGTGGGCATTCTCTCTGTTACTGTGCAGCTGTTCATGCTGTTCTCACTCAGTATTGGTTCATTATGGGCATTTTGTGCCAGTTGGATCTAACTGACAAACCAGACCCAGGTGGAACCATGCAGTCATCTTCCTTTAAATCAGGAATTTGCACTGATGTGCTTTTATGTGACTGATCAGTGCTGCTTTGAAGAAACAAAACAAAGGCCTGCTCTGGTTAAGTTTTTCCAAATGTTCATTCAGAGCAGATTTTTTTTTTTTCACATCCTGTACTTGTGCTTTAATAATCTGCTATAGATTGACTGGGGCAACTTTGGCAAAGCAGCAGACGACTTGGGTGTGAACGCAAACATCACAGTTGAGGATGGAGTAGACTGGGGCATCAGTCTGGAGCCGGCAGCAGAGGTAACACACGTGAGGCGATCTGCATTTTCATCACTTTATGTGATTTCTGATTGTTCAATACAGATATTTAAAGATATTAAACAGTTGCTTCAATAATAACATACCAAATGAAGTCATACGTGCTGCATTTCATTATGCATTTTTTTTGCATGTTGGAATGGGGATCAGGCACATACGGAAGAGTATTAGGGCCACTTAAAAAAAAAATAAAAAGAATTCTGAGAAAAAACTCAGAATTCTGACTTTAATCTCAGAATTCTGAGAAAAAAAGTCAGAATTCTGACTTTAATCTCAGAATTCTGAGAAAAAAAGTCAGAATTCTGTCTTTAATCTCAGAATTCTGAGAAAAAAGTCAGAATGTTCATGGGACCCAGGCTCACACATCCAGCCCGGTCCTGGTAGTCATCCAGGCTGGCTTTTATTACCTTTGTTCTTATGTCTATTTTATTTAATAAACTGATTTTTTTTTTTAATTTATTTTTGACTTATTAAAAATCCAGTAGCCCCATAAAGAAGCAGGCCTCGGGCCAGCTAAGAACCAGGAGCCAGGACCTCACACCTCCAGCCCGGTAACCAGAGGTGCACCGGGCTGGAGGTCCTGCTAAGAGCCAGGAGCCAGGACCTCACACCTCCAGCCTGGTAACCAGAGGTGCACCGGGCTGGAGGTCCTGCTAAGACCAGGCTCACCAGGCTCCTGAAGAACCAGGCTACGGTCCCTGGTCCTCCAGACCCCCACCCAGGCACCCGGCTGGCCCAGGGGGAGTGTTATTAAAGTCAGAATTCTGAGTTTTTTCTCAGAATTCTTTTTATTTTTTTTTTTAAGTGGCCCTAATACTCTTCCGTAGGCACACCTTCTAATTCTGTTGTTTTTTTTTTGTTTTTTTTTTCAAAACAGCCAAATTTAAGTAAAACAAGAGATCTAAAGGGAGCTTATATGGACAAACTGAGTCGTGATACCAAAACACAGTACAGTGGTACCTCTACTTACGAACGTTTCCACGTACAAAATGTTCAGGTTACGAAACGCCTCAACGGGAAAATATTGCCTCTTGTTACGAAAGAAATTTCAGGATACGAAAGGGAAAAATAGAGCACGCGCTGCTACTCGCAGCTCCCAGAGTTTACTGAACGTAAACATACTTGTAGCTGCTCTGGTATTGGCTATCAGCTAGCATCTTCCTGGCATCCCTTTAAGATTTTAGAAAAATTCCATGAAGTTTCTGAATTCGTTGAGAAGAATCACCCAGAAAAAGTGTTCACTAGTCGGGCTATCGCTCATTATGATGATGTTTTCCTTGCACATTTTTGAAGGACTGTTAAAAGCCGACAAAAGCAAACGTCCTTGGATCGGTTCTTTACAAAACGTCAGGCAGAAACCACTGCTGAGAGAGAAAAGGTGACGATGATAGCAGTTAAAAGCTAAATGAACATAATTTTTATTCTTGACTTTATTCTTTGTTTTTATTATGTACAACTCTCGTTTTATGTTTATTGTGCTGTAATCTAATGGCAACATGTATTTGGAACAGGTTTTGATGCATTTTTATGATTTATAAAAAATTTATGTCCAAATTTTGGGGGTGCTTGGAACGAATTAGAACATTTACATGGAAAACGCGTCTCTACTTACGAAATCTTCAGGTTACGAAACTACTTCCAGAACCAATTAATTTTGTATGTAGAGGTACCACTCTATTTGGGCAAAAGAAACAAGATAAACACACATGGATCTGTATTCTGGACTGGATTACTCTACTGTGATGCGCTACATCCACTCATTTTTCTTTAACCATGTGAATGTACTTTCTAAAAGATTAGCAGTTTTAGAAGTCTTAAATAATTCCTAGACAGTTTTGCAGTAGCTGTATGAATGAAATCTGCTAATTCAGTGATGTATCAAGGTCCTGTCACCTGCAGGAGTCCAAAACCCTGTTTTTGTCCAGTTATGAAATCAGTGAAGTTCAAAACTTGGGAAGAAAGGGGGGAAAAAAAAAACTACATGTCAATTTAACTTGGTCATAATCAAAGTCTTTTTATCAGTTACATTATCAATTATCAATGTTATGAGTATTTTTCAGCTATCAGTTCCTCTGTTACATTATTATAAATGATGACCATCTGCTATCATTTTTGCACCTTGCTAAAAGGGCAAAAAATGGAATGAGACATGATTTTTGAGATTTGGCCTCCAGTCTGTGTCAAAAGAATGAGATCCTCGAGGCTAAAACCCATACAATACGCATCTTTAGTGCAAACAATTCACTCTGATTCCTCAAAGGTCAACATGTCATGACTTCACAAACACAGGTTCATGTGCTGCTGCAGCGTGGAGGAGACATGGGGGGGGGTGGGGTGGGGGTGGGGGGTTGTGATCGTCACCTTACGTCAACTGTGAGACTTGAATACTGTGACTGGAATTTTAAAAGCAGTTATCAAGCAGGCGTAGCCGCAGTGGGTTAAAACTGAATAGCGAGCTGAAAGTGGTGGACAAATTGTTCCTCCCATCCATAATTTATACCTGCTCCTTCAACTTAAGAATCACGGGGGCCTGCTGGAGACAGACTGGACACGGTTCTGAAATGTTCGAACATACTTTGAAATGCTCACTCTGCTATATTAAGCTGACATCTGGGCCAAGCATTCAGCTGGACGGGGAAAAAAAAGAAAGGATTGCAGTGAAACTGATTTTGATGGAATTTTCAGTGTTTGCTCTCTTTAATTAATTCAGATAAGCTCATTTCAAAAATGATGTGTACTTGAGGAAGGAGTCCTTGAGTCTCTCATGCACAGCTGTAATTAACCTACACCTCTCCCGTCTCCTTCACCAGGATGCCGGTCCAGATGGCATCGACTGGGGTGACAGTGAGGCGGCTCCCATTGAAATCGAAATTGTAGACGCAGGAACAGACTGTGAGTGGTTGCAAAGAATGATCATTTACGCAGAACTGCATAAACACATTCCACACCCGGCTTTTGAGGACTCTGCACGCTAACGACCAGCGTGTCGTCTTCTAGGTCCTGAGGGTGTGGCGAGGGGCGAGGAGGCGCTAAGTATTCTTGAAAACTCCCAGTCACGCAACCAGTTTATCGATGAGCTAATGGAGGTAAAGACAACAAATGACCTTTTATATATGAATAAAATATTCTGTTTTTGTGGGAAAGCATTTAAATCACGATTATCTTGGCCTTGATTTACCATAGAACAAAACCAAAACTAACTCAAAATAGACTGATTGCTGTTTCTTCTACAAAGATGATGGCAGTAGCCTGAACTATATTACTGATGCCCATTTAAAAAAAAAAAAAAAAAAAAAAAGATGACTGTTGTGGGAAAAATATAATGTTTATATTCTTCTATGTCTCTGCAACTGTATCTCTAAGTAAGACTGAAAGGGAAGACTTCCTACATTTTTATAAAGTTAAATTCCATTGCATGAAAGAGGTCAGACAGCAGTCTGCAGATCCTGGTGAAATGGCCCAGAAAAAGCAAACCCACGATGGATTTGAGTGAGACAGAAGAGACGGGGTTGATGCTGGTCTACATACTATGAGTCCTGGAAAACTAGGTGGTTTGTGTTACTGGAGCAGGTGGCTGGAACCAACTATACATGGAGTCGTGTCTCCTGGGGAAGATCATACGTGACTATTAAAACCCCTTAATGCAGCTATTCCCAAACTTCAGAACACCAAGGCCCAATTTGAAATGTTATAAACTCTGCGGCCCACTGAAACCTTTGATCACAGTTGTGATCAACATACAGGACTAGAAGCTACGTTCCAATATTAATGTAAGGGGTCAACAAATAAGGTGACACTTGTCATATTACGTTAAGATGACATAATGTTGTTAATATTTTACAGTAGTTGAAAACATTTTTTTAAAAAAGACAGAATTTAAAACATATTTGTTTAATTTTAATGAGCTCTCACGGCCCACCTGCAGTACAGCGACGGCCCAGCAGGGGGCCGCAGCCCACACTTTGGGAATCACTACCTTAATGGATAAAAAAATAAAATATTCTACCACAGTAACTTTAAGGCACTGTAACATAAGTTTGCTGGAGGCATCATTATGGAACAGTGAGCTGTATACTTCTCTGAAGGAGGAAATTAAAATGGAAATAAATAATTTTGGATGCACAGATACCTCAGGATGGATTTTCTAGTAAAGTCCATACAACTTTTTTCAAATAATACTCTAACAAACAGACAATCAAACTGAACCAACCATATTCTCTTTTTGACAGAGGTAAAAAAATAAAAAAAAATAAATTTATGGGCAATATATATAGTTACAGGTCCATGTTTAAGCAGTCTTGTTGCTGTGGCTACAGTTGCCAGGCTTACGGTTGTCAGTTCTGAGAGAGTTTTTATGCCGAGCAAAATAAAAATGAAAGAATAACTGACCTCCAAATACACTGGTTTCTATAACAGAAAACTTGTGAAGATCTTACTTTCAAAAAGGAAAGAAGAACACTTCTTGTCAAACGTGGAAGACGATCGGCTGTGATTTGAGTCTCTCTGGGACAGAACAAAAACAGATTCATGAAGGAGCTGTGCAGGGAAACCTCTTCTCAATCGTGTCTGAGCTCTCTCTGCCTTGTGGCTACTTCAGCAGAGTAATGAAGTGTGGATAAGTGGGACCGCTGACCTGTTCTGTCATGATCCAAGTAAACATCTGTGGTGAGAGCTGGTGTTTGGAAGAAGGCTGCTACGAAAGCTGAGATCTTCATCATCAAACTACCACCTGAGAAATGTTAAAGTCTCTTCAAAAGTTACATAAGCATTGGATTGAATGACTGACCCAAAACCTCTTACATAATAGGTTCAATGTCTGGGGTAGTTTATTTGTTTTAAGTTCACATCTTCTGCAAAGTAACATTAGATTCAATCCACTGCCTCTGTGGTAACCAGTGAGGACAGGCTCTCACACTTGTTCACACTTTCTGTGATATTAATTAATGAACTGAGATGGATTCTGGTGGACGTTTTAAAACGTCATGCTTTTCCATCCTCCAGTGACGGGTCGAACTGTTGACCACTGACATACGAGGTTGGATCATTTGCTGAATGGGCAGTAACCAGGTGTCCTGTGACATTTATTTGAATGGCGAGTTGAACCACTGACTGTGTTTGCAGCTGGAGGTGTTCCTAACCCAGCGCATCAGTGAGATGGGCGAGGAGAGCGACGTGGTGGCCATGAGCCAGTTCCAGCTGGCCCCCTCTGTCATCCAGAACCAGACCCGCGAACATGCCCGAGAGATGCTGTCGGAGGTGCAGGACCTCCTGGGACGGCTCACCTCTCTCCGGATGCAGCACCTGTTCATGATCCAGGCGTCGCCACGGTACGGCGATGGTCTCGGCGTGCAGACCTTTCTGCAGGCGCTTCATGATGGTTCTGTCTCCGGTGTCAACACGGATGTTTTTAAATCAGTTACTGTGAAATTCTTTAAACAAAGAAAAAAAAATGGTTACCTTATTCTGTTTATTTAGACCACTATTTATAATATCTCTTTTAATATCTCACATTATAAATTTTGTTTAACTCCACCTTTAACAGAAATGTATTTTAAAGGTCAAATTAAATTAAAAACAAACAAACAAAAGAAAACAGGTTACGGTGGGACTTGGTGGTGGTGGGGGGGGGGGTAAAAAAAATAGATTTGAAAATAAAAGGTTTGGACTGAAATTATGTCAAATCAAAGAAAGATGGTAAATTAATTTAGTTTTCTTTAAAGGCATTTTGGCAAATATTTCTCATTTCACCCTAAAGGTTTAAAACGAATATTGCATTTGACTGTTTTTACGTCATGTGCTTGCCAAAAAAAAAAAAAAAAAGTTAGACCCCACCTTTTTAGTTATTCCCCTATTTTTTTTTGTCAAACATAGTGTTAGTTGGTGTATTATTTATTTTTCTTAACTGAAACACGTCTGTTTTGAAATTTGTTCTTCAAGATTCACATCTTTGAGACAGAAATATTTCTCTTCTAAAACCACCATTCTCTAATTTTAGTTGATGCTGAGATTTATTTTCTAACCAAGGAACCTTTTTGTCAACAGTCTTGTTTATCGATGTATGCACTTCATAAAACTGTTTCCTTCCTCTGTAAGTCGAAAATATACAGTGAAGCAAGTCCTTAGATTTACATACAAATACAACGGATCAGATAAATTTAATTCATCATGAATCATTTTGTTAGCTTTTACACAAGGATCAGATTCTGTGCTTTAATAACCGTAGACCAGACTGCATCTGATCTACTGTAGCATTTCCTCGTTCTTCTTCATGTGAAATGTGTTTGTGCATGTGTGTGTGTGTGTGTGTGTGTTCAGGTATGTGGAGCGCGTGTCAGAGGTGTTGAGACAGAAGATGAAGCAGGCAGACATTCTGGTGCTGAAAGCTGCCACGATGGCTGAGAAGAGGCAGGAAGCTCTACAGGATCAGTCCAGGCTGGAGCCTCGTGTTGACCTGCTGGCAGGAGCCACCCGGGAACTCCAGAAACTGGTATTGGATTACTTTTCCATTTATTTATGTTTGCAGGGTTGGTACTTTCCAGATGAGGGGGCTGCACAAAGCATCAAATACTGAAAATCTAAACCCCTGTCATAAGATCTGTGTTAAAATAAATGGAGGGACTTCTGGAAGAGTTATACAAAATAATCTACAGTAAACATGTTTTTTATAGATCTTTTAGTTTTTTAGAAACAATGAGAGCTACTCCTTTTTATTTTGACTGTTCATTGTTATTTGTTCCTACAGATTGAAGCTGACATTTCAAAGAGATACCACAACAGACCTGTCAACCTGATGGGGGTTAATATTTGATGACCTTCACGTCTGTTCTCCAAAATATTTTGTCATAATCTATACAGACAAATAAATAAGAAAAAAACGATATTTAATGTAAATCATCTTCTATCTTGTGGTTTTGTACATTGTAAATTAATGCAAAGCACGTGTGAAACAAGAACTATTTGCCATTTTACAAATTAAACAAATTTTTACAGAGATGTTTTCATGAGCAAACGGCTAAAGTTACTTGTTTTTATATTGTAAGTGATTACACACTACTCAAAAAAAAAAAAAAAATCAATATTCACCTTTTGGGTGAAATGTATGGAAAATGCTAAAAGTCCATGCTACAGTGATGACTAGAAGCATGCCATGGTAATCTCTTCATCTCATATTGAAACAAAAACTACCAACTGTGGTGGATATACCAGAACAGAAAAATGTTCGCAGGGCACTGCTCACATGAAACAGTCATCAGCATGGAATGTGGCCGAAGGACGTCCACTTCTTTCTACGGCTCCTCCAGTGTCTCTGTCTCTGTCGCAACCTGCTGACGACACTCAAAGCTCAGTGGTGACTTCCCTCTGAGAACACCTGAAGCCTCGCAATGGCCAGGTACTGCTGATCAGTTGTTCAGTGTCATCTTGGTATCATGATGTCAAAATGTGAACGGCAGGACTGTTTGAGTACAAATCTTAAAATTGCAAAGACTTTGAAGGTCCCACCATCTACAGACCATAGAATGATCAAGGTCACAACTGGATGCGTTAAAACAGACATGATTCTCTACTGGACATCACTGCACGGGCTCAGAAGCGCTTCCAGAAATCCATGTCTGTTAACACAGTTCACCTAAAATTCCACAAATGCAAGTCAAAGCTGTATCATGCGGAGAAGAAGCCATATGTGAACACGATCCAGAAATGCTGCTGTCTTCAGCTCATCGAACTCATTGAACATGGAAAACTTGTGTGGTCAGATAAACACAATTTTAAATTCCTTTTGGAAAGCATGGACGCTGTGTCCTGCAGACTAAAGACTTTAACCATGTGCAGTGGATGTTGTGTAAGATGACTGTGAGGATATTAAGAACAAATGTAGAGCTCAGTTAAAAAACAAAATGAAAGTGTCCCATTTAAATTTATTTTAAATAGTTGTTGAGATTCTAAATATTTGATCATTTAGAATATTTGAGAGATTCAGAAAACTTCAGAAATGTTACAAACTGTAATCTGAGAACTTGAACTTTTTTTCTGATTCTTCATTATATGTTATAGTCTAAAGAGAATTCTGGGCTCTTTCATGATTTATAGATGAAATATAAATATTATTCACTTTGCTCTTTAAATACAAATTTCTAATGAGAAAATTATAATTTGTACTTTTTTAAAGGATTTTTTAAGGACATGTTTTTAGCACTGCCTGCTGCTACAGTATGTTTTTTTTTCTAACGGGGGTTTTTCAGTCGGCTGATGAAAGCTTACCACTAGAATGTTCTACGCATGCGCCATGTGTACGCGTGTTTTGGTGTCAAGCTGCGCTGCTAGGCGGCTAGCCGGGAGAGCTAGCGATTTTGCAAGTCATGGTGGGCCGTTGAGCGAGGGCGGGCTGGAGAATCCAACAACGGAGAGCACTCCGGAACTTTTAATGAAGCCACACCTGAATACTGGTTTTAGCTGATAGTGGACCTGTGGGCATGAAGGCTCAGTTGCAAAATCTTCATGCGTAAGTATTAAATTAAGAAGTTTTCAATATGTAATCATCTCGTGCGCCGGTACATGGGACTGCAGGGGTTTATGGAATGAACTAATATCAGTAGACGTGATTAAAAGAGTGCTTTTGTTGATTAGTGGCGTGCCTTGTTTATGTTTGAGTTACTTTTAAAAGCAGCTGAACTGTTTATGTAGTTAGCCATAAACTAGCATTCAAAGCTATCGCAATGTTGTGCTGCACTTCCAGTTTAGTATTTTCTTTAAACGACACCCGTCCTCGATTTCTATTGGTCAGTAGCTGCTGGAATCATGTGTCGTCACTGCCGTTGAGAGCAGTGAATGGCCACCTTATCTGTCGCTCACTGTTTCACCACTTGTTGCTAGGGCGATTGCTTGATGCCAGCTACAGCGGAAGTAAAGTAATAAATATAGGCCTGTCACTTTTGCGGGGTAAACATTGATGCGACTTAACATCTTAATGTTGCGACCTAACCCGCAATAGTTCCTTTATGTTGTGTAAAAGGGGCGATTACACTTGTGTGATGGCAGTGGTAGGGTGGCAAAAACACAAAGTAGCTAACCGCTGTGGTCATTAGGACAAAGATAGGCGCAGCTGTGGAGGAGGGAGGGACCCTGCCGACCACCTAACCCTGTTGTCGGTACGCGTGTGCGCCAGTCCAACGAGCGTTCTCGACTCTCATTCACCTTCAGCGGGACCCACCAGAAGTAGTTGTACTGTCAAGGGTGGGGTAATGCCTGAAGCCCTTTGTCTGTCATCTCTGCTTTCCTGAACATCCAAGGATGCAAAGACATTGCGCAGTGCGAACCGACATCACTTCTCCATTCTTGGGAGGATGAAGTGGTTGCAGTGGGCTATCAAGTCCTTTTTTTACCCTATTCTATTAACGTGTGCTTAAAGCGAGCGTAGGTAGGTGAGACATTATGTCGTAGGACTGGAAGCAATGTGATTGCTCTGTGTAGTTTGCAGTAGTGTTGTGTGTAGTTCTGCAATAGTGCAATAAAATGTGATTTCTTACTTTTGTCAGAAATGGGAAGATGAGACCTTTATGAAGATCAAACCCCAGAGACAGGACTCTGAGAAGTGGAAACCTAATCTTGGATCTCACATACCTTGTAAACATTTTGAAAAAATCCTGTTGAAGACCCTCTCATCCCTTTTAAGCACTTTTATGTTCATGTATTTTCTCCTAGCGTTGGTAAAGAAATATTGATCAAAGGTAGTTGGACCCGTTTTCGTTTTTATTTTTTTACTTTCACTTTTTTTCCTTTGTAAAGAAATGCTTTACCTGAAAAAGTACTTCACAGAGGGCCTGATTCAGTTCACCATCCTTCTGAGTCTCATTGGGGTGCGGGTGGACGTTGACACCTATCTAAACAATCAGTTGCCCCCATTAAGAGAGATCATCCTGGGGCCTAGCTCAGCCTACACCCAGACACAGTTTCACAACCTGCGCAACACGCTGGACGGCTATGGAATCCATCCAAAAAGTGTGGACCTCGACCATTTTTTCACCACTCAGCGGCTGCTAAACCAGGTGCGCCAGCTGGACCGCCTCTTTGTGCCTAGTACTGAGCTCAACACCTGGCTAGTGCATCGGGATTCTGATACTGTGGTGTCTGCAAGCAGCCAGTCCAGCCCCAGCATAACCCTGGACAATGGGGCCGGCCTAGAGGACGTTAACAACATTGACGCTACCCCGGCCATGAGGGGAGGAGGTGGAGCACCTGAATCCACGTACAACTTGAATGCAGCTGACAGCACCCTGGGAGCTGTGGCCCCAGAAGGAAACCAGGAGCAGGGCAACAGAGATGGCAATGAAGACCTCACCAAAGAGGTATGACAACATATATATTCACTGCAAATGCCTGGAAGGCATTTGTAAAAGGAGTAAGAGAAGCATCCTCTTTTTGACAGATGCTTGTCCATGAAGACACTCATTTTATTGGATTAAAATAGGACGGTGGCATCAGTTACATGAGTCTGATATTTTTTCCAATTCAATTAGAGAATTTATTTATTTTCCATGAACAAGGCTTCATAAAGGTGTGGCATGATAAAATACAAGTATTCAAAAAAGTCCGAATGCAGTTGAATTGACTATTGCCACTACTTACTATTGTTATTTATGGTCCACACCCCAATTTTTAAATCATTGTCAGATATTTTTAGTCAAACCAATTGAGGCCCAATTCTAACAGCTGCCTGTATCTACTTTCTTTAAGAGCACAGTGAATAGTTACTGCCTTAAACTTAACCCCTAAAAATGGCTCAAAAGAAAAATCTGACAGAAATAGGTTCTTTGCGTTTATGTACTACAATTGATTAATGTTTCCACAAGTAGTTGAACCTAGCTGAGATGCATACAATGGCAAAATTAATGCTGTTGAGTTGGGGGTCGCACACACAGATTTTCTTCTTTATGAGCACATGATAACCACTGTGCCAAAGTGTTTATCTCATGGTTGCATCATCTGATTTGTATTACATGATCTTCCCTTCCAAGATTACCCACTGTAATGAGAAAAAACAGATTTTATAGAAGGTCCTGAGGGCTAGTTGAGATCATTTCAGTCATGTGTAGCCCCAATATGTTAAGTGTGTAAAGTACCATGTTATTCTTGTTGTTGTTTTTTTAACAAATAATTGACTGTGAGATACTCGGATATTAAAATGAACTGATCTGTGTACGGGCTCCTGTTTCAATGTTTCGTTGTGTTTTCCCAGGATATTGACTTGATTGACATCTTATGGCGACAGGACATTGACCTTGGTGCGGGAAGAGAAGTGTTCAACTACAGCAACCGTCAGAAGGAAAGTGAGGAAGAAAAGCCCAACCCGCAGGAGAGCAAAGAAGAGAATGAGGAACAAGAAAGCTGGAGAAACGGTGTAAACTTACAGGGAGCTCAGCCCGTGGATGGGGAGACTGGAGAGAGTATCCCAGAGCAGGTTTGTGACACTAAAAACTCCAAACCCACACTCATCTGCCATTGTTGTGTGTTATGGAAGGAGGTCCATTTAACTGCTTTAAAGCAGCACAAATTAATATTTTTCATGTTAGAATATCAGTTTCAGTTTAATTTGAAGGATCATCCTTAGTTTTAGGAAGCGTTGTCTAGCTGTCGGGGCCTTCTGTGCCAGTTCCAGCAAAAATCAGCATATGTAACTCTGGACTCTGTCCCCGCGTGTTGCTTGCAGAACCATGTCACAAATGAACAGCGCTGTAACTAGCTGACAGAGCTTCAGTGGACATCATGGCAGAGGCAATTAAGAGGCTCAGGAAAGCAATGATGGAAGAGAAAATGAGCGAGTGACCGAGTGCAGCTAGAGTCCCTCAGAACGTGGAAGTCTTCTGGTTTTGAAGCGGTCCTTAGCCCGAGCTCAACTCTCACAGGGAGCATTTCGGAGCGGGGCACTTGCAAGCACTCCCTACTCGGCTGGATTCGTGACAGATTACGAGTTTACTTGAAGGTGTCGAGATCACGTGACAGTTGTGCTGCTGTCTGCTTATTTAAAGATCTCGCCATGTTTTGTTCTTTCGAGAGTTATACATTTTAAAAGGGTGATGTTTTCAAATGTGCGTTTCAACTTATGCGTTGACCCTCTTTTCATACGGGGTTCAGGTCTCATCTAAAATCTCTGAATGGTTCACACTGAGCCTCTGCGGGTTAATGTAATGCCAACGTACGAGTTGGAGCCCACTTGTGGTGTTTTTATTTTGAAAATTCAGCCGATTCGCTGTGACATTTTTATGCCTGTGCCCAAGCGCCAAAATGGACTGGAAACGTATCTGTGGCAGAGCAGAGCGGACGGTTGATTCTGGGGGACTTCTGGACTATGGCAGGGCGCTTCATGTGTGACCACTCTCCTTGACTTGAATGACTGCGATTCACAACAGCTGGCATAGTGCTGCCATTACACGCCCGGTCTGCGGGGCTTGAGCTTATGAGATCAACCAGAGTTATCTTGGACAACGTCATAAAGGCGACTTAAGCCTGGAACTTATAAGGCCCCCCTGAGCTAAAATGACAAGAGTTCCTTTGTTCTGCTTTTAAAAAACATACAGAAAAATAAATGGCAGCTTCAAATCGTCACACTAATAATGAAAGAGCCTCTTTTATCACTATTTATATATGTGGAGACATTTTCATTTAGTTTCCATTTCACGAGTTGCTTGAAGTATCACAGAGTGAAAATTTGTGCACATTTGCAAAATCATCTTAGTCAAATCATCTGACTTCAGTCCAGCACATGTTGTTACTTACATTTAGTTTAAAGTTTTAGACTTTTAGATGTGCTCCTTAATCACATGCACAGATCATTTCTAAAATTCTGGAAATGAATAATAACAGCACCAAATCTGTTTGACTTTAATAGTTCCAGTGTCACACTGGGACTATTAAAGTCAAACAGATTTGGTGATGTTACCAGGCTCAGTATGTTTGATCCATAAAGTTTAAAGAAAAATTACAAAGTGTGTTTATACAGTTATCTACCCATCGAGTGACTAAGATATGATAAACATAAGATCGATAATATTTAATTGACAATTCAAGAGTCTTGCTACCATGGTGCTCTGTTTCTTCTACCTTGTGCTAGCCAGTTGTCTGTTATACACAAGAATGTTGATAAAGTTTGAGTTAATATGCTGACTGACTCCTGCTCATCTACTCATCCAGCATATTTCTGTTCATTTGTTCAGTCAGTTGTAAATAGTGCTGGGCGGTATGACCATAAATTTATATCATGGTATATTTCAAAATTATATCGTTTTCACAGTATATCACGGTATTTTTTTTTTGAAGGCACAACTGGGTGTTAACCACATTTTCTAACCATTTAGAGAGGAATTGCTGCAGTAAATTGTCTTAGAATGACCTATTTTACTGTCAGGAGGAGTGAACATTGTAGAAAAACATTCATATCTACACTAGTATTAATACAGGTTTGCATGGCCTCACAAAATGATACTATTTAAAAAGAGGTGGCACTCGTGATTCTGATTAAGTGAAGGAATCAGAATGATGATAGTTGCAGTTAAAATACAAAACTCTTTTATTTTTCTAATTTTGCAAACAACTTGAAAAAACATATTTTGTGAAAAATCAACATTAATTACACAACGTAAACAACGTTCTAAAGTTGTAGCCGCGGGAGGCAACACCAGCCTGGTGTAGCCTCCTGCGGCTACAAGCTTTTTTCTCGGTAACATTTGCAGATTATTGTAGTTTGTTGGACGTCGTCTTTTTTAAATCCAAAGAACTTCCACACGACAGACACGGCTCCTCGTTTAGGAAGAAGTTCCTCAGTCTCATGTTGTTGTTCTGGAGCTTCCACTTCGGGACTTTCACTGTCCTGAACTAGTAGCGTGTTGTACCTCCAGTGTAACTGCAAAACAGTCCCCTGTCAAACAATGTTCTGCGGCACTTACGTTCCGCCGTGCGACGTTCCCAACGTTGTGTACGCTACAGTACATACTCACCGGTATTACGGTATATGAAAAATTCATATCATAAGAAAAATAAACAGCGGTATTCGGTATGAACCGGTATACCGCCCAGTACTAGTTGTACATTTTAATTATGCCAGGATACTCTTATCTCTGCATGGCATCACATTAATACTTTTTAGAAGCTTGTTAAAAAAGATGTTATCCTACTGAACAATACTACATACACCATTTAATTCCAAAGGGGAATATTTCCTAATTTCCACCATTTTAATCCATGGAAAGTACCTGGAAAGTTAGCAGAAATTTGCCAAATAAAAATCCGCCTCTTTAAAACCTGAGATTATCATCTCTCTTCACTCCAGTGCTCTTAGAGGGAGACATGTTTTTTTGCATTGATATGGATGTCATTTTGACTTGTCCTTCCCACTTAAACAGTAGCTTGTGTTACACACACATCACGCTGTCGTGAAAACCTTTTTGTTATGCTTCTGTTGCTCAGCTTTTCTTGTTATCTTTGAAACTAACAGAGGTGGTTTAGCCATGTCTTTGTGTGTGCTTACAAATAGCATATCAGCCTTGGGGAATCAGTGGCCTCTTCTGTATCTTTACTGCAGGAGCTGTTGGTAGAAGTCTTTCTGTAAGGAACATATTGAGTTGCTGTCCTTGATGACTATCCGGCTGCGTTGCACCATCAGCTGTGAATCACAGCCACTTCAGTCAGTGAGAGTGGTGTGACCAGAAGTGCTGTGGCACAGGTTAGAAGCGAACGTCCGTTCTGCTCAGCTGAAGATGCGTGGCAAGTCTATTTTGGTGTTTAGCTGTGGCTATACTGCTTCAGTTTTTCACATGGCAAACTCGAGCTGGCAGGAAGTCGGACACAAAAATGGGACAGAGAATCCCGTGGATTTTCAAAACAAAATAAAGCACAATGAGCAGACTCAGGCTTCTACAGCAACATTACGTTATCAACAGTGGTGGAAGATCAATCAAATCAGAGGGTCTTGGATGAGATCTCCAACCATAAACAAGGACTAGGCCGTTACAGAAAGCAAAAATCGATATACAGTGGTACCTCTACTTACGAAATTAATTGGTTCTGGAAGTTGTTTCATAACCTGAAACTTTCGTAAGTAGTGATGCGTTTTCCATGTAAATGCCCTAATCTGTTCCAAGCCCCCCAAAATTCGGACATAATTTTTTAAAAACCTGTAAGAAATACATGTTAGAACTAGAAAAGCACTCAGAGAGCACAGATTTCCACCGAGCGCAACATTTATCGAAAAATTGAAAATGATCCAGAATCCAGGATTTCTTCCGGATCACACCCAAAATGAAATCAATTCTTTCTTTTCACATTTCTGACAACTCCTGAAAATTTAATCAAATCCATCCATAACTTTTTGAGTTATCTTGAACACAGACAGACAGACAAACATAAAAGCTGGCAAAAACATAACCTCCTTGGGAGGTAAAAATTGTTTGTTTACCTGGTTGCTGGGTTACGCTCATACAGACAAGGGGCCCTCCTAGCCAATGGGATGCCAGGAAGATGCTAAGCGATAGCCAATGGCATGCCAGGAAGATGCTACGCGATAGCCAACGGTAGAGCAGCTTGGACGCACTGCTTTCAAACCGAGATACAGAGCCGACAGCTATGTTTACGTTCAGTAAACTCTGGGAGCTGCGAGTAGCAGCGCTACTGGATTTATGACTTTCCTATCCTGAAATTTCTTTCATAACAAGAGGCAATATTTTCCCGTTGAGGCGTTTCGTAACCTGAAAATTTCGTATGTAGAGACGTTCGTAAGTAGAGGTACCACTGTACTTGTAAATATCAGTAAAATATTGCATACATAAACAGCTCCCTGGGGCACTCCCTGGAGGGCCCTTATAACATTTTACTTTGAATGTGTCCAATATTTGGATGTTGTTTGATATTTTTTGCCAAAAAAATCTGAATGCAGCCCTCATAGCACTTTGTTGTGCACACACATGCTTAATGTCAATCAGTTGTAGCAGTGACATTTATTATATTTTTATGACTGTGCATCTTGTAGACTTTAATTATTTTGATGTATTCTTCTTTTTATATCGTAACTCCTAACTTAACCCCAGGAGCTGACGGGAACGACTAAACGAATGCACTGAGACATCAGTGTGTGTCTGTTTAGGACTCTGGTATGAAAGGGAGTTTATTTTAGACATAAGCTTTATAGGAGTGAACTAAGCAGTCCATATGTACCAGTTTGGCTAGTGTGTGTCGTCCGTGCTTTAAAATGGCTCGACTCCTGGTCTCCAACATGGTTTTAATAGAGCTGTGCTTCAGCACATGCATGCACCTGTACATGGACACGGGAGTGTATGCAACATATGGATTACATGCAATACGTGCCGCACGATGAATTGAAAGTTGTTGTATTACATAATTCAGAAATTCAAAATGTTAGTGCTGTATTTGACCAGAACTGTTCAAAAACTTTTTTTTTTGTGATGTTCACCATTATGCTGATTTTTCTGAGAATGCGCATGCTTTAAGGAAATAAAAAGGCATTTAATGGTGGTGTCGGGGTCAAGTGGCAGTGTTGTGCAACGGTGTGATGACAGCTGTATAAGTGGCAATTGTGCTCAAGTATTATTGATAGTGGAGTAATGTGAGAACATGCCAGCAGGAATCAGGAGGGAGGGTCAGTCATGCCCGGGCATGCCCCAGCGAAGCTCAGTCGACCCTAAAAGACAGACCTGGATCTGGCAGTAGGACTATAAGAATAGTAAATGTTGTCATCTATAATAATATTGTTTAAAATTAACAGACAAATACTAAACAAACCAAATATCTGGAGTTCAAGCTAAATCCTTTGAGAGAGCAAGGCATGGGCGATGTCACTGTGAGGAGGGAATCAGTAGAGCAGCAGGAGATGCACAGCAGGGACCAGTTTCACAAAGAAGTTTCAACTAACACAAAGTTTTCAGTCTCAAAGCAGAGTTTAGAGTTGGCTCTGAGAACTCTGAGTTACCGCAACTATGCAAAGACATCATCAGTGGAGCTTCCTTATGGTGATGCACCTCGACAACGCCAAGTAAACAGAAGAGATCCTCCTACTTTTCTTCATGGAATCGCTTTTATTGCAGTCAGATGGTGACACCCCCCGCCCCCCCATTGTGGCATGGGGGGGTAGTTTTGGATCATGTGTGAGCCAAGTCACTTTTCTCACAACTCTGCACTGTTTCCTCTCTAATAGGTTATGTTAACACCCCCCTCATTATGGAAAACATTGACATTTGCAAATAAGTAAATGGTAGATAAAATAAAATAACAAGGTATTTTGTATGAAGTACAGTATTAGATATATTTGTGATGCATGGAGGGACAAGATCACGCATATCGGTTATGTAACTGCGTAGAAAAACAATAGAGCTGGTGCTCTTACAAAATTCATCAGGGTCTGCCAAGCTTTCTGTTTGGATCCTCGATGTGCTTCACAACGCAAATGCAGACCAGCGCATCAGTTAAAAAACGGACACGTCATTGTACGAACGGCTCCAAAATGCCCATTATAAGATCAATTGTCTGATGGCAGCTTTATGGGGGGGGAGGGGGGGGACTATACCTACTCAAGCAGGTATAGTTCAGTTACCGCAGTAACAGACTCAGACCATTAGTCACATTGGTTTGTGAAACGGGCTGAACTGAACTATCATTCTGATTTAAGTTATCTCGCTTTGTGAAACCGAAAACTCATGTTTCCCTCAAAGTTTAACACATAAACCGCTTTCTGAAATGGGCTCCAGGCAAGTACTTATCCATTACAGAAGATGAAATATATATATATATATATACACACATAAATATATGTGTATATATATGTATATGTGTATATATATATATATATATATATATATATATATATATATGTATATCTATATGTACATATATATATGTATATGTACATAAATATATGTGTATATACATATATATATGTATATACACATATATTTATGTGGTGTGTGTGTGTGTATATATATATATATATGTATATATATATATATATATATATATATATATATATATATATATATATATATATATATATATGTATATGTGTGTATGTATGTATGTATGTGCATGTGTGTACACACATATATACACACATATACATACTTGCATTCGGTTCTCTGTAGCAGACAGTCTCTCTCATGTGCTAATCCATTCCTTTATCCACTTACGTTGTCTTTTTTTTTCTTTTTTAAAAAAAAAATCAAGCACAAACAGTTTGCAGCATTTGTTTCTTCAGCTGGACCATAGTCAAATAATTAACTTGTGTTTTGATTGTAGTTAAACGACATGTGCTTTGTTGATAAAATGTGGTTTTAGAGAGCAGTTGGGCGACCGAGTCACGGTCAGATCATGTTGTTTGTGTCAGACTTTCTGTCAACAATCACAGAATCTGAACCCAAAAATTGCAGGAACAGAAAATCAACACATGTAATTGAGAGCAACAAAAGCTTCTTTTTTCCCTCCTCCTTTGAAAGGAAAGAACATTTGTAAAAGCAGCATTATAACATGTTACAATTAGTGTTTGTGTGTGTTCCAGCTGCCAGGCCTTGGCTCACAGACTTCACTGTCTCTTCAGGAGTGCTTGAGGCTGCTGGAGGCCACGTTCCCTTTTGGAGAAGAAGCTGAGGTGAGAAGATTCAACACGCAGTTGCTGTCAAGTAGTGACTATTATGAAATATTGACGTAAGGCTATTATGGATTTGAGTAACGTCTTAAATGTTTGTTTAGTTTCCAGCCCCAGCTGTTGACCCAGAGATACCAGTTTCCAATGAAGAAGGTCCTTCCACATCTCAGGGCCTCCCTCTGGCAGCACAGCTGCCTGCAGCAGAGCCACAGTTAGACCTGGAGCAGCAGTGGCAAGATATCATGGCCATCATGGAGCTACAGGTAAAGTGGGTTAGTTTGTTCTGAAAGCATCATTGATAGTCATTCTGTGGGAACTGGTAAAGGGCTGGTCCAAAACCAAGGTGAACATGAGTACAAATGGTGGTGTGTGTGTAAAATTGACGCTTTTATGGCAATAATTTTAAATTTTAATTTTTTTTTTTTTTTTCCCATTTGATCTCTTTGTTCAAAGGCCATGGAAGTGAACAACACTGCACTTCATACCAACTTCAGCAATGCAAGTGGCCCAAATGGGACAAGTGAGTCAATCTCTACAGGAAGCTTTGAACTTTCCACGAGCTCAACACCGATAAATGAGGACGTCAGCCTTCACCAGGCCTCCATCCCCAGCTGCAGCCAGGACTTCACCCAGATTTTCAACCCGCAGTTGGACTCTCCAAGCATCACACCCAGAACCAGCATGAGACTGTCCTCCAGCAACTCCTCCAACGTCAACTCCACATTTGGAACCACCAACCTGACGGGGATTTTCCTCCCACCGCACATCAACAGTTCCAGCAACAACGTCACATCGGCCCCGGTTTTACCAGATCCATTCGCCACCCTGCTGGAGGAGTCCATGCTTGATGAAATCAGCCTGCTGGACCTCGCCATGGAGGAGGGCTTCAGCCAGGCACAAGCTTCCCAGTTGGAGGACGAGCTCGACTCAGATTCTGGTCTCTCCTTGGACTCCAGCCACAGCCCGGCGTCTCCAAGCAGTTCTGAGACATCCTGCTCATCTGCAGCGTCTTCCTCCTCAACGTCTGCCACGTTTTCAGAGGAGGGGGCTGTCGGCTACAGCACTGACTCTGAGGTGGCCACTGTGGAGACGGAGGAGGGCGCCGTCGGGGGTTACCAGCCCGAGTATAGCAAACTCTGCCGAATGAGCTACCAGGACTTCTCTCAGTTCCACAGCCTCCCTCAGCTCGACGGCATCAGCCACAATCACACCTACAACCTTCCAATCTCCTCCGCCTTCTCTGAGCACCCAGAACTCCCTCTCTCATCTGGGAAGAAGACGGTCCGTGATAAACACAGCTCAAAGCTTCAGCCTCCTCAGGACCTGCTCGACAAGCACGCAAGTCGCGATGAGCGCCGGGCTCGGTCCATGAAAATACCCTTCTCCAACGAAAAGATCATCAATCTGCCAGTTGAAGAATTCAACGAGCTCCTAGCCAAGCACCACCTGAGCGAAGCCCAGCTCGCCCTCATCCGCGACATCCGCAGGCGTGGCAAGAACAAGATGGCGGCCCAGAACTGTCGCAAGCGCAAGCTGGACGCCATCATCAACCTGGAGCAGGGCGTCCAAGACCTGAGGCGCGACAAGGCCCCGCCTGCTGAAGGAGAAGATGGAGTTCATCCGCTCCATCCGGCAGATGAAGCAGAAGATGCAGAGCCTGTACCAGGAGGTGTTCACTCAGCTGCGGGACGAGGAGGGCCGGCCCTATCCTCCCAGCGAGTACTGTCTGCAGTACAGCGCCGACGGCAGCGTGCTCATCATGCCCCGCGGCGTCACCACTGCTGAGCAGAGCCGCAAGCCAGAGAAAAAACAGAAAGACAAAAAGAAGTGAAGCAGACTATTGTTTATTCTATCACTTTGCTAAATCGATAAGAAAGATTTCTGCAGATGCAAGAGAGATGTCCTTTTTTCCTTTAAGAAGATTCTGGTGAGTAGAAAAATGGCATTGACTACTCCTCCTGCGTTTCTCTCTTTTCATTCTGTTCCTGCATTTTTTTTTTCCCCTGGAAACAACTTTGAAGCAGAAATAGCTCTTTGTTTGAGTACAGCTGTTTCATCATTTAGATGAGGAGAAGGGGGATATAATAGGATATAAAATGAGCTATTAGATTAAAAAAAGAAAAAAAAAAGAAGCTGCTCTTGATCCTTTTGCACCAAACCACTGAGGATGGAGATTTGTAAGGTAGAAGAAAAGACTGGTGTTGGAGGTAAACGAAAACTGGCGACAAGGATGGTCAGGATACCTATGCACTGAAGGTTACGAAGGACTATCAGATCACATCCCACACTGGAGACTGTTAGTGAACTTTACGCTCACTGAGGGGTTTAAGTCGCAAGTCTTCAGGCAAAGAACAGCACTTATGGTTTGTGAGAGTTCAGATACCAAAGGATAAAGGAGGTCCATCATTTTAGAATGCTGTTAACACCTAAACTAACCAAAGGTTGTATGGTGCACATTACAAGAGCTATACGATACCTAGATGCTCAGACACTGCACTCTTAATCCGTAGGTTTTTACTGAAAGTTGTTCTTTTTTTTTTTTTTTTTAAGTCGGTTTGTTGGTGGCTTTTGAGTTCAGAAGGCCCGAGGATACGGGGTTTGATGTACGGAAGTCAGACGTTAGAAGAGTCGGAGGCTCAGCGTTGGCGGGCTGGCCGCTGCTAAAAGAGGCCGGAGGTGAAGTCCTAGAGGGGTGTTTTGGGATGAGGCACGCTGCATTGCAAAATGTATCAACTTTCTTATAAGTAATACATAGCACTGTAATTTGTCTTTAAAAGGCTTGGCTGTATGCATTTCGCCCTGTCTGTCGCTATTCCTTCGCTGCAGGTTTCAATACAGGAGCTGCGTTTAGGGGAGCTCTTAATAACTTTTCATAATCTGTAGTATAAGCAAGGTTATAGGTCTAGCCACATCAACGTTACGGAACAGTCTACACCACCTTTGTTGACATGACATTTTTTTGCGGAGAGCCTGTAACCACAAGAGGATTTGAACATGCTGTGATGGGCCGGGAGCTCCAGGACGTACTGTATTATTTCGACCAAGTCAAGCTATCACAGATCACATTGAGGGGTTGTTTGGTCTTCAGTTGTTTTCCTGTTGGATCCATTTCTAGCATTAACATGGAGCAGGCTCGGTTCTGCTGTGGTGTAGGCAGCAGTAGCCCTTTGAAGTCATATATTTGCCAACTTTACCCTGCCAAAAACCACTTGAGGTAATTCTTAAACTGCTGTAAAGCCAAGCTATTGAGTTAAATGTTGAGTTTTTTTTTTTTTTTAATGTTTGTGTTGATAAAGTGAGCCATGTTACATGAGAAAAGTTACGCGAATGTGTGAAATGACAGTGCAGGTTGTGGCCACTTTGATTTGAATGCCTTTATTTAACAAACTCAATACTGTCCCTTTCAAGGGTTTTGAGAACCATGGAGAAATGTTCTTGAAGTAGAAGTGCTATTACTCGTCTATTTGAATGAAGTTTGTCGGTGCGTGTGTTATATCACCCTCTTAAAAAAAAAAGGTTTAAAAAAATAAATTCAAAAAAAGGGTCTCTTGTTGCAGCTGAGATAGCGTTAGTCTAGAATATTTACAAGAGACTGAGCGGAACTTGCAACATTAAGACAATGTCCAAAAAAATGAGAAAAAAAGGAGAAAAAAAAGGGTTTTTAAAGGAGAAACGTCATCATTAAATGTGATATTCAGGCATGAAACTCTGGTTAACATTCACTTCAGTGTAACCCAGCGCAACACCAACTATTAAGTACTGCTACTATTTAGTGCACTTTTTTGTCTGTCTTGTTCTGTAAATATTTTCATGTTTGTGTTTTCTGATTTTTATGTAGCGCGTCAAACGTCTCCATAAGTCTCACCCTCTGCTTTGAGTTTGGATGTAGTTCCTGTTTTGAGATATTTGCTGGCAATCAAGAATTGTTTTTATTGATTAATAAAGTGTTTTTATTTTCAACTGTGACTCTTGTACTAGTTGTCCGTGTTTTACCGGAGCAGCCGTCAGAACTTCCAGTTTTTTATTCAACTTACTGCTTAATAACTGTAGTGACTTCAGACAGAATTGTAACAAAAAGTGGTTTATTCGTCGAAAGCGACAAGCAAGACATGGAAGAGAAACACTACAAAGATTACAATGACCAAATTAATCACAGAGGCTGGCTTTTTTTATTTTTTTGTTTTGTAAGCGAACACCAAACAAGTCCTAAGTAAACAGCTAAGACTAACTCAGTTTTGCCCTCCAAACCATCGGAGGGATCAAAAATGGCATACTAAAGAAATAAAAATGTCACCTCACTTGTAACCACTCAGTATCTCATTGGTTCTGTGTCTATTTGAGATTCAAAAATTAGAAAAGCCGTTCCCTGTTTATTATTTAACACAAAAGAGGGGAAAAAAGCTGTTTTGGCTTTTTTTTTTTTTCTTTATACATTTGAGTTCATGCTCAAAGTACAAAAAAGTAAAGTTGATTTTTTTTAAATGTTTTTAAAAATGTCATCTGGTTTTGATTGTTGCGCTTAATACTTAAGTAGGTGTAGAAAATGTCACAATTACTTTACCATGAATACAATGAGTTATAATGTGGGCAGCTGATCCATCATTGTTATATTTTGTAGGATAAAATTAGTATCCGTCAATATTTTCCAGTGAGGCTGTAAAGTGTTAACAATTCAGCTGCACCCAGTATTGAACAATGTTGTTCAATACTGGTGATTTAAAAACGATAAAAATGTCCAGATGGGCTAAAAAGCAGCCCTCAGTGTAACTGGCTGTACGCGTGCACGAGAGATGTTGCACAAACTGGAAACGATCCTAAAAGCAGAGTGACTGGAACTGATGCAGAAGATGAACACTGCCTTGTTTTGTTTCATTTCAGCTGGGTTTTGTGGAGCAAACCTGAAGCATATATATATTTTAGATTATATCCACATAAAAGTAGAACCAAAAGAATCGTACAGCACCAAAATACGAATGAGTTCACTGATGTCCTGCTGGTCTTGGCCTCCTGCCCCCCCCCCACCAAACCCCTCTTCATGAGTACAACAGAGTTCAAAACTACACTTTCTTCCTCCTCCCCTCCCCCTTCTCTGGCCCTGTGTTAGTTCTTGTCGTCCTTTTTCTCGTCTTCGGAGGGATACGAGTGCCAAGTGAGTCTCTCTTCGTAGAAAGAGATGACCACCTGCGGACACTTCACGTTGGCCTCTTTGGCAGGAACCAGGTCCGCTTCGTCAGAATTTTTCCTGTGGAAACGAGTAAACTCATTAATGTAGCACAATCAAATAACTGGTGATTTAATTCCCAGACAACCGGGGAAACGTTGGAGCCGCTGACATTTATCTGCACGGTGGACACGAACCATTTCATGAGGAACATGAGTTCTCCTGTTGAATCTGTGGCTCCAATAATCCTTTCTGGATCCAGACCTCGTGCAAAACCCCTCAGCTTCTCATTCTGGGGACCAAACGGCAAAATGTAACTTCAGTCCAGTGTCAGAAGCATATCATACATATTTACAGAAAATTAAAACATCTGGGACAAACTGAAGTGGGTTAAACTGGCTGCGTGTGGAGCTGGCAGCTTTTATTTCCGTGTGCAGCTGACTGTGAAAAGCCTTTCATGCCTGCATACGCATCACCATAGTTGACAGTTTGTAAAGATGTTTTCCAGAATATGCAGGAGTTTGGATGCACAGTCGCCACTGCAGTGGACGTCAGTCGTCCCACATCCGTTTAATGCACTGCATCGAACAAAATCATCATTTTAAGAAAACTATTAACTTATTTTTGGTGCAGTTAAAAATTTAAATCCACCCGTTTAACCACAGATGTCTAAAACTGAAAGTGAGCGTGTTAAAGGACACACTAAGCAACTGTCGAACCTTTTCTTTTTTATTCTGCAGAGAAGAATCAGTCAACTTGACAGGAAAAATAACAGTTTGAGTTTCATTTATTTGTGAAAGGATTGTGTGGTGGACACATCAGCGACTCACTCAAAATACCAATAACGTTCTTAAAAAAAAAAAAAAAACGAACATAACTCTGCGTGTCCTGAAGAGTAAATACTTGTATATAAAACAAAACAAATACTGCCCTGTTCTTGCATGAAAGGGTGAAGATTAGACATGTTTTCATTCTGAACATCTGCAGGGCTGCAGACTTGAGAACTTGAACAAGTTAAAATTATTTTCATTGTGAACTTTTGTCAGTTGTGAAATAGAGGAAACCATAAAATTCCATCATTTGACAAAGATGGAAATAGTACTACACACACACACACACACAAATATATAGATCAATACATGCGTGTGTATGTTTTTCCTGCATTTTGTGTTTACTTGGGTTATCTGTCTTTTATTTAAGCCTGTTTGATGATTTAAAATATTTGCGTGACAAACATGCAAAAAAAAATAAAAACAGTGCCGTGAAAAAGTATTTGCTGTGAAAAAGTATTTGCTCATTTCCTGATAGTTTTCTTCTTTTTTGTATGTTTGTCACACTTTACTGTTTCAGACAAAAAATAACCCAAGTGAACACAAAATGCATCATTTAGTGCTGATTTTATTTAATAAGGAGAAAAACTACCCAAACCCACGAGCCTGTGTGGAAAGGTAACTAACTAACTGGTAACTAACTACTGAACTAATAACTGGTTGAACCAGTCTGACCAGCAACAGCTGCAGTCAGGCTTTTGTGATGACCAGTAACGAGCCTCTAATGTCACTGTGGAGGAATTTTGGTTCACGTTTCTAATAGTTTCAATTCAGCCACGTTGGAGGGTTTCTGAGCACAAACCATATTTTCATTTTCAATTTTATTTGTATAGCATCTGTTACAATCGTCTGTATGTGCTTTACAGAGACCCAGAGCATGACTGCTGAGCAAATATCATTAACTAGAATTATAATATTAAATCCTAATCAAGGATAATAGCAGGTAAAAAACAGTGTGGCCACTAAAACTGAACTCAGCCTTCCACAAAATGTAATTTACCACAGTTACTTCATTATTTAACAAGGGGACAATTACCTTTCCACTCAGGGCCATGTAGGTTGGGATAGTTTTTTAGTTAGTAAATAAAATCACCACTTCAAAACTTAACCCAAGTCAACACAAAATTGTCTCTGTCTAATATTTGAATCTGTCTGATGATTTGAAACATTTAAGCATGACAAACAAAACTTTTTTCAAAGCACTGATTTGATATATACATTCATTCTTGACACACACACACACACACACACAGATATATATATATAGATATAATATATATAGATATATATCTATAATATATATATATCCTATATATATATATATATTAATAATTTTTTTTTTTTTTTTTTTAATATATATTATATAGCCCCCCCTCCCTCCCTCCTCTGACCTACCCCTCTACCCCACTCCTCTCTGCCCCTCCCCCTCTCTGCCCCTCTGCCCCCCCTCTCTGCCAAGCCCCTCCCTCTCTGCCCCCTCCCTCTCTGCCATGCTCCAGCCCCCTCCCCTCTCTGCCCCCCCCCTCCCTCTCTCCCTCTCCCCCCCTCCCCCCCTCCCCCTCTCTGCCCCCTCCCTCTCTGCCATCTCTGCCATCTCAGCCCCCTCCCTCTCAGCCCCCTCCCTCTCTGGCCCCTCTCTGCCATGCTCCAGTCCCCTCCCTCTCTGCCCCCTCTCCCTCCCTCTCAGCCCTCTCTGCCCCCTCCCTCTCTCTGCCATGCTCCAGCCTCCTCCCCCTCCCTCTCTGCCCCCTCCCTCTCCTCCTGCCCCCTCCCCCTCTCATGCCATCCTCACCCCTCCCTCTCAGCCCCCTCCCTCTCTGCCCCTCCCTCTCTGCCATGATCCTCAGCCCCTCCCTCTGCCCCCTCCCCCTGCCCTCTGCCCCTCCCTGCTCCTGCCCCCTCCCTCTCTGCCCCTCCCTCTCTGCCACCCTCCCTCCTGCCTCAGCCCCCTCCTCTCAGCCCCCTCCCTCTCTGCCCCCTGCCCCCTCCCTCTGCCCCCTCCCTCTCTGCCATCTCTCTCAGCCCTCCCCTCCCTCTCTTGCCCCTCCCTCTCCTGCCTCTGCCCCCTCCTCTCTGCCATGCCTACCCCCTCCCTCTCAGCCCCCTCCCTCTCTGCCACCCTCCTCCTCTCTCCTCCCTCCAGCCCCCTCCCCTCTGCCCCCTCCCCTCTGCCTCTGCCCCTCCTCTCTGCCATGCCTCCATCCCCCTCCCTCTCTGCCCCCTCCTGCCTCTCAGCCTGCCCTCCCCTCCTCTCATGCCCCCTCCCCTCCTCAGCCCTCCCCTGCCTCCCTCCCCCCCTCTCTGCCATGCTCCAGCCCCCTCCCCTCCCTCTCCTCTGCCCCCTCCCTCTCAGCCCCCTCCTCTCTGCCCTCTCCCATCCCCCTCCCTCTCTGCCCCCTCCCTCTCTCCCATGCCCTCTCTGCCCCCCTCCCCCTCCCTCTCTGCCCCCTCCCTCTTCTGCCCTATGCCCCCCTCCCTCTCAGCCGCCTCCCCCTCCCTCTCTGCCCCCTCCCTCTCTGCCTAATGCTCCAGACCCCTCCCCCCCTCCCCCCCTCCCTCTCTGCCCCTCTCCCCTGCCCCCCTCCCTCTGCTCTCATTCCCCCCCTCCTCTCTCTTCCCTCCTCTCAGCCCCCTCTCCTCTCAGCCCCCTCCCTCTCTGCCCCTTCCTCTCCTGCTCCCTCTCTGCCCCCCCCTCCCCTCTGCCATGCTCTCAGATCCCCTCCCCTCATCTGCCCCCTCCCTCTCTGCCCCCTCCCCTCCCTCCATCCCCTCCCTCTCTGCCCCCCCCTCCCTCTGCCACCTCACCTCCCTATCCCTCTCTGCCCCATCCCTCTGCCTGCTCCAGCCCCTCCCTCCTCGCCCCTCTCCCCCTCCCTCTGCCCCTCCCCTCTCCTTCCCCCTCCCCTCTGCCCCCCCTCTCACCCCCTCCCTCTGCCCCCCTCCCTCCCCCTCCCTCTCTGCCCCCTCCCTCTGCTCATGCTCCCCCTCCCTCTATGCCCCCCCTCTCCCCCCCCCTCTCTGCCCCTCCCCCTCCCTCTGCCCTCTCAGCCATCCCCCTCTGCCCCCCCCCCTCTCTGCCCCCTCCCTCTCTTCTCCTGCTCCCCCCCCCCTCTCTGCCCCTGCCTCCCTCTCCCCTCCCTCTCAGCCCCCTCCCTCTCTGCCCCCTCTGCCATCTGCCTCAGCCCCCTCCCTCTCAGCCCCCTCCTCTCTCCTCTGCCCCTCCTGCCCCCTCCCTCTCAGCCTGCTCCCCCTCCCTCTCTGCTCTCAGCCCCCTCCCTCTCTCCCCCTCAGCCCCCTCTCTCTGCCCCCTCTCTCCCCTCCCATCCCCTCCCCCTCCCTCTCAGCCCCCCCTCTCCCCCTCCTCTGCCCATGCCCCTCCCCTCCCCTCCCTCTGCCCCCTCCCTCTCTGCCCCCTCTCCCCTCCCTCCCCCTCTCTCAGCCTCTGCCCCCCTCCCTCTCTGCCCCCTCCCTCTCTGCCCCTCCTCCTCTCAGCCCCCTCCTCTCAGCCCCTCCCTCTCTGCCCCCTCCCCCCTCCCCTCTTGCCCCCCCCCCTCTCTCCAGCCCCCTCCCTCTCTGCCCCCTCCCCTCAGCCCCCTCCCTCTCAGCCCCCCCCCTCCCTCCCTGCCCCTCTGCCCCTCCCTCTCTGCCCCCTCCCTCTCAGCCCCCCCAGCCCTCTCTGCCCCCCCTCCCTCCCCTGCTCCAGCCCCTCCCTCTCTGCCCCCTCCCCCTCCCCCCCCCCTCCCTCCTACCCTCCTCCTCTCTCCACCCCCTCCCCCTCCTCTCTGCCCCCCCCCTCCCCCACCCCCCCTCCCCCCCTCTCCCTCTCCCCCTCCCTCTCAGCCCCCTCCCTCCCACCCCTCTGCCCCTCCCTCTCTGCCCCCTCCCTCTCTGCCCCCTCCCCTCTCCTCCCTCTCTGCCCCCTCCCTCTCCTCCCCTCTCTGCCCCCTCCCTCTCCTCCCCCTCTGCCCCTCTCTCTCAGCCCCTCCCTCTCAGCCCCCCTCCCTCTCTGCCCCCTCCCTCTCTGCCCCCCCTCTCCCCCTCTCTCTGCCCCCTCCCTCTCTGCTATGCTTCAGCTCTGCCTTCAAAGCTCCATCTGAAGAGGAGGCCGTCATGCATTCAGTCTAGTAACCATGGCAACTGGGAGTGAGGTAGTGATTGCACCTGGTTCTGGCCGTTTAAACTCAGGTACCAGAGATTCGATTATACCTCATTAGGAGAAGCAGGAGGACTTTGAGGAACCGGGTTTTTATCATAGATTCCCTTTTAAAAATGTTTTGAAAAATACAGTTACCTAAATACAGCTTGTGTCAATCACTGTAGAATAAAAACGGTTTGAAATCTTGCAGTACAACATATTTTGTGCATGTTTTGTTTTTTTAAAATAAATCTCCCAACTCTTGTCAGCTGGTACTCACGTTGAAAAAGATGTTTAAACGAAGTACGTGACTGAAAAGAGGAGTCAGTAAATTTCTATGACGTTGCGTTTCAGTCAGAACCAGAACAGTTCTGGGAGACTCACGTCGTCTTTTTTCTTCTTTGATTTACTTTCATCTCCGTCTGCGTCTCCAGCCGCCTTCCTC
Organism: Hirundichthys speculiger; assembly: GCA_018398805.1. Taxonomy (NCBI): domain Eukaryota; kingdom Metazoa; phylum Chordata; class Actinopteri; order Beloniformes; family Exocoetidae; genus Hirundichthys; species Hirundichthys speculiger. The sequence goes on along the minus strand of JAGFBZ010000983.1, from coordinate 826,025 downwards.
TTTCCGTCGTGGGCTGATTTCTGGGACTGCAAAAACTCAGCGATCAGATCGGGACAGTCCAAGTTGTCCTCTGGCTCCCATGTGTTATCTTCACTGCAGATGAAGGTGCGAGAGAAGCCGTGTGAATAAACGTGTCACCTGTTCAAACCTGCAGGTGTCTCCTCCTCCTTGTTTTAATGTTTGACCTTCCAGATGTAGAAATGTGGCCACATGTGTGAACAGGTGAGATAAGCTCCAGGTAACACTCACTCAGAGAAGCCTTTCCACTTCAGAAGGTACTCCACCCTGCCTTTCACCACCCGCCGATTCAGGACTTTTTCCACCACGTACTCTTCCTCCTCCTCCTCCTCCTCCGCCACCTCATCTGGTTTCTTCTCCTTCTTCTCGACTGTAGTCACTTTGGCCTCTGTGGGGTCACGAGAACAGAACCTTCAAACCTGAAGAACTCCTACTGCCTGCAGACTTTCAGACTTTCTCCAACAGCGCTCACCGATCACAAACACTTACAGCACCACAACACACACACACACACACCTGACTGCAACACAGGTGACACAGAGAAATGTGTGACAGGAAGTAATGATGTATAGAACCTTCAGTGACAGTGGGAGCATCGTTAGAGGGCTCTGCAGTCTGGCTCATGCTCATCGGGTGGACCTGGGGACCAGCAGGTTCCTGGTCAGCGCCAACGTGTTGCATGATGGGATGTAAAGAGGTAGAAAACAGAAGTGAATGGGATTCAGTGCAGAGACACGTGGCTAACAGGATGAGCTATCTGGATGCTTCCGTTCAATAACAGACTCCTAATCTGCATTAGCCACAACCACGTACCAGAAACTTTATGACATTAAATCACTGGCATTTCTTTGGGAAGTGGGAGGCTTTGTTTCCAGATATAATCTCAGGCGCAAAAATAAAATATGGCCCAACAGTTCCAGCTCTGCTGGAACAAAAGCATCGTAACAGTCTTCAAACATACGCTTTCACTGCGGCAGAGTCACATGAAAACAATTGCTTTTATGTGTTTGGTGACTTAGGACAAACTATTTACGGTTTTAAAAAATCCCCAAGTCGCCCTCCTTGTTCCTCCAAGACACAGCTGAGCTGATACACGGGACTTTTAATGAGACAGTACAAGAATAAATCAACTTTTACCTAGCTTTGAAAAAAAAAAAAAAACGTTTTTGCCCTTTTATGACTAATATATGAATGATATCCATTGTTGCAATTGTGTCCCTGCAAGACAGAATTCTCTAGGATAGTTTTTAATTTTTTTTTTTCCAACCTTCACTTCCATTTTTACACAATTATTACATTAGCAACAGTTATTTTCATTTGTTTTGGTTTTTTGCCCTCGGATCACTAGCAAATATTCTCAACTGCTGAAACTGATATTTTTCTTGCAAAATAGTTCATATCTGCGATTTTACAATAACTGTATCCAGTATTTACTGAATATTTTAGTTAGAATCATTGAAATAATTGTCATGGCCGAGGTCGAGGTGGTTGCTGGTTCATTTCCCAGCTCTGCTCCCTGTTTTCTGAAGTTGTGTCCTTATTATCCTGACAGATTTCAGAAAATCTGGGCAGAAATGTTACCTTTTTCTAGAGATGGGTGTTTAATTGAAACCCGTAGATTTTAACCACCTAACCTTGCCCCTGTCAACTATTCCAGTTACTACAAATGAATGATCATAGTGAACCTGTTTTTCTTTCATTAGAGAAATAGCTCAATATTAATAGTTGAGCATATTTGCAACAAAAGCCTCGTCAATCAATTATAAACGCAGAAAAAAATGAACAAAACTAAAATAAATGATCATTATTCATAATCAGATAACATGCTCAATAAATCGTTACATTGATTTATGGTCATGTCGCCCAGTCTTAACTTTTATCTGCTCTTTGACAATATTTTACTTCATACATGATGAGAAGAGTCACCCAAAATAACCTCTGGAGCCTGGGCTTTACCCAACACCTCAGCCAGGTGTGGACCAGTTCTGGCTGTTCTTGACCCAAACCACACACACACCACACACACACACACACACACACACACATTCATCTATCTAGAGAAACAGACTTTTTTTTGCCTGATTTTCAGTGATCAGAGATTTTCCAGACTCGCAGCTGAAACTCAGATTCACCTGTGGAGTCTCATTCAATCAAACGTGTGTGTTTTTTTTTTTTTTTTTTTTTTTTTTTTTTTTTTTTTGTAATCACCCCTAAAGGATCGGCGCGCGCACCGGTCCCTTTCTGCTCGGTAGCGAGCTCAGGTGAGTCGGTGGCGCTCGTGCATGTCGCTGGCAGCACCAACAACAACAGGTCTGCACACCTGGCGGCATCAGAACAAGCCGGCCATTTCTCTCTTATTCATCAGAGCTAAGGTGAAACGCAGAAGCACCGCCATCACGTCCGGGTCCAGAGGTGGCCCGTCCGGGTCCAGAGGTGGCCCGTCCGGGTCCAGAGGTGGCCCGTCTGGGTCCAGAGGTGCCCCGTCTGGGTCCAGAGGTGGCCCGTCCGGGTCCAGAGGTGGCCGTCTGGGTCCAGAGGTGGCCCGTCTGGGTCCAGAGGTGGCCCGTCCGGGTCCAGAGGTGGCCCGTCCGGGTCCAGAGGTGGCCCCGTCCGGGTCCAGAGGTGGCCCGTCCGGGTCCAGAGGTGGCCCGTCCGGGTCCAGAGGTGCCCCGTCCGGGTCCAGAGGTGGCCCGTCCGGGTCCAGAGGTGGCCCGTCCGGGTCCAGAGGTGGCCCGTCCGGGTCCAGAGGTGGCCCGTCCCCGTCCAGAGGTGGCCCGTCCGGGTCCAGAGGTGGCCCGTCTGGGTCCAGAGGTGGCCCGTCCGGGTCCAGAGGTGGTCCGTCTGGGTCCAGAGGTGGCCCGTCCGGGTCCAGAGGTGGTCCGTCCGGGTCCAGAGGTGGCCCGTCTGGGTCCAGAGGTGCCCCGTCCGGGTCCAGAGGTGGCCCGTCCGGGTCCAGAGGTGGTCCCCCTCATCTGAGCTGGCTGAAGAAGAAAAGCCCGAGCGGCTGCTAACTGCTGCTCCTCCATGTTGCTTTCTCCGCAGCAACTAACTGTAGCTTTCTCGCAGATGTGCGTCGGTAATAAAGACCGTTTGCGCGTGCACACGGCGTGAAAAGAGTCTCCCGGCAGGAGCCGAACCGCCCGGGCGGTTAAATTCTGGATCCAGATATGCACATCAGAGAAACGTCTCTCTAAAGGTTTGACTCGCGCAACAATAAAAACGAGACAACACGTTTGGAATGAAGAGGGAAGAAAAAAAAAACTCACCGATGATTTATAATTTAACTGCTAATGTGAGCGTTGCACCCGCAGCAAAATGTGAAATAACTCGGCCGTTGCTGTGTCTCAGTAATGCGGTGATAACTCTGAATGTTTGTGTTGATTTGTTGTCAAAACGCGGAGCCGCTAGCTTGACTACAACCAAATGTGTCGTTTCCGCCCCTTCGTCTGCTGTGAGAGAAGAAGAAGAAAAAAAACCGTCCATTAGAGCGGCTCCGAAGCCTTCTGACAGAGCGTGAAACATGTGGATTTACACACCGGGCTAGCCAGCCGCTGTCGTGCTGCACCCATGTCTTCTATAGATCTGCTATTTCCGCCTGCGAGCAAGCGGCGGACTGGATCCGCGGATCGGCCTCCGCTGCACGAAACAGAGCATCCGTCCGTTCCGGTGGCACGGTTCACGGCTGGAGAGGCTACGGGCCAAAGGAGCCCACATAAAAAAAAAAATATATATATTAGTTATTCGATTTGACCAAAATTATTCATATCCCTGTCGATTTTTAAGGAGCTTTTGGTTTTTCTAATTTATGCAATGTCCCTTCGCCCCAAAAGCAAGATTCCCAGAAAATGTCTGAAGGCTTTCAGCCATCCACAATTTATTTTGGAATTATAACTTAAACAAACATGTGTAACAACACAAAAACCAAAACCACCATGGTGATCAAAATGATTTATATTCTGTTATATTCAGTCATTTGTGTGCTCTCCTCTCTGTCCTCCATCCTCTCTCCGTCCTCTGTCTCTCTCTGTCCTCATCCTCTCTGTCCATCCATCCTCTCTGTCCTCCATCCTCTCTCTGTCTCCATCCTCTCTCTGTCCTCCATCCTCTCTGTCTCCATCTCTGTCCTCCTCTGTCCTCCATCCATCTCTCTGTCCTCCATCTCTCTCCTCCTCCTCTCTCTCTGTCCTCCATCCTCTCTGTCCTCCATCTCTCTCTGTCCTCCATCTCTCTGTCCTCCTCTCTCTGTCCTCCATCCTCTCTCTGTCTCTGTCCTCTCTCTCCTCTCTCCTCCTCTGTCCTCCTCTCCTGTCCTCTCTGTCCTCCTCCTCTCTCTGTCCTCCTCTCTCTCTGTCCTCCATCTCTCTCTGTCCTCCATCCTCCTCCTCTCTGTCCTCCATCCTCTCTCCTCTCCATCTCTCCATCCTCTCTGTCCTCCATCCTCCATCCTCTCTCTGTCCTCCTCCTCTCTCTGTCCTCCAGCCTCCTCTCCTCTGTCTCGGCCTCCTCCATCCTCTCTCTGTCTCCATCTCTCTGTCCTCCATCCTCTCTGTCCTCCATCCTCTCTGTCTCTCCTCCATCCTCTCTCTGTCCTCCATCCTCTCTCTGTCCTCCTCCATGTCCTCCTCTCTCTCTCGTCTTCTCCATCCTCTCTCCTCCTCCTCCTCTCTCTCCTCCTCTCTGCTCTCTGTCCTCCATCTCTCTGTCCTCCTCCATCCTCTCTCTGTCCTCCATCCTCTCTGTCTCTCCTCGCCTCTCTCTGTCCTCCATCCTCTCTCTGTCCTCCATCCTCTCTCTGTCCTCCTCCATCCTCTCTCTGTCCTCCATCCTCTCTCTGTCCTCTCTTTTTCTTTCTTTACCCGGCTGGTCTTCATCAGGAAGGTCCCTCCATATGATCCAGGTCCTGCTCAAGGTTTCTTCCTCTTAAAGTGGAGTTTTTTCTTGCCACTGTTTGGCTTAAAGGTTTTTTTCTCCCGCTGTGCCATTATCCTGCCATTATCCTTGATTAGGATTTAATTTTATAATTTTAGTTAATATTTGCTCAGGGGTCATGATCTGGGTCTCTGTAAAGCGCCTAGAGACTATTGACATTGTAACAGACGTTAAACAAATAAAATTGAATTGAATTGTAATTGCTTACAATTTTATTCCAGAAGTCGTTAGGATGTTTTAACCACTCCAGCCTCAGCTTCATTGATGAGGGAAGACCCCTTTTCACAGATACCTTCCTTGAGTTCCACCCATAAGTTTTTAACGGGGTTGAGATCAGGCCTTTCCATTTCTTCAGCTCTTTGGCTGTATGGTTTGGGTCGTTGTCCTGCTGATAAGTCCAACGCTCCCCCAGGTCCAGATTCTTGTCAGGTCAGAATCTTCAGATACTGCTCCTTTTTCATGATGCCTTCTGATTTCACTGAGTTGGAAGTACCAGTGGCTGCAAAGCTCCCCCAGATCATTAGACTGCCACCCCCGTGCTTCATGCTAGAGATGGTGTTCTTTGGTTTGTAGGCTTCATTTTTCTTTTGCCAGATGAAAGCAACATCTCTGTGCCCACATAGCTCAACTTTTGTTTTGTCTAACCAAAGAACAGATGACCAGAAGGTTTCATTTTTATCCACGTGGGCCTTTTCATCGGTTAAGTGTACTTTCGCATGCTTTGGTTGAAGGAGAGGAGTCTCTGTTGGACGACGTCCACGGAGGCCACCTTTATGTAATGTCTGCTGGTTCTGCTAGTAGAGTCTTTGTATTAATTCTTGGTTTGATCTGGACTTGTCGCTGAATTTTCTGGGAAATCCAGCTGACAGTGTTGCCTTCCCATGCCGTCCTTGGAGAGCTTTCAGTGTTAAACTTTTTGCATTTTATGACAATACTTTGCACGGTTGAAACTGGCACTTTGAATTGCTTGGCAACTGTTCTGCATCCTTCTCCTTGCTTCTGGACATCAATAATCGCAGCTCAGTGCTGATTCAAAATTGGCTGATGTTTAACGAGCCACTCAGGTTATACAGGGCAGAACACTGGTCTGGAAAACTCAGCCAACATTTACAATGCTATTTAAGAGGATATGAATGAATATGAATGTAGTGATTTTTTTTGTCATCACACTTTAAATTATGTTTGTTTGTGTAGTTATTCAAAATTAAATTTTAGACCTTCTTATATTATCTGCCCATCCCAGATTTGTTGGGTGGAAAGATACTGCATAAATGTTTGCCATCTCTGTGGCCAACAGGAAGAGACTGCAGAGGGTCATAAAAACAGCTGAAAAGAGGCCCTAACCCTAACCCTAACCCTAACCCTAACCCTAACCCGGTGCCCCTGTAGGGCTCAGGCAGTCAAAGAGACCCCCGCCATCATAACCATCACCCGCTCAGCACGCTGCCCTCCTGTAGGAAGTACATTCGCCTCAGAAGTAGGACTAATAGAAGCAGCTTCTTTCCATGGGCTGTGAGGACACTTACCAAGCTCTTATAACTGGGTCTCCCTCTTGCATATATTGCATATCCACCTGACACATTAATGTGCAATTGCTGCTTTTAAAGTAGCTATTATTTCATATTTATTTAATCTGTGCACATATTCTATTTAATATATGTTCTTTTCTTAATCTGTTCGTGCAGATTTTCTGTATTTTGCAGTATTTTCCTCGTCTATTCTTGTTCACAACATTTTCAGATGTAGCTTTTATCTTCTCTTTGTTCAGGCACAATGACAATAAAGACGATCTTTCTTCAATACTGATGTGACCTCTCTTTGATCTGTCCCACAGAGGTCTGGAAGTCTCTTCACAGCTCTTTATCCTTGAAGAGATTGTTTACACGTGATTCCAGACACCGGCAACAGTAGCCACTCAGTTCATGTTCAAATGTCAAACTAAATGCTGAATGGAGAAAAACTACAGATTTCAACCCAGGCAGGTTGTTTTTGTTCGACCCTCTGAAGGACTTTCTTGGTCTTCCATAAGGCACCTGTCAACAAAATCTCTCTGCTTAAAGCTCTCATGATTCTGATTCTCAGGTCTAAATTATTTTATTGCCTAAATGTTATGAAACCCATATAATATATAATATTATTAAGGGTTTTTTTTTTAATGCCATGTGTACTGGTTCAGATTTAAGCTTTGCTTGATTTGTTTGTCATATGACCACACTGCTATCTAGTGGATATTTTGATCACTGCACAACTACAGTTATTTGTTTCTTTCTTTCCTTACCTTTCGTTCAAGGCTGTATTCTGTTATTTGTTTCATTAAAACCGTAAGAGCTGTCTTAATTTTGATATTTTGACAAGTAATTGGAGTCTGTTATATAATTTCTGGTTCATCATGCTCAGTCTGGTGTGTTGTGTTTTACTCCTTTTAGTGTTCTGTGTTATCACAATAATATTTATCTGACTAATGTTGAAATGGTGACAGGGTCAATTATAAGATAAGGAAATGGTGAAAGACTGTATATTAGGATAAAAATGTTCAGGTGTTCCAGGTTTACCTGCTGACAAAAAGCACCTGGCTGTTTTTGTCTTAGGGCTCTTTAACAGTTTTTGCTTGTCGCTTTATTATATTTTCATGATTGACACCCACCTAATTTATTTCTTTTTATGTTGCTTATTTAGCCTAACAGTTTGTAGAAATTTAATTTGAATTATACATCCTTTTTTATTGTCAAATCATGGACCTGCGTATTTATGTAAAACAGTAGAGTGGAAGAGAGGTAAACAAATGCAAAAACCCCTGAAACTCCCAGGTACGATTATGGGGGGGGCGGGGGGGGTGTCCTCCACCAATGGGATCTACAGCCTGCGAGCATGTGTTTATTACCTATAGCTAGTGGTGTGCAAACTGTGGCACGTGTACCACCAGTGGTACGCGGGGGAACGTCTGCACTTTCCACAATATTTCCATATTTTCACTTTAAAAAAATCAGAAACATTAAATGCATTATAAATACGTTTCAAACGAAATGTGTAGCTTGAGATAATTAAAATTGTCTTATGAAAAATATTTGTTGTATATTCAGTTGCTAGTGCAGATGTAACAACTTTTGAGTGTGTTTATTTTGCTCTGTATGAGAGTAATTGAATATGTGAGAATTCGCTGGACAGAGTTGTAAATGTCTGATTCAGTAAAGTAACAATTCAGGCAACAATAAATAATCACAATAAGGAATAAACATCTCTGTGTGTTTAAAGCTAATAGAGAAGGCATATATGGCTATATTTTAAAACTGGTCATCATGTTGGTACTCAGAGAGCTGAACAGTTTCTCAGGATGGTACGCAGGATTAAAAGTTTGAGAACCACTGAACTATAGCATGTCGGTAGATATGTTAGCCCATTCCCAGTTTTATTTCTTTTTAATATATTTTATATGCAAAATCGCTTCCTTTCGATGTATGTTTACATGCAGCTTCAGATTTAATTCTTTTTATTTGTATGCTGGATTCAGTGTAGCTCGGAAGTGGAAAGTCTTAACGGTTGTTCCTTGCGTGCATGAGGAGCTTGCCATAGACATCAGGGCATAAAATTAGAGTTTTTACCAAGTAGCCCCTGGCTACCAGGTTTTTGAAGTTGGTAGCCAGCTAGCAATTTTGGTGGCCAGTGTTTTTCGTCGCCCCATACGCCCCCGTAGACTGCTGACATCATTATACGCCCCCGTAGACTGCTGACATCATCATGGAGGCTCAATGGCTTCAATGGCCTCTAGCATCTGTAGTAGACATTTCTCCAGCACATCCTCAGTAAATCCATCAGGGAAACACTATTGTTCTAGTGTGATATTCTGAAACATCTGCACCACCTCACTACATCTGCCAGGAGATCTAAGCTTCCTGGAGAAAAACTGGAATCTGCACGAAACAAGCTACAAGTTTGGAAGTCTGTTTAACAGTCATGCAGTAGCTTTTTCTGTCCACATGAAGTCCCCCAGTGGTTTGACATTTTAGACTCCCAGCATGTTACACAGACTGGAAACAGACTTACTGGTACTGTCAATACTACATTTGAATTTTCTACAGCCAATATATGAACTCAGATCACCATAGCAACAATGCAAACACAATTTGGAATTATCATTTATAAAAAGCAAATGTACAAAAGTTACTTGTTCTATGCTGCATGTGAGTTATATCATGTATATTGTTCTGTTTGTTTTACCTCTGTGTGTATGTCTCTGTGAAATAGACAAAAATCCCCAGCTAATTCAGCTATTTTTTCATTATATTAAACATAAGATAAAATCTCATGTATCACCTTTCAGAACGAGGGAAACAGAGTTTTACAGGTAATTCCCATCCCCTGTTGTCTTGATGGGTCTCAACTCTTTGTATTTTGATGGCAACAACTGAAAAAAGTGTCGGTTTCAGGAGAAAATCCCACAACAAATTAAACCACAGGTGTCAAACTCATTCCTGAAAGGTCCGTGTGGCTGCAGGTTTTTGTTCCAACCATGCAGCAGCACAGCTGACTTGTTTTAGTCAATCAGCTTGTTGTCTTCACTAGAGGTCTGAACCAGTTCAGTTAATTGAATGAAACAAGTCAGCTGTGTTTCTGCTGGTTGGAACAAAAACCTGCAGCCACACGGACCTTTAACGGATCAGTTTGACACCCCTGATATTAAACAATTGAACATGCGCTGCAGTTAGTTGTCACTGACAACTTGTTTAGTATGATATGAATTTCAATAGGAAATTTCATCAGTTCACTATTTTATTTAAAATGTTTTTTTTTTTTTAATCAATATCAATTTGATCAAGAATAGCTTGTTGTTCTATCTATATAATGTATATATGGTGATAGAAAAGTTTTGACAGATCGCGTATGAAAAACTCCTATTATCGCCCACTATCACTACATTTCAGAAGCGTTTACAAGCATGTGTTGTAAACCAGCCTGGCCCTTTAAGGGGAGTAGCCTGATGGGTAATGTAGTTTGTGAGGTGCGGGCGGCTGAACGGAGTAAGTGAAGTGAGCATGAGCAGCGGCCCAGTGTTATGGATTTACATCCTGCGTTGGCTGACAGGAGCTGAAAAATACAGACTGTAACGTTGTCAGTTCCTGAATAAAGTTCCGTTCAGAGCAGAGAAAACTGGACTTTTCTTTCGTTTTCACTGGTGTGTTACCCGCTTGTCATGAGCCTGGAATAGCACAGTACAGCGGTTTCAAATACAAATACAATACAAATACAAATATACTTCATTGATCCCCCGAGGGGGAAATTCAAGTTTCAAGTACACCAGACGCTGCAGTCTGGTGTACTTGAGGAGCTGCCGGCGTCCAGCGCTCCTTCTTCATGTCCCGGTCCCATGGTCCGAGTGTTAACTCCAGTTAACAGCCGTTAAAACCAGTTAACAGCCGTTAAAACCAGTACATCTCCACAATGGTGAATCAAGTGAGATATCACAGGTCAGAGGAGGAAACACCAATGAACCAAACTGTCTCCTCTGGGAAGACTGAGCTCCCTCAGTCCGGCGAGCGATGGAGCCGACCGTCCCAGAGCCCGGTTCTACATGCGGACCGGTTGTTGGCGTCACCCCTGGCGGTGCCGGGCCCACCAGGTCTCCAGACGGCCACTGCCCGGTCAGCAGACCCACCCCGGCATGTAGACTGCTGGACAGGGGCAGCATGCCGCCCCGTCCCGGTTCAGTCGACGCTGCAGCCCGGATCCAGTGGCGGTGGTTGCCGCAGGTAGCAGTTCAGGATTAGCTTCAACGAACCGGCCCCCAGCAACCACCATCCATGTCAGTGGTGGCACGTTTCCACCAGGCGCAAGAGGACCGATCCGCACTCGCAGACAGTATGTCGACATCCGACCGCAAAATCACCACACACCGGGCACAAACTGGAGCGTCCAGCGTCGCAGGGACAAGTCCCTGCTACGGTTCAGAGACCAGAGGCTGTACAGTAACACATAAAAGCGCATTTTGATGTGATGCGATGTGCATCCAAAACATGGCCACTTTTCACCAAATAAACTTTTTTTCTAAATTATTTAGATATGTTTGCCTTGGTGACACATGGCAAATGTGCAGAAATCATAGAAAAAAAATTTTTATTTCTAAGTTGATGGTGGATTTTGTGGCCCTCGCCACTGGCGACAAGGCATTAAAAAAAAAGGTTGAAATGACTGGTCGCATTTGGCGACCAGTTACTCGCAATTTTATGCCCGCGTCACCCGCTACCACCTATTGGCGCTGGCGAGAAATGCAGCCGCCATCTTGGACAGGTCGTATGCCTCACTCTGAACCACCTTTAGACCGGCGCTATGAAGTCTCAGCGTATTAAATCAGTCATACTTCGCCAAATACTAAGTTGATTTCACGCGAATTTTTCACTGCAAACGTCATACATAGAATCAATTTTTTTGGAGCGTTCTCAAATATTCAGAATAGGATCGACAGAATATATCCTTGACAACAAACGCTTGTCAAATGTTATATTTTTTTAAGCGCAGAAACAAATGCGCCAGAAAGATTCGAAAACATTAGATTTTTCTCTAATGTTTTAACAGATCACCAATTAGAAAACAGAGATTTAAACTGTACTATGAACTGTGTTCCTAAACTGAAACAAAAAACGAAAGTTTGAGAAATAGCATCCGGGATACATACAAGGGGATCTGATATTTCCTTTGATTTATCTGAATCGAAAACTAGAAATTCCGAGTTTTACTCCCCAACGAATACAACACAAAACAGCCAAGTCCCCTCCCTCTTTAAACACGCGCAGCACATACGCACTCTCTCTCTCTCTCTCAACGTGGTGACGTAATGACGTGACGTCGAGGCGATTGAGCCGTGGTTGACTCGACTGTGACTTGCGAAACGCTTAAAAACCAGCGTCTGCGCTTGAATTTGATGATTTTGTTTTCTAGTTCAACATTTATACCGAAAAACCAGTAAAACCCTGACAACATTCGGCTGGATACTGAAGCGGAAGCCAGCGCAGGCTTCGTGAAAGTAAGTAGTTGTCGGCTGGTTTTAGTTTCAGCTAATGTTTCCTTAAGCCAGGTTGTTTACGTTTCAGATCATCGAGGCCAGGAAATATCACTAGCCTCAAAAAGACCTTTGAACAACTCTTATAAACCAGTTAACAACATTTACTTTCCTTTAAGAAACATAACGATTTAATTCAATAGCAGTTGGCAAGTTGTTTCTCACTGTTATTAAACCAGTTTGAAGGCAGAGTCGTCAGCAGTGGAAAGTCGTGTCAAGGGTTATTTTTCGTGTGTAATAAAGTAGAACACTGCAGGAACACAGGGATAGACCAAATACATAAAACTAAATAATATAAGTTAGAACTAGTCACACAGAAATAGAATACAAACTAAAACTGATTGTTCAAAATATAACAGTAAGTATCTGATTTGTGGGGTGTCAACTACTTGTACAATTTACACTGAAGTTGCCCATTTTAGTGTTAGTTCTTCTTTCTTGTCCTTTTATTTAGCATTGGTCATCAAGGATTTCAGTGGCACCAATTTCACTTTGCTCTTTTTACTTGTTTTTTTTTTTTTTTTTTTTGTGATGCTAGACTCTTAAAAGAGTGCTTTTGTGGAATAGAAATGAGGAAATTTAAGCCACAAACCAACCATTTCATCATGGGGAAGAGAGTACACTACTTTCTTGTGTGTGTATGTATGTATCTGTTTATATATATATAGATAGCAGCTCAGACAGCAGTAGTTACACTCCAGAAATGCAATAGAATACATATAACAAAACTGTCATTTGTCTGAGTGAGAGCAGCACTCTGAGATTCAGGTGATCAGAGGTGAAAACTCACCATTCAGGTTTTTATGTCGCAGTAAAGGAAAATTATGAAAGTCAGTTTCTTTGTCACATGTTCTTTGCCTGAAACACTCGCTTGTCTTAGAGTTTTAGACCAGTCATTTGTTTGGTTCATGTCAAGAAAATGTTTCTCCTTACTCTGTGTTTTAAAACTAAAGCATGCAGAAAGTCTTTGTTGTCTGAAGGTTGTTACCCAGATTCAAAGAAGCAGATGACTGAAAACTCCCAGTTTGGGTTTTGATTGAAAGGGGTTTTGATTCGAGCCTTTCTGTGTGGAGTTTCCCAGCTCCCCTTGTGGCTGTGTGGGTTTTTCCTGGGCACTCGAGTGGCCTTTAATAGTCTGAAAACTAACTGGTGAAAAAGTCCAGTGATTTCAAAGTGTCTGAGAGTGTGAAAATGGACAGTGTGTGTCTGTGTGGCCCTGTGATGGACTGGTGGACTATCCAGGGTGTACCTCGCCTGTCACATGATGACAGCTGGGACACCCCCCCCCCCCCCCCCCCCCCCCCCCCCCCAACTCTAAATGCTATGAAATTGGTGTAAAAGAAGGAAGGATGGATGACTGTTTTATAGTTAAAAGCAAATCTAAAAAGTCATCATATGATAAAATCAATTATGAGTTTGATTCCTGTTTTTCACGTGGCAGTACTGACTGGTATATCCCTACTTGCTTGTGTGAGTAACTTAAAGATTTGCCTGCCTCACAGTTTGTTTAATAAACTGCCAACGGAGAGTTAAAAAGAAAAAGCAGAAACCATTAAACAGACTGGGCGTGTGAGGGAGCGGAAGAGCTGATGGCTTGTTATTCTGGTACAGAGAAAGGCTTATTAGGGTGACTCAGTTAAGTTGACCAGCTTCCCTTTTTGTACAACGATTCATGATATCAGAAGAACAAAAATGCACCCAGTATGCAGTCACTTTTGCCCAAAGAGAGCTGGGATAGACTCCAGCAGATCCCCGTGAGCCTGCACAGGACTGAGTGGGTATAGATAATGGATGGATGGATGGATATTTAATCATACCCTCTTATCTCTGCAGTGCATTTCTCGGTAGGATGATCAGGAATCACGAAGAAGATGTGAGTAACTTCCCACTTTTCCTTTTTAAACGTTGAATCACAATGAGAGTTATTAACAGAAGTTCTGCTTTTGGTGTAATGTTTCATTGTAGCATTTCTGCAGGTATACACCACCATCGCTGTCAGTAAATCCCACTCACATACCTGAAACAGCACCCCCTCAGTCTTTTAAGATTTAGGGGACCTTTATTTTTTGCAGAAGTATCTGCTGCTTTAGTAAAACACAGACGTGCAAACAGAGGTTTTTTGTGAAACATGCAGTGTTTGTCTTCCAGGAGTTTGTTGCAGTGCGGGTCCAGGATCCCCGCATTCAGAACGAGGGCTACTGGAATTCATATGTCGACTATAAGATATTCCTACATGTGAGTTTTAACGCTGAAATCACAGTCCATTAAGTCACTGCATGCCATGATATTTTGTTAATGAAACAAATTCTGTTAATGAAGCGGCCACTGCATGATCATCGTTGCTTCTTGAATATTTGGCGGAACAAAAAAAAAAAAGCCCATAAAAAAACAGACTTGACATTCACTTTGGGCGTTACTCCACCTATTAGTACAATGTTTTCCATGAAATACTGTCAGAATAATCTCATAAAATGGGATTAAAAAAAACAGATGGCACACATGTTAACCTCTCGGATGCACCTGTAAAAAGTTTTCTACAGGTAAACCTAACTTGTCTCTTAATGATGCTTAGCAGTTGAATCTTTCCAGTTAAAGAGTAGTAGCAGTTTTATGGTATTTAACCCTACAGTTTTGTCCTCAACAACAGCGTAAAGACGTGGATTTGAATGCTCCAGGTCATGGAGCCAACGGCTCCCTACCTGTTTTATTTGGACAGCAGTTGATGCTGTCGTCACGGCAACCCCTGGTGTTGAGCAATGCTTCGTCAGCATTGAGGCTCCGTGCCCACACGGATGTGCTGTGTGGGTGTTGAATCATGTAACTGACAAGATCATGTGACTCCACGTGATCTTACGTCACATATTTAGTTTTAGTCAAATGTGCGCAGTGTTTTGTGTGTCCGAACGAGTCTAGTTTCTGCTTATTCCAGCTCACCTCCACAGACAGCTGGTGTTTGGTGTCAGATGTGCAGTAAATGCTTCTAAAGTTCCTTTCCTATCTTTTGTCAGTCAACTAATTGATTCTTTTCCTTCGCAGTTCCAGTAAATTGTCAGATTAAATATAAGGAGGGCGTAGTGATAGAGCTTTAACCCCCCCGCGGACCGTGTCTTAACTGATGACGTGAACTTGAATCGATTAAGTCCTGTGAGGCTGTCGGGGGGGAGCTTGTGACGCAAACATCTCTAGACTGTGTCACACGTTACTGGAACAAATCTGGCGTGAGTTAGCGCTTCTGTTCTGCTATAAGCTCAGTAAAGGTCTGAGCAGCTGGAAAATGTGTCATTACAGTCACAGCGTAAACGAAGTGGCTTCACTCCAGCTGGCAGTAAAAATAAAGGATGATATTTGGTGTTGTGTTTCTTTTTTTTTTTTCAGTCCAACCCTTGGCTCAAAACTCAGATCATATTGTTTTGTTTTTTTCTTTTTCATGCAGTTTTTCCTTTCGATACATTCATTTAAAACTTAAAGTACACTGTATTTAACCTTTCAGTTCAAAGGTTTTTATATATCAGGACATAAAAATGATCTTTTCAAAAATCTTAAAATTAGATAAATACAACCTCAGATGAAAGACATTTCATAACATTTAACAACATCATTGTTCATTTAACAAAGAATAAGACCAAGTGGAGAAGCAGTGTGTGGAAAAACGACACATCCCATGATTCAGTAGTTTGTAGAATCACCTTTAGCAGGATTAACGTGAAATCATTATAATTTTTTCATTCATTCATTTCATTCGTTTTATTGATTCATTTCAGACATGTTAAAACAATCTTTTAAAGAATAGACAATTTTAACACCATCACCCTAAAATGGTGATAGTGTTAAAATTGTAGGAGGTGGTGCAGACAGAAAATCTAATTTTTTCTGTTTGACTTCGTCAGTCTTGTTGTTGTGGAGGAATGATTTGGCTTCTTTACAGCTTTGTTTCTGTTCTTTAAGGTGGTTTGTGAGCTTTTCTTCATGCACGGTCCTCCTGAGATCACAGTCTTTCAGTCAAGCTGAGGTCTGGACTTTGACTGGACCTTTGCAACATCTTGATTCTTTTCCTTTTCAGCCATTGTATTGTAGATTTGCTGCTGTGCTTGCTTGGATCAATATTTTCTTACATGACTTGAGCTGTCCTGTAACAAGATATTGTTACACGACAGATAAAGTCAAGCCTTAGCTGCAGGATGGATGGATCACATTTGCCTCTAGAATACTTTAATAGTGCGGTGTACAGAGGAGTTCATGGTCCACTCACGGACCGCGAGCTACCCAGGGTCCTCTGTCTGAAAAAACAAGCCCAGATCATCAGTCCTCCACTGCCGTGCTTAACACTTGTATGTTTCTGCTGAATGTGCTGATGATGTTCTGTGGATTATGCCCAAACAGCTCCACTTAGCCCAAAAGACTGTTGTAGAAGTCTTGTGGTTTGTTGAGATGAAACTTTATGTTCCATTTAGAGTCTTTCTCCTGGTCCCTCTTCTGTCTTGTTTTTGACTGCGTTGTCATGAACGTTAATGTTTCACATGCTAACTGAAGTCAGTAGAGTCGAGACTGCGTGGTCTGACCTTGGCGTGAACGTGCTGGGAAATCCAAAAAAGATCAGAAACTGTCCTGGGTGTTCGCTGTCAAATGATAAGATTAGAAAGAGTTTGGAAATTGACTTGAAGCCCCTCAGTTGCTTCCCAGAGAGCTTTATTTATTTTTTTCTCCTTGGTACACAGCCTCTTTTTATAGAGGTTCTACCCTTACTGATAATTAGTTAATCAAGTCCATTAGATGAGCAGAACCTGGCTGCTGCCTTCCCTCTTAAATCCTGTGGAAGCTCTTAGTGTTCACTACACACACTCATGACTGTAATTTATGGTGTTGTTATTTACTTGTGGCTGTATTTACCTAATTTTAGGACCACTTTTTTGTTTTGTTTTGCATCTTGACACATAAAAACCTTGGAACTGAAAGTTCTTTGTTTCTTTAACTGGCTGTGTACGATTCACCACTGGAGACTAATATATGTTTTTATTTGCGTTCCCAGACCAACAGTAAAGCCTTCACAGCAAAGACGTCGTGTGTGCGACGGCGCTACAGTGAGTTTGCGTGGCTCAAGAAAAAGCTGCAGAAGAATGCGGGTTTGGTGTAAGTCAGCAGTTCTGTTTGACCCTGAGTCCCTGGGGTGGTTCATGTCGGGTCACCAGTGAAGGACAGGATCCGTTTTACTACATGGAAATACTATTTCACGTTAAAGTTTGTTTTCTGCTCATCCTTTGTGGAGCTCTGCCATCATGTGGGGTCCCTGAACAGACGGGGGGGGGGGGGGGGGGGGGGGGGGGGGGGGTCCTACTTTGTTTTTGATCAGGCATAGAAAACTGTAGTTGTGTCTGGCCATCACTGAAGAGGTTAGCTCATGTGTAATTATAAAGAAACAGTTAAAATCACAAAAAGAATTTATATCATCATCTAAATGTCTTTTTAAAAATGTTTGGACAACTGAAAGCATCATATGATCTAAATTCATCACCAGTTCCTCTTAAGTTTGTCAGCTATTGCAACATCTTTCAGCTCATTTTAGTCTCCGTCATCCTTATTAACCGATTTTTTTTTAAGTGTCTTCTATTCTAAGCCGAGGGTGTGCAGTCAGAAAATGACCAGTATTTACCCGACTAAACCTGAACTGGGACTCAGTACTGGACTTAAACATGAATATAAATGATTGAGCTTCCAGTCTACTGGATGTAACTGTTTAACATGTCTGATGTTTCCATTAGCATATAACGTAAATAATTATATTCTACAGGTTTAATTGAACTGAGGCCTTGTTTCCTGCTTGTTGTCCTTCTAGTCCAGTTCCAGACCTTCCGGGAAAGTCCTTCTTCTCCTTCCACAATGAGGACTTTCTGGAGGGCAGGAGGAAAGGACTTCAGATCTTTTTAGACAAGTCAGTTCATTTGCTTAAAAACAAAGGACATTACGTGGTGTAAAGTTGTATTCCAGATTGTACTTTAGTAGAGCAGTTTTTCTCTTTTGGCAGGGTGGTACACATGACAGTATGCCTGTCAGACAGCCAGCTCCACCTCTTCCTGCAGACCCAGCTGCCAGTCGGTCACATCCAGGACTGCGTTCAGGGCCTCACGCCGTACACGGTGACAGACGCCATCCTCACCTACGCCTCGTCCAATCAGGGCCTGGCTCAGGCTCAGGAGGAGAATCTCTTCAAGGAGCAGAGCTTGACCGTTTCTTACGAGTCCATGGAAAGGTAGGATGGGAGGATTCATACTGTTATCATAGAGCTGGAGGTGTAGAAATATTCTTTAAGCTCGCATCACTTATTTTACTTACATTTTATTCAAGGCTGTCATGTATGAATGTCAATTATAATACATTTCCTGGCGGAAAAATTAGTTTTTCAAACTTGGAAAAACAATTAATAACGCCAATTAACAATTTATTTCCTTGTTGGGACATAAAACATGAGAGAAATTATTACAGCATAATTAGTTAATTTCTTTCTGACCCATCAGACCTTTCTGATCCCGCATTTAAAAAAAAAAAATTATGCCAAACCAGTCATGCAGATCACTCTGCTGTGGTGACCCTGAACAGGGAGCAGGCAAATGGAAGTTTCTTACCTTTAGAAAATAACTTACAATGGGACTTTGGTGTTAATAGCAAAGCAAAAGAGTTCAGACACCTCATTTTTCAGGTCCAGTGAATGCATCAGGGCCTGTTGGGTGAGGTAATGCGTGAGGACAACCACTGTGTGCTGATACTGTGATGTTACATTTACTTTTAAAGGATTTTGACTTGTGGTTCCATTTAAATTAATACCTTCAGTGATTTTTTTGTTTTTTTATCTCATGGAAGCTTTAGATGATCGAGATGCAGAGGTAAGGAGAGGAGGAGACTGCTGCTGGCTTGCGCATGTTAGCATTAGCTCACATTAGCGTGATTTCAAAACTCCATGGAAGCGATTGTTATGTTGTAGGTGGCTGATCAGGTTTTACGTATTAAAGCTTGTGCTTCCCTCCTCGTAGAATTCACTCGGAGCATTTATCACAAATAACCACCAAACTATCTTCTTCTGAAACTTTAACGAAGTTCCATGCAATCGCCGCCATGTTTGTTGTGATCAGCGCTGTGCTGCAGGCTGCATTCAAGGTGTAACGTAAATTCCGACGTTCCCTCATTTACTAGTCGTTCTTTCAGCCTTTTCTATTTCTTTTTTATGTGTAACATGAGGGGAAATACTGCGAATATCAATTCAAGTCAGCAACTACTAAAATTATGACCGAGTTAACAAGTTGTTTTCTGGCATGAGGGGGTATTCTTGATTTTCCTGATTGAGAAATCGTTTTTCTGATAATGCCGACGTTACTTGAACATAACATTCACTGCTGGTCATTCAAGGCTCAGAGGGAGCGAGACACTGCTGTGTTGACAGAAATATATATGTTATCGGGGCTATTCGTCATGATATCGGACTTATCGGGATGACGTCATAATTTCCTGATATCGGCCCGATAGTTATCGTGCACCCCTAGTAACAACTAAGCACATTTCAATGGCTCACTAAATTACATATTTTATTAGTCTCAGAGATATCCACGAGTTGTCCTGGATAGAGAGATGTCATGAGAGTTGGGCAACATTGTTAAAAGTCGTTAAACAACAATTCCTTAGTTCCATCTGCTCAGTGAAAAATGAGAACCTTTGCTGAAGCTGCAACTCTTCAATGGTGAACTTCAGTTCTCATAATGATTAAACAAGATATAACCTGAAAATTCTGACATTTTCACAGGACTTGGTAG
Source organism: Hirundichthys speculiger (assembly GCA_018398805.1). Taxonomy (NCBI): domain Eukaryota; kingdom Metazoa; phylum Chordata; class Actinopteri; order Beloniformes; family Exocoetidae; genus Hirundichthys; species Hirundichthys speculiger. The sequence continues at coordinate 806,231 of JAGFBZ010000983.1, read as the reverse complement.
GCCTTTATCACCTGAAAGCAAATGTTGTTTTTCTCTCTCTCACCCCACAGTCCGGCTCCTCATCAACCCTCCCTACAAACTGATAAGGCCTTAAGCTCTGAGGGTCTCTCATGCGGGGACTCTGACCCTCTGGACGACATACTGGAGCTCCATGACGAGGACTCAGATGAAATGCAACGCAAGGACACATCCTCAATCAGGATCTCCCAGAAAAGCAACCATCTGGAGGCTTTCATCGACCGGGGTCCCACAGAGGCCACCTTTTATGTTGGTGAGATCCTGGAGGATTCAGAGAGCCCGAGCCCCTCAGAGCAGAGCCACCAGAAGAGCTGCCTGATTCAGACGCCAGTGCAGGTGCACTCACACCTGGGCCCCGGCTGGGAGGACAGCACGATGGAGGAGGACAGAGTTGTTTCTGTGAATACAGAAGAAAAGCCTGATGCTCGTCCAGACTCGGGAGAAAAGAAAAATATACAAGTAAACGACGGTGACCTTGAAAAATGTTTGAATTCTGAAGTGGTTTTAGATTTAAAGGGTGATTACAATGAGGAACAAGTTATAGATAGCAATGTTTCATCTCAGGAGGAGGAAGTTTTAGGAAACGATGTTATCTCTGAGTTTCACGGTCACGTTGCAGACGTCAGCTCAGATAGAGAAATGGAGCCAGAGAGCGAGAAAAGTGATGAACCAGTCAGCCAAGCGGAGATGTGCCTTCAGTCAGAAAGATCTGAGGAGTCTCACGGCGTGAACGATGTGTCAGAGTTGGACCCTGCTGGAGATGGCTCGAGAGATGCACCAAGAAGAAGTTGAACAGGAAGTGCAGCTGTTCGGAACCAAAGACGAGAGCGACGAGGACAGCGACTCGTTGCCATCCTCCAACGGGAGCATCATCAAGTGCAGTGAGGAGGAAAGCCTTTGTGAGGAGACGGAGGCTGCAGACGTCTACACGGAGACGTCTCCTGAGGACATCGCTCACTGGTCAGAAGTGAGTGAGAATATTTTGAACCTGCACATAAATGGATGTCTTGTGGAAAAACAGGATGTTTCTGCCACAGATGAAGAGGGACTGCAATATATGACCAACACTGACTTGAAAAAATCTCCAGACCTCAACCCTGTAGCTGATGGAGATTTGACTGAAAATAGTGACTTCAGCATCTTAGAGACCAGCAGCGCGCCTGATGGTAAATATACGGAGCAGGAAACTGTGCCCTCGCTGTCTTTGGGTCCCTCAGAGGAGACTCAGGATGTAGAAGTGCGTTAGTGAAACCGGTGAACTGCACCCAAACTGAAATAGCCCTCATTAAGGGCGATAGCTCTCTCACTGAGCCAGAACCATGAATCTTCAGAGTTGTCCTCTGTCAAAGACACAGTCAGTCAAAGTCACACAGGCCAGACACACACTGTGTTACAAACACTCAAACTTATTATTTATCCTCTTCACAAGGTCAGAGGAAAAGTAATACTTTGATAGCAGCGTATTCAGTTAAACTACCAGTTATATTGTTGATGCACCTTTTTTAAAAATGACTCATCTAATTTTAAAATGCTTTTTTGTGTTTTACACTCAGAAACAATGTGTCTGTTTTTTCCTCCTCTGATTGGTTTGCGTTTTGAGACCAGCAGGGGGTGCTCACGTTTACAGTGAAATACTCCCGTGAGGAGGCTGAGTTACACCAAATTCTAGCTTTGTGAGCTAAAATTAACAGACAAGCTTTTTGTCTCCCTTCTAGATCTGATTTAAAGAAATAAGACTGCCTACAACTGATATCTGAGGTGAAGCTTTAGCTGCCACCAGGCTTCACTGAACAAATCAAGTGAGTGTTTCTCAAAAGTACCGTCTATTTAGTCCCAGTTTTCCTCCCAGTATAATGTGCTTCCTTGCAGAGCTGCAGTGGAGGGGCTTTATGACAAAGACCACTTCTATAAAAAAAAAAAGATGGCCATTTTGGAAGCTCTTCACTCGTTTTGTCTACCTCAGAGCTTATTTGTTTCAGTTGAAAAATATTTCACACCAGGAAGGGATTTTCTAAAAAACTAGTATGAGGAGGAAGACACAGAAACAAATTGAGCACATTTGGTGATAGGAAACATCTTCAAAGAATTTAGAGAAGCCTTTCTTGTCTCATTTACAGCCTTGTGAAAGTGAATCACCAATATCATGATGGTTTTATTTAAACAACGCTGGTCAAGTTCTGCTTCTGGACAACTACAATTCAACTACATCTTACTTCTTTTTGCCAATTTATGAAGCAAATATTGCTGAAGGGAGTTTTACCCAGAAGGAGGAAGGCCAAATTAAATCAGTGACATTGTGGAAATTGTTGATCAGGTATTTATCATGAGGGAAATAAAACAACAGTGGACAGAAGCAATTAATTCTCTTGGAAACTAGATGTGGTTGAAAATATCAACTCGTCGTGTATGTGATCTTTTTATTGATGTGCATTATTTTTTACAATGTCTTTTTTTTTCTTAGAATTTTCAAACATGATTTTTTTAACCTACTAAACCCAAACACTGCATGAACCACAGATTTAAGTGACACCCTGGTGAACATACACTAAGTTTTAGAGTGATGTGCTCTTCGGTTTTTTGTTTTGTTTTTTTCTTTGGGGAGGGGGGCATAATTAATTTTAAAAGGACTTTGCTTTTTCTCAGATGTGAGTCCACCTGGTGGAAACCGTTTGTAAACTGGGAGTTCTGGGATGGCTCTTCACGGGTCGCAGCTCTCATCAAAGAGTGTTTTTCTCCGTATCCTCAGGATTCTCTGCTAAGATTAATTTCCATCAAAACACAGGTTTTTACACTGGTTTGTGTGAAATCCAGTTTTTTGTGCTACTGAAATGATTTCTGCTGGTAATTTTGGTTCTAACATCTGTTATGAGGAGTAACCATGGCAATGGGGGAGCAGCTGATAGTTATTCAAAACCCAATAATAATCCTGAATGACACGAGTTGAAGAGACTTGGTAGACGTAAAGGAGGATGAAGTTTAAACCAGTTCTTTTGACAACATTAAATGCATGGCCATAGGAAAGTGAAAAGAAATGGGAAATGGGACAGAGCGGCCCGCAGACAGAGCGGCCCGCAGACAGAGCGGCCCGCAGACAGAGCGGCCCGCAGATAGAGCGGCCCGCGGACAGAGCGGCCCGCGGACAGAGCGGCCCGCAGACAGAGCGGCCCGCAGACAGAGCGGCCCGCAGTCAGAGCGGCCCGCAGACAGAGCGGCCCGCAGACAGAGCGGCCCGCAGTCAGAGCGGCCCGCAGACAGAGCGGCCCGCAGACAGAGCGGCCCAGCAGGCCCGCAGACAGAGCGGCCCGCAGTCAGAGCGGCCCGCAGACAGAGCGGCCCGCAGACAGAGCGGCCCGCAGTCAGAGCGGGCCGCAGACAGAGCGGCCCGCAGTCAGAGCGGCCCTGCAGACAGAGCGGCCCGCAGTCAGAGCGGCCCGCAGTCAGAGCGGCCCTGCAGACAGAGCGGCCCGCAGACAGAGCGGCCCGCAGACAGAGCGGCCCGCAGTCAGAGCGGCCCGCAGACAGAGCGGCCCGCAGACAGAGCGGCCCGCAGACAGAGCGGCCCGCAGACAGAGCGGCCCGCAGTCAGAGCGGCCCTGCAGACAGAGCGGCCCGCAGTCAGAGCGGCCCGCAGTCAGAGCGGCCCGCGGACAGAGCGGTAAAAGTAAAGGAGCTGGTGCTCATTTTAAAACAGACGGTCTAATCCTGGACATGTGACTGTGAAGGAGCATCTCTCCATCCTGGACACCAGCTGTTGGCTGTCAGTTTCCATTCATGTTATCTACTGACTCACCTGTGTCTCCTGCTGATGTCATCAACCTCAGTTGTTGCCAGGCAACAAGCACAGTACTGATGGTGATCTCTGGATGTTAAAAACACATTTATTTCATTCCAATACCTCCAATGCTTTGTGAACACACATTTTAATTTTGAATCATATATTTATGTTTTCTCAATAAATAGCAGCAACTGTATAATTCCACTTTGGAGGGTAAAAATCAGTCACGGCTGCAGTTTGGCCTCCCGGTTTCCACAGTACTGCTTCCAAGAGATTTGGCTGGTTTGAAAAGGGACCCAGAGACTGTTAAGCTATTAGACAAACTGTAATGTGTTGGGGTGTTTTTTTTATTTTTATTTTCTAGGTTTCTCTTGAAAAAGAAATGAAACCTCTTCTGGATGTGGATCTACAAGGGTAATGCTAGCATTGTGAGCGACGGTATTCATGTACTTGTGCAGATTATAATCTTACTTCCATTAAAGAGTTATTTTTTTCTTCCATTCTGTGTCATATTTTACAAACATATTTCCTTAAAAATACTGAAGCACTTCCGCCATCTAGTGCCTGAAAAGAAACAAACAGGATTACAACTGCAAAAGTAGTTGTTTTTCTTTTTTTATTTTAGAAGCTATTGCATACCATAGTGTGTAGTCACCTTATCTTAAATATGTTGCTCATTATAACCAGTAAATTGATAAATGCATTGGACAACATTTAGAATCAGTGTCCATTATTTATGTTTTTCTATTCCAGTCATTTTCATTAAAAAGCATCAACAGAAAACTTGAAATAATAATTCTCAGATTACAGTTGAGAAGCTTTAACTGAATATTCTGTTTCAGTTCCAGTTCACCCAACAATAGCTCAGGCGTGACATTTATAGGGTTTATAGTGTACAGGAATAACTACTACTGCAGCACATATACTTATAATTTAAAGTCTAATAAGGAAGAAAAATTTCAAATTACAAAAGATAATCTGGCACGTCAGACAGTGAAATTATATCAGGATCTGTCGGCGGCAGCCCTGTAGAGCAAAAAAAAAAAAAAAAACTATCAGAGAGACGTGCATTAATAATTCAGAGTTCATTTTAAGCTGTGCCTATCTAACAGTAATAGGGAATCATTTTCCTAAATAGGACAACTGATGCTGTAATCAGGCTTTTGTTGGATGTATTTATCCTCTGCCGTTGCAGATTGCGCTGCTCAGATTGGTTTATGCAGTACTTCTTCCAGCCAGCAGATGCCATAAATGGCAGGTCAACGACTGAATATACCTTAGTGGCAATCTGGATGAGCACCAGGGGGACTGTTTCTGTGTATTAGGCCACAGTAATGGTCCATAATGCTCATGATAAGAGAGTGGCTCAGTACCTGCAGGAACTCAGAGGATGTAGGCAGGTTGCAGGAAGTCCTTTGGGACGATACCCACGGTCCCGTTCAGCTCGCCGACCCACCAGCCGTGAATGTTGTACTCCTGGAGCCGAAACCAACAAATAAAGAATTTCAGACTCAGAACGAGCGTGAGAGCGAGTAACTAAAACAGAATCACTGGACACATTTTTATTTGATCTGAGAGCACAGTTTATCCCATATTATTAACACCATAACAACCAGATGTGAACTGCAACATCTGTATGTGGGCCCAGTATTTTTCTGCGGCCACTAAAATACCAAAACCACCGTATTAAAAATTATTTTGAATTCATTCAGCCCATTTTTGCAGAGGACATCCAGGAGAGTCTACATCCCCTTCACCAAACAGCCATTTACAAAATTTTAATAGACATTCAGGCTCATTAGCCTCAAGGGTTTTCATTAAAAGATGTGAAAAACGGTAAACAAGGCAATCAAGGACGGCGAGTGTCTGAAATAAAGCAGCTTTTTTAACCTGCTCAAAAGCCATAAGCACAGCTGGTTTCTTCCCTCCACGCTAATTATCTCCACTGTGACTGGAACGGACGCAAAAAAAAAAAAAGATTTTTTTACACGCGTGTATAAAAATGCATGTGCCTCAAAAAAGTGAAGAGAATGTGCTAAAATTATTTTCTTCATAAACTTTATACCTTAAGGGCCTTTTCGTCAGGTGGAAAAACATTATGAGAACTTCAAATTCTTGTAAAAACAGTCACATGACCGATCACTGGGAGTAAGACGATCCAAAAAACAATAATAAACAAAGAGATTTGAAATCAGTCAATTAAAAATGAACAATTAAAAAAAAAATGGGGAGTTTATTATTTCCTGTTGTTTAAAGCTCAAATTTAATCTTTAAATATATGCTGTTTGTTCAAGCAAAAGGAATCTAAATATTATAGTTAATTATTTTAATTTCCATTTTGTTATAGTTTCAAAAACATATGTACATTTTAACTGAACAGGTTCCAAGTTGCTTTTGTGGAAAAAAAACATTAGATTAAAAATGAATATACACAAAATAACAGGTGGAATAATCCGGTACAGTCCATAGAAATAAAGATGAAACATATTTTAAACCACTTTTTTATCCAGATCTCAAACAACTGGAGACATTTTACTCATCTTAGTTAACACCTTCTCAAGCGTTTGTTAAACTTGAGCCACATCGATCCCCCCCCCACCACCACCATCTGATCACAGCGGCTGGGCCTCCGGTTCGGTCTGGACTGGATCAATATTTTGCCAAAGACCAGAGGAGCCGAGCAGAAGAGGCAGCAGCCTGCTGGTGGAGCGTGGCCGCTCATCTCTCTGCTGTCCAGCAGGTTGAAAATGGCTGTGAGCTGTTCATCTCTGCGCTCGGGAGATGATGAAAAACCAACGGAACATGCTACATACGTGCGAGCGCCGTGTGTGTGAACGTTTAGCCGTTTCCAGCTGTAGCACGTCCCCTGACGGGATGAAAGGCATTGTGTCAGAGGTTTAGTCAATCAGCCGGACCTGACACCTCTGCAGCCGGAGGAGTGAGGACCTGCAGCTAATGAGCTATTTCTTGGACAGCGAGGATGAATGAACTGCTCAGATGGTGATCAACCACAAGACTGGAGAGTCCTCACAGCACAAACAGATCTGAGCAGATTGTCCACACTGGCCTCATCGTTTTCCTCTACCAGCTCTGACTGCCATGTTCCAGTATGCTTGGCTCTCTGACAGACTCACTATTCAGGGGGAGCTCACGTCCAAAATGGTCTTTTTATGCGCCCCATAAGACTGGAGAGGGAAAAGCCCGGCTGTGGAAAGCTGGCTCTGGTTCCCATTCGGGAGAAGGTGAACAGAGGAGCAGGAGAGGGGAGACAGACGGACGGGGGGGAGGCATCGTAGAGAGGGAGCGAAACAGTTCTTCTCTCCCTTGGGGGCGTCGCAGCACTATTCCACCAACCGTACTGACAGAGAGTTTTATTTATCTCTGCCGCCCATCTGTGCAGTCGGTCTCAAATTCTCCCCGAGAAAGGTCTTTTGGATTATCAGCGCCGCCATTTTAATACAACTGCTACATCGCAGAGTGGGTGCCAATGGCAGTGGAAGTCTGTCAGGCGTGCAGAGTCCATCTTCCTCATACTTGAAATGGGTTCATCCAGAGTACACCTGCTGTAATAGGGACATTCCAAAAGGCGTGGGGAGTAAATTATCCAAATGACAAAAACTACGCCAATTCATCAACGTCCCCTTCCGTCTGCACATATGTTGACTGTTTTTGTGTTTTCTAATGTCTGAAGTTCTGAGCTGGCAGGGGCTGGGTGAGAGAAAAAGGCGTGTTTGAGCTCATCGCACCACAGTCGTGAGCTTGTTGGGGATTCATTTAAAATGATAAAATGCTCCGGGGTCAGAAACGAAGCAGCCGAGCATCCTCGAGCATCGGTCTTCTGGGAAATGTCTCACATTAACAGGATGCAGCAGGATAATCTGAGTGTGATCAGCGTGAGGGCTGACACGCATCAGGGCTGCGTTTGCTGCAACGACCTGGCTGCAGATCGAATCAGCTACGTGGGAGCGGGGGGGGGGGCGAACAGCGCCGTGTCGCGGCGGCTGCGGCGCGTTGACTCGTTGACCTCCCGGTGACTCCTCCGCTGAGTGAGCTTGGAATGAGCGTGGGCGGGGCTGGTACCGAGAGTGGGTTGCTATGACAACACCTGCAGTGTACCGGCGCGATCGTTTATTTACCACTCAGGGGGCTGGCTAATGGTGGCATTCTGATGGGCCCATCGCTCATGTTGCCGACCGGAGGACAGATTGACAGCTACCCGAGCCTGAAGCGGGGAGAAGGTGAGTCGAGGTTGGCTGGGTGCGGCAAACGGAAGATAAGTGAAGCGAGTGTTGTGTCGCGCCGCCATCATGAAACGCTAAACAAAACACATCTTCTAATATCTTTCTTTGTTTCTTGAAATGCACCTTTTTAGGGGGCGATGTCCTACAGAGGTCTGGACCACATGCCCCCCCCTCATCCACACACACACACACACACACATACATGCTCCCAGATGAAACACAAATACACACAATCCCAAATGCATACAAACTAGGGGGAGTGCTAATAAGCCTGACACATGAGGCATCTCTCCTCGGCCACCAGCTGACTGAGGCAGGCCTTGGGCGTGATGGAGCGCAGGAAGTCTCTCATTGCCCTGCCGCTGAACCCACTGCTTGGTTGTTACAATCTCTCCCTCCTTCCCTCCCTCCTTCCACATTTCCAACCCCCTCCATCTTTTCCTCCCATTCCTCTCTTCCCATCTCCCCCTTAGCAGCGTTTCCGCTTCTCTGTGTTTGTTCCAGCGTTTTCTCTCTCTTTCTTTCTCTCTCTCTCTCCACACAGACTCATCAGATGCACTGCAGCTCTGCAGTTCTTCTATCACTGGTCAGCCTAATAAAGAAACATGGACACCTCCAGCAGGCACAAGCCCGTGATCTGTAACCTGCTATCAGGTTAGCGAGCCCTCCTCACTGCTCACACAAATTCACTCCACAACTGATAGGGCCAGCAACTGTGGGGACCATTTTAAACCTCTGGGAAGACTATTAGGGGTTTGTGCCAAACCAATATCGCCAGAATCCATCTAAAAATATGGAATATCACTCTGCATATCCAGAAATCGGAATGGCTACTTAGTGTCCACTTTTTCCAAGTGGGCTTTTAATTAAATCGCTGAATCGGCTTCAAATTGGAAACATGACAGAGCATGAGAATGCTTGAAAATATCTCAGGGACATTGAGATTTAATAAAAAGAAAACCTACTAGCTTCTTTCTAATGCACGCCTGGGATTACGGATAGCTGCTTAACTTAATAGCAATTTAAAGTGGATTTGTGTATGCCACTGAGTGTCTGTAATGATGGTTGCTGTTTATGCCGCCCCTCATTTATAATAATTAAGCGGAATGGATTGGGGGGTGGGTTGCTCGGACGTGGTTCTGGGCGATTGGCTTGGGCTGAATAATGACCTACTGTAGTTGACCGGGGGATGACCGCTGCCTCCTGCATGACCCCGAACCGCAGACTCACCCCCTGCTACTTTGGGTGGTAAATAGGATGTCTTGCCTGTCTATAGTGTCTTGGTGTCTATGGTCACAATAGCAGCCAGGGGTCTTTAAATTGGTGTGTGGCAGAGAAAAGGAGAAGGAGAGGGGGACAGGGTTAGCACAAAAGAATAAAGGGATACCCCCCTCTTTGTTTCTCTTGCTTGACTTTTCCCATCTGATTGTTTGCCCACTTTTCCTTTTCTTCTGCTGGTGTGACCTGTGGGACTGCAGGCCAAACCGACTTGGAAAATAGAAAAGAATCCCGCTATAATCTTCAAGAGATCGTAATCTGATTAGCTGTTGAAACAGAAAATATTTTCAATTTCACATTTTATCTTCTAATATTAAAACTTTATTTATTTATTTATTTATTTTTTTTTTGGGGGGGGGGGGGGGGGGGGGGGCAATAAATCAAAGCTTGTAAAACTATAAGGCCCTAAATCACCTTTAATCTATAAAAAGACTGCTAAAAACCACCACAAGGTGTCAGTGGTGTCCACGTTCGTGTCTATCATGCTGCAACTTTGATCGAATGTGAGGTGATGCTCTGCTTTGGGAGCCTCGCCGGATTGGCTGGTCCGACTCCCTCTCTTCGGGTTTTGGTTGGATGTCGGATATAGCAAAGGAAGTGAGCAGGGTGGTGGAGAGAAAGAGGGAGAGGTGGCAGAAGCGCCTGCCAGAGTTTTAAGGACCCTGGATGGGTTTGTGTCATAAATCTCTTCCCACTCCATCCTGCCGTTCTCCATGAGTGCCTGTGGGAATACAGGAATGTGACAGCTGACCTGTAGAGCCCATGCCTTTTGATTCAGGACACATAAATTAGAGGGCAAGAATGCAGGACAACCTTATGGTTTAATGTTGGGCAGGGCTGACAGAGTACACAGGCCTTACACATGTCAAGGAGAAGTGCAACAATAGCTTGCAGCCACAGCGATAAATGAATCTGATACACATTGTAAATCCTGTTACAAATATCCCCTCTGCACAGGCTGTGATGCAGTTAAACTGCTGTTGATGCACTGGGAACGTATGAAGACTCAAAATCAACTTACCAAAACTGGAGTGTGATAAATGCAAAACTCTGGCCTCCTCCAGAGAAAAAAAATGCAAACTCTCAGGAAATGAAATACCAAATCCAAAATAACAAAATTTAAAATATAATAACATAAAAAATAAAAAAAATCACAAGATGGATATGGTGTGTTTGTAGCTCATGCATCAGCGTGGCCAGCGGAGCCAGGCTGGAAACAGCACAGCCACACTACCACATTAATTCTACCCAACTAATGGGATTCATATGATTTGTGATATTCCTAATTTATTTACTTTGCTGGTGATGCACAAATAAACGCCCACACACAGTGACACACAAGGAAAAAAAAAAACACAAATACAGTAAAAATGCCTCCACTTTACAGTAAGTGAGGGATCAATAATGATGGATGAGGGCCTTTTACACAATCGGCATGTTCTCCTCAGTTCACAGCCATACGACACCACGTCTGTGGCTATCCCATTCTGCACTTCAGCAGTCAATCACATCCCAGCTTTAAAAATAACAGTTTGTTAGCACCATTGATTTAGCACTTAGAGCGTGTCCTTATTACCTTGTAATTATGGTCAGTGTTGACATAACAGCACAGACAAGCAGGCCTCCCACCCTCTAAGAGAATTTATGGGCCCTGGTTTTATTACGGCCATTTCATCTGTCTGGGTCCCCAGTTAAGCGACAGACTTGAGTTCTAGCCAAGGGCCTGTATTTCACTCACCGAGGTCAGGGTGCTCAGGAATCCCCCCGTAAAACTGAACAGCGTCGGGGCCCTGCGTTTACGTACAGAAGACACAGGGAAGCCCTCCCCAAGGCCTCATTAAAATAAATAGCCTATTACAAGCTACAATCCAAATAATGCCATTCATGAGGGAAATGTGACGCCGTTAGAGGACATGTACAGAAGACCAAACGTCTCGAGCCCGTCAGGAGATCACCTCTAAATAATTTACAACCGGATCCTCGCCGCGAGTCCACTGGAAGATAGTTTGACTGCTCTTGCAGTCTGTCACTGTGTTATGACTTCTTCTTACAACTTGACAAAGCAAGAGTAATCTGTGTCATTAAGAGTCTGCGAAACAACAACCAGCTCTTGCTTTCAAACTGGCCATAGTTTTCTTTTAAGGTCTTCACTGAGGCAGTTATCTGATCTGTACGCTGAAAGGTAATCTGGCATGCGGGGCCGAGGCTGTGTTGTACTGCAGAGTCAAGTCCCCTTTGTTTCCCCCAAAAGTCTGCTGCTTTTGTCATTGTTGAGTGAAAAATGAAGGCGTCTGTTTTGACATTTTCCCCTATCAACCAGTACACACAGACGGAGCAGGCTGGCTTCTCATTAATCTGGGAAGAGAACCTCAATTAAAAGTCCATCTTGTATGAAGGGCATGTTTCACCTGAGGTTTATCTGCTGGTATAAACAACACGCTTCTCTTCCTTTGACACAAACCGAAACCGTTCATCTATATAAACATGAAAACCTTGAATTTCTTTTCATTCACCATGATGTTGTGAACACTGTTGTTTTGTGCTGAAAGGGCTCCGAGAGATAGTGGCGCAAATAATTACAATTCAGTGGCTTCGATTGGAGATAAAAATTGTAAGATAGATAATTTCCTAATCTAGCAAATAAGATTCCTTGTTCCTGCTGCTCATTTTCAGATAATTTGGGCTAAACACTGAGTATGAGGACTCAATTTGATATCGACCAATAGCAACAGCCTGGGAACAAGTCCCACAGCAGAGTGGAAGTGCCCAAATTACCAGCCATTGATTTCCAGTAGGGAGTCTTTTCCCTGGCAGATACGACAAAATGGCCACATAACATGAGGAAATAGATGGAGAGCAAAGAGCTGAGATGCAGGATGACTTCACCTGCAGTTTGCATCAAACAGGAAAAAAAAAGAGCTTTGCATGACTGCCTACTCAATTAACCCTTGTGATAGAGAGACTTCATAATGAACAACAGCACCATTACGCAGCACCCAAATGGCCCTTCACCCTAGTGGCCCGGGAAGAGGCGCCGCCACTGTTGGTGCTGCTCTGCTGCAGCGTGAGGCGAGTGTTCGCTAACGGAGGAGTTTAGACGCTGGGGATATCAGCATGTTCAGAAAGTAAATGAGGATGAGACGATTACCGGAGCTGATGTTGTTTAATCCCTAAATAAATGCACGTTACAAGTCCACATCTCATTTTAGTGATTTGAAATGATTGTAACTGCTCCTGTAATTATATCAAAGAGTCAAGGGTGCAGTCAGGAACAGGTTTCTATTAGAAGGGAACAGTCATTTCCATCTAACTCACTGGTAGTAGTAGCTGCAGAAACCACTAAATATGAAGAGAATTTTAAATCAAGTCTGGGATTATTTTTGCTGATACTGATGCTGACCTTGCTGATGATGTAAATGAGATCTCCTCTCTGAAAGTTCAGCTCGTCTGGCTCATCAGCCTGGCAGTCCCATAAACCCTGGTAGTAGTTCGCATAATCTGATGAAGAATCTGAAAGGAAACACAAGGCACTCATTTAAATACAAGGAGAAGCCTTGCGTCGCAGACAAAGGTTATTGTCTTTGATTAAAGTGGAAATCTCCACTTAACTGGGGACTTAGTTCCTGACCTGTTTTGTTCTCAGCATTCTCATCAGGTGCCTCTGGAAAATCTTCATCTGAAACAGATCAAGTTAAATTGGAAAAGGGCATTAATCTTTAACAAAAGTAAACATGTGAGTGAAATAACCGACTGGTATTTGACAGCAAAATAATAAACATTATCTTCTAGGTGTCAAAGAAAAAGGAAGAATTTTGACTCATAAATGAACCCTTTCATTAAAACGAGGGACGGTGTTTCAAAAGCTGCTTCCTCACATCTGCATGAGTTGGACTCCACATCCATTCAATGTATCACATTAAAAGTTTATTGCTACTCATCACATTGGTAACTTGTTCAAAAATGCCAATGAGAAGAAACTAAAAAAAATAATACAACTTTACATTTACATTGGAAGTAAATAATAGCATTTGAAAGACGTGCACAAGTTTTCAGTCAAGATCAGATAAGCAGTGAAATAAATAATGATCATAAGACAAAGAGAAAAAAAAAATCTGTCTTCAGAAAATCATTGACTAATTCCTGCATGATACAAGATGCTTATTTTTATTTTACCGGAGAGAATAAAACCGATTTGTTGACATATGTCAGAGTCCCTGGGCAGGAAAACTTAAAGAAGCGGAGGCGGCCGTGTCATTGAGCGTGGGGCGTGGCACCTGGCGGTCTGTAAGGTGACACAGTGATACGCCGTCCTCTGTCTCCCACATCCATCCTGGCACAGAAGCGGGCTGACAGCAATGCCACAACCCAGCAACACTATCCACTTTCCAGCACAACCTGCACCTCTCTTTCCAGGAAGAGCAGGAAAGATGACACACACACACACACAAGAATACACACATACTGTACGTCCACATGCATATTTGCATGTCTGCTGCTTTTTTCTTCTCCAAACGCAAACAGACATTTAAAACTTTCCGTTGTAGGGAAAGTTTTAAATGTCTCTTTGTAGCTGCTGTATCTTGATACTGCACCAAAGGAAGAAAAAACGACATTTTAATTTTGTTTTCAGTGGATCTAAACATTTGTTCAGCACTCTTCAGCTGCCGTAGAGCGGAGCATCATTCCGTTGAGGGGCCGGTGCTATGGGCCGATGGTTTCTATATCAAAGTGATTTAATTTTCCAGTCAATAAAATCAGTCATCAGCTCAAGAGCCAATGCTGCCGTTGCTTCACAATCTGCCTGCAACCGAGCCCTGCTGCTCTGATGAAACTGAGGGGTTCTCATCGTCTAAAAAATGATGCTGCAGTCAAGGATGCAGTTTTCCAAATTCTTCATATTACTGGATAGTAAACAGCTTAAAATAAAACGGGAACAGCAAGTCTTTAAATCTAATGTTAAATATTTGCATAGTCAACCAAGGAAGCAAATTATTAAAGATTCACAAAGAAAGGAATATAGTGTTCTAAACAGAAATATTTTTGAGCACAATTACAAATAGAAACAGTCACATGCTGACAGTATTTTTCTTTTTCTTTTGCAATCACGCTCCGTGAAAATCACAGAGAACATTTAATAATTTAACAGTGTATAATCACTGTGTAAAAGCCGTTAATGAGCAAAGAGGTGCGGAGTGATTGATAAGAGAAGGGGTGAGAAAGTGAAGGAAAGAGCCCGTCATTTGATATGCCATCTGTGGTCAGGGTCTGTACCTCTTCCCAGATGGCTTTGAACGGCGGCGTGACAGTCTGAAGACTGATTCCCCTTTCACCAGCGATTTTGGCAAAGGTAATGTACTCACTGGGTGAAACAGAATCTTGATGTATCTTATTTAATAGAAACAGTGATGGACGACGGCCCTGAGAAGATCGGATCACCTCTTTTGTCCTTCTTGGGATCTTGTAGCCGCCCTGACACATGGGACTGACTCTCCTTCAGAGGGAGCTAACACGCACGCCGTCCTGGGGTCTCTTCAGTCAAACTTTAATTCCTATTAAAGATGTGACATTAAGAGCTCCAGAGCTATTTTAAGCCCTGAGAGATGCACTTTTTACTTCCTTTCAACTAAATTGCTGTTGCTAGGCAATTCTGGCCCAAACTCTGCTTAGTGGGTTGAATTGTAGGCTATTTGTTGCCTGGCAACATTAGCTAATTGGACATTCTGTGACGGAGCATTTCCAACCTCGCCAGCTCTCGCTGATTTCAACAACATTACTGCTCACAGAGATGAGGGGGGGCAGATTTTGAGTCAGTGGAAGTGAATTTTCCCCTTCCTGTGCTGCAGCACAACAGTGATTATTAGTGTTGCTTGATTTAAAATGAGAGATCAGTCTGGGTGCAGGGGTGATGAGGAGGCACGTGGCTGTACGGATGTCACAGCCGGGAGAGATTACAAATATATCTCGTTGCTAAATTACCTTGCGGTGTGTGTGTGAGAGTATCATGGGAGTTTATGAGTGCAGCAGCACCCTCCCGTCTATTCATTCCTGTTGGTGGGTGGGTGCTGGTGCGTGTGAGGCAACCACATCCTCTAACCTGGCAGCATCTCGTAGATATCGTCCTCGTCCTCCTCCTCGCCCTCCACTGCTTCCTGCCTTCCTCCCAGTTTTCCGCCCTGGGAGGCTCTGATGGGCTGCAGCGGGGGACCGCCGGCCCCCCTCTCACCTATGTCGTCGTAGGTCTCCTCTCCCTCATCCTCGTCGTCGTCCACAGGGATGACATTAGAGCTGAGATCTGTGAGTGAAGGAGAGACGATGCCATTGGCCGTGTTAGTGTCAAAATGGAGCATAGCGTGGCACGAAATCAAGAGTAGTGCATTAAAGGGTAAAGTAGGAGGAGTGTTTGGATTGTTACACCACAAGAGGGTTAGACAGGGACAAAACAGCAGCAGAGACAAGAACCAGACTTTTATATCTTATCTTACTTGAATCATTACCACATTGGGATCATTTGCAACGTGCACTGGAAACAATTTTGCAAACTTTTACCACAGTAATGCTTTTCAGTCACATCAAATGCAAATTTGCAACTATCAGGTTTCCTGCATATTTTCTGTTTGATGAAAGTATTTTGGGTCGATTCAGATGTAAGCCCTACATTTCTTGTATGTCACACCCAGCTCAAAACTCTTAAAAGCATGAAAACACAGAAACAGTCTTGCTCACATGTAAAGTGAGCACCTATATGCTGACTGGATTTTGGAGCAAAATTGTGCTTGAATACTGTAAGATAAACTACAGAGTGTCTGTTACTTCCCGCAAACCGGCGGCCCGACTCGAGTCCATTTTGGAGAAGACGAGGCACGAGTGCTCGCTCAGATGGAGGAGCTGTCTCATTGCAAACGACGGGCCGCTGCAACACGGGGTATCAGGTCGTCTGCTGTACAACAGCAGCCAGGCAGAAATCAATGTCACTGGAGGATAACCAGAACGTCTACCAATCAATTTCCTGTAAGCTGGAATTCGGTAGGAGAGTTATGGGAGGAGCAGTTGGAGGGGGTGAAGGAAAACTACGTCTGCACGAGGGTGTACATGACTTGGTGGGTGACACGCTGACTGAGGAGATTCAGAACTCTTAAACTCAGCTGTGCAGTTAGTGATGGATTAGGTGGTTTTCATGAGTCAGAGATGATAAAGCGCTCCCACGCACTTCTGACCTTTCTGCACCACAAAAACACAAGAAAACTTAAGTGGAAACTTTAAAAAAAAAGAAAAAATTGTAGGTTTTTATTTCTTTAAATCTTTTTCCCCAATCAAAAGCATGTCACCTCGAGTTTAGTGAATTTAATTTATGAACTGCAGATATGATGTATTTATGTGTCACTATGTTTTACAATCTAAAAAAAGCAAGGTATGAAAACTTAAAAAAAAAAAAAACCTTTCAAGAGAAGGAAACAGAGCAGGAAATGTGTCCTCAAAAAGACAAAAGCAAGAGGAAACAGAGCAGGAAATGCTTTTCTAAAGGACATCACATGAAATAGATGCAATAAAATTTTTTTTTAAAAAAGCAGAGAGAGACAGTGGCTTACCTCTGAGAACAAAATTGATTTGGTCCACCCATTCTCTGGCCTCTTGAGGGCTGCTGGCAGTAAACTGGAGGGACAACGGCAATAATACTGTCATTATCGCTGCATCTGAGCATCGTGTCTATACCTCCAGATTTTGATCAAATCACTAATTGTCTGAGTAATAAATAAGACAAAAAAACTGAACCTTTCCCTTTCCTAACAGCTAATTAATCTGTTTCATACATCTATAGAGTATATTATAAATTTAATAGTTGATTCAAGCCATTCACTAATATTTGTATCGTCACACAGATATTTGTGAATAATGATCGTCTTTCTCTGTTTATTTCTCATTACACTATTATCATGTGCACAAACTAATAATTTAATTCTTCCCATAATAATGGCCTTTATTAGGATTTAATTAAAAACAACTTCAATATATTATATTATTACAGGCTTTCTGAACAAAAATGATACATGGCACATTCACAACAGGAAGCAGGTGCTGTCATTAAAAAGACATCAATTCAGAGAGGTGGTCATTAACTATTTTCATTTGCTGAAAAACAATGAAATACCACAAACCTGTTTTTACTCTGCGGTTTTCAAATGACCATTATGCTGGCACGATCAAAACTACCTCAAATAATTGTGTTTATGTGATTATTCATTGAAACTGGCCCACAAGAGAAGACCAGCTATTGCACATACTGATGGCATTTCACTTCGGGTTTTTGACATTTATTACACAAAATACAGAGACAGCAAAAAATCTCAGATAAGATACAAGCTGGTAAATTAATACCTGTGTTATAAAATTAAAAAAACATTAGAAAAAAACCTCTTAATATCACGTGTGAGTAGTTTGACTTCATTTTGATGACACAGACCTGGAAAGCCCGTCGTCCAGAAGCAGTGAGCTCAAAACAGGCATTTTTTTTGGAGTCTTTTCTCAAGTTGGTCACCAGCTGCACACTGTAGTCACTGATATAAAACGAACCCTTCTGCTGTTTATCTGTATGGGAAGAGGACGCACAGAAGGATGTTATCCGATTCCAGTTTCTGTATCTATAATGCCCCTGCATCCTGGTATTACTAACAAACCTTTTTCACTCCCAAAATAGTAGAATATCGAGTTGTTCAGGACACACCATCTCTTCTGCCACTCTGAGCCAAAGAAGCTGTGGTCTGGAGGAAGAAGTGCACGGTGGAATTACGAGCATACAGCTGGATATTTGGATACAGCATTTTCACAAAGTAGGAAAAAGAGAAAATGAGAAATAAGGCGTTTATACCTTTTCGTTTCTTCTCAAGGTAGCCTTGCTTCAGAATGTTGCTGAGCTCCTGAGCTCCCACTGGGGGGATGTCGCCAAAGTCTGGACGCACAAATAAATTAACCAGCTTCAAAACACAAAACACAAGTGAGAAAAGCAAAGTTAAGAAGCTACGATCAGAAAGTTTTCAGATCTTTCCTTGATAAATTACTTTAATATGATTATTTTGTTAGCGAAACAGCTTTTGTCAGTCAGCTAATTCTTTGATCAATAGTTTGTTTCAGGAATGATGTCTAATAAGCTGCACTTAAACCTTCTTTATTCCCAGGCAACATGTAAACACACACACATACAGAATATGAGTTCTCCTAACGCTGTGCATCAAATCCCTTCCTGCTGGGCTTCAACAAGCGTGGATCAATACATCTACAGCGATGCTGAGCACTGCAGACCATTCATCTGCTCACATAACACTTTAATGAGAGCAACCTTCCTGTGGGAACTCTTCGTTTTGCAAAGTCAAATTTTAAACATGATAGGACAATGGCACAACTTGAAAGCCCTAAGCTAATTAATGTGGGAGTTAGGTCATGCCATAATGTGCTCTTTTAGAAGCTGTTTCACAATCACTTTGTCATCTTCCCTCTGTGTGAGATGCTGCCGTCATGAGTTTCATCTTACACTTCATGTCAGTTTCTTCAGGAGATGCGGTTTGAACCAGATGATCCACGTTGAAGTTAGAGTTGAAGCAGAAGTTCTGACAGAAGTATTTCAAGCTTTCAGACATGAGAAAGGAACTTGATCCCCTGTCATCCTCAGAGGCCATCTCCCAGCATCGTATGTTTTAGAAGGACTAACCGGCCTTCCTACTTTTGAGACACAAAGTTCAGCTTCTTCTGCATTCATTTGTTAACAGGCGTTGATGTGGCAGCGGGGGCAACATGTAGGAGCAGCAAGAGCAGCCCTTTTTAGTCTGAAGCACAGAGGCACTTTAAACACCATTTACATAAGTCAGCGTGACACCCCCACTCAGACCACGGATGACAAGGGGAGTGCCTGAAGTCCATCCCCCTCAGAAAGGGCCTGTTTAACTGCTGAGAAAAGCCAAACATGTCATCCAACAATTAGCTCCTCGAGCTTAAACAAATAACATAGCCCAGGACTGACTAAGAGGAGCCTCGACCTCATTTATTACAATCCAAAATAAGAAGAACACAGCACTGAACTGCATGATGATCTCTCTTTAATGATTTTCTTTCCAGTTTTGTCTCCTTCAGTGAGTTCTGTGTCTGTTTAACTTTGATCAAGAGAGCAAAGCACGGCTCATATCAGCCTTTTGCTTCGCTTACATTCCAGCCGGTTCATAACCAACCAGCGTATGATCCGATAACCTCGCGCTGCTTTGGTCCGTGGTCCTGACAGATGACTGGGTCATTCCAGAGGAGAGGCTCAGACACCTCGCAACACCAGCACACTCACATATCATCAGCCTGCCTTTGTGGCTGGACTGCCCGGTGACACTATAAATACAGAGGTGCTAAGGACTGTTTGGTCAAAGAGAACCTGATTCAGTACATCATAACAAACAGCGGTCATTATGCTCCTCCACCTCATTTATCCGCCACCACGTCCATTATTTTGCTTCTTCCTGGGCCTGCTTCCCTGTTGCGGCCCACTTCTAATCCCCTCATCTGTCTGCTTCCCTCGCTCTTCATTTATCTCAAAGGTCGAGCTCGACTAATAGATGAGGAGGAACGAAAAAAAAAAAAAAAATCAACATAGGATCCCTCTGATCTGCTTGAGTCAATAAAGATTACACGTTCGTGTGTGTCAAACGCTTTATCGCAGGCTGACCTGACCTCACTTGACTGTCCTTTTGTACGGATCTTAAACAGAGTGGGTGCAAACGTCTCAGACATGTACACAACAGTTGTCGACTCTTCCACACAGTAGCAGTAGCATCCTAAAAACATCCAGCTGCTTAATGCTGCTTTCACAAGTCCTTGATCCCACCCTAAAGAAACGCAGAATCCTGATTGGTCCGGAGTTAACAATGCCTCCTCCGATGAAAATCAAACACTAACACCACTGTGGGACCAATGTTATGTTAAATGGATGTTTAGAGGTAATAGTATTTGAAGATGTGTAATTTAGAACATTTAAAAAAAAAAACAAAACAAAAAAAAACCCAAAACCATCATGGTGCTTGAGTTTTGAGTTTGAGAACAGGCACAGAGAGACACATTAATGCATCTAATTAAGGCCTCATCAAAATCGCAGACAGACGGCACTCTTTCATAAAAATCATAAATTGCATTATCAATTATTCAGGGCAATGCCATGACTTCATTTTCATCCCTTTTGCTTTTTAATTAGCACCATCCACAGCTTTGGTATTGACATTAATTTGATGGCAATTTATTGATATTTCAGCATAACCTATTTAGCTGAGTGCAATTACCAACGAAGAGAAGCAGATAGATGCCATGTAAGAGTTGTGTCCCGTGTTTCGTAAATCAAGGTGAGGAGCTGCAATAGGTCCTGCTAACTGAATCTAACGGCTCTCAGCGGTCATCAGCGAGGAAAAGCTTTGAGTCACAACATTTCCTAATGGAAGGGGATAATCAATGGAAATTGGCCACAACTATGTGTTTAATTGATTCTGACGAAGGAAGGTCTCTATGTGCGAGCTGACCTGTGTGATGACAAGCGCTCCGTTCTGTTAGCATCCTGAACTTGTGTTAAACTCGGAGGGGATCCACAACAACACTTCTGAGCTGCCAGCGGTTAGCCACAGCCGCAATCTCTCATTTGGTTATTCACACTCCCTCAGCATGGTGTTATGAGCTCAGCAGTTGATCCCGCAAGAAAAGGCTGATTTATGTTAGCATGACCAGAGGGAGTTAATGTATTCTCTCATTAAAATCCACTTTAGTTAGGCTGAAAGTCAATCAAAGGCTGGATAGAGAGTGAATCAAAGTGAAGGGAAATGGTCTGGTGGGAGGACTGATATGTTACATTAGATCTAACGGTGGTCATAACACAACGAAGATGGTATGAAAACACAAAAAAATAGCTGAAGATGTTGATGGCGCTATAGAAGTGAGCGGTTCCCGTTAGTGCCTTGTCTCTGAGACAGAAGGATGAGAGTGGTGACGGCGCTGGCAGCAGGGAACTGTGTTGTCAGAGGCTGCGGTTTCTATCAACAGATAAAACACTTAGGTTGGCCAGAAAGATGGGCAGAAAAAAAAATAACAACAACAACAAAAAAAGCAGTTAAAAAAAAAGCAACTTTCTATGTTTTAAATTTTAAGGACAGACTTGTGTGAGCTAAACTGCCCGAGATCTGCTGCTGCTAACCTTTCACATGGAAACAATGTCTGCTATAGACTAAAGTTTGGAGCTAAAGCAGTAAAAATCTAATTATAATTTGCCGTGTCAATCCAGACTGCCAGTGTGACCCTCATTACTGGTTGCTTCATGCTCCAGCTCTCCTCCTTATAATAAAGAAGTGAGCCAAAGGTCTATGGTTTATATGAAATGTTTGTTGAACATTATTCTGAATATTTTGGCTCTTTTGCTTCTGCTGTATTTAAACGTATGAATGAGCTCTGATATTGCTTTAACGTCACAATAATTCCTATCACTGATTAAGGTTTAATTATTTCTCGACGGTACATTATGATCAGCATAATTCTGAAAGCAACTTTGACAGATTCAGACTGCTCATTTTGTCTGTCTGAGACTCCAAAGATATTCAATTTTGCTATTATAAATGACTCGGAAAAGCAGCTGGCATTTCTGCATAAAAAATGAAAATCAATAAATTGATGTCTGCTTGCTATCTCGCTTGTTTATCTGCTTCTTTTCATTCTTAACATCAAAATCCTGACAAGCAGAATAAAAATTGAATCTTTTTTTTTTGTTGTTTGTAAATCACAGTGAGGGTATGTAATGAGTGATTTCTATCACAATACAGAAAACTAAATAAATCATAAATAAGAGTTAAATGTCAAAGTAGAGAAAAAAATGAACTATATGCTTTGGGTAGATAATAGTTTTGACAGTTACAGTGATGTAAAATAGCGGTCAGAGCTATTACAGGGGTTAATACAACTGAGCCCAGAGGTGACCCCCGTAAAGCACAAGCTGAGAGACAGAGCAGAAAGTTATCGTATGTTTTCTTTCCCCTTTGCTTAGTCCTTGAGTACGGGAGCTTTCACAGAGCCTTTCGATACAAGAGGTATTACGCTGAATGCAGCATCAGGGGGCAGGACCTGACCCTCGCGTGAACCCTGCTGATGAGGTGAAACAGAAGGCAGAGAGAGGCTCCCCAGCCCTGAGGGGGCTTCGGGGAGGAATGCTGCTGATTCTACAGACGAGGCCAACAAGACCGCAATCCTCTTCGATACTGTCCTTGATTAGGAAAAAGGATTCACTCAGTGCACCTTCACCCACCCGGCGCTCAATCTGTGCACAGGCCAAGCTAAATTGATGCATTTTTCCTCATTACAGTGGGAGGCCTGCGCTGCGCGTCCATATAGCGAGGCGGCCGTCAGAAATGAGGGGAGACTGAGAGGCACTGAGGTTAAGGGCAGAATGTCTTCTTGGCCCTCCTTCCCTCCCCCTGATTTGATTAGGACTTCAGTCATCGATACATAAACCATGTTTAGAACCTCCTAATGCATGAGTTTGAACCAAAGAAAACATGCAGTGCATTATATCAGGCTGCATGATGACTGTGTCACTGTCTAATAATGTTTAATGGGAGCAGGAATTTATGCACAAGTGATTGTGGAATTTTTTTTTCTTTTAAGATCAAGGATGTAAATTTGATTAAATGTCAAATCAGACTTTTGATCAAGGCCGTGGAAGTAAGTAAAGTACTTAAAACAACAGAAATAAAGCTTATTCTTTCACAACTCTGAAGCGATTAGACACTTAAAAATGCATCTATTAAGAGTAATGAAGTATCTGTTCTCCATTTCTTGTTGGTTTTTTTCCAGGATGGGACTTTATCTGCTACACTTCATGAAGTTTGGCAGGAAATTTTTTTTTTTTCAGATCCCAACTCATTCTAAGCTTGAATCTGCTCTATTCCTATCTTTAAACGTCTCAGGCCGGCCACTGTAAAGACACAAAGGGGCTAAATTTACAATGTGACATGGGCTTCCCCCTGGGCAGCCATAAGCAGCATCTACAGCGACCCTGAATTTCCCTTTTCTAGATTTACTACCACTATTCAAATGCTTAACTGCAGATACAATGATCCTCTAATCGCTGGGGATGGTTTTCAACTGCTTCACTGATAGAAACGAAAAAAAAAACAAAAAAAAAAAAACACAGTAGTGAGAATATAAATACCACCAGTAGAGTTCGGACCAGAGGAGTTTGTATGTCTCTGACACAAATGTGACATAATACACCCCCCCAAAAAAATAAGCTCATTCTCTGAAATATAGTCAGAGCATCTCTAATTTTTCTAATTTCCAAAATCGAAATATAATCTAAATAAGGAGGATGGGATTCCAGTGTGCTGCCTGAACAAAATCTCACATATATTAGCATTTTGTATAAATTCCTTATTTTACATTCACAGCATTTAATAGTTAAGGTGAACATAATCCGATGTCATCATTCTGTGGTTTGTTCCATAAATCACCTGCAGGCCCACACATACAACAGGTGCTAAAAGCAGGGAAATTATGGCCAAATGACAACCAGCGTTTCTTTCAAGTAATTAAGTAATTATTTGGTTTTTAAAAGAGTTCATATAAATCACAGGAATTGGAATTGTTTAAATTAATTCATAATAAAAATGTTATTAATATGTTTAATTTTACAATTTAAAGCAAAAAAAAATTTATCTCTTTTTTTTTTTATTTTGCCCTTAAAGTTTGACAATCCAAAAAATTCAGTGATGTATTTTTATATTTGAAAGCATTTTCATTTGGTGCTTCATCAGCAAGCGTGCCTATTTAACCTTTTATTTTGCTCATTTGTTTTACATAAGCTGAAAGAAACAATTCTTCATTGAAATTTGCCATTAAATGCATTTTTACCTATCCAGGAAAAACGACGACAACAAAACAGAACTAAAAGCAGCTGTTCGATTTCTTTCTTTCTTTTTAAACCTCTCTCTTTAATACATATTTTACATTAGTTTAAATCCATTTAAAAAAAAACGTTTCAGGTTTGCAGATCTTCAATGTAAATGCGAGGCAGTTATTTGTAACAGCAATAATAATAAAAATAATGACAACAACAGGATGATTATTGTTTAATGACAGTCCTCTTCAGTGTTGGTCTAGTTTCTAAAATCATGACTTAATTATTGCTTTACCATTTTATCCTAAAGCAACCAAAATTAAATCAATACAAATAGCATGATTTATATGCATATATTTAAAATATATGACATATATAATCCTTATATCTAGAAATAGATATAGTTATTTCTTTATTTATTAATGTGTGTTTAAGCCTGACATTCTATAAAATGGAGTCAGTTTAATTGTGATTAGTGCTGGAGGGAATTTATATTCTGAAATTAATTATCTAAATGCATGTTTCTAATGGAATTACAGTTTTCATTCTGCCAAATAGGACAAAGTTGCTTTATAGTAAAATCTGTTCCCAGTCCACCATCTTCTGATCTCTTTGACATAAGTTAACTTGCAGTAAAGGCCAATATAAATCAGTAGTAAAAATTACTATCGTAGATACGCGAGCGGCCTCTTCCTACTTGGCGTACGTGCTGAGCGGTGATTTTTTTCCCAGCCGTGTGGATATCCCGGTGTAAAGAGAAATACATCCTGAACATCTTCGAATAACTCCATAAGGGATATGTTAATGAGCTTAAAGTGCTACATTACAGCAACAATTAAACCGAGGGCTCCCAGAGGTACGGGGAGCCTCCGTGTCACTGTCTGTGTACAGGCCAACACATCTCTCCCATCTCCATTTATTTCCCTAAGAAATCAGCAGGGCCACCTGGGCTTGGCATTGAAACTTCATTCATCTCCAGAAATGGATTCCAGTGGAGGGCAAAATCAAATTCTCATTTGCAAGGAAGGGGGAGAAAGAGAGGGAGTGAATGCAGGAGGTACCTGGGAACGCTAACCTCTCGGTGAACCCGCAGCATCTGATAGTTTTGCTATTTGTCTGTGACATTGACAGCTCTGGGGGAGATTAGGAGCCACCCTGCCCCAGCTTCCCACTTTGCATTCTGCCTATGTGCCTCCTTACAGATGGACGGCTGCACATTTACCTTCGCCCGTTTTCCCTGGGTTTCAGCGCCGCTCTGCACCAGCGGCAACGGAGGGATGTAATTATATGCAGCGCAACAATAAAACAAAGCAAATGAGGGGAGAGCTGCAACAGAGGGCTTACAAACCAGGAGGACGCAAAAACTACACGGTGTGGCTTTCGGTGGGGGTGAAGCCAGAGATGGGAGTGATGGATGCCTTTCGGTTAAATACGTCCAAATCCCCCCTTCAAGCCGCTCTCTCCTTGCCAGGCTGTGTGAGTGAGTGTGTGAGAGAGAGTGTACAAGATTAATAGTGTAAACAGCGAGGGAGAGAGGGAAAGAAAGGCAGCCAGGAGAGAGGGAGAAAGAAAAGACTATCAGCATCTGCAGCAGCGCAGTAGCCCTCAGGGAATAGTGTGAACTTTTGAACCCTAATGGCGAACAGTCGCAGCAGCCCACAGATCCTGCTCCTGCCGCGTAATGCACGCCTTTCTAAAAAAGCACAGCAAATAAAGTAGGGAGGGAAAGGAGAGCAAAGGAGAAAGAGGAAGAGCGGAGATCATTAAGATATTCCTCGCTTGCTTGCAAACGAGCAGCCGCAATCCAAATGTCACAAAATCCATATACCGATGAAGACGGTGAAAAATGAATCTCTGGGCAGATATTGTGTCGAACCAATACAGTAGACAGCTATCAGCGATTCCAAAGAAACTTCATGACCGATGGGTCTTCTGTGACACCAAAGCCAATCTTTTACACATCTCTGAACGTACTGCAGACAGGTCACAGGTTGGCCAAGCCAGAGGCCGAAGGTCAAAAGTTCAGCGAGCAGGCAGACTGCAGCAGAATCTGTCCAGCATCTTAACAGAAAAACTAACAATCCCCATAAACCCATTCAGTCAGCAAGGATTCAACTTCTTCTTTCTGTAAAATAACTTCAAACAAAGACAAAGTGCCGGTTGGCACATTAAAAATTGCTGATTAACCCTCTAATGGAGTTTCAATCTGTCAGCTGGCATTGTTTTTCCAGCGTGTCCGGCCAACAGACCCAGGCATGCGCCCACAAACACACTTCATTTTAAATGGCTTTTTCCAGCTTCAGCCAAAGTGACAGAATTTAGATTTAACATTCTATTTACAAGCACTGCGTAATAATGTCGTTACTGTACATTGGCTCCTCATATTCAAATGAGAAATAGGCAATAGCGAGACAGAGCTTCAAATTGGTTGTCCTACCACGTACTGGTGCCAGTAATGGCTTTAGGAAATTGGGCTGGCAAAGTGATCACTGACAGGAGTCACATTCCTGGCCTACACATAAGAACAGACCTTCCTTTAATTAATCAGCGTGTCAAGTGAGAGAAGAAGAACTCTTTAAACTATTTTTTTTTTTTTTAAGTCAAACTCCAAAATCACGTCTCGTTTCAAATTGCTTTTTTTTTTTTTTGTCTATCGTTGGGATCTTTACTAATCTGACTCCTGCTTGGATAAAACGAGTAATCTGAGCTTTAGGAAACTGTAGTTGACTTTTCCTGGTTTTCCATGTACTTCTAAATATATGAAGTAAAACAGTTTGCTGCAGCCCTGCATGCATGCACGTCAAATTAAAGTGATTGACAAGAGAATTATCAGAAATCTAAAAAGGTATAATTAGAATTATTAGATATCATAGTAAATGGTTTTGTCAGTGCACAATTCAAACAGTCCAAAAAACAAAAACCATTAAGCATTCAATATTGCCATGAGAAATCCTGAAAACAAGTTCTTCAGGTAAGTTCTGCAGTGTCTGGAGCCACACCTGAGTAAATATAAGCTTCACAGTACATCACAGTAGAATCAATCCAATCACAAAGAGGGAGACGAATGGAGAGTGCCATCTTTACCGCACGCTTCCTAAAACAAAGCTCTTCCTGCGGTGCTCTGTCATCACTGAAGCTTCCCAGCAAACATCCCGGAGCGCCCAGCAGCGCTCCCCAATCAAAGAAAAACAAACAGGCCATTTCGACTTAGTAAACTTGACCTGCAAACAGCATGACAGGGCTGAAAGCCCCACATCTCAGCAGTCTCCTGGGGTCTATTTGTGTCTGCGTGAGGGCATGTGCATGTGTTAAAGAGGTTCTGTACGCCAGAGGCAGAAATTTCTGCCTATGTTCGTTAATGTATGCATAATGCACTGGAATGGCATGATTGCATGATGGCGGGAACGGGGAAAAAAAATCCTAAGAATGTCTGCACACCCCAAATAGCATGGCGAGGTGGAGGGTAGACGGAGTCGGGGTGAGGCTGCAGGCGCGGTCAGGTCACCGGTGCGGTCGATGGGTGAAACTCAGTTCACATTACCATGCAGACACCCAGGCCAACAATGGAGGCTCCATCTGTTCCTGTCAGCCAAAACAAATCTGGTGTCACCCAGTCCGCTGAAGACAACAGGCCTTCGCATCTAATCAAACGGCGCAGGCTCCTCCTGCGTGTAAAAGCAGCCATCGACTTCACACTCACTCACTCTCTGGTTAGGGAACAGAGCGGCGAAGGCAGGCAGTCGATTACCGTGGGCCATGCAGTTCCCACCTCACAAAGTCTCTTTTCTGTACAGTAGGATCCAATAAAATGATTCAACTAAATTCAAGAAAGATTTTTTTATACACTTATAGCCAAATCCTATGATCTAAAACACAAAATCACAAATCATTTATCAAACAAATCCTGCCGAGTGTTGTCATAAAAGAAACTTTTAAAATTTTAAATAACCCCAAATTGCCATTATGGATAACCGTTCCTCCAAAAATGTCACTGATTTCATTAAGCTCGCACGCCATTATTTTCCAGCAACACCCCCTCTTCCTATGAAACAGACCGCCCAGCAGAAAAGTGTGAGCCATTTCTTTCAACTGGCAGTGAACAGAGATTGAACTATGAACTCCGCGTGCCCTTTTAGTGAGGACACAAACCATTCACTATGCTAACATGGTTGCAGTCCCCAAGCAATAACAGACGCAGCGCTGCGGGGTATATATTTCTCTTACTAAGTCAAACGTCATGATTATTGATCCAACTGTAAGAAGTGTGTGCTTATTTATTTATTTTTTTTAAGCATAGTTTTTTTTTAGTGTTGAAGGACATTAGATCTTGATATTCAAAAGGAAACACAAACATAAAGAAAATAGATTGTGGAAATGACAATAGCGTGACACTGTGTGGGAGCTTTAACAACCAACATTTTCCACAATAACAGACGGAAAAATTGGATCTGGGTGTATGATCAGTGTAGCCTTGAGGGAAATTTTTCAGCATTTGATTTTTTTTTTTTTTATTTGTTTCACAAAGAAAATCTACCATTATTTACTCAGAAACTTCCAAAAGAAAGCTATCATTGTAATATCTCATTGTGGTCCATCTTCACACCATCTGCTGTGTTCTATATATTTTCTGAGCGTGCAGACAAAAGCGGCGGTTTCTCTACTCCTGGTAGCACATTAAGCTATTTCCAAATGAGGGATCAAGCTTGACTCTTTTCGGCTGGTATAAGCCGCTGCTGCCTGAAAAAGGACTAAAATATTCCTTTTTCTTTGAGGTGAATTCCACAGGCATCCTGGCTGATCCTTACAAGAGGAATTAAGAAAAACAGCAGAGGAGGGCACCTGAGGCAGCAGAGTCCGTAATGCCCACCTGCGGCATGTCACGTCAAGGGGTATTAGTTGGCACATAGAGTCAGAAATACTAAAGGTCTGAACGGGAGGGAGGCAATACAGAGAAGAGAAGATAGAAAGAAAGATTGATAAAGGGAGAGAGGGATGGAACACACATGGCCCCTCAGGTACAGTGTTGTATTTCAAACCCGATTGTGAAAGAATAGAAGGGCTCATGGTCAATAAATCATTGCATTAGCCTGCAGCTACAAAGCCTCCTCTCTGTGTGGGCTGCCTCCTCGCCTCCTCGCCTCCCACAATCCACACGCTGGCAGCCCAGAGGGAAAGATCACCAGCCGAGCTGAGGATCTGCCACTGGAGGGAGCTCTAGGTCACCATTAAGGTCTTTGTGGACCATCTCTCAGTATCTGGATACCTGCACACTGGCCGGGGGGCAGAGGAGAGGGAGGAGGAGGAGGAGGAACTTGTGTCACCGGGCAGAGAGGTGGGAGGCCGGCAGGGAGAGAAATTTCCCAGCTGGAGTCTGTTTTTTTCAAATTAAGAGCGTGTGCTATCAATATAGAGGAAAATTGTCCACCTGCTCTTCCTGTGGTGAGGTGTAGCTTTGCCGATGAGGATGGTGTGAAAACACCGTTTTTTTTTTTTGTTTTTTTTTTTTTAATTTCCACAGGAGCACAACATTGTCCTCTGGCACTGACTCCTCCTCCCACCTTTTCCTTTGTTGATGCAGAATTTCGGGTTTTAGCAGAAACGCGTGTTCATAACGATAAAACAAGCAAACCCATCGTGCTTGTGGTAAAACTATAGTGTCTGGACTGGTATTTGCTCCTGACAATTTTTGGTTTTTCTCACAGCTGCCGTGAAGAAGTGGCCTGGACGAACGGCAATCAGAGCTTCCTGAGCTCTGCATTGCGCAAACAGCTTATGATCGCAGTAACACACCCGCATAACCATACACACACATAACCACACACAGGGCATCCAAATCAGGCTTAATGTCAACTTACACTCAGGAACTCCATCATCCTGGTAGTCAGAGGCTACTGAAGCATCATCTGAGGGAGCAGAGCGACCCAGACTGGAACTGTGGTTGTCATCAGAACCGTCTTCCTCCCTCAAATCCGCTGTTTGTGAGTGAGTGTGTGTGAGTGTGTGAGGGTGAATAGGCATAAAATAGAGAAATAAAGCAAAAGACAGTAAGTGGCTAAAGTAAGAAAACACTTTGAGAGCTTCATGATAAACACGTGACAGATAAAACACTCCAGTGTTGACGCAGCATGATACTACAATGGTGCGGACCAAGAGACATTTTACTTACATCGAAAGTGGAATTCCTGAGGATTTCTGTCAATCAAAAAGGGGAACAAATCAAAGTCTTTTGCACTGAAGTGATACATTTTCTTATTTCTCATTTTTCAGACAGTAGCTTTAGCACTAAAATTCAGTAATCACATCCTGCCCAAAAGACCATGAAACCACAGGTTTCTCTCTCAGAAGGTCTTTTATCTTGCAGTGCAGGCAACACCAGTTCCGGTGTAAACTATCTTGCAAGAGTTTCACTTGTGTTTCTGTACCGTTCCTTTGCCTGGTAACTGAATCACATTTAGTCTGAATTATCTGGTTGATGAAAAGTTTATTCCATGAGATCTTTAAAAAAATGTTGTAAGACAAATAGGGAAGTCTTGAAGGTGACACATTGGCCTAAATGAGTTCCTGCAAATGTAATTTTACAAACAGCGTTTCAAGTAATTACAGCTTCAGTGGACAGTTATTTGTGGTATTAACAGCAGGTCACACAGGTCACACTGCGTAACCCCCGCAGTAAAGTTTCCATGCCTCTGATTGAACGTTGCTTGTAAAAATAAAAGCCTACCTTGCATAGACGACTCTGAAGTTATTCAGTAGAACCTGACGAGTCTCTTCAGCATTCTCACTTAGGTTCTCGTCATGAAGGATCTCCGATACAAACAGCTCACAGTCTGAAGAGTGTAAAAACAAGGGAAACGGTATGTTCATGATGTGGTTTCTTGAGACTCTGCAGTCACAGGTTAAATAAAAACCACAACTCTGTAAGCTGAGAGGTGCTACTTGTTTCACACAAACGTACCCGTCACCACAAAATGACCAGTCGAAGAGAAAATGGTTATCAAATGTTAGAAATTAAATTTGTTCATGAGATGGACACACACTGCACATATGTGCCGTACTGTGCTAAAGTCTTAGACATTCCTTGTCTTTTTGTTTTGACAGTTTGAATGACAATCCATATTTATTTTTCAATTTCTTTATTTAGACACAAACAGGAAATAGTGTGGTAATATTACAGGTAAAATTACTCACATATAAGGCGCTTATCAGCCAAGCTCCTCGTTATTTACAGGACCTGAAAATGCCTCCTAATGGAGCTCTCTGCTCTCAGAGTGCAGGTTTACTTGTAGTTCCTAGAGGATCCAAAAGTAGATCTGGAGGACGGGCCTTCTGCTATCAGACACCTTTACTATGGATTCAGTTTGGGTTTAAGAGGTTGACACCACCACCACCTTTAAAACTAAACTGGAAACATTTCTGTTTCGTAAAGCCTATAGTTAGTCTCAATAATAGTGTGTAGGGGCTAATAGTTATAGCCATAGTTATAGGAGCTATGACTAGAGTAGCTCGTCTTAATCACAGCTTCATCATAGCTATGCTGCTATAGGTCTATGCTGCTATAGGTCTACGCTGCAGGGAGACACCAACATGATCCAACATGGAACCAGACCAACATGATCCTCTTCTCTCTCCTCCTTTTCTCTTCTTCCTTCAGCTGTATCCATAGTTAATCAGGAGCAGCTCATAAATGTAACTGTGCTTCATTGTTCCTCTAGTTTTTTGTGCTGTCCTGCCCCCCTTTTCTCTTTCTCTTTCTGTATACATTTGCAGGCCAGTTTCCAGAGTTACATACTAACCTTCAGTTCCACCCTCTGACCGTCCCAGCGTTTACCTCCATCTGTCTATAAATGTCTCTGGGATATCAACTAACAGGCTGACCCCCCTTATGATCCAGGTCCTGCTCAAACTTCCTTCTCTCTTAAAGGGGAGCTTTTCTTTGCCACTGTTTGGCTTTGAGGTTTTTCTCCTGCTGTGGGGAGTTGTTGTTTTTTTTTTTTTACTTGCCATTGTTTCTTTACCTGATATTTAATAATATTGCTAAAAGTTAATCATATCTTTTCGGGGGTCAAGCTCTGGTTCTGTGAAAAATACTCTGTATTGTAATAGATGCTTTACAATCAAAGTTGAGTTAAATCAGTAATCAGCATCAGCCACAGATAAACATAAATAGTTCAACCACAAGATAATATGTACACAAAATAAAGCCACACAACACTCAGATCAAGGCGACTTCACAAACAATAGTCAGTATCTTGTGTGACTTTCCTCAGAACATTGTCCCATATAGATGTTTTCAATAATGTTAATGAGGATGCCATTGTAATAAGGTTTAAGAGAAGTTAAAGGTTAAAGACAATGGAAAATAAAAACAGATGTTATTAAAACTTTGATAAAGCAACAAGACTAGATACCCAAGATTTGCACATGACTGTACATCGACACGAAAACATAAACTCAAACAACCATTGACATAATTTGTTCATACAGCAAGTATCTGATGCCTTTTCTAGTTTAGATTTGATTCAGATTCATTTTAAAATGGTTCAAGATTGAAGCTTCTCCTTCAAAAGATGTAGTTTTATCTTTTAGTGTTGAGTGCCTGTATGGCACACACAATTCAAATATCAACATCAAATGACTGAAAATTAAGGCTTTAAAAGATCCCAGCCTTTGCCTTATTTGTTGGTTGCTTCTGTTATGATCATTGGTTTCCTCTATTCACGTCTTATTTTACCACCACGCCGCTTTTCTAAAAAATATAAAGCTGTTTATGTGGTTTGAACAAACTGCAGTGAGAGAAAGAAGCCAAGTTCCACGCACTCGCTCACTGTTTTCGTTAACTGCAGGCCTGATCTCAAGTCATAGCGATAAAGCTCTTTATGATAATGAGGACAAAACCGGTTCGTCAACTTCACTTATCTGTTTCAATTTCTTTATGTTCCCATCACGTTAAACAAAAGAACTGGTGTATGCAAATGTTGCTCTAAAGGCTGTTTGTTGGCCTGGCGGTACATGCAAATGTGTTAAATAACACGGTGCTGCCTTGGCATTTACCGAAACATCCTTGTCTCTCTGTTAAAGTGGCACGATACAATATTTTAAAATGTGATTTCCAAATTCTCTTAACTCTATATATACACAAGACATAAAATTACTAATGTAAGAAAGATAAATTTCCATTTTGGTGAGATAAATATGCTTTCCTGCAATGTAGTTCCACAGCTGTAGTGTTTTATATGATTTGAAAAATAAAATTGCACAACTGAACAAAGACTTAATGATAAAATTAATGATAGAATTAATGATAAAAATGATGACGTTACCATCCAATAGCCTCCTGATGTCGTTCGGGATTGTCCCCATCCCTAGCGTTCACCTGCCCAACACGGTCAAGTCTTTTTCTGTCCCTTCACACTTTAATTTTTCCCCAAAGACAGCCTACGTACATCCAGCCTCTGTCATACTGCTACAGCTCCATGATAAAAACAAGAGCCTGGCAAACACCCACATACACTCACAGATCAACTACCATGGTTTCTAACCACCTGTGTCCTTTTGCACTGAAAACGTACTTCCGTGCATGCATGTAGATTTGCACAAAATGGGGTGGAGCAGGTGCACGGATGACAACTTCCTCTGCAGTCTGGTTTCTAAGTCGTGGCTGGGCTGTTGCAAGTTTGCCTCAGTGAGAAAACACCTCTGACTGAAAATGCTGCAGAAGCAATCTGAGATCACCGTCATCAGGGCTGCCTTCAGACGTTCAGGAGCCCAGTAATACTTCCTAAACACAATCTTATGTGCAGGTTTCTGATGAATTAAGGGACATTTTTTAACCAAATGCCCCCCAACCTCAATTCTGCTGAAGTGCCCTTGAAGCATATAGGTCAGGGGTGTCAGACTCATTTCCACTGAGGGCCACATCAGCATCATGGTGGCTCTGGAAGGGCCAGATCGACAGCATTAATGTAACAAAATACAATGAAAATCAAAATAAATTAAACTACACCTTATTATTAAATAACAGTTTCTGTTTTTGTTACATATTCGAGTTTCAAATATTTAAGTCATTATTATATTAAACTAAGGGTTTGTGTTTGTAAGAGTATCCATTACCTTGGTTTCAGAAGCGGAAGCGGTTCTTTGTTTTTCTTGTAAGCTAAATTTAGCATACTTAGCTCCGTGTTTGTTGTCAAAATGTCGACGGAGATTAAACTCTTTTACGACTGACACCGCCTTATAACACAAAAGACATACTGTTATTTCACCTTGAGATACAAACTTGTAATTGTTTTCCCATCGTTCATGAAACTCCCTTCCTTGTGCATCAATTTCTCTTTTCTTTGACATGTTGGGGTTAGTTTGTAAAGGTTTTTCTTAAGTCCATCAGTTCTGAAAAATCCTCTTTCTCATAGCTACCGTTGTCGTCGTGGGTAATGACGAAATGCATGATGGGAGATGTAGTTTATCGTCAATATGCGCTTTAAAGCAGTGTAAGCTCATTTTAAGTCTTAAAATATTGGTTTAAATTTTAAGCCAATAATGCCCAAGCTCCCAAGGGCCACATAAAATGACGTGGCGGGCCACATTTGGCCCGCGGGCCTTGTGTTTGACGCATGTGATATAGAGAATCCCCACCAACTGCAACTACGTTACCAGGTTGCTGCAGACATACTTCAGAAACGTGGGTTTCATGATGTGCAGAACGTTTCATGAGTGACTGAATGAATGTCTGGGCTGGAAGCATGAACGTTCAGCTCCCCTCACTCTTTTACTACAGAGCTATGCTGTTGCAATACGTGAAAAATGTGGTTTGGGATTTTCTTAGTTGAAAACAGCAAGACTTTCCCTAAAAAGATGCCATTTACATGCCCGAATATCTTGCTCCATAAACCGTATTACCACTAATGATGCCTTCGATGTACAAGCTATGTGAACTAATGAACCCCCCTCCCCCCCATACCACCATGTATGTTAGCATTTGAAATGTGAGCATTTAACAAACTGGTCATTTTAATGCCACAAACAACTTAACCAAAAGAAGGTGTATTTTTCACAAAACCTTGCAGCACTTCTCCACAACATCCTGAAGATTTTCAGTGGGGCACTCTGTGGAGACCATCACCAGCCCACCTTTCCCAGTTTGAGTCCTGCAAATCCTGGCACTGTTATCTTGGAATAAGTCCATGCCATCAGGGGGGAAATAAATATATTGATGAAAAACCTGGTCATTCAGTATACAGTATCAGCTGACCACATGAGGCAACCTTAGATCATAATACCGCCCCACAGGCTTACATGGTAGGCACTGGACAGGATGGGTGCATCACTTTATCCGCCCCTCTTCCTACCAACATACTCCCATCACTCTGGATCAGGGCGAACCTGGACTCATTGGACAACATGACCATTTTCCATTGCTCCAGAGTCCAAACTTTATCCTCAGCAGAATGAACTATATTTGTCAATAAGCTTCACCGATATTGAATTATTTTGAAGGGGGAGTAGGTTGATGCCTGAAACATTTGCAGAGCAAGATGAAAGTACTGCAAGCACTTCACACAAGTACTAACAGTAATACTGCAAGTACTTCGCATAAGTCCTTTAAGTGATCACAGATTCTCTTTCCTGTCCATTGTTGGGACTAATGGATAACAAAAGAAATACAGCAATGTATTACTTCTGACAGAAAATGCAGTAATACAACACATTCCTATAAATAACACACATTACAATACATTTTAACTCAAATTTGAGTGGTTTCTTTTTTTTTTGGTTGTTTTTTTTTTCTTGTCTATCTTTTTAAGAATTCACCAAAACCATAGGAGGTTTATAAAAACAGAAATTCTGTGGGTAAAATAGTCAGTTATTTCCTGTTTCTGGAATTCACTGATTGGGATGAAAGGCTTCGACAGCTTAAATATCCAGCCTTGCAACAACATCCAACATTGTTGTTGCACAGCCGTTATGCTGTTTGACAGCACCTTACGTTGGATGTATAGTGACCTGCATTTCAGAGTACTACGGGCATGCTCCTGTAGTTGTTTTGGGGAAAGTAACTCAAAAGTAAGCTGACGTGAAAAACACCTTTCAATTCCAAGACATCAATGCAACTCTGGGCTTTTTTCCTCCCTGTTATTTGGGGGTTTTCTCCCTGTTATTTGGGGGTTTTTCTCCCTTTATTTGGGGGTTTTCTCCCTTTTATTTGGGGTTTTCTCCCTGTTATTTGGGGGTTTTCCTCCCTGTTATTTGGGGGTTTCCTCCCTGTTATTTGGGGGTTTTCTCCCTGTTATTTGGGGGTTTTCTCCCTTTTATTTGGGGGTTTTCTCCCTGTTATTTGGGGGTTTTCTCCCTGTTATTTGGGGGTTTTCTCCCTGTTATTTGGGGGTTTTCCTCCCTTTTATTTGGGGTTTTCCTCCCTGTTATTTGGGGGTTTTCCTCCCTGTTATTTGGGGGTTTTCTCCCTGTTATTTGGGGGTTTTCCTCCCTGTTATTTGGGGGTTTTCTCCCCACTGGTACCTCATGCTTAGTCAGGACCCCAAAGTCTAGATCTGATGTTCTGTTGGGTTCCTTAAAGAGGCTGTTTTTGTTTGTTTTTCTTAACATGACATTATATGACTTTGAATCTGGACTCTGCTGGATTGAACTGGATTAACAGAATTACAATGAACTGGATTGAATTGAAATATCATTGGACATAATTAGATTGTACCTAACCAGGGCTCCTAATAATTAAAAAAAAAAAAAAAAAAAAAAAAAAAAAATATATATATAATATATATATATATATATATATATATATATATATACATATATATACTCATAATCACATTTACTTTTGGTCAACACTGAAATCCCAGTCATTTAACGTCTCTTTACATACAGTTTCTACAAGATTAATGTACATTTTCTCATCACTGAGGACCAAAGTCAGAAAGTTGCTAGCTCCGTTTTAACTGTTAATCAGTAAATTGTAAATTGGCACCACCTTGGCAGACTGGCACGTGCCCCGTCTTTCTGTAAGTTTCATTCGTACTTTAATTCTGTTTAACAGTTACGACAGAAACATGACAGTTAGTATATAGTTTCAGAATAACTTAACTAGTTATCTCACCAGTTAGCTGTGGAGGTCGGAAGCCGCTAGCTGTAGCTTGTTTACGTCACCTGACCCAGTAAGGCACCTGGCGTCGTTTCTCCAAATAACGTCAAATATGTCCCTTCTAATCTTTCATTTTGTTAACTTTACGGGAACAGTGTCGTCTGCATCTTCTGCAGCTGCATTAATGGAGTTTATAACGTTTTGTCCAAAAAGGTGTGTTTTCGTAACTCAAACGTTACAGCATTATTACTCGGACATTTGAAAATTAAGTTAAATAATTTTTCTTTACTTTTTTTTTTCATGGTGTTGACTGTAAACATATTTCAAAGGCATGTTGTCGTTTATTTTATTATTCACATTCTGTTTTGTTTTTTATTTGTCTTGTTTTTGATTTTTAACGTGCTGCCTTCAGGTACACCGCATTCACAGTTGCAGTAAAACTGTAAATTCCACTTGTGGTGAACTATGTGAAAGTACCGCGGTTGGGTAAAAACGGCTTATTTGGTCGGTGGTTTGGTGTTTTGCACAGATGTCCCACACTTGTGCTCGCATGGGTTTTGTCACAGTCCAAATATATACGTGTTTGGCGGACTGGTGTAAGGTGAGTGTGAGCGCGGGTAATTGTTTGTCTCCATTGTGTATTTCATCCTGTGACAGCTGGGACAGATTCCAGCAGACCCCCATGACCCTGAATAGGATTTAAACTGGTGTGGAAAATGAATTAATGAATGTAATCAGGGTTACATGAAAAGATGATCAGAATAAGCAACTGCAGGTCTCCCAGTTTGCATTTCTTAAAACAAGCAAACACATTATATGCTGAAAATTTCCTGATTTCTAAAGACATATTTTTAAATGGTCTTGTTTTCTCATGCTGTATATCAAGGGAACTCAAGTGAGCTCTCTTGGTAACCTGCTTATTATATAATTAATGATCATTTGTAATTCAATGAGTTTTTAATTCCATGTTTAGCACATGGAACATATAGAGATGATAAACATGTTAGTGTTTTTCTTGCATCAAGTCAACAAAGGTCCTCCATGTGGTCTGTGAGTAAAACCAGCAAAGAGGAACAGCGTTTTAAATGTTGCACACACAACAAAAAAATGCACCTGCAGTTTAACTCTATCTAACCAATGATCAATACGTCAAATGCATTTTGTGTATACAAAAATGTTTTTAGCTGCTTACAAAAAAAAAAAAAACATAGTTTTTTTTTTTTTTTTAATCAGAATTTACTCAAAGAACTCCAAATAAATTGCAGGATTTATTTAAATACACTGAATTATGTCACTTATACATTCAAAACACATTGCTGACTACATATCAAAGTAAACTGGCCTAGCCCTGGAAATAACAATAAATTAGGGGACATTTATATTTACTATAATAATAAACAATTCCAGTTGTCTTCTGTTAGACAAAATAAATTATTAATATCAGCCTGGATGCAGCTGACAATATAGTTAAGCTTTAAATGATCATGTCAAACTGAGCATCAGATATTCTCTCTTGCTCTCGAAACCATTTCCACAGGTGTTTGATTTGACTGAGAAAAAGAAAAAGAAAAAAAACTAACAAGGATGTTTCAGACAACACATGAATGCCCACCACTAAACCGGGCCCTTCACTGTATCCGACAGGGCACGGCTGGGTGGTTCAGATGATGAGGAGGGTGAACAGCAGCGGGTTGAACTGGACTGGGCTTTTACACGCACAATTGACATGTGCAGAGGAGGCAGTGGTTGTAGCAGTCATACTAATAGTACCTATTGATCCAGCGTAGCTGAAACACCACAAGGAGAGCAATGGAGTAACCCAAAGCTCACATGGACAGCATCTTACCAAGCATTGCTGGAAGAACGTTAGACTCTTCTTTTCTTTTTTAATTCAAATGTGTAAGTTATCATAGGTACTTAGGTTAAAATCACAGAGACTTGCACATTTTAACAGAAATGTGTCATCATTTTGACTAAACATGAAACACAACGTTGCTCACATGGAAAACACACACTGGAGAAGATACATACAACCAAAAATGTTTAAAAAAATCATTTTTGTCTTTCCATTTATATAAAATATGTACCTGTTGCTGCGTGTTCAATGATAAATAAGACTGTGTTGAAAAGAGAGTGTAAATATTGCTGTCAGTTCAGCAGTATTTTTGAGGTACTTCATGTTGAACGTTGTCTCATCGTGGTCTGGTTCCTTGTCGCCCCCCTGCAGGAAGCCGCGGGGTCAGGGTGAGTTGAATCCCGTGTCGGGATTGTCCCCATGTTGACCTGCGCCTGACTGGCCTCCCAGCAAAAAGCCCCTGTGAAGGTAAGAGGAACTGGGGTCCCCTCCCCTGGAAAAGAGGTTCCCTCCCCTTGACAGCTCCACAGAGCCGCAGCCACCTGCCTGCTGGGTCGGTCCCATATGAAAGGGGAAGCCCTTTGTAATCTGACGGGGATTACACCACCCAACAATGCACCGCTGAAAGAGCGACAAAAGCCCTGTATCAAACGCCGCTGAGGGGGAGCAAGGCTATGATCTCCCGCTACTACCAACACTGACTCTTCTGCCACCTCTCATCTCCCCGAGAGGCTCTCCCCCTTCAGCATTTGTGGCCTCAGTCCTCCTTCGGGCCTCTCATCTCTAGAATCTGGCCTTTTATCAGTGCATTCCTTTTCATTTGCATTGCGGTGTGGGGAGGGACAGCGGGTCTCTCTGATCTGATAGCGCCAGGAGAGAGTCAGGAGGATCCTCGGGGCATGAAGGGTGTGTGTGTGTGTGTGTGTGTGTGTGTGTGTGTGTGTGTGTGTGTGTGTGTGCATCCTGTCCTGCAAACACACACACACACATAAACACACGCGGTGCATTCTCCAGATAGGGAGGGACCTTTCTGCAGGACAAATCATGAAGCACCCATGCCTGTCTTTCAAGCTCTGTTTGTCTTCATTTGAGAAACAGGAGCTGCTGAACTATTTCTCTTCTTTTTTTTTCTTTTTTTAACCAAAAGAATGCATTCAAGTTGTGATTGTGTTTCAAAAAGGAAAAAAAAGGACCAAAAAAACACTCAACTGTTACAAAACGCGTAAAACCATTTGCATAAATCACTCTGACGCCTTTAACACTGGTAAAACGAATCTCAATCTTGAGCTCAAATGTGGCCCTAATTGAAACATTTCCCAGCATTTTCCAGTCATTGATAAATAAATTAAAATAAAAATGCTTAAGGGGTTCTTAAGGGTCTGTTGTAAATGTTTGTGCTGCTCAAGGAGATAATAAGAGGTAGTTTACTTTTCGGATTTCCTCAGAATCATTGTATTCCAAACCTGCCCATTGCTCAAACGTGTGTCAGTGCAGGAGGGGGGGGGGCTTTGGTAGTTAAAAAAGAAAACTGCTGATAGATTGAGGACACAAAAGACAGAAGAGCAAACGTGTCGCGCTAAATCTCCAACCTTCAGCCAACCTCACATTGACTGACTCGGAGAGTTACCTCAGCTTGTCCTCAAATCAATGTTAGCCCTGAAAGCATTGAATGGAAAATCATTCAAATTGTATTATGTTAGAATATATGAGCCATTTCAAAATATTAATTCAGCATTATTTGAGGTGTCTGTTAAGGATAGCTGTAACAGCTAGCAGTGCGTTGAGTCCGCTGAGTGATTACACACCTCTATTACATGTGATATATGAATGTGTGAGAGGGGCCCATTTTTCATTACCGAGACATTGTCCCTGGAGGGAGTTGTTAAAGAAGAATCTATGAATTATCCCTCTGGAACAACTGGCCCTTGTCATAAGCTGAGAAAGACAGGAAAGGGAAAAGGGAAGCACAGCACTATTGGGATTGAGAGACTGGGAAGACGGCAGAAGAATGTATCTGCCTTCGCTTGTAATCCTGCACACCGCCGCCTCGCCGCCTGTCCAGTTAATTGGAATACAAAGCAGAGCAGGGTCGATGAGAGAGGATGAAGAAGAGGAGGAGGAGGAGGAGGAGGAGGGGGTGGTAGCTGCTGTCTGTCTCCAGCAACCTTCACTGCTCGCTGGGAATTGACTAGGGAACCAGCAAGCGAGACCGACACACTGTCACTGGTAAAATGAACTGTCACCTTGCATTTCTCAAACTCCTAGCAGCATCGAATTGGCCGCTTTGAACCATGTGACGTGACACTGATTGAGTTCTGGTTTTCCCCTCCCGGGCTTTAAAGGAAGGAGCCAGTTTAATTTCAAAGCGTGCAGGCTCTCCATGCAAAGTATCAACCACCGGCAGAGTATCGACTGAGCAGCAGGCATCACTTCAGACTCCACATCCCCACATCAAACCTTTCACAGCTGCACTATTCTTTTCCTCACCACCCCTCATTATTTCATTGCGCTGCTTCGTTACTCTGCTCCTCGGCTCGTCTTGTTTTTCTTACGGTGTATAGTCATGGCGGTCTGACAGGCACGGAGGAGGAAAACTATTAGATGTAGCCATTTGAATCCTGGAGGCAATCCCAGGGAGTATTAAGACGTTAACCCTGGCCAAGTCACTTGTCCCCCTCAGTTACTATGCTGATGGAGTGGGGAAAGGATCCAGTCGCTGGAGGGACCCGGGAGACAGGAGCGTCAGGTCAGCTGGCGCTTCCAGATCCAATAGAGCCTGACTCAGATGGGGGATGGTTGTCAGGAGCCTCGCTGGCTGGGTTATAAAGAGGCTCAGTGCCAAGACAAAGGAAGAAGAAAGTGTGCCATTCATACCTGCGCAGCATCGCTGCACCAAGCCTCAGCGTACAGCTGGGAAAATATTCACAAATGACTAACATTGTTTCCTTGTTTAAATCAATACATAGTATTTTACTCATCCTGATATCTATTTAAAACATGAACATCTTAATGCCCTTTCCATTGTATTACCTTTGAACCCACTGATGCTTCGAACGACTACTTTTATCACGTCAGCCTCCTGGTGATTTTGTCTTTATTCAAAAATGTCAACAATAAAATGTCAAAATCAATTCTGATTTAAGGGGAAAAAAACAATCTTTTTAATATAGAAATAAAACGTAAGACATATCTGAAAGAGCGACGGAGGAGAGCTCTCTGTTCCTGGACAGACATGGAAAAGATGTTATGACTGCAGAATAAGGCTCTTTATCATTTCTTGCATCCGAAGGCATGACGTCATCAGATGTCTTCCTTTGTCCAACCAACAGCCTGAAAGCCATTTTTTAATCTCATGGGTGACAAAGACAGTTACTAGACCTTGACTAGTAAATACCTGGACGTTGTGCTTTAAAAAAATTACTAAAATAAATATTCAGTCAGAATTGCTCTGTTTTATTCACTTCAACCATTTGAGTGCTCCTAATTATCTGGTCAGCATTGAATTAATGTCTCATCATAATTACACTCAGTGGTGTAAAAAAAAAAATCAGGAAAATCATAGAGATTATATAAATGCCTCTATGTTTAATCTGCACAAAAAGCTGTGTTTGATTCGTGCCAATAAAAAGATCAGTCCTCTGTGGTATCTCTCAGAGGACCAACCCCCCGTTCTGCCTTGAATACTGTATCTGGTTTTGCTTTGAAGCCCGGGGGCCCTGCAGAGTGACATGCGACAGAGGAACTGGTAAAAACCCGAGGAAGTGAGCCTGGCAATAGACTTGTAAAAGAGCCTGCAACAACTGCGAGCAGCATGGGGTACAAACAGCACCGGGCTGACCTCAAACAAAGTGCCAGGGAGGGGAGGAGGGGGGGGGGGTATCAGAGGAAAAACAGGTTAAGCGTGTTGGATTTATTAACTGTTCTCATGTTTGTGCGGTCAGATGTTTGTGATTACATGTTTTCCTCCTGGGTTCACCAGCTATTTTGCGATCCTCTCCGATCCCTGTCTCACAGTCTCCGGCAGAAGGCGAAGGAGGGCGGCGCTGATCCGAAGGTGAAAAACATCCCGCTCCTCTCCCCCAGCTGAACATCTGTCTTCCCGGTGTTTGCTGCAGCACCGGCTCTGACACCTCCAGATGGAGAGCCTGCTGGGAGCGCTGAGGTATTACCCACAGAGATGGCAGGGATCACACCCCTGGAATGAAGTCCCACGCTTGTTTTCTGCACCGTCCCCTTTTTTTTTTTGTTGATGAATCTGTCGCTATTCACTATATCCATTGTTGCCTCCCGAGCCCGTGGCCTGGCGACTCATCTGAAGAGGAGGCTTTTGGCTTGCATAGAAATGCAGGACATCAAATCGCTGAGCCTTCTTTCTAATTTACAGTAATGGGCTGTATGCTATTTCAACTGTAACTTCTATTCGGGGAACTGTATTAATTTTTAATACAGTTGTGAAAGAACCGCATACTCATGCAGATATATTTCAAATGACTGCTGATTTCCATTTCCTAAAAAGGTGTTTTTCAGAGGCCTTAAAGAGATTAAAGTTCACACAATCGTGAATATAGTCTAAATGCTCTACAGCCTTATTAGTCTCGGTATTAAAGGCGATACCTGCAGAAACGTAAAGCCCCAAATTTTACCTCCTCGAACCACTCTGGTGGCTTGACAGATTGACTCTGCATTCATTTGTGCCTGAACTCTGAGTGAACCTCAGCTTTGGAAAGAAGGGCATCAACAGGCCAGAGCTGTCGGGGCAGAAACTGTGTGCACAAACCCAACACCCAGAGCAAATATTGAATCTGCTGCCCCTTAACCATCAGAGGAAACAAGGTGGCCGGGTCCGGAGAGGCACAGGGCTGATGAGCAACTTGTTTTTGGTGTAAAATGTGACTGTGTTTTACATTAAATCATGTAAAAAAAAAAAAATGGATCTCCATTGCAACTGTTGTCAGTTGCATATAAGTAGAATTTGGGTAACAAATCAAGGGTGAGACCTGGCTTCCTGGAGTTTGTTGTCATGTTTAGAGCCCCTGGAGGTATTTGGAGGTGAAAAGGTCACCCTGAACCACCCCATGTGTTGTGAAAGATTCCTCTTGTCACATTATGCAAGGGGACTTTGGATGGACTATTTATGGAGATTAATGTGGAGTAAATAGCTTTTCATTTAGAAAAAAAAAAAAACAGTGAGGAGGTTTTTTTTTCTTAAAATTTCATGATTAGACTGAACATTGGTAATCAGTTTCTTACACGCAGAGCAAACACATCACATTTTTTTAATTTTATATACTTTATTTTACTTTATTTTATGCTAAATCATTTAAACAATCATTGGAAAATACCCTGTAAATAAATAGTGCAAACAATGACACTGAGGAGCTCAGTGGTCCAACACAAAACATGGGCTTTATGATAAAGACAGAAATAAAAGATTAGATAAAAACATTTGTAAAAGGTTACTCAGCAGACACAGACGTACCCTGTAAACCTCACAGGCCCACAATTTCACAG
Source organism: Hirundichthys speculiger (assembly GCA_018398805.1). Lineage (NCBI taxonomy): Eukaryota > Metazoa > Chordata > Actinopteri > Beloniformes > Exocoetidae > Hirundichthys > Hirundichthys speculiger. Next base: position 761,570 of record JAGFBZ010000983.1, on the reverse strand, counting down.
TTTCTTTTCTTCTGGAATGGTGCAATTTAGATGTGGAAAACCGCCAGGCCTCCACAGCCATGTTTTTCTTTTTTTTTTTTTTTTTAAGTCAGTCACTGTTCACAGTTTTTCTCCTTTGGCTTTGGAGACGCATCAGAACCGGAGAGATTCTCCGCAGGTGCCGAGGTGCTTCCCAGAACGCGCCCGAGCTTCTCCCTCTTCTTCTGCTTCATCCTGCGGTTCTGAAACCAGATTTTCACCTGAGTCTCGTTGAGCTCCAGGCTGGCCGCCACCTCCACCCGCCGTGCCCGCGTCAGGTACTTGTTGAAGTGGAACTCTTTCTCCAGCTCCGTCAGCTGCTTGGTGGTGAAGTTGGTGCGGATCACGTTGTGCTGGCCGGGGACGCCGAACTCCGACACGACTGCTGTGGGGAGAAATGGATGAATGGAGGAAAATATATGGAAATCATGGAGCTGAAATATGAGGATAAGAGATGAGGAAAGGAAAATAATTACTGAACACATGGATTTGAAATTTTTAAACACTTCACTATCAGCTGGATCGAGTTTTACGCATGTGTTGACGCACGTCTACAATCCACAACAAACCTGTTTTTGGAGGATTCCTCTTCACTTTCATCCAGTCGAAGGTCTTTGAAGTCTCCTCCACGTGCTCCAGATCCCTCTCCTTACACTGGGGCGGTAACCTCGCGTAAACACTTTCTGGGTACTCTTGCTGCCTCTGGTCCCCGTTGCCAAAGTGCAGATACTGAGTGGTCGGCGCGGCCGCGGGCCCGCAGCCTTCCCCGGCGTAGGGGGCCATGCTCGTCCCGAGGGCTGAAACCTGCGCGTGGATAAAGCTCCGGTCCTGGTCGGGAGCGAGGCCGTACTGGTGGTGTCCGTACTCCAAAGGTGACCCGTACATGGGGTTCCCCGGGGCCGAGAACTGCAGATCCAAGTTGACGTGGGTCTGCTGGTGCAGAGGGACGCTCTGGTTCTGGTGGGCCGCAGACGTCGCGGCCACTAGACGACCGTCCCCTGCGTAACTATCACTTGTTGCGCAAGAGTTGGACGGCACGTATCCATGGTTTAAGTTGGGATATCCGGCCTTGGCACTGAAAATATTCCCTCCCCGGTTGCAAACAGGATAGTCTAAGTAGGAGTTCATCCTGAGCCTGGGCCTGCCGTTTGTTCGGAACCGATCAAGACTGAGCAGTCATTAATCGGTGTTCCCTTTGCCCTAACCTTAGGTAGTATGTCAAAGCTGTAAAACTGCCTTCCACCCTCATATCACCTTCCTGACACACCATGTGACCCGCGGAACGGCCAATGGCAAAGGACCTACAGCACTCTGTCAAGTCTGCGGGCTCGTCCATCAAACGGCGCACATTTACATGACAAACGCTTCAATCAAACTCTCTCATCCATCTGATAAGAACACAAACATGAGGGCACATCTGCAGGCTGCGGAGCTGACAAACTAATGACAAATAAAACTAAAGTTAACTTTTCTTGCGACATAATAATAATAACATTAATAATAATGTTTGAAAATTTCAACTGAAATACTCAAAGCTTCAATTCACGGAAGTGTTGTTGGTGCTTGGACATGTTTTGTTTATTTGTATTCTAATTTAGCTTCTTTCTCTTATGGGGAGAAAAAAAACAATGTCAGCTTCAAGCTATAAACTGAAATATCATCTTCAGAACCTACATCAGCTTATTAGTAAACTATTTCCTCAAACTGCAGACAGATTTTGAGTCAGACAATCGCAGAAATAACGTGCGCAGTGAATTCAGTGATCCATCATGCCTCTTTTTAAAGACTGACAACTTGTTTGGCCCTTTTTAGCCATAAAGGAACAAAGAAACGCTCAAGGGCCACATACTCTTTTCTTCATCTTTCCTCCGCTTGAGAGTTAAGGACACTGATTATTAAAAAAAATCTTCCAAACTCTTGAACATCTACACTCATGAGGAGGCGCACTGTAATTAATTAGAAACGAATGTGATATTTAAATTTTTCTGAAATGAGAAAGATTTGACTTTTTTTTTTGGACAACGTTTTGTCTCTTGAATGGGCGTTTCAGTCATTTTGTGATGAAAATCGACGGATTTGTTTTTAACTCTGCTGCCTAATTACCAATTATCATTTTAATTTGAGTTATAACCTGAAATTATGTACATTTGAGGGTGCCTGTGTGTACAAATAACAAAATAAACTCCCTTAAATGTACAGCTATGTTAAATATAATAATAATAATATATAAATAAATAATAATGATGCATGCAAGGAGACAGATGCCTCTTGAGAGTCTCGCGCTACAGATGAGTCAGTTTTGGAGCGCGCATGATTCTGTCCTCAGCAGCGCAGCTCTGGGAGAAGTACAGGCCGTTCAGGTCACCAGCTCCCGGCTCTGTGTTTGCGCTGTGCGGGGTGTCGTATTGCACTTCAAACTGCGTGAAGTCCGCAGCTGTGTATTTGGAGTAGGCTGGCGGGTAGGCCGGCTGGGTCTGCTGCTGCTGCTGCTGCTGCTGGGGGGCGCGCGGAGGGGAGGCCTGCTGGTAATCACCGCCCAGATGGACGTAGCCCAGGCTCGCCAGGGTGGGGCTGCCCGCCGCAGAGGGGGAGGACGGGGGGGAGCAGGAGGCGGCGCCGAGGCCCTGCGCTCTCTGGTCCTTCTTCTGCTTCATCCGGCGGTTCTGGAACCAGATCTTGATCTGCCTCTCGTTCAGGTTGAGCAGGCCGGCCATCTCCACCCGCCGCGGCCGGCACAGGTACCGGCTGAAGTGGAACTCCTTCTCCAGCTCCACGAGCTGCGCGCTCGTGTACGCGGTGCGGGTGCGCTTGGTGGCCGGGGTCGCGCTCGGACACTTCCCGCTGAGAGCGCAGTCTGAGGAGAAAAAAAAACTTTCAGCAGTTAGCAGGCCTGACATAAACATTTCCTCCAGTTTACAGCCTCTTTAGGGATCAATAATAGCATGTATTCATGTTAGTTTGGATGGTGAGATGCGTAAAGCTGCCATGTAAAATAAAAAAAACAGTTTTGAATTATTGAATAAAGTTTTTTTTAAGAATGAAAAAAAAAAGCAAAAACAAGAAGTACCCAGACTAAGCATTGCTGGCTCTGCTCGTCCCTGGTGTGTTTAAAACTTTTGACGTAAGTCTATAGAAGTGCGTCTAAATAGACGGACGCAGCTGTGAGAGGCACAAAGGAGTTTCCATGGTAACGAGCTCTGACAGGCAACTGAAGTTTCCATGGTGAGGTGAAGTCTAACCCAGACTGAAGATGCACTAAAAGCTTGCCTGAAAATGCAACTGTTTAAAGAGCTCGTAGCTCAAAATGCCATTTCTGTCCCACCAGGAGCGTTTCTGCACGTGCCGGTGTGACGTTTGTGGTCGGGGAGTAAAAAAAACTGTCAACATGAAGTTAAAAACAGAGCAAAGCTTTGATTGGTTTGAAATCGCTGCTCTGATTTTGTGTCTCATCCGAGCACTTTTATTTCATTTGGAGGATTCTAACGAGGAGCAGGAATTATTTTTGCTTTAAGGCCTTAAATGGTGAAAGAGGATGAAGATTTTCTTCCATTCTGGTGAAAAATGAAAATGTTTGCAGATTCATAGAGCTCTGCGACAGTTAGAGAACTTCTGCAAGTTTTCTTTTTAATTATCAGTCGTCAGTTTTTTCTCACTGCTAAATTGAACTTACACTCTCTGAACACCCCAAACATTCATGAAACGTCCTGAAAAACCTTTGACCCCCCAGAAACTGCACCTCTGACAAAACTGGAATGAGTCTTTTTGAACCATGATCACGATACATTTTCATGCTCACAGCTACATATGGAGACACTGCGCCTGCGCAGCAATTCAACCTATAAAACGCAACGCCATTAAGGCAAGAAGGCAACACAGTTCTGTTAGAGGGAGACACTGTAGAACAAGTTAGAGGACTGACAATGGGGCTTTACCAAGATTAGTTTATTTATTTGATTGCTTATTTTTAATTTCATTTTTTTCTGTCCCACTTAATTGTGATATGATGAAACCCTTATAACAAACTTGTGATTTAAGGTCAAACTAACAAAGTTGATGTAAAGTGACTGATAGGGAACTAACAGCTTGAACGCAAATGAATAGGATTAATTAAGATTTTTTTTCAAAGCCTATTTCTGTTCAGTGTTTTGTCTCAGCCATGTTTTTTTTTTTTTTTACCCTTTTTTGTTATTTTAATCATACTTTGTTATTTCTGCAAATTCAGTATTGTTGTTTTGTGTTTTTATGGTATTATTGTTGTTGTAGTTATTATTATTATGCTTGACCTCAAACCATGAGACATTCAGAAACTGAAAAAGAGGAAATATAAAATCCAAAATTAACTCTGAAAGCTCGCTGAATATAAACTAAATGAAAAAAAAAAGCTTTATTTCAAAACTATTGATTTCCTGTCTCTTATTTTTTTAATGTTATACAGACCTGCTATTCTCTTGGCCGCTCTCTGGTCTGGGTTTCTGGACTCTCTCATCCAGGGGAAAATGTTTTTGCTCATTGTAAACTTGCTGCTTTGCAGCTTTGACCTCCGGGGAAACGCGCGCTCACGCGTCTCCGCCGGCCGCTGCTGGCGCGTCGGTGGCGGCTGAGAGCGGCCGAACCCGGGGACGCCATCCAGAGCCTCGCCGCGGAGGTCTCGGTGCTGGAGGACGTCGTTGCTCTTCTGCATCTCCGTGAAACGTGCACCGGGGCCCCTTCTGACCTTCTGGCGGAGCCAAATGTCACATGGCGGGTTTCCAGAGAGCCGACGGCTGCTGGCCTGAGAGCACGGAGGAAGATGAAAAAGACGGAGACAGAATCAGGGAGGAGACTAAATGATCCATCTTCTCAACTCAATAGTGCGCTGACATGAATGGCCAGCCTCTCCAGGCTGCACAGGCCAAATGAAGAGACACCGATCTGAGGAAATCCTGCGTTATTTCTTGTTGTGTGGATTTCCCTCAGTTTTTTTTTTTATTGTTGCAAATATAACAGAAACGTTCATGGTTGCAAAACAGCGCTTTTAAATGGAATTGGCCTTTGTTTGGTTCAGTCACGCCTGATGATATTAACAAACATATATTGAGCTCCAAAATAAAGCAACTATTTTGACGCAAATATTAAAAGAAACGGCGCTTTAATGTGTTTTCTACGTCGTTTTCTGGAATAACACGAGGCCTGACTGTTAATAAATACCCCCAGCCTTTTCTGAGCTAATGGATAGCCTTGTTTGTGAGGGGAAAATTAAATGTTATATTACAATCCACCGAAAAACACATCGATCAAATGCAAAATTATACAGAAGTCCATTGTGCGCCGAAGCTGCGTGGTTTATGCGCGCGAACCGAAATAAAAATCCATCTTTTCAGACGGTGTCTCTGTTAAAAAAAAAAAAAATGCAGGACTCTTCATCCGAAATTAAACGGAATCAAATCATCAAGCGGCAGTTTTTGAGACGAGGAGGGAGACGCGGAGGGAGAGAGAGAGAAGTCTGGAGGCACGCGGCTCTCTGAACTCTGGGTGAACCGCGGCGGGACTCAGCCTCGTAAATCACAAAGACACATAAGCCCGTCAGTCCGCGGCACAGCAGCCCGGCTGCCTTACCTTCAGTCCGCCCTGAAACCGACACCCAGCGGCCCCCTCACCTCTGGAAGCTCCCCCAGATTAGAATAATCCGCGCTCACGTTTGAGCTGGTGTGAAGTGGCTTTTAGGGTGAAGCGGACTGGACAGTGTTTCTGCAGCTCAGACCGCCCTGCGTTGCATTTCTGCACACTGTGTGCGTGTGTGTGCGTGTGTGTGTGTGTGGATAAAGAAGCCCTTTCTGCTGATCATGCCAGCTCAGTTTCATATATGGTAACAGCTCTGTGATAAAGACACGGAAGGGACTTTTCCCTCCTTTGTTTAAGGTAAATTGACTTCCTACATCTTGACGTTTTTGAGGAAAAGCTGAAGTATTTTTGGTGCTGAACTCCATTTTAAGTAGACCGAGACGAGGAAATGACCTTTAAGGAAATCACATCCATTTTATGCATTAAAATACCCCCCCCCCCCCCCCCCCAAAAAAAAAAAAAAAAAAAAAAAGTAGATTATTTTTAACCATTCAAGTGGGCAGAAATCACACTGATCTGAACAGTCCTGGAAACATGTAAGAAAAATAAATAAATAAATCACATGCCAGAGAGGCCATAGATTACTCCGAGACAAAAAAAAAGCTATAAGTATTTAATCCACTTTTCCACATGCGCACCAAATGCATTATCTATATTCTGTAAGTACTTAGTGGTAATTACAGTTTCCCTCCCTAATTTAAGTGAGTGATCAGAGAGATTTCAGAGCATTAGAGTGGAGACAGACAGCGGTCTGCAGCAGCATCCATTAAACATGTCCATGCAGAAGTTGATACTGTAATCAGGCTGCTGATTTGGCTTCACGGTGGCGATCAGACTGCTGCAGCGGATCGATAGGCGGTGCTTTGATCTGCCATCTTCCGCGTTTTGCTCCGTCGCTTTGATTGGTCCTCAAAGCTAATTTTTAACTAAATGATGTAAATGAATGCAAACTGGTGTCTTTGATCTCTGGAGCAAATAAATTGTACAGTTTTTTTTTTTTTGCTTTTTTCCACAAAAAAAAGGGAAAATAGCAACTGCAGGTTTTTTTGTTGTGCTCATCTGCGCTGAAAATAATTGATTTAAATAAACATACACATCTCTGCTACAGATCGAGTCCTGCCTTCAAAAGTGACACCAGTTCATGCAGAAATTATCCAGAACGTGGACCTTTAAAGGCTAAAACGGGATTATGAGAATCATCGATTAATTCTATTAGAAACAAGTGCACGTGGTCTAAAACGCATGTGAAGCCAGTTTAAGGTTGGATAATGGACAGACGTTCACTCAGGATCAGTTTCATTTTTTTACCCCCAACAAGCTTCAAAACCACGTGACCCAGTGACTCAAAATCTAACAGAAAAAAGACCAATGAGTCCTTGCATTTGAGGGCTTCTACTATTTTATGATATGTATTTATATTCATTTTCATGCTTCTTTTAAATAACTATTTTTATTTATAATTTATTTATTTTTGCCCAGGAACTTTTCCACCAGGTGTCCTGGTCACTCCAAACCTAGTAGCATGTTTCTGTCAGAATTCTAACTCAGACAGCTCACCTGGTCTGAACAGGTGACCGATCAGTGAACAGTGGATGACGGAGGTCTATTCAGCAGGTCTCTTCTGATCGAATCTTCTCTGTCAATGCCAAACAGCCTTTTCTCTCTCTCTCTTTTTTTTTTTTTTTGTTTTGCTGTTGCTATTGACTTCTGTTTTGAACTTCTGGTACCTGTAGGTGCCGAGAATCAGGTCCCTGACGGAGTCCATCTGAGTCCAGATTCTGTCTACGGGCCTTTGGATGGTAGGGTCAGTGTGGAGACGAGGCTTTGGTGATTCCTGCACCGATAGAGTAACATCTCCTGGTGGAGCCAGTGTGATGGTGTGATGGTGGACCAGCATCTCCCTCACTGGAAAAACAGGGCTTGTCATCGTTGGAGGCGATCTCAATGCGGAGAGATATCTAAGAGAGATTCTGCAGTCAGTAGCAGTCCAAGATCTCCACCGTCTGGGACCAAACTGTCCTCCAGGGTGACAACACTGGACCCCACAGAGCAGGTTTATCAGACACCACCTCCAGAACCTAGGACTGGAGAGGATGAACTGACCTCAACACCTCTGAACATCTGTGGGATCAGCTTGGTGGTGCTGATGGTACCAGACTGACCAACACAACCATGTTGGTTGACCTGAAGATGGTTGAAGAATGAGATGTGATTCACAGCAGACTGGAGACCAGACTGGAGACCAGACTGGAGACCAGACTGGAGACCAGACTGGAGACCAGACTGGAGACCAGACTGGAGACCAGACTGGAGACCAGACTGGAGACCAGACCGGTGAGACCAGACTGGAGACCAGACTGGAGACCAGACTGGAGACCAGACCAGACCAGAGAGACCAGACTGGAGACCAGACTGGAGACCAGACTGAGACAGACTGGAGACCAGACTGGAGACCAGACTGGAGACCAGACTGGAGACCAAGACCAAGACCAGACCAGACTGGAGACCAGACTGGAGACCAGACTGGAGACCAGAGGGAGACCAGACCGGAGACCAGACCGGAGACCAGACTGGAGACCAGACTGGAGACAGACAGACCAGATGGAGACCAGACTGGAGACAGACTGGAGACCAGACTGGAGACCAGACAGACTGGAGACCAGACTGGAGACCAGACTGGAGACCAGAGAGACCAGACCAGACTGGAGAAGAGACTGAGACCAGACCAGACCGGAGACCAGACTGGAGACCAGACTGGAGACCAGACTGAAGACCAGACTGGAGACCAGACTGGAGACCAGACTGGAGACCAGACCAGAGACCAGACCGGAGACCAGACCGGAGACCAGACCGGAGACCAGACTGGAGACCAGACTGGAGACCAGACTGAGACCAGACTGGAGACCAGACTGGAGACCAGACTGGAGACCAGACCGGAGACCAGACCGGAGACCAGACCGGAGACCTGGAGACCAGACTGGAGACCAGACGGAGACCAGACTGGAGACCAGACTGGAGACCAGACAAGACCAGACTGGAGACCAGACTGGAGACCAGACTGGAGACCAGACTGGAGACCAGACTGGAGACCAGACTGGAGACCAGACTGGAGACCAGACTGGAGACCAGACTGGAGACCAGACTGGAGACCAGACCAGACTGGAGACCAGACTGGAGACCAGACTGAGAGACCAGACAGAGACCAGACTGGAGACCAGACTGGAGACCCCAGACCAGACTGGAGACCAGACTGGAGACCAGACTGGAGACCAGACTGGAGACCAGACTGGAGACCAGACTGGAGACCAGACAGACTGGAGACCAGACTGGAGACCAGACTGGAGACCAGACTGGAGACCAGACTGGAGACCAGATGGAGACCAGAGGAGACCAGACCGGAGAGACCGAGACCAGAGACCAGACGGAGACCAGACTGGAGACCCAGACCAGACTGGAGACCAGACTGGAGACCAGACTGGAGACCAGACTGGAGACCAGACCAGACTGGAGACCAGACTGGAGACCAGACTGGAGACCAGACTGGAGACCAGACTGGAGACCAGACTGGAGACCAGACTGGAGACCAGACTGGAGACCAGACTGGAGACCAGACTGGAGACCAGACTGGAGACCAGACTGGAGACCAGACTGGAGACCAGACTGGAGACCAGACGGAGACCAGACTGGAGACCAGACCGGAGACCAGACCGACCAGAGAGACCAGACGGAGACCAGACTGGAGACCAGACTGGGAGACCAGACAGACTGGAGACCAGACTAGAAGACCAGACTGGAGACCAGGCTGGAGACTGGAGACCAGACGGAGACAGACCGAGACCAGACTGGAGACCAGACTGGAGACCAGACTGGAGACCAGACTGGAGACCAGACTGGAGACCAGACTGAGACCTGGAGACTGGAGACCAGACAGACTGGAGACCAGACTGGAGACCAGACTGGAGACCAGACTGGAGACCCAGACTGGAGACCAGACTGGAGACCAGACTGGAGACCAGACTGGAGACCAGACGGAGACCAGACTGGAGACCAGACTGGAGACCCAGACTGGAGACCAGAGGACTGGAGACCTGGAGACCGGAGACCAGACTGGAGACCAGACTGGAGACCAGACTGGAGACCAGACTGGAGACCAGACTGGAGACCAGACTGGAGACCAGACTGGAGACCAGACTGGAGACCAGACCGGAGACCAGACTGGAGACCAGACTGGAGACCAGACAGACCGGAGACCAGACAGGAGACCAGACTGGAGACCAGACTGGAGACCAGACTGGAGACCAGACCAGGGAGACCAGACTGGAGACCAGACTGAGACCAGACTGGAGACCAGAGACCAGACTGAGACCAGACTGGAGACCAGGCTGGAGACCAGACTGGAGACCAGACTGGAGACCAGCTGGAGACCAGACCAGACTGGAGACAGACTGGGAGACAGACTGGAGACCAGACTGGAGACCACTGGAGACCACTGGAGACCAGACTGGAGACCAGACTGGAGACCTGGAGACTGGAGACCAGACTGGAGACCCAGACCGGAGACCAGACTGGAGACCAGACTGGAGACCAGGACTGGAGACCAGACTGGAGACCTGGAGACCAGACTGAGACCAGACTGAGACCAGACTGGAGACCAGACTGGAGACCAGACTGGAGACCAGATGGGAGACCAGGACTGGAGACCAGACTGGAGACCCAGACTGGAGACCAGACTGGAGACCAGACGGAGACAGACTGGAGACCAGACGGAGACCAGACTGGAGACCAGAATGGAGACCAGAGACTGGAGACCAGACGGAGACCAGACTGGAGACCAGACTGGAGACCAGACTGAGACCCTGGAGACCAGACTGGAGACCAGAGACTGGAGACCAGACTGGAGACCAGACTGGGAGACCCAGACTGGAGACCAGGCTGGAGACCAGACCAGAAGACCAGACTGGAGACCAGACTGGAGACCAGACTGGAGACCAGACTGGAGACCAGACTGGAGACCAGACTGGAGACCAGACTGGAGACCAGACTGGAGACCAGGCTGGAGACCAGACTGGAGACCAGACCGGAGACCAGACCGGAGACCAGACTGGAGACCAGACCGGAGACCAGAGTGGAGACCAGACTGGAGACCAGACCTGGAGACCAGACTGGAGACCAGACTGGAGACCAGACTGGAGACCAGACTGGAGACCAGGCTGGAGACCAGACTGGAGACCAGACTGGAGACCAGACTGGACCAGACTGGAGACCAGACTGGAGACCAGACTGGAGACCAGGCTGGAGACCAGACAAGACCAGACTGGAGACCAGACCGGAGACCAGACTGGAGACCAGACTGGAGACCAGACTGGAGACCAGACTGGAGACCAGGCTGGAGACCAGACAAGACCAGACTGGAGACCAGACTGGAGACCAGACTGGAGACCAGACTGGAGACCAGACTGGAGACCAGACTGGAGACCAGACTGGAGACCAGACTGGAGACCTGGAGACCAGATGGAGACCAGACTGGAGACCAGACTGGAGACCAGACTGGAGACGAGACCAGACTGGAGACCTGGAGGACTGGAGACCAGACTGGAGACCAGGCTGGAGACCAGACTGGAGACCAGACCGGAGACCAGACCGGAGACCAGACTGGAGACCAGACTGGAGACCAGGCTGGAGACCAGACAAGACCAGACTGGAGACCAGACTGGAGACCAGACTGGAGACAGACTGAGACCAGACCGGAGACCAGACTGGAGACCAGACTGGAGACCAGACTGGAGACCAGACTGGAGACCAGACTGGAGACCAGGAGACTGGAGACCAGACCAGACCAGACTGGAGACCAGACTGGAGACCAGAGAGACAGGACAGACCAGACTGGAGACCAGACTGGAGACCAGACTGGAGACCAGACTGGAGACCAGACTGGAGACCAGGACTGGAGACCAGACTGAGACCAGAGACCAGACTGGAGAAGACCGGAGACCTGAGACCAGACTGGGAGACTGGAGACCAGAATGGAGACCAGACTGGAGACCAGACTGGAGACCAGACTGGAGACCAGACTGGAGACCAGACTGGAGACCAGACTGGAGACCAGACTGGAGACCAGACTGGAGACCACTGGAGACCAGACCAGATGGAGACCAGACTGGAGACAGACTGGAGACCAGACTGGAGACCAGGAGACCAGACTGGAGACCAGACCAGACTGGAGACCAGACTGGAGACCAGACTGGAGACCAGACTGGAGACCAGACAGACCAGACTGGAGACCAGACTGGAGACCAGACTGGAGACCAGACTGGAGACCAGACTGGAGACCAGAGCTGGAGACCAGACTGGAGACCAGACTGGAGACCAGACTGGAGACCAGACTGGAGACCAGACTGGAGACCAGACTGGAGACCAGACTGGAGACCAGACTGGAGACCAGACCGGAGACCAGACTGGAGACCAGACTGGAGACCAGACTGGAGACCAGACTGGAGACAGACCTGGAGACCAGACTGGAGACCAGACCAGACTGGAGACCAGAATGGAGACCAGACTGGAGACCTGGAGACCAGACTGAGAGACTGGAGACCAGACTGGAGACCAGACTGGAGACCCAGACTGGAGACCAGACTGGAGACCAGACGGAGACCGGAGACCAGACGACAGACCAGACTGGAGACCAGACCTGGAGACCAGACCGGAGAGACTGGAGACCAGACTGGAGGACCAGACTGAGACCAGACCAGACTGGAGACCAGACTGGAGACCAGACTGGAGACCAGAGGAGACCAGACTGGAGACCAGACTGGAGACCAGACTGGAGACCAGACTGGAGACCAGACTGGAGACCAGACTGGAGACCGGAGACCTGGAGACCAGAGACTGGAGACCAGACTGGAGACCACTGGAGACCAGACTGGAGACCAGACTGGAGACCAGACCAGACCACTGGAGACCAGACTGGAGACCAGACTGGAGACCAGACTGGAGACCGGAGACCGAGACCTGGAGACCAGACTGGAGACCAGACTGGAGACCAGACTGGAGACCAGACTGGAGACAGACTGGAGACCCAGACCCGGAGACCAGACTGGAGACCAGACTGGAGACCTGGAGACCAGACTGGAGACCAGATGGAGACCAGACTGGAGACCAGACAGACCAGATGGAGACCAGACTGGAGACCAGACTGAGACCAGACTGGAGACAGACCAGACTGGAGACCAGACAGACTGGAGACCAGACAAGACCAGACTGGAGACCAGACTGGAGACCAGACTGGAGACCAGACTGGAGACCAGACTGGAGACCAGACTGGAGACCAGGACTGGAGACCAGACTGGAGACCAGACTGGAGACCAGACTGGAGACCAGACTGGAGACCAGACTGGAGACAGACTGGAGACCTGGAGACCAGATGGAGACCAGACTGGAGACCAGATGGAGACCAGACTGGAGACAGACTGGAGACCAGACTGGAGACCAGACGGAGACCAGACGGAGACCAGACTGGAGACCAGACTGGAGACCAGACTGGAGACCAGGCTGGAGACCAGATGGAGACCAGACACTGGAGACCAGACTGGAGACCAGACTGGAGACAGACAGACTGGAGACCAGAGACTGGAGACCAGACTGGAGACCAGGGGAGACCAGACTGGAGACCAGACTGAGAGACCAGACCAGACCAGACCAGGAGACCAGACTGGAGACCAGACTGGAGACCAGACTGGAGACCAGACTGGAGACCAGACTGGAGACCAGACTGGAGACCAGACGGAGACCAGACAAGACCAGACGGAGACCAGACTGGAGACCAGACTGGAGACAGACTGAAGACCAGACTGGAGACCAGACTGGAGACCAGACTGGAGACCAGGACTGGAGACCAGGAGACCAGACTGAGACCAGACTGGAGACCAGACCGGAGACCAGACCGGAGACCAGACTGGAGACCAGACTGGAGACCAGACTGGAGACCAGACTGGAGACCAGACTGAAGACAGTGGAGACCAGACTGGAGACCACTGGAGAAGAGACCAGAATGGAGACCAGACTGGAGACCAGACTGGAGACCAGACTGAAGACCAGACTGGAGACCAGACCGGAGACCAGACAAGACCAGACTGGAGACCAGACTGGAGACCAGACTGGGAGACCAGACCGGAGACCAGACAAGACCAGACTGGAGACAGACTGGAGACAGACTGGAGACCAGACCAGAAGACCAGACTGACCAGAGACCAGACTGGAGACCAGACTGGAGACCAGACTGGAGACCAGACTGGAGACCAGACTGGAGACCAGACTGGAGACCAGACAAGACCAGACTGGAGACCAGACTGGAGACCAGACTGGAGACCAGACTGGAGACCAGACTGGAGACCAGACTGGAGACCAGACTGGAGACCAGACTGGAGACCAGACTGGAGACCAGACTGGAGACCAGGCTGGAGACCAGACTGGAGACCAGACTGGAGACCAGACTGGAGACCAGACTGTTGTAGCTGTCTCAGCAGTCCACACACTACTGAGACTCCTGTTTCGTTATTAATGAATTAAATAGTTAAATTGCCATAATGTCTTATTTCTTCAGACTTCAATCATCTAATCCACCAAACAAGAGTCAACAAGAAAAAATAAATCTCTGTGGCTTTGGCAGAGAAGATCTGGCAAATCTTTCGTGGGTCCAACCCTCATCCTCAGCTCTGCTCATCCTAGAAAATCATCTTCCTGACAAACGTGGAACCATTTAAAAGAGAAATAAACAAGCTTTTCAACAGTATTAGATCTATTTCTAAGGAGGAAAGACACAGCAAACAAAGAAACAATCAACCAAACACAAGTTTGTCAGGACGAGTGAGATTCAGTGTTGCACTTCACCTCACCATAGCAAACCCAACTGCCAGTCAGGGCTCATTACCATGGAAACCCCCCCCCCTAAATGGAGACCAGCTGGCTGGGCGCTGGAGCTTCTGGATACGAGGTGGCTCCTCAGTCAGGTGAGCTGTGAGCTGATCTGACTGTTCAGCTAGTCCGATGGTTTTTAAAGGTTCATGGTGAGTGGACGTCCATGTTTGAAACACGGTCAGCTCCTCACGTCACTCACAGTTACGACTTCCAACATCCCAGTAAAAGTAACGCACCGTAACATGAACTGCTGTAGAGACAAATCCAACTCTGAGAGCTTCTTTCAACTGTTCAAAATCTGTGCTGAATCCATCTTGTGTGGGCCGAGCAGGCCTGCTACGATTCAGTTCTGGTTTAAAGTCAATGGGTCACTCAGCTCAGAATCTACTGATTAAAATATCAACGTTTTCATTAATATATTCATTTAAAAAAGTCTGACACTTTTGTCTACTGGACAACAATTCATCTGTGGTTTGGCGTCACAGAGCTATGTTCAAATCTTGTTTTTAACGTTTTTAGCACATCCACAATATAACTGGAAGATTTATTTACAGGCTGAACAGCTAAAACCCACATGAAAAGCAACTTCCCCAAATCTGACAAAACCAGACAGCTTTTTGAAAATTTTCAAACCCCATATGTAGGTGGTTTCACCTGGATATTCACAGATGCACCTCTGCTGCTTCCTGTAAAAAAATTCACCCTGTACTTCCTTAGAACAGAAACAAAGCCAGATCACCAGCTCCACAACCATTAGAGGTCAGCAAGGACAGCAGGTCAGATCTGATCACCTGAAATATATATGTAACGTAAACAGGTCAGGAATATTAGATCCTGATATAACCCTAACCCTAACCCTAACCCTAATATAACAGAATTTCCTGTCTATTTTACAGATTTTTTTCTGTATTTTCAAAATACTATTTAATTTACAAAAATAGACTGTGATTTTACCTGTCAAATGTAAAATAATATTGAATTACTGTAACTGTGAGAACACACAATATTTCTGTTCTTTTACAAAAAAAACCCCATTAAAAATACATATATTTATTGTTAAAATACGTTCACAATATATCGTAATTTCACAAATATTTGTCTGTTACTTAAGGGAATAAACTGTAAAACTGCTAGTGATCTGGCAGGTCCTTTTGGGTCGTTTCCCAGCATCCTTTGCAGCCCTGGTTGTTTAGGTGCTTATCTGTGTTTATTTGTTAGATATTTGATTTAATGCTAGCATGTAAAGTCTGTTGCTGGTTTGACCCCCTGTTGATTCATACCCCTTACATTTAACATGTTAATTTGTGTCACCCTGAGTTAAGTCTGTCTGTGTTTGAATGAGTACCTGTGAATTTGTTTAATAAAGTGTGTAAAAAAAAAAACTTGTGCTGTGCAAAAACAGGGAGTTGACAAAATACCTTAACTAGTGCCATGACTCTGTCAGGTGTTGCAGACCAGGATCCACTACAATGCAAAGGCTACAGTCCTTAAAATTGTAGCAATTTTAAACCCAATATCTAGTTTTTCAACAGTTTTTTGGACATGTTTTGAAAGATGAATTACATTATTTTTTGTGTCATATACTCTTGTATTACATTAAACACAAATTATTATACAACTTCTTTACATAAAATAATGTCATGTAACCATTATTATTCATAATACAGCATTTACTTACCATATTTCTAGGTAGTTTAATTGTTTTAAAATATGAAAATGTTTCTAATTAAATGTTAAAAACAACCTGAAAATAAGGCAAAATCTTCGTAAAAATTACAACTACAAACTGTATTTTAATTATGGAAAAAAAAATGTAGGGCTGTCAATTTCTCAAATTAATTAATCAGATTAATCACATGACTGTCAATAGTTAATCATGATTAATCTCAAATTAATCGCATATTTTTATCTGTAAATCTACCTTATACAGATCTTTTTCAAGTTGTATTACTCTTATTAATACGAGTCCTGACTAGAACCAGGAAATATGACCATATTAGTCCAGTCCTGAGGTCTCTGGCTTCCTGTCACTCAGAGAACAGACTTTAAAACAGCTCTACTTGTGTTCAAGTCTCTTCATGGCTCCAAAGTCCATCTCTGACATGTTAGATCCATATGAACCAACCTGGACTCTGAGAACCTCAGGTAGTGGTCTCCTGCTGGTGTCCAGAGTCAGGACTAAACAAGGTGAAGCTGCATTTCAGTTTTATGCTCCTAAAATCTGGACCAGTCTTCTAGAAGATGTGAGACAGACCTGAACTCTGACAATGTTCAGATCCAGACTGAAAACAGTTCTGTTTAGATGTGAAGATGATGACTGGAAGGATTTTATCTGCACTCTTCAGTTTAAATTTAATTAATTAATTTTTTTATTAATTCATTTTATTTGTTATTGAATATTTTTATGCTTGTATGGGATGATTCTATTTGCCTTCTTGTGACTTTATGCATCTGTAAAGCACTTTGAATTGCCTTGTGTATGAATTGTGCTCTACAAATAAAGTTGCCTTGTCTAATATGAGAGTACACAAATGCTTGCCTTATGCAAAACAAATGCATGTTTATTTATTGCTACAATGCCAAATCCATTATATATATATATATATATATATATATATATATATATATATATATATATATATACTCAATATTTTCTCTTATGTTCTTCATACAAAATATTTTCGCGGTTTGCTTCAAACGAGGGGGGGGGCTCTCTGCATCCGCGCTCTGATTGGCCGACAAGTGATATTTCAGTAGTCGGACTCCGGTGGTAACTAAATTCACGTCGACAGCAAACACAAACAACATTTATCTTGTGGAGTTAGCCATCAGGCAAGGTTTTGAAGCTGAACTTACCATTCAAAATAGTATCTTAAGTATCCTATTTTTATTCCAGCTACTGCTAACGGAGGTTTGTTTACGTCTGTCTGTCTGCGGCATGGCCGTCG
Source organism: Hirundichthys speculiger (assembly GCA_018398805.1). NCBI lineage: Eukaryota > Metazoa > Chordata > Actinopteri > Beloniformes > Exocoetidae > Hirundichthys > Hirundichthys speculiger. Next base: position 744,090 of record JAGFBZ010000983.1, on the reverse strand, counting down.
ACGTCAGTGCATGGCTTCCTGTTTTGACAGGACTACAGACGACTACGGGACTACAACTACGGCAGGGCCCGAGGCTCATTAAACCTACTTTCTTCTCTACTATTGTACATCAACGGCCAGGCTACGGCTCGCGTTAATCGCACGTTAAAAAATTAGTTGCGTTAAAATTATTTTTGCGTTAATCACGCGTTAACGCGTTAACTTTGACAGCCCTAAAAAAATGTATTTTTATGAGAAAGTAATTTCCTGTTATTTCACGGTATTTTTGTGGTACCCCAGCTGCCAGAAAATTACCATTTTTTACGATTTTTTTTACAGTGTACAATTGGACTTAGGTTTGGAGCCACTAGGTCACGTGGTTTGAAAGCTATTAAAAAGGTCAAGGCAAAGACATTGATCCAGAGTGAATGCTTTGCAAATAACCATCCTAAAAACTAATTTTACCGCGGTGTCTAATTCTAATTGCATCCTCACAGCTGCCACGTGATCTCCTGGCAACAGCGCCCCACTTCCAGCCACTTCCTGTCTCATTTACGCACGTGGCACGTACCTGCCTCTTCTATGAACGGGTAAGAAATTCAAGAGAAACCCGGGATGACGAGGCATAAAACCAACAGTTTCACGAGACCAGCAGGGATCCATCTATTTTATCTTAACCCGTAAGAGCTGTAATTATTGCGTTAATTATATTTTCCACTGAAAAATAAAAATAAATGTTATTTCCCTCAGAAATAGAGTTGCATCATCTCGACACAGTACAGCTGTTGCAGGATACATGTGCACCTACAGCATAAAGTGGTCAATAACCCATAAATCTCACTGATGGCCTATAAAAAGTGCCATAAACACACAAAGAGAATCAGCAGTAAGTGTGCCGTTTGGAGAATAAACATTCCTCTGATGTATGAGGGAAGGATGGAGGCCGGATGATCTGATCCCAACAAAGACGCGCTGCATAAACGTAAGCACGCGCGCGATCCCCGCGGACTGGCGTCATCATTCACGCACATGACAACGAGCCCGAGCTGCTCTCCCGCCTCTCCGCTGCCTGTCTGCTCCGTGATGGACATGCGCCCCCCCCCCCCCCCCCCCTCCCCTCCACCCAGCAGCCTCCATTCAGCGCGCGGCCTGCTGACAAATGCAGCTCTCCGCGAGCTCCGCTGTCAATTAGCTGCAGGAACCACGTGTCCGCGGGCTGCGCCGATTTATTGCTCTGAATTAATTCAGAGACAGTTGAATCAACAGCGGCAGCAAGTTGATTTCCCGCCGACGACGCGAGCGAGCCGATAAATAAGCGAAAGCACTAAGAAACAAACAACACGGATTTATATGTCCACAGCATTTATAATCAGCAGATGAACAGCAGATGTAAATGTTTGAGTGATCGTCTACACCTCCGAGTGACAGATGGACACGAGTTCATATAAATATGTACTGTCAGGAATATATAAAATACTTGCATTAACGCATAAAACACTCAACATGTCCGTCTGTAATAGAAGGAGAATAAAACTTGAGCCAACTTACCTCCCTCTTTGTGGTCCCATGCTCTCCTCTGGACAGATTGTCCCTCCAGTCCAGGGCTGGAGCCGCACGCGCAGGGTCCTCCTGCAAACGCAAACTCCTCCTCGAGCACAGACACCGGCAGTGAAAAGAAGACGTGACAAATGATGTGCTGAACAATGGCCACATTCAAGGCTCGTCCCGCTTCTCTCCCCGATGTCATATTCTCCAACAATGAGGCTCCGAGAGGAGAAGAAGGGGAGGAAAAGAAAACACCCCGGCTCTGCTGAGGGCCTGCTGCAGGTCTGCGCGCGCTAAAACTGCCAGAGCGCGCGGACTCAGTGGGGAAGACGCTTGCATTTTTAATCTTTATGGACTGTTTGTTTCTCTTCTCCTGGAGGTGAAGTGTCATCACCTACAAACTCCCCAAGATGCGAATTTGTGGCTGCTGCTGTTGACACAAGTTCGGTTCTACAGGGTGACATGGGTCCCAGCAGAACCAGCAACAGCTGGAAACAATCATCTGGATCATCCACAGTCTCAGATTTAAAATCTGCACCAGGTCTGATCTTTCTGGAAGTGATGCTGGATTCGGTTAAAAATGACACCAGTTAAAACCAAAGACACCCCCCCCCCCCCCCCCCCCCCCCCCCCCCCCCACACACACACACACACACTGTCGTTTAAATTCAACATCCTTCGCTGCGTGTTTAAAAGTTCAAATAATAGCTTAATTTGTAGTTAACAAATCAGAGGTATCAATTCTGCATAATTAATCTAAAACATATTTTGTTGACTGTATAAAACATTTTTTGAATGGTGTTTTAATTTTGAAGTTTCTTTTTTATTTGGTATCAGTGCAATTCCTATAATGTTGATAATCTGTCAAAATGTAGTTCAATATGCAGAGATAACTGCTATAAGATAAACATATAAACGATCAATATATATTATTTGTGATTACAAATATGAATTAAACAGTCAGAAGTAATGAATAAAGAGCTAAATACACAAAGTCTGCAGGTAAGAATGTAAACAGCTAATAAGAAAACGGTTTCAGACACACAAACTGCAATTAAGTGAGTTAATAAAACATCAATCAGTCACATCATTAACAACATCAGCTTTGATACATCAAGTCACCAAGGGTTTAATTTTGATGATAAAAATAATCAGTGTTCAGTACATATATATATATATATATATCTATATCTATATATAGATATATATATATATAGATATATATATAGATATATATATAGATATATATGTGTGTGTGTGTGTGTGTGTGAGTGTGTGTGTGTGTGTGTGAATAAATCATTAGTAATAAAGGTTGATGTTATAAATGTTGAATAAGTAATTATAAAAAGGTTTACGACATCAAGTAATTAAAAATGTAAATAAGTTTTGGAGAGCAGCTTCATGCATCAAAGCGGCTGTTATTAATGCTGTTAGACACTTTAACAGAGGCTTTAGTTTCTAAACGTGTCGTTCCTGAATGGAGCTGTAGCTCACAATAGAAACCTCTCAGATGTTACAGCCTAATACAAAACTGCTTTATTTTTCTGCCATCTGCTTGTTATTATTTAGGATTTACAACGTAAAGCGTTAAACGTGAACCTTCAATAAAACACTCACTTGAAAGAGGTAAACAATTGTTCTCCCATTCAGGTCAGATTTGGGCAGATTTACATTTAGTAATAAGCTGTAGCAGCATAATGACCGGAGCACGTGCTCGGTATTGATCAGCCAGGCCGCAGTAAAGCTGGCAGTGGTGTTTGATATGGACATGCAGATGGAGATAGAAGCACGCATCATCCTGATAATCGTCCCAGAATAAACTAATAATCAATTAGATAATGGTCTAATCTGATGTGGATCAGTTCATCTCTGATCAGATTTTTAATGCTGCTCAGTTTTTAGTGTTTGACCTCTCGGCTGCAGCCAGAGAGCAGGATGGAGGTGAAGACCCAGGTGATCCCACTGATCCCAGGTAAGGAAACAAAGCACCAGGAAAAAGCAAGAGCAAAGGTGAGACAGGTGAGACAACATCCCAGAGATGACGCTGAGGGAGCCGTTGCCACAGTAACACAAAAACAAATAACTGCTGTTTCCTGCTTTAGTGCCCATAATGCTTATTGGTGCTCAGAGTTTATGGAAATGTTTGTTCATAAAGATCAATTCCTTAGATGACATCTTTACCTCCAGTAACTGATTGTGGATCACAGAGCCCGGTAGGGGACGTTCATCTGAAACAGATTCTTTACATCACTGTTGTGTTGCACATACACGAGCTGGACTCAGAAACCTCCAGTCCAACATTCAAGCTTCAGTACATTTAGAAACCTCTCTGGTCCCTGCATGGAGCCGGATGGTTCTGCTGTGAACATCCCACATCCATCCAGGACACTGGACCGTACAACACCGCCGCGTTAAGGATTCTGCTGGATTCTGGGACGAACATGTTGAACAATTGTTAAAGGTTTTCATTCTTTGATGAAGGAGTAAATGGAGCTGATGGGAGCACAAAGGCTGAGCTCCTCTTCCTGTGTGACATCCAGATGAGACGACACGGCAATGACGTGTGCAGAAATACATATAAATATATAGAAGATAGATGAGTTGGTGTTCGAGGCATTTTGAATATTTAACTATAATTGGACTCTTGAAAAAAACACACCTCCTCTGATAGGGTTTAGACAGATGTTTTACAGCTAAAGAATGAATTTATAGAGAGCAGAGCAGAAACCCACAAAGAACAACCTGCTCTGTCATTAAAACCCTACAGGTACATGAATATGTTCAAAGTTGTAGATCCATGCAGTCAAATGGTTCCCAACCTGAGGTTCAGGTCCTTCAAACGGGTCACAGTGACTCCACAGATTAAAGAGGTCACCATCCATCCATCCATCCATTATCTATACCCATTTCATCCTCCGAAGGGTCACGGGATAAAGAGGTCACTAGTGTTATTTAAATAACTGCTTTCTAAAATGTTGATGTTTTTAATGCAATAATTAAAGATCTTTAACCTGCTGGAAAGCTATTTAAACAAAGAATATGAGAAGTTTTAATATCAAAAGGACGTTTGTTTGTTTTTTAGTGGATAAACACTAACTTTCAACCACTTTTGATTGATGCACAAACTGACTTCTAGAAGTAAAGAGAACCTAAATTGTGAATTCAAATAACTACATAAATGTTTCACTATCAGCTCAGAGAGTTTGGTGTTAAAGGTTCAAATGTAAGTAGCTGAAGAGCTGTTTTGTTTTTTTCTGTAACCTTCACGCCCTCGATGGTTGGAGGCCGAACACGAGGAATAAACTCATCCATCATCCTGCTGGCCGGTCTGAGGCGCCCTCTGCTGGCAGCCCCGCGGCATTACAAGCGTCTCCAGCAAACAGCAGCAGCACTGAGCCCTCCCTCCCTCTCTCTCTCCCTCTCTCCCTCTCTCTCTCCCTCTCTCTCTCACACACGCACGCACACAGATGTTCAGCATAAAAAAATCGCTCAAGGTGACATTTTTTTTTCATGTATTTGATCATCATTATTAAATAAACTGGACCGCAACAAACCTGGTATGAGAGGTGGAGGAATTTAAATGTTTACGGACATTTCTACTGAGTTTTTCTCTCTCAAACCCATAATTAGAATCGATGTAAGGTTTTAAATGTGTGATACCCATTGTTTTAATCAGAATGGTGCCTCAGCTCTCTTTATTTCTTGCATCAGTCTTGATACACATTTTAAGCCATAAACCAGTCTTGTTGCATAAATACACGCAGCTCCGTTGATCTGCTTTACACGCTGCTATTGCAAATGCAGAACAAATCAAAAAAGTTTATTTATTCCACGGGCAAAAGCAGATCTTTGTCAAGTCTCGAGCCTCGATGGTGACACTGCAAAGTGTGGCGGCATCAGCGCGTTTCCTCCTGACGCATCTGCGGCTGCGGCCCACCGTCTCCTGACCCGCCGATGATCCCGCCGCCATGAATAATGCATGAGATCCGGCTGCAGATTACCCCTATCAATATGCAATACTCATTACGCTGCTTAAATGGCCACTTAATAGTTATGAATCTGTGGAAAATGTCTGGAACTCATATAGCCCGCCGCTGCTCTTAACTTTCTCCTTTTTTACATATATGTACCTGAAGTGAGTTTAGAGGGAAGATATTGCAGGAGTCTCAGTTTCCTGCACATAACATCATTATGTTTTATTAGTGGCCGGTGGACAATGCTGCAGGGCCGCGCAGCGCGCGTTTTCTTTATGCAAAGGCAGTGAAGCCTGCGTCCAGCTCGGAGATGTCCGACGCTTCACCTTTGGCCGCTCGGTGACTCGACAGATCCGGATAAATCACTCAGGGATCTCGCTCAAGTTCGCGTCACGGTAGCTGCATAAAGACCATTTGTTTTGTATTGTTTTCCTCCAGAACCCTCTGTGTTAAAAACGGCTTTTTTTCCTTTCTTCTAAAAAATAATAGTACAAGATTTAATAAAATTCATTTAAACTAAATATTAAATCAGGAATAGCATTTTTTTAAACCAGAAAAGACTAGATAATTGTATTTTAAGGTATAATGTTAAAAATAATGTATAAGTGTTTCAATATTCTGCAAAGTCTAGTTTTATCTCAAATTGCAGTGGTGCTAACAGCAAAAAAAAAAAAATCTAAATAAAATAAAATAAAATCCTTCATAAATAGCCACATGGCAGGGTCATATTCAGACTGCAAAATAATCAGCCGCAGTGTTTTTTTTTTTTTTTTTTTTTTTTACCAGAATTAGTATTTTAAGTTCCCCAGCATCTTAAACTCTCTAAACATGACTGGACACCGCTTCTTTTCCCCAGTCCAACCTTTCCAGTCCCATCCACGCAGTTAAGCCGTCACTTTCATTCAAGGTTGTGAATTATATAGTACATTGTCTACTCCCCAAAACCATAAAACCAACTTTATGGACCTCACGTGACTTTTCACAGTCTGTAAGTAATATAGGCCTATACAATCTTTGGTAAGGGGGTATTTTTTACCAACTTCAGCCTTGCCTCTATATTCCTGTAAAGCCAAAGCAGCTCCTTTTTCCTTTTTTTTAAAAGGGGATTTTATCAGCAACACATTTCTCGTGGAAAACGCGCGTCCGTCCGCAGGGAGGTCAGAGGAGGTAAGTGAGGAAAAAAACTCTTCTCTTTCTCTCTGCATGCGCTAAAAAGAGCCAAAAGTGCTGCGTCAAAATGTGCCATCAAAGCTTGTTTCTCTGTCTTCGAGGTTAATCATTAATTCCGAGCTTTAAAAAAAAAAAGCCCCAAAGTTGTTCCGCAACTTGAGGCGTGGAAAAAAAAAAGATTAAGAAAAACTCATGACCTTCCTTTTCTAGACTATTTTATGTCGTCTTCTTGATAATTCAGTCGAGACACGTTCAAAGCGATTGAGAGAAACTTTATTTCCAAGCGCTATGAGTTCACTTACAAATACAAAAAGCTTATTGGCGAAAAAAAGCTTACATCACTGCCTATCCACAGAATAACCCTTTGCACTAATTTTTTTTATCACATTGACAGGTTTAATATACTTGCATTTCTCGTAATTAGTTCTAAACAATAATAATTATCATAATTATAATAATAACAGATGCACAAAATATCCTAGAGCTAAACATTGGCTTGTTTATGAAAGTTTATGGATCTTGACCACAAGTTAACCATCAAAAATAGCAGTAAAAGTTACACTAAAGCGCTTTGAATGGCCCCGGATTACATTACATTCAATGAAGAGCAGCATATGGTTTGGAAAGTTTTTTTTTCTTTTTCTTTTTTCTTTTTTTTTTTTTTACTGTACAATGACTTTACTCCTGATGGACCGTCAAGAAGATACAATAAAGAGCTCAAGTTGAAACACTTTCAAGAGAGAGAAGAGAAAGACAGAGAGCAAAGAGCATGGACAAATACCCCCAATGATATTTACATCTTTCTTTTTTTTTTTTTTAAATCTAAGCTATCATAGTACAACGACAGTAAACTAAAAATGGCATTTTCAGACCACAGAATACTTCTTTTTCTATCACAATGGCATGCTGGAAGGTGCTGCGCTTTCAATAGCTTTACAGTACTCATGGATTTTTTTTCTTTTTCTATCTTTTTTTTATTTATTTTATGATCATTTTACACTCCCCCTCCCCAAAAAAGTTATTCAGTTGTGGAAGGCGCTGCCTCCTGTCACGAGACTCATGCTTTTCAGCTTATTGTCCTTCTTCCACTTCATCCTGCGGTTCTGAAACCAGATTTTGATCTGTCTTTCGGAAAGACACAGGGCGTGGGCTATCTCTATCCTCCTCCGTCTGGTTAGGTACCTATTGAAGTGAAACTCTTTCTCCAGCTCTAGCGTCTGGTAGCGGGTGTACGCGGTTCGGGCCCTTTTCCCATCAGGTCCAGTCATATCTACAATTTTACAGAAAATCCAGAAAATTAGCACTGCAACAACAAGATGGGGAGGGAATTTTACTGCTTTCTTTTCTTTTTTTTTGGCTTCACCGTGAGGTGTAATGAACAGAGGGGTCACAGCATGACATGAGCTGACGCATGCAACCAACACGACACACAACAACACTCACGCGCCACGGTTATTACGCCTTTTTCTCACCTGCAGCACGTCTGCACACTTTTAGACACATTTAGACGGCCAAATCCACATTTCACAGACCCATCCAGTTAAACCCGGACCCCTCCGACAAGAAAACGAGCCCCCAAAAACAGACTTTCAGACGCAGCCACACCAGCGCGCTCAGCCATGCAACACCTGACAGATTAACGACACGCCGGTGGCGCGACATCCTTCCAAACCAAATATGAGAAGTAAATATACCATGGCTTATGTGCAGCTTCCGCATCCAGGGGAATATCTGTGGCGTTTGGCAGTCGTTTGGTGTGGGAGTGGAGGAGGTGGCGTTGGGTTCCTGCTGCTGCTGCTGCTGCTGCTGCTGCGCCCGGGACGCCGCGCCGGAGCCGCCGCTGCCGTGTGCGCCCTCGTCGGTGTCGGCCGCGGCTGCAGCTGCGGCGGCGGCGGCGTCTTCTATCTCCGTGAAATGAGCGCCGCCGGTCTTGCCCAGGGAGCTGCCCCCCGAGGTCGCGCTCCGGTCAGAGGGAGGAGAGGGGCTTTTCAGTTCCAGCGGCTCCCGGCCGCCGGCCGTGGCGCACGACGGAGGCACCGGCTCCGGAGACGCGAGCGAGCAGTTGCTCGTCTGTCTGTAGCGGGCGTCCTGGCCGAACCCCCGGCCGTCCTCCCTCACGGCCCCGAAGTGGCCGCCGGTGCCGCTGCGGTTCACGGTTAGGTCCATGCCATTGTAGTTGTAGCCGAAAGACCCGGAGTGCATGGTGCCAGGGTCTCTGAAGGAGCCGCTCACAGCGCCGTTAGTCCCATAATTTAGTAACTGATAGTCGGAGCCATTTGGATAGCGCCCTGAGAACGAGTTTACAAAGTAAGAGCTCATTTGCTTGGATTTTTAAAGCCTCGATTTGTAGATCTTTGTCGCTATAATCCTGTGTGCTTGCACGATTTATGGACGCAATCATGAATTATAAGCAATGAAGCCCTACTGTACTTTGCCAGGTATGCGGCCAAATATGGGAGAGCGTTCGGGAATCACGTGCCTTTGTTGACCAGTCGTAAATCCTCACTGATGACTTCAAGAGGTAATTCATGCTCCATGGTTACAAATGATGACGAAATAATGGTCGTTAGGCTCCAGTCAATGGTTGCCTCCCCGCTGCGCCCGGAGAGCGGCGCGGGCAGAGAGCGCCATCGTGCGGACAGCGGCGGCAGTGCCATCCGCGGGCCTCGGGGATCATCCATCATTTATGTAACACGCTGATAACACAGGCCACAAAAGGCTCAGGTGACGCCTAACAGAAACTTATCAGCCACACTGTTGTCATGTTGTGGCACAGTGTGTCAAAATTGAACTCATTTTAGTCTTTACACCGGTTATATATCATTTATAGGCTCATTGTGGCCTGAGAGGAGGAATAATAACCATTTTCCCCGCGCAGGAATGACAACAGGAGATTTTCCAATATATACATCAAAAAGCCTTTATTTATATGTACAATTTCCTAAACAAAATATTGCACACATGAACAACAATAAATAACATGTAACATTTCTCGTCTGTACAAATGGAAGTGTTGGAGGCGCACGAGCCTAAACTATCACAGAGTCACAGAGCAACTACAGGAAAAACAGAAAAACCCGACATTTTAACAGGGTCGAAAACTAAACACAGAAATGTATTTACATTTTGGCGGATTTTATTTTTTTTATTTTTTATTTTGCATAGTCCCCTAAAACAAACACACGAGCACAAGGACAGACAGAGGAGGACCTGCTCAGTGCGGACAGTGTCACTCTACACGTCTCTAACGGAGTTTTGCAGCACTTTTTATATCTACAAAGGAAATTTTACATCGTTTTTATTTTGTGGAGTGTGCACATAAGCGCACACACGCGCGCGCACACACATGCCGTTTCGTCTCATTGTCCCTTCAGCTCTTCTTCTCCGCCTGCTCCTCCTCCTCGGGCGTCTTTGAGGGGTTCAGCAGTTTGTTCTCCTTTTTCCACTTCATCCTGCGGTTCTGAAACCAGATCTTGATCTGTCTCTCCGTCAGGCAGAGCGCGTGAGAGATCTCTATCCGGCGCCTCCTGGTCAGGTAGCGGTTGAAGTGGAACTCCTTCTCCAGCTCCAGGGTCTGGTAGCGGGTGTAGGTCTGGCGGCCCCTGCGGCCGCTGCTGCCGAACGGGCCTGCAAAAATAAAAAAAGAATAATAAAAAAAAGAAGGAAGGAAGTGAAGATGTTGTACATGAAGCAACAAAAAGCAAAACGGTAGTGACGTATCTGGAAAAAAAGATATAACGCCTGAGCTAATGCGTAATTTAAAACACGCAAATCCACATTTTGTGTGTAAGAAATTGTTCTATTATACACACACACATATATATATTATTTTTTTCCAATAATGCGCCTTTAATAGCTTTCATATTAGGTGCGCAGATGTCTGAAGGTAGCACGCAGCTGCTTATAAACAGACATTTCTCAATAAAACAGCGTTGTTTACGCAAATCGAGCACTTTAAAGAGACTTTGTGTGTTATTCTTAAAACGTGGCCCACTGATTGGGCCGTTCCTGGCTCTGCTGAGTCTTTTCTCCTCTACAGGGAGGTGAGCAGCGGCCGGCTGCAGCCTCTACTTCCTTCATTATTATTATTTCAACGGTGACCTTGTTTGTTTGTGACGCTGCTTTAAATGTTTCTGTAATAAGATTTGTAAAAAGGCCATGTGACCCGCGCTTTAAGTTGAAGCTCGGCTGATGCAGGCCTGCTCCGTGCGTGCGTCTGAGAGAGTGCGCGCGTTTGGTTGTATATGCCACGAATGTGATGATGATGATGTAGTAGCCGAAGCCCCGAAGGCGCACGAGGATCCGCGCGTAATCACAGTATCATAAACCAAGATTTTTTTTTCTGCCTCTGCAGCTAAAAACCTCTAATTATCTAATGACTGTTTTCTGTCTGTGAAGTTTTCACGCGCTCCGCGTCTGACACGCGGCACCTCTACGCCCGCGAGCCTCGCCTCGTGCGCTCCTGGGTGACAACAACAGCGGCGCTGGGGAGGTTCGTACTCACCGGCGGAGCAGGCGTTCATCCTCTGCATCCAGGGGTAGATGAGGGCGGACGACTTGTCGTCGATGCTCCCGCCCATGCTCACTGTCTGCTCGGGGCACTCGGCTTTCCGCTGCTGGTGCTCCTGCGTCACGAACAGCGGCTGGTCCTCGCGGCTCGAGAAGGCGCACGAGCCCTCCGCGTCCTTATAGAAAGTCCCGACCGGGTTGTAGTCGCAGGGCGCTCCGCCGCCGGCGCGGCCGTAGATGGCCGCGGCCGCTGCGCCCGTCTGCTGGTAGTAGGACGCCGGGTAAACCTTCTCCTGCATGTTGGCGGCTCCATACGTGGCCGCGTTGGAGTAGTGTCTTAACGGATCGGTGTATCCCGAGGAGTAGAGCGGTATCTGACCCAGGAGAGAGTCCTGTCCTCCCGGCAGAGAGACGGGGAAAGTTGAGTTAACGAAATAGGAACTCATTGGGTGGACAACGGGGTGTATATACTCCGGAGGAATATGATTTGTTGTCTTTTATAGTCCAAGTGCTTTTGCCATTACTTTATCGGAGATTTGGTTTTTGCTGAAAGGGGGGGTTGTGAGGTGCCACTGAAAGCGGAGGGGAAGTGTACCATCTGATCAACCTCTAGCCAATCACCGCCGTCTGTGCTTGCACTATTGCACCCATGGGGGGCTCTTGTTGCGCGCAGGAGTCCCCGGTGAATCGAAATGAAGCGCTCGAGCCTGTCGGGCTTTACGCACAAAGATTCACAGAAACACTTATATCTCCTTTTATTTATCTTCATTTCCCCCCAAAAATGAGATATAACAAGTGTGTTTTGTGGTATGCAAACCAAACAAGCACAAATAAATGACCCCCAGCCCCCCCGCCCTCCTCCCCTCCATCAAAACTCACACAAAAAGACCAAAAGAAGCCCGTCCTCTCCTGTTTCCCTCACACCTCCATGCTTTTAATTATCCCACCTCAGGTAACAAACGCTCCAATAAAACACCGTTTTCTCTCTGCAGTCAACAGAAATCGACAGGTTTGAGTGGCAGCAGGAAACACTGCGTCAGTATTGACAACATTTCACTCTTCAAAGGTGTGAGCTCATCCCGAGACCCGATTCAACTCTGACTCAAGTCCGCGCAGACGTGCGGGGAGCAGCAGGGAGGACGCGCGCACACACACAGCAGCAGCATCACCTGAACGCACCCAGATCAAGTGGACAATCATCTCCCACCTGGAGAGAACCAGGTAAGACCAAGTGAAAGTGAAGTATCAGGTGTGCGTCATCTTGACATGTGGATCAATGTTTATTATCTAGAACTGATTGATCAAATCAATTCAGATTAGCACATCTGTGTCCATTTAATGTTACAGTTAATAAGCTCACAATAAAGTTTCTGATTCCAAAGCCTTTCCATCCACACAATGAAACAGGTGGATTTTCGAGCAAAAATAAAATTAGAGGCTTGATGTGAACAATATTTGTCAAAAAAAAAAAAAAAGAAATCTAAAACTAATAATCTGACACATACACTAGACAATGTGCTTGTAAAAAAGAAAAATAACCTCAAAAAATAAGTGTCTTGTAGCACTGATTGATTTCTAGTGATGAAATAAATTAGAACAAAATAAAAAAAAAAGAAAGAAAGCACAGACTGTTCCGTCTGTGCTTTTGCATCAGATGCTCTGCGCTTCAGTCACATTTGTTTCCTGCAGAAACACCAGCTTTAAAAGCACTTTAATAGGATTTTTTAGGACCTTAATCTTTATCAGCCCACATAAACGTAAGATGTGGACTGATAAGCTGCTGTACATTTTGGAGACACTGATAGTCTCCATCCGCTTCTGGATCAGAATATGGTCCTGAAATGGCGCAGGATGAAATGAGACCCGGGACGCAAGCGCCATTTACAGAAATAAACAAAGCAGCACAAAGCAGACTCCACATCTCTGTCACAATCATAAGTAGAGATTTTTTTTTTCCTGCCCAAAATTCCAAAGGATGTGGCAAAAAAACGGAGAGACGAAACGGCGCAACGGGGAGCAGCGCTGCGCAGCGCAGGAGAGCGGAATTTCGACACGTTTCTCAGTGAAAACACACAGAATTATAAAGCAGCAGAAAACACCATAGAATCTATCTGCAAAGGTAAAGGTGGACAGATTTAGCTGGCACGAAAATCGTGGATCAGCGGTGGCGCAGGCCTTGTATGACCCCCCCCATCATTACCAGCAGCATCATCACCATCACACTGAAGCTCGTCTGGCCTGCAGCCGCGCCGCCATCATCTAGTCTCCAAAGGGACTTCCAACTTGGAACATGTCTTATTTTTACTCTTTAACAGCCCAAATACATCGGTGCACGCGCGATTTTAAAGACCTGCAGCACATCAGGGGTTAAAACAGGAGGGGGGGAAGCAGGAAAAAAAAACGCGAGGCTGTACTGGACAAGTGCCATCTCTTAAAGACAGATTGTGATGTAAACAGCAGGCCTTTAGTTGAGCCGCAGCCCGCGGCCGCGTTACAAACATGGTGCGCGTTACCTTTGTTGATAATCCATCACTTCCAGCGTGGGTGCCAACTCCGCACTGGATCCTCTGGCTTCCTGTCAGTCCTCCCCCCCAGAAGAAATCCCCCCTCTGTCTATGTGATATCATGAAGGTAATCCCTCCATCCAGGAGTGTGATGATCCCTCATTTTCACAGAAGAAAAGAAAAAAAAAGCCACACAAGTAAAAGCCACATGAACATGGCGCTCGCGCTGAGGCGTCGCGCAGAGACTGCATCACCCCACTTTTTTTTTTTTTTTTTTTGGAAAGAAAAAATTGCGCACGTACAGCAGCAGCTTCAACAACACTCCGCGCGCGCGTTGTTAATGGGAGAGGCTAAGAAAAAGGTTGTGTTACAACTGTTACGTGGATGAGCTGTGGAAAACAGCAGCTGCGATGTAACCTCATGGGAAATAAGTTCCCGTTCCTGCTGTCCACATGACCGCGCGCGAACCAATCCCGGAGCCCGCCGGGTCGTAAACTTCCACGGCAAAGTTGTAAATTTTCATAAACCGCAGCGGCTTTTGTGCCTCAGACTCGCTTTCTCTTCGCGATCTTTATTTTCTCCGAAGCCCCAGATGTTTGAATGTGATGGCGGATGAAAGGAAAGGGAAATGTGAGGGTGTTTGTGGAGACAGAGTGACGCAGAATGCGCCCTCGGTTCTGGTTCTGGTTCAGGTTGGTTCGCCTTCTTTCCTGCTCTCACCGCGTTGTTTGCTCCGAAACGCCAGTTGTGTAATATTTATTTATTTTTTACTCAAAATCCTGCTTTCCGTTAAATGTGTACATTTAAACAGAACAAGCGTGACGCTCAAACGCGGATGATTGAGGTTTTCTGGTTATAAAATGGGTTCAGAGGCTGAAAATTTACGCGTTCAAGATTATTTTAAGGCATAAAATTAAATAAATTCCTTCAGTCACAGTAGATCAATTGAACCAAAAATGGAAAGGCTGTTAAGCTCATTTGGAGTCGTAAGGGGGGGGCTTTAAAGTCACAGAAAACTTCAAATAGCTGACTTTTCTATTAAAATTATCCGCACAAATTGACTTCCCCACCACCTTTGGCTAAAAATAAATTATTTAAAACTCCTCCCGCTTCTGATTATTTTTTCATGCACTATTTCCGATTTTCTTTATTTTGAATGGACCTTCTCAGTTGGTATGCTGGTGTTTTCCACCACCAAAGAGGATTTCCGACATTTATTGACGCAATAAAACCATAAATACCTGAAGGAGAACACAAACCCTCAGCGGCGTGTTTTCCCTCCAGACACCCAAACCGCTTCCTCCACAAACAACATAAGGCGTCTGTGTGTGCGTATATATATATGTATATATATATATATATATATATATATATATATATATATATACGCACACACACATTTGGAGGGAAAAAACGTATTTCAGGAATTAGAAATCAAACTTTTAACTGCATTTATGAAATCAAAACCTAAAAAAAGAAAACGCAAAGCAGCATGGCGCATTTAGGCCAGTATTTTATGCCTTTAATAGCAAAAAAAAAGTTCTGAAATGCATTGATTTGGAATCTAGATAAATTCAGAAGCACAGTTTAGTCAGAGGGCCAGAGTCATGAGGCCTCACAGGTTTCAGCCACATCAGTCCTTTAGTTTCACTTCTACCAGCTTCAGACGCATTAGGAGACTTTTACGGATGCCGGAATTAAAGAAAATACAAATACTTATTTATTAACTTCGAATTTAAACTCTCAAAATAATCTGAGTTATTCAAAATGATTTTTTTTTACATAAAAGTGTAAAATCTCAGAGTAGTTCTCACAGCAGATCATGCAGCTTTGCCTTTTTTTTTTTTAATTTTCCTTTTTTTTTAGTTTTCCTTTTAAACTTTAAATATATTTTTCTCTTCAGTCTGCTACCAAAACAAAGACGCAACTGGCAGAAATGTTGTAAAATTTTATGGTCTGAGCGCAGAACAAAAAGCTTCAATAAAAACACAGAAACTGAATAAATAAATAAACACACAAAATAAAATGTGAAAAAAGGGCCTCTGTTATAATGTACAACCAGAAATAAATGGTCTTACACAAAAAATAGTTGAATTATATATTTTTTATTTTAGTGTAGAATGGGAGTCTTCAGAAAAGGTGAAGAATAGTTTAGTTTAAATTTACCATCAGTGAAAATACATTTTGAGTATTCTTGTTATTAAAAAAAAAACAAAAACAAACAAAAAAAACCTTGAGATAAGCAGCAGATTTTAATTTTCCATATCCCTCAGCTTCATGACTTTCAAACTGAAATTTTGAGAGATTAATTAACACTTCAGTGGATGTGGATCTAAATCACACCACTGTTTCACAGAGACGTTAAATGTTCCTGTGAAAAACCAATAATGGCTGAGTTTATTAGAGCCAGTTCTGGATGTGGACCCCCCAGTTACATCCGGCCTGTCTGCTTTTATGTTGGCACTCTATGTGAGGTCTGTTTGATTATCCATCCTCAGAGCAAACTGTTACAGTACACAGAAAGTTAAAAACGCCATAACCTTGTTTTGTAGCACTGCAGGTTATTGAAGAGGCAGAAAGTGCAGCTGTGCAGATCACAAACATGAGACATTCTTTACATTCACAGCGTGTTTTACTGCAGCAGCTCTCCTCACGTTTGTCTAAACAAACCCTGCAGCTTCGCCTGAAAAAGATCTGCAGCGGTCCGGGTTCTCAGCGCCTGCCTGGAGGGGTCGGTGGTCTTTTACCGGGCCTGGGGGGCTCTGCGAGAGGAGCTGGCGTGAGGAAAGACAGGCCTCCTGAGCAGCGGGACACGTGTGGAGGTGACGTGGAGGCCCTGCAGGGCCGCAGGGTCGGGGGACATGTGAGAGGAGGGCGAGCCACCTATAGGGACGTGGGTTATGGCGGGGATGCTGGGTCGGGACCGGCTGCCTGAGGAGCTGCCCCTGGTCTGCCTGACGAGAAGGCAGCCGCTGGCTGAAACAAGAAGAACAGAGGAGTAAAAACAGCGAAGGTCCAGTGTGTTCACTGCTGTTTTAAAACATCTAGAGGCTGATTATTTCAGGAGAAACATCTGAGCTTAAAATTCTGAATATAGAATGCTATTTCCCCTCCTTTTCAACATAATTTATCTTCATGCAGCAATTGTCTTTAAAAACAATACAAATTTTCTTTTGTTGAGATTTGTTTTTGAAAAGAGGAAATGGCAGGTAAGAGAGTTATCGCTGGTTGTGGTTGAGATAAAAGCCTACAGAGGCTGCTCATATTTAGCCTGAGGGAAAAAAATCAAACAGACAAAAAACAAAAAAACAGTGATAGTCAAACATGTTGTGCTGTACTGAGACTGTCCAGTATTTTAACGTGTTTTTACCTTGTCCAGGTGCATGCTGGGAGCTGATCCTGAGTCTCTCTGCCTGTCTGCTGAGGCTGTGGATCTGCAGCTGCAGGCAGACGGACTCCTGCAGGCTCCTCTGGTCCAGCAACGGCCTGAGCAAACACTGCTGACTCATGTGGGAGTGAAGGCGCTGTAACCATGGAATTATCTCATTTTAATTCTACGTCATTAACCATTATTCAGCCCTGCAGATGACGAGCGAGCGGCACGAACATAACGAGACAATGGCCCAAAATGACTGGGGCATTTAAATATTTTCTCAGCTCCGTGACAGCGTTTATACATTCAGAGAGCTGCTTAATCTCCAGGGAATCTTTGTCCACTTTTGATTTCAGCAGTTTTACAGCAAAAACTATTGAATTGTCTTTGATCAACTAAATGTGATATATAATAAATATTGGTATGGTCTATTCAACAACTGCCTTATCAAATGAAATTTAACTTGTGGGCAATGATTTTCTAATTATTAAATTGTTTCAGTCTCTTTTTTTAGCTAATAAATTTTTTTGGGGGCTGGTTAGAATTCTCTCTTTTTGTCAAATATGCAAAATTACACATTTTTAGTTTTCTTTTTTTTAATTTCAGGGACACCATGTTACTTAATTAATCAGCAGTAAAATATTTGGCGTGAAAAAAAAAGAAGTTAGGGCCCAGACCTGAGCACAATTATAGAAAATGTTCATATTTATGAATAAAAATCTCTCTTAAAACTGGGGAAGAAATATGGATTAATAATTGAAGGAGCAATAACGGGGCATATTTGAGGTGACAGACTTTCAGCTTAATATTTGGAAAGATTTCTTTTTAAATAGGCAGGTCAACTTTCATTACAGATTCCTCCATTTAAACCATATTTTTGGAGCTAAATGCGTTTTACTTCTTCACGGGCGAACTCTGATGTGTGTTCACCTGCTGTAGTGAGATCTGAGGCAGGAGCTGCTGCTGCTTTGTTATTTGGGAAAATGATGTCCAAGAATCCAACTGAAATCAGTTAAAAAACAAGACGAGTTAGAGACTTGATTTTCTACGAACTAAGCAGGTGACACCTGCACTGGGCTCCCACCTGTGTCTCCTGCTGGTTCTGATGGACCTGCTTACTCTGCTGCTGTCTGCAGGCCTCCCTGGCGTCCAGCGGGGCTCCACCTCCCTCCCTCCAGCCCTGCAGCAGCTGCTGGATCTGCTCCACCACCCCCAGCTCCTGCACTAGTTTCTTCCTCTGGAGCAGTGAGTCGATCTGCTCCTGCTCCTCCATGTCAGCCTCCTTCTCGTCCTCGTCCTCCCCCTCCTCCTCCTCCTCCTCCTCCTGCTGCTCCTCCTCTTCCTCCTGCTGCTCCTCCTCCTCCTCCTCTCGGACTTCTGCAGCCTCTGGATCCACCGGCATGTCAGACTTAGGGGTCTGCACAGAAAAATAAACACTATTAAATTTCTCTTCATTGCCTTGGCGTGTATTTAACATTTTTAATATATTAGCAGCTACTGTCACAGAAATAACCTTGATGATACTGTTTGTTCTTCCCACCTTGACGGTAAGAGATATTCTAATACGAAATGAGAGAATCATCTGGAGGGATATCCTGTGATGTGATCTAAACTGGGTGTGAGTTCACTGACTGCCAGCGGTCGGGCAGAACATGTGCCATTCATCTCAGGATAAAACTGTGTGACTCCCCCCTGTGGCCTCATGTGAACACTGCAGCTGGGCAGCGACGCTGCGAGGCGGCCTCACCGGCTGCAGGTCACCGGGAGGCCGTGCTGCTGCTCGCCGTGGTTTGATTCTCTCCCCCGCCGTCTCCCCCTGCAAGTCTCTCCTCCGGCCTCCCTTCTGGTCCAGCTGCTTCTGGTCCTGCTTCAGGTGCAGCTCCTGCAGCCGCTGCCTAAAGAAATAATATCAATTAAGTGGATCTTAGGTAATTTACCACTGATTAAATCTCATAAACTTGAAATAAAAGCTGCACCATGATTAAAATGTCACCATTAAAAAGAAACTTTCTAAAATGAGTGAAGACATTCATATGTGCATAGATTTTTTTTTTCAATGCTCAAAATATCAACAGAAAACAAATGTAGTTGCTGCACTGTATTATAAAAACATTATTTTAATGAAGCAGGGATCAATCAGAAAGGTGATCTCTGTGATTTCTTCATTTCCCTGATAAAACATTTCAGTATTTCACTGCTTCATGAGAGAACGTCTGTTATTTCTAAAGCTGTTTGATAACAAGCAGCTTGGATTTTATCAGAGTTTACTGGCAGGGCAGTGTTTCCTTCTGGAAACAGCTACTGGCACCTGATTTAATCATCTGACATTTACGGGCTCATGGAGCTGAATGTCATCATTCAATCATTCACATGTTTAATTGGCCTAAATTATACAGCAAGATTACACACCATTAAATAATGTTTCAGCACACATTAAAATCATTTAATTTGATAAATGATTATGCTCACCAAGATGGGGTTCTACATTTTAAGGGATGGTCTACATCGGGGTGTCTCGCTCCAGTTCTGGAGGGATGTCCAGCATGTCTTCAGAGCTGATTCACATGGACGGGTCGTTAACAGACCTGGAGGAGGACCTGATGGTCCATTCACCTGAACCAGGTGTGCTGAAGCAGGAAAACATCTAAGACATGCAGGACAGCGGTCCTCCAGGACTGGAGTTGAACTGGTGATCAGTTTTACTTTAGTTCGCTTTACTTTAAAGATCTCCTCCGCACATCTTTTAATGTAAAAATATATACGCATTATGATTGATTGCTTGTTCTTGAACAGAAAAATTGCAATTTAAGAGTCTAAAAATCACAGCTCACAACTGGCTGTAAACCAGTTGTAACTTCTGAAGATCACAGTTTAATGTTCACCAATATTACATCAAGTTTAAAAACATTAAAGATGAAAGTACAATGTTATAAAAGCTTTTACTTTTTTGTCAATCTAGTTATTAATCATTTATTAGTGTCCTGAGATTACTTTGTTGTGAATTGAGGCTATTAAAATAAAAGTAAACTGAAATAAACTGAATTATAATTTTAATTCAGTTCAAGTCAATTTAGCTTTATTTGTAAAGCGTTTATTACAATACATATATTTTTTTCTTGGCACTTTTCAGAGACCCAGAACATGAGCCCTGAGCAAATATTAATTATAGCTACAATTATTAAATCTTAAATTTCAGCAACAGTAGAAAAAAAAATACTAGTCATACATTTTTAGAACCCCCATGTTTTAAAGTGATGTTTTATTCCCAAATTAAAAATAAATGAAAGAATGAACAAACAAATAAATGAATGAGTGAATGAAGGAATAAATAAACAAATAAATGAATGAACAAAAAAACATGCTTTCTTTTTGGGTATTAATCCTTAACTCCAACAAACATTTTCTGATTGAATAATCTTTATTAAAGGTTAATTAATCAGTTAATTAACTAATTTAATCGGTTATTTCAACAAAGGTGGGATTGAAATGAATAAAAACCCTGTTTTCACTCATGTTGCAGTATTGCTGCATGTGGAGGTATTTTTTCCCTCATTTTTGTTACCTTTTTATTTATATTTTTGTGATTTCTTTTTTTCTGTTTAGAACACAGCTACATTTCTAATATGACCATCATACAAGTATTGTACATGGCACATAAATGTTCATTTTGAATGCAAAAAAAAAATATTTTCTTAAATATGCAATGAAAAAAACACCAGGCGAAACATCTTAGAAGAAACAGATAATTATTATGTAACATGACTGAGGAGAGCATCTCAGAGAGGCTGATGTCAGAGGACAGGGAGGGCTTGTCCACTCTGAAAGACAAATATTTAAGGGCTTCCTCGTGTATAATTAGGAGGAAATTGTGTGTTTTGTCATGGACGTCACATAATATCAAACCACTGAGAAAATTCAGAGGACTCATGTCTTTAGACAAGGCTGAAAACCAACACTGAAATGTTACTGATGTAGGCTGAAATATACGTGTGGACATTTCTGTAGAGAATTTAACTGTGTGGACACGTAAACCAGGCTCAGTGAACACATCTATGAAGCAATCTTTCTGCTCCTTTTGCTTTAGTTTATGACTGATCTGTTTTTGAAAGACGTTTTCACTGTTTCTGGACCACGGAGAAAAACCTCTTCTGCTCTTTACTGAACCACTCGGTTCGCCGCCATGTTGGCAGCGTGCTGCGGGTACCTGGCACACTCCTCTCTGGCCTTAGACGCTGCAGTCTCCTGGAAGAGCGAGCGACTGTGTTTGAAGTACTTGTCGTATTTCTCTCCCCCCTCTCTCGGGTAGATCCTCTTGAAACCTCCCAGGTGTTTGGACTCGTACTTCTCCATCTGCTCCGCCATGAATGCCTGGGACTGATGCAGCTCCTCTGACCTGGTGGTAAAACACACACAGGCTCAAAACTGCACGCCCACAGCAGCGTGTAGACGTGCACACGCTGCTGTGGACGTGCACAGCAGCGTGTAGACGTGCACACATCTACACGCACACATCATCTACGGACCTGGCCCCCCTGGAGCGGTTTTGCTGCAGCCTGTCCTGCACCCTGCGCCTCTCCTCTTTGATGATCTTGTGACGATTACAGGCAGCCAGGTTGATGAGGGCCAGAGTGTCATAGAGCAAGGCATCCTTCACCTCACGGTCCAGCTGTGAGTCAGTGGTGAAGCTCGGGGAGTGATTCACCTGCACACTCACAAACCGACACACCGATTGATTTAGATAGAAAACAAAAATCAGTGACTCTCTGTTAAACGTTTTAGCTCCTTAAGAATGACTATAAAATGGTGCTTTAA
Organism: Hirundichthys speculiger; assembly: GCA_018398805.1. Classification (NCBI taxonomy): domain Eukaryota; kingdom Metazoa; phylum Chordata; class Actinopteri; order Beloniformes; family Exocoetidae; genus Hirundichthys; species Hirundichthys speculiger. The sequence continues at coordinate 722,224 of JAGFBZ010000983.1, read as the reverse complement.
AGCCAAGACCTGTCAAGGACCTACATTTTTTTTTTTTAATCACAGAACAAAGCCATGAAAAATTAGATAATTAGAGAAGAAGAAAATCATCCTGAGGACCTGTGCAGGATTATGGATTAGAAATAAACTAAGCACTCAAAGTAAAAACACTGCAGATATTCTCTGATAAACCCTGCTCTCTGGGGGAGAGAGTCTGGCCTCAGACTGTGGAGATATAGGATTGCCACTGGTTGCAGAGTTTCACTTCGATATCTCTCTGCATGGAGATCACCTCCAGTGATGACAAGCCTCGTTTTACCAGTGAGGGAGATGCTGCCCCACACCATCACACTGCCCCCACCAGAAGATGTTACTTTATTAGAGCAGCGATCACCAAAATGTTCTCTGCGTCCCTGCCACACTTTGACCCTACCATCCAAGTGCTGTTGACAGAATCTGGACTCAATCAGACACCTGATTGTCAGCACCAGGGGGTACCAGAAGTTCAAAACGAGAGTCAAAAGCAACAACAAAGGTAAAAAAAAGGAGAAGAAAAGAACTGTCTGGCTTTGACAGAGAGGATTTGGCCAATCTTTCATGGGTCCAACCCTCATCCTCAGCTCTGCTGCTCATCCCAACAATCCATGTTCCTGCCTTCAGAGTCTGCAAGTGGCATATAATGATGCCATAAGGACACTTTTGAAAAGACCGCGATGGATTGGTGCCAGTGAAATGTTTGTGGCAGCGTGAGTGAACTCTTTACAGTCTGCCCTGAGAGGTTTTATGTATAAATTTATTGGCAGACTAAATGACTCTAAGAATGAAATCATCTTGCTGCTATCAAATATTCTGTTTAGTGCTATACGCTACCAGTCTGAGCTCTGGGGACAGTTGTCTTTTAAATTAATGTTGGTGTGTTTTTATGTTTTTGTGTGTGCTTTTTGGACCTCGAATCTGCAATAAAGTCTGTCTGTCTGTCTGTCTGTCTGTCTGTCTGTCTATCTATCTATCTATCTATCTATCTATCTATCTGTCTGTCTGTCTGTCTGTCTGTCTGTCTGTCTGTCTGTCTGTCTGTCTGTCTGTCTGTCTGTCTGTCTGTCTGTCTGTCTGTCTGTCTATCTATCTATCTATCTATCTATCTATCTATCTATCTATCTATCTATCTGTCTATCTATCTATCGTCATGAAGCTTTGTTACAACAAAGGAATAATCTACCAAACACAAATTTCTTTAGTTTTTGTGCTTAGTTTATGCCAATGAACCAGGATACTCAAGAACCAAAAAAATACCTTCTCAGCATTCATGCCATCTCAAGATTTGGGGGTTTAAAAACACGCACAATGTATGGAGAAAATGTCCATTCAATGAATTGATGCAACTATCAAGAAAATGGAAGTATAGAACAGAAAAACTCAGAAGCAAAACTCAAATTGAAAGAAAGCAGAAAGGGAAACATGTTAAAACCTATTTGAAAAAAAGCTGCTGGTACATGTCTGCCCTCTATTGTAGTTCCTGAATAATGAACTAGTCCAGTCTAACTTCTAACTAAGCTGTCACAGTCTCTCACCTCCAGCAACCAGGGTTTGAGCTGCTGATCCAACAGCACATCGAAGCCCAGGATCTCAAAGCATGCACTGCCCGTGGCGCGGTTGGGGAAACATGTGTGATAATTGTGCTTCAGCGTGGGGTGAGCGGAGACCAGAGTCTTTATGATGACGTCCTCGATGTCATGCCACATCTTCTCGATGTTGCAGCTAATGGACTCCAGGTGCTTGTTGAAGCTGGACAACTTTCTGAGGGACAAGAAAAAATCACAACATTACAATAAATATTCACGTATATGTTTTTGCAACACAATTAACATCATTCACAGTTTTTTTTACCGTTTGCTGCCAACATCTTCATCGCGGACAAAGTTCTCACTGCTCTTGTTGATGGAGTAGTTGGTGAGATGCATGTACAAGTCACTCTAATGTTGGATACAAAAGCTCAATTTTAATCAATTCTCACAGATCCACGTCTTTAAGAACAGAGTTCTGAAATCCATCAATGAGCAGTAACACCATCGTAAACAAACTTAAAAAAAATACAATACAGATGAGAGTAAAGATGCAGTGTACAGTGCATGTATGACGATCATGCACCACCTGGAAGGTCAGAAGTCCAATCCCCAGTACCACCATGTGCAAAGCCGGGCTGCACAAAGTGATCAGGAGCTTTCCCGGCCCAAACCATCGATGTGGACCACGGGGACTACTAATTTTAACAATTTTTTTTTTTTTGTCACTTCTTTTGTCTTATTCTTGCATTAATATCAATTAAGTTGCAACTGCCCGTTGCATCATAGTGGATTAAATAGGTCCACAGCCCCTTCCTAGAAAATCTGTGGTTCTACTACCATGTAAGCAGCATAATTCCCCCCGACCCCTCCCACGTGTTTCAGGTGGTTTGGCCCAAGGCTTTACTCTAAATCACACTGGCGCGAAGCAGAAAGAGGCTGGGCGGAATGGAGAGGGCTAAAATAAAAAAAAGAAAGGAGGCGGCGGCCAAATGTGCCAAATTAACTGACATCTTCTCAAGACAAGCATGTACCTCTGATCAAGGACATGTGGTGTGAGACACCTGTTTTTTATCCTCTCCCCCCCCCCATCCCCTATGTGGTCATATTTTCCTCTGTTAAATTGAAGCGCTCTTATAGCGCTGACCCAAGCACCGTTGACTCCTGTCCATATGTTGTGTTGTTTTTTTTGTATGTTTCTCTTGGACGGTGAACTGGGAAGTCAAATTCTGCTGTGTTGGGACGCTGGCTCAGTGGCGACAATAAATTTGATTCTGATTGATTCTGATAATTGGCCTGGTTGTGAATTTTATCATATAACGTGGCGAGCGTTTGCAACTGTCACAACTGTCAACTTAAAAATGTCCACAATGTAGGTATAGGATTATCTATGCTTAAAGTGCATTCATATTTCCATAGAAGAACTGAAAACTTGTTGCTTTAAATGCCAGTTAACCATTTTGATGAACAGAGTTGTTGTAGTTGTTTATTTGTAGCCTGCCTGTATTAGCACCAACGCGCACAGGTTAACGCGATTAGACATATTAAACAGGTTTGTAACAGGCTATTTGTTAGGGTATTAAATGCATGTCAAACGTGCTATTTAGGCTGCATTATTTAGAAGTGCTGTATACCAATATTGCGCTTGGTTAGTGGGCGTGGGGGCAGGTGTTATTAAAAAAATATTCTTAATAATAATAGGCCTAATAATAAAATAGGCTACTCGAGAGTGTGCACGTTCTACATGCTTCTCTGCAACTGTAGCCTATTTCATCTCGCCGTTATAGCGTGCATTTCCACAGGCTCAAACATGAACAACTCAATGTTAACTGTCTTTTTCATGGTTCTGGAATGTTTTGTAGCATCAGCGCAGGATGCCAGAACCACTGATGATCCAGATGAGGGCAGGACTACTGAAGGGCCAGGTAGAGGAAGACAGTTAGTCAAGATAGACGTTTAGGATGGAAAATATGGCATAGTCTACAGAAGAAAACCATGATATGTGTAGATTAAATAGTGCAGATAATTTAACAAAATCATAATTAAATATGCAAACAAATGAATAAGTGAATGAAAGGATAGGCTAGATAAATACATAAAGTGTGTTTTTCAGCAACATAAAGAAGCCCCTAAATGAAATGTTTGTGTAGCCTCAGAAGATCAGGTGCCTGAAGGTGAATGCAGTCATGGAGAGGCCAGGACCACAGAGGAAACAGGTAGCAGGATTTAAATGAACTAATTGTTGAAAATGCATCAAAATAAGACCAAATGAAATAGGTAACCACTGTTTAATCAATAATTGTCTATGTAACCTACATTACTTTTTAATTGTTATTATAGGCCTATGAAGTCAGATGCTAAGAGGGAGGTGCACACACTGTTATCAACTCAATATTAGATATCTTTTTTATTGTTATGGAATGTTTTCTAGCGTCGAAGCAGCAGACCATTTCCACTACTGATGATCCAGACGAGGGCAGGACTACTGAAGGGCCAGGTAGAGGAAGAGAGTTAGTCAAGATAGACGTTTATGATGGAAAATATGGCATACAGGAGAACAACAGAAGTTATGTAAAGGAACTTTGATTTGTGAAAAGACTTCTTTATCATTATCTTTATTTTATTTGAATTTCAATTATACATTGTTAAAGGGGCGTGAATAATTGTATGCCATAATCTAAATAAAATAAAAGGCATTGTGAGAGAATTGTTTTTTGTTTTATCTTTTTCTATGTACTCAAATTTTTTCCTCCGTATCAGAGTGGCCTGAATTTAAATTAAATTCCTGGACTGAGAAAAGGGCCCACTCCGGCCCTGACCATGTGTATCATACAGGCTGTTAGGTTAAAAAAAAAACAACAAAAAAACAAAGTCACTAATTTATTTGGTCTGATGTGACTTTGAGATCTGTCTCCAAGTCATTTTTTTTTTCTGACATTAAACAGACACATTAAAACTTCAATTCTTATTAGTTGCTGCATTAAAGTTGTGATGATAATTACGTAGTGTCTAGTTGAACATATCTTATTGTGGCAGTGGAGTATGGATTGTGCTCATCGATGGAAAGAGAGGTGGGGCAGTGGGGCAGTGGTTCAGAGAACAGTGACGGGTTATTTCAGTAGCTAACACTTATCTAGTTCTATTCATGCACGGTGTGCAAAGGCCTCCAGTTTCCTGGCCTGACAATACTTTGATTGTTTCTCTTTAAAAAAGAGTAATTTAAAAGCCATCTTAATTGTACCTGTTGTGTGTTTGTACTGGAAACAACCCTGAGAGAATCTAAAATGTCACAGGATCCACAACTGCTGGCAGCTTGGAGGCTACTTCCCTGAAAACCCCATTAAAGTCTAAGTACAACACTGCTGCCAATACAGCACAGAGAAAGGTCAGGCATATCGTCCCTCCGCACCACATTGAAATTAAAAAATATTCAACCTGGGTGCAGCCCTTTCTAATGACAACCCAACCTATCTAATTCCAAAGATGCCTAATCACCCACATAATCACCTACTTCAGACAAATTAGCAAGTGTTCTGTTGTAGTGATTTGTTTCTTGAGGTTTATCCTAATTTCTGGGAGCTTCAGTGCTGTTCCCCTACTGGCAGTCAAACTGCTCCTGGATCAGCCTGCAGTACACCTGAAAATGCACCTCCTGATCTAGCCTATACTCTCATCTTTGTTAGAAGAGAACATGGACCCACAACCTCTTCTTCTTCGATCCAGCTTATGTAGTTCTCCCGACTGATACAACTAAAACCGGAACTTTTCATGAAAATGGACAAAGAAGATCAAAAATCATCCGTACCCACAACTCAAAAAAATATTTAATATCTGCAATCCATTTGCTGTAAAGCCTTTATCATTTAGCAGTTGGTGCACAACATGGATGTGATTGGCAGATGTTCACCCTCCTCTCACATCTTACCTGAAAGCCTTTAAAGTTGGAAGGTAGCGGTATGTGGGAGTGGGGCGTGAGTTTTGATCAGCTATGGACGGAGAGGTGGGGCAGTGGTTCAGGGAAGAATGCCAGGAAGGACACATTGTCCCAGCTGCACCCAATTACCTAATTAGCTCGTTTTGTCTATTAATACAATCGTGTGATGGGTTCTAAGGAGGACAGAGACCTGCAACTTCCACCTCACCAGCCATCTTGAGTGCTTCTCTTGAAAAATAGTAAAATGCAAGCCTGCTGTGTGCACCTATGAGTGAATAGACTACTGTAATGCCTTGCTCCCTGGTCTTCCCAAAAATAGTATATCTATCCTATAATTACTCCAGAATTCAGCCACAAGTGTGCTGACGGGGACCAGAGGGCGGGAACACATTACAGTAGTTTTAAAACCGCTGCATTGGCTCCCTGTGTTTCAGGATTGATTTTAAGGTTCTTCTATTAGTTTATAAATGTCTTAATGGTCTTGGGCCTTCTTATTTATCTGACCTCTTTTTAAGGTATGAGCCCTCGCGGACCCTGAGGACCTCAGGTACCGGCCTTTTAGTTGTTCCTAGAGTCAGAACTAAAACCTGTGGTGAGGCCTCGTTCCATCATTACTGACTCTGGACCAGCCTACCTGAGGACCCCAGGTACCGGCCTTTTAGTTGTTCCTAGAGTCAGAACTAAAACCTGTGGTGAGGCCTCGTTTCATCATTACTGACTCTGGACCAGCCTACCTGAGGACCTCAGGTACCGGCCTTTTAGTTGTTCCTGGAGTCAGAACTAAAACCTGTGGTGAGGCCTCGTTTCATTATTACTGACTCTGGACCAGCCTACCTGAGGACCTCAGGTACCGGCCTTTTAGTTGTTCCTGGAGTCAGAACTAAAACCTGTGGTGAGGCCTCGTTTCATTATTACTGACTCTGGACCAGCCTACCTGAGGACCTCAGGTACCGGCCTTTTAGTTGTTCCTGGAGTCAGAACTAAAACCTGTGGTGAGGCCTCGTTTCATCATTACTGACTCTGGACCAGCCTACCTGAGGACCTCAGGTAACGGCATTTAAGTTGTTCCTAGAGTCAGAACTAAAACCTGTGGTGAGGCCTCGTTTCATCATTACTGACTCTGGACCAGCCTACCTGAGGACCTCAGGTACCGTCCTTTTAGTTGTTCCTAGAGTCAGAACTAAAACCTGTGGTGAGGCCTTGTTTCATTATTACTGACTCTGGACCAGCCTACCTGAGGACCTCAGGTACCGTCCTTTTAGTTGTTCCTAGAGTCAGAACTAAAACCTGTGGTGAGGCCTTGTTTCATCATTACTGACTCTGGACCAGCCTACCTGAGGACCTCAGGTACCAGCCTTTTAGTTGTTCCTAGAGTCCGAACTAAAACCTGTGGTGAGGCCTCGTTTCATTATTACTGACTCTGGACCAGCCTACCTGAGGACCTCAGGTACCAGCCTTTTAGTTGTTCCTAGAGTCAGAACTAAAACCTGTGGTGAGGCCTTGTTTCATCATTACTGACTCTGGACCAGCCTACCTGAGGACCTCAGGTACCAGCCTTTTAGTTGTTCCTAGAGTCCGAACTAAAACCTGTGGTGAGGCCTCGTTTCATTATTACTGACTCTGGACCAGCCTACCTGAGGACCTCAGGTACCACCCTTTTAGTTGTTCCTGGAGTCAGAACTAAAACCTGTGGTGAAGCCTTGTTTCATTATTACTGACTCTGGACCAGCCTACCTGAGGACCTCAGGTACCGGCCTTTTAGTTGTTCCTAGAGTCAGAACTAAAACCTGTGGTGAGGCCTCGTTCCATCATTACTGACTCTGGACCAGCCTACCTGAGGACCTCAGGTACCAGCCTTTTAGTTGTTCCTAGAGTCAGAACTAAAACCTGTGGTGAGGCCTTGTTTCATCATTACTGACTCTGGACCAGCCTACCTGAGGACCTCAGGTACCAGCCTTTTAGTTGTTCCTAGAGTCAGAACTAAAACCTGTGGTGAGGCCTTGTTTCATCATTACTGACTCTGGACCAGCCTACCTGAGGACCTCAGGTACCGGCCTTTTAGTTGTTCCTGGAGTCAGAACTAAAACCTGTGGTGAAGCCTTGTTTCATCATTACTGACTCTGGACCAGCCTACCTGAGGACCTCAGGTACCGGCCTTTTAGTTGTTCCTAGAGTCAGAACTAAAACCTGTGGTGAAGCCTTGTTTCATCATTACTGACTCTGGACCAGCCTACCTGAGGACCCCAGGTACCGGCCTTTTAGGTGTTCCTAGAGTCAGAACTAAAACCTGTGGTGAAGCCTTGTTTCATCATTACTGACTCTGGACCAGCCTACCTGAGGACCTCAGGTACCAGCCTTTTAGTTGTTCCTAGAGTCAGAACTAAAACCTGTGGTGAGGCCTCGTTTCATCATTACTGACTCTGGACCAGCCTACCTGAGGACCTCAGGTACCGGCCTTTTAGTTGTTCCTAGAGTCAGAACTAAAACCTGTGGTGAGGCCTTGTTTCATTATTACTGACTCTGGACCAGCCTACCTGAGGACCCCAGGTACCGGCCTTTTAGTTGTTCCTAGAGTCAGAACTAAAACCTGTGGTGAAGCCTTGTTTCATCATTACTGACTCTGGACCAGCCTACCTGAGGACCTCAGGTACCGGCCTTTTAGTTGTTCCTAGAGTCAGAACTAAAACCTGTAGTGAAGCCTTGTTTCATTATTACTGACTCTGGACCAGCCTACCTGAGGACCTCAGGTACCAGCCTTTTAGTTGTTCCTAGAGTCAGAACTAAAACCTGTGGTGAGGCCTTGTTTCATCATTACTGACTCTGGACCAGCCTACCTGAGGACCTCAGGTACCGGCCTTTTAGTTGTTCCTAGAGTCAGAACTAAAACCTGTGGTGAAGCCTTGTTTCATCATTACTGACTCTGGACCAGCCTACCTGAGGACCCCAGGTACCGGCCTTTTAGTTGTTCCTAGAGTCAGAACTAAAACCTGTGGTGAAGCCTTGTTTCATCATTACTGACTCTGGACCAGCCTACCTGAGGACCTCAGGTACCAGCCTTTTAGTTGTTCCTAGAGTCAGAACTAAAACCTGTGGTGAAGCCTTGTTTCATCATTACTGACTCTGGACCAGCCTACCTGAGGACCTCAGGTACCGGCCTTTTAGTTGTTCCTAGAGTCAGAACTAAAACCTGTGGTGAAGCCTTGTTTCATCATTACTGACTCTGGACCAGCCTACCTGAGGACCTCAGGTACCGGCCTTTTAGTTGTTCCTAGAGTCAGAACTAAAACCTGTGGTGAGGCCTTGTTTCATCATTACTGACTCTGGACCAGCCTACCTGAGGACCTCAGGTACCAGCCTTTTAGTTGTTCCTAGAGTCAGAACTAAAACCTGTGGTGAGGCCTCGTTTCATCATTACTGACTCTGGACCAGCCTACCTGAGGACCTCAGGTACCGTCCTTTTAGTTGTTCCTAGAGTCAGAACTAAAACCTGTGGTGAAGCCTCGTTCCATCATTACTGACTCTGGACCAGCCTACCTGAGGACCTCAGGTACCGGCCTTTTAGTTGTTCCTAGAGTCAGAACTAAAACCTGTGGTGAGGCCTGGTTTCTGATCCTGGACCAGCCTACCTGAGGACCTCAGGGCTGCAGAGACTGATGATGCTTTTAAAGGGAAGCTACCTTTTTAACTTGGTTTATAGTTAAATTCTTTTAATACCTTTTATTTTTTATTTATATAACTAATTTTATTTCTATTAATTTCATGCTTAATTAGTTATTTATTTATTCTAAGTTGTTCATTTAATTGTATATTCATTTATTTATGTATTTCTTAGCTGTTCTTATTGATTTTAAGTCTCTTTGAAATGTTATTTTTTTCTAACTCCAGTGTTCTCCTCATGGGGGTCCTCCACGTCTGGAGCTACACCTGCCTGGTTTACGGGGTCGTTGCCATGGAGACTGTCTGTGTTCTGGGTGGGCGGGGCCCTAGACTGTGGCTGATGTCTGCAGTGTGGGTCCTGGTCAGCCTGGGTCCAGACGGTTCCTGTGGCAGCGACCTCTGTATTTGTGGGTGGGGGTGCTCTCAATGTGGACTGATCCCTAAGATATCGTTTTCCTCACCTGGTTCATTGGTGCTGAGATGGATGTTTTAGAGTCTATTTAGAGTGGGGCTAAAGGATGTGTATGTGTGTGTGTGTGTGTGTGTGTGTGTGTGTGTGTGTGTGTGGGGGGGGGGGGGTTGTGTACTGAGTATGTGGATGTGAGGGAGAGAGAGAGAGAGAAGAGAGAGAGAGAGAGAGAGAGAGAGAGAGAGAGAGAGAGAGAGAAGGAGCGGATGACTGTGTGCTGACTTTACCTTGGGTGTGTGATGCTTTTAAGTTGTTTTTGTTAATTTTCTTGTTCTTTTAATGACTGTTTTTATTATGTAAAGCACTTTGTGTTACATTGGTATGAAAAGGGCTTTATAAATAGATTTGATTTGATTTGCTTTGCTGGAAAGTAAACCCTGAGCTGCTAGAGATGGCTACACATATGAAATGTGGATTTGTGTGTAAACTGTGAGCAGAGTGAAATATACAGTTGTTCCAAACCTTTCATAGCTATGAACAAAATCTACGCCTGACTCCGACCGTGCGTAGGGCTTGTGTAAATGAGAAGTGCTCAGAAATACTGCTCGTCATGCTCGGACTTGACCACGTTAATGACTAATATGAAGAGTCATTTTCACAATATGCTGATACTTTTAAACCATGTGTTTTAAACATGAGAATACTTATGAAATAAAACACATTTATCTGAATCAATGGGCATTTTGCATATTTAAACTTCAGATTATGTTTCTTAGAGCTTGATTAATGCTTCGTTGGAGAAAAGACATCACATTTAATATCTGTATGAAGTCCTGGTTGCTCAGGGAAAGGAAGTGGCCTGATCTTTTTTGTTTTTTTTTCTCTGCCCTCCGGACTCACCAGGAGCATTTAAATAGAGGAGCGTGTTCCAGCTCTGCCTCCCCAGCTGGATTTGTGAGTTTACCTGAAGGTTTTGAGATCAAGTGAATCACGCGTTAGTCTCCACCTTTACATCTCTTTATATGGTGGTTCCTGGCCAGGGTCATGCTGTATAAGATGTTTCATGAGCACGCTCTCAACATGGAATCAATTGGAATTTTCGAATGTACACACATTTTTACTTGAAAAAAAAAAAAAATCTGGGTTTTACAAAATGTTCGTGAATCTGGAGTAGGTTGTTAGTAAGGAGGTGATTTATGTGGAAATCTACTCACAGAGTTACAGAAATGTCATAAATGAGCAGACTTGGTTATTTTTGATTATACCTTCTACAGATGTGCTGCAATGCAGACGGCTCCAGGAGATGTTTCCTGCCTGCAGCTGTAAGCATCTGAACTGAACTGAATTACATACTTTGTAATCTCACTGAAGAAAACAGTCTACTCAGTAAAACTGGTTAAAAATGGCTGGATTCTTTGTGAATACTCATTTTATGTGTGAGGCATTCCAAAACTGGATTCATGCATACATTCACATTAGGCCTTTTGCAGTCTTTTACTAGATATTTACTAAAGACGGGGTAGAGACAGAAGATGCCAGAGCAACAGAGAAGAAAAGGTATTATTAAAACTGATAAGTGTTATAGTTTTGACTACCTAAGGAGGACAGTCATCCTCATTTGACAGTTCTTACCACGTTGCCGTGTGTGGGCTCATTGTATTTTGTGGTGCAGAAGCGAACCAGTCCCTCCTCGAACATGAATATGCTGAATGGGTCACATGACGTCACTAGCACGTAGATCCTTAAGTCAAACTTGTATCCATCAATTGTAAAAGGCTGCAAAGACAATAAATAACATGTTTGTGCTTCAAACGGTGCATTTTATTTCTGCAGGGGTTTGTGTTCTGTTTAATGGAGCCTCACCCTGGAGATGTAAACCTGGCAGATCAAATGCTCTCCAGGCTGGATGTCTTTAGTGGTTTTGGTGATGATGATTCCTCTGCCTTGGCAACCCATATCTGGCTTACAGATGAATGTTTTGTTTTTTTTACCCCTGGCATAAGCCTGGAAGTCCCCATAACTGCAAAGTACAGTCAGATAAAGGATAGGTATAAGACGACACAAAGTTAAAGAAAAACAAAGTAAATAGATCAGGTTCAAACTGACTCTGCAGGAAGGCACCATGTTCTTGGGAAGATCTTGTAGTCCTTAGGAAAAAGTTTCAGCATGCGGTTCAGGTTTTTGGCGAGTAGATCTTTGCGGCAGATCTCATTCATCCCTGGGAAATGGTTTATTTTCTGAGAAGATAAGAGATTTTATACAGGATAATAGCACTGTTATCACTTATATGATAAATTTTACACGTAAGATTGTATTCATCTTCAGTGCATTGGTCACAACCTGCTGAACAGTAACTGCGCTGAATTACCCCATTACAGTAGATTACAAATTAAAAGCCTGAGAAGAAAGAAATGTTATGAGCCATGAATACTGTAAACCCTGATAAGGTAATTCATAATCTCTTTTTAAACAGAAAGACGTCCTCCCCTGTTCATTTTCTGCTGTGCAAATACAATTACACAGTTAATTTGTAGAACTGCCTTCAGTTTCACTGGTCTTTTGTGATGATGGCAGTAATGTTCGTTTTAGTGCATAAAAATGGATTCAGGCACCTGGTAGTGCTTCATGTCTCTAACACGGTCCAAAGACACAGAGCAGTCAGTCCAAAGCAGTGTCCAGTCTTCATTCTCCGTCACCTCTCTGAGGTCATATTTACGAGCAGCTCTCCGCACTGCAACAAATCAATCAAACATCTGTGAGGGCTGGATGTAACAGCTATTAAATGATGAACATGGAGGTGAATTGAAACACTGATCAGTCAAAATGGAGATGAACTGAACAACTGAGTACTAAAATGTTAAGTGATTTTATTCATTTCATGTAATTCAATTTTTCAGTTACATTTTTTTTATATGGCACCAGTTCACAACAAAAGTCATTTCTAATTAAATGCAATCCAATTAAGTCCAATACCTTCCAAATCAGTCCAGTTAATTGTAATTCAGTTAATCTTATTGATTCCAGTTGGGTTCAGATTCAAAATTCAGATTTAAAAAAAATAAAAACAAAATTTTTAAAGCGATTTGATTCAAACATTTGTGATATGATAAAAACAGAGCAATTTTCCCTGACCTGACAAACATTGATCATTATTCACAATATAAAGTTGCCATTTACCATTTCAGGAAAGAGGCCTCATGGGTGAAACTGCGACATCTGCTCAGCACAAACATGAGAGAAATGATGCTACAGATGGAAAAAGTCAGAGCCGAGCTGTGCTGAGTGGGGCTGGTATTCTGCTTTGTGGGGATTTTTTTTTATATATAAGAAACAAAAATTACATTTCCATTACATGTAAGAAGTAGTTGATTATCAGATTAATGTTGTGGAAAAATATATTCTTTATATTTTTTCCATGTCTCTGAGGCTACATCTCTAAGTCAGACTGAAAATAAAGGCCTGAGACTCGAGACTTCCATTGCGATACAAGAGGTCAGACAGAAAGCTGCAGATCATGCTGAATGAACCCCCGAAATGGGACATTTCAATGAATTTAGGCTTAAAGAGGCAGATTACAGAAGGAACAAGAACGTTCCCGAAGGACAACATTATCTTATTGAGGTATGACAAGGCGCTAGAGCTGTGAGAGACATCATCTCCCCTCAGGGTGGAGCCTGTAAGCTGATTACATACATTTCTATGTATGGTCATAAAAACCTGAAGTGATAAGTAAGATTATTATAACACCATATCTATATTTTCAATATTCCCCTTACACCAGCAGAGCTTCAAATAAAATGTCGGTGAAGTTTATTAAATAAGCAATGTTTACCCCCCTCCCTCCCCTGATATTTTCAGGGCCTTTTTTTGTTACTTTCCCCCTCTAGGGACCTTTCTTAAGATGATAAATGGCAGTTATGTGTTTTGAATGTTCTGGGGGTCTCAGATACAGGGGCTCTATGTCCTCGTCACAGGCTGGTCCGGGTTTGACTTCCAGCCTCCCTTTGCTGTATGTTGTCCCCCTATTTCCTGTCTATCTCACTTGTCAATAAAAGCCACTACTGCCCAAAACAATCCTAAAACGAAAATAGAAATAATAATTAATCTAAAACAAAGTTCTGTTTTTTTTCATCATTTCTGTTTTAATCAAATCACTTTCAAATCTGTTACATCACTTGACAAAGAAGGCCTCAGTTTTTCGGTTGATCTCAATTTTAGCCCTTCAATTTTTCATTTTATATGCTTTTTATTAAACACTTGCCTTTTTAAGTTTTTTTTTTAAACTTCCATACAACCATACTTTCCTGTGGTGACATTGCTTATATATATTTTTTTATTATTTTACACTGCGTATTTCCACAAAGAAACAAATCTATAATATTGTTTAATTCATTTTGTTGCTGTTGTTTGTTTTATCTGTATTTTTATCATTATTTTTGGTATTTTATTTTATCCTATTAAATATCCATAGAGCTGTTCTCTGTGTATGGAGACACTCATATTATTACAACAAAGACAAAATACAAACTTTTGCCCAAAAGGTGGAAGACTCGTTTCTCCAAAATATCACTAAATGTAGATTTCCTTTAAGTGGAACAAAGCAGCATAAAACAATTAAAAGACTGTTTTTAATAAGGAGCATTGTCCATGTTGTCTTTCCTGCTGTGATTCGAACAATCTAAAATGATTTTCAATGATACTTTGAACCCCAGTTTTCATCCAAACTTACCGCTTTCATATTTGCAGTACGTGAGACAGATCCACAATCATCTGAAAAACAAAAGAGACAGAAGGACAGACATCTGCAGAAGGAGAGAAGGACAGACATCTGCTTTGCTGCTCAGTCCTAAAAGTGTCTCCTCCCTCCTCAGTGGTAGGTATGCTGCAGTAGGTCACAACATTTCACATGGAAAGAGCTCCAGCAGTGAAGTACCTCCTTTTGTTTTTCCTCCTCTTCTTGCCAGTTGGTGTCTGTGGGGTGCAGACGCAGGCCTCAGTTTGTATTTCATTTCCCTCTTCCTCTCCCTGCTGCTCATGTTTGTTTACATCATCTTCTCTGTCAGGGCTTTCCACCAGTAGACCCATCCTGATTGAGCACAAAGACAAATATGTTTACTTTATTTGGGTGGGACTGCCAAGGGATTATGTGATTATGCTGGCAAAACATATTCTGAATTAATGGTGACCAGCCTGACACTGAAATTCAATCAAACAGAACGAAGTACATGCTGTACGACCGTGCAAAGAATCATGTTTCCATTTCCATTCCTCTCATCATATGAGTGCTCTGGCTGTCAGCACATAGTCACACACTGGTGTGAGAGAGCTACGGTGGCAGCGTGGCTACACAGACAGGCTAACGCTACAACAACGGTGACAGGGATTCACTGAACAGAAACGCCAGAATGATATCCACACACTGTAAAACATTACTTAAATATATTTACCTTCTAGAATACTAAGAAAAAAACATCAAAACAGAGCCAGTAATAGTATCCTGTTTATCTTTTTCAAACATGGAGCTGCTGTGCACCAGTGACAGTCTCTAAATTACAGATTTACATTGCTTTATATTAGGGCGGTCAATTTCTCAAAATAATTAATCAGATTAATCGCATGACTGTCAATAGTTAATCATGATTAATCTCAAATTAATCGCATATTTTTATCCGTTCTAAATCTACCTTATACAGATCTTTTTCAAGTTGTATTACTCTTATTAATACGAGTCCTGACTAGAACCAGGAAATATGACCATATTAGTCCAGTCCTGAGGTCTCTGGCTTCCTGTCACTCAGAGAATAGACTTTAAAACAGCTCTACTTGTGTTCAAGTCTCTTCATGGCCCCAAAGTCCATCTCTGACATGTTAGATCCATATGAACCAACCTGGGCTCTGAGAACCTCAGGTAGTGGTCTCCTGCTGGTGTCCAGAGTCAGGACTAAACAAGGTGAAGCTGCATTTCAGTTTTATGCTCCTAAAATCTGGACCAGTCTTCCAGAAGATGTGAGACAGACCTGAACTCTGACAATGTCCAGATCCAGACTGAAAACAGTTCTGTTTCGATGTGAAGATGATGACTGGAAGGATTTTTTCTGCACTCTTCATTTTTAATTTAATTAATTAATTTTTATTTATTATTGATTATTTTTATGCTTGTACGGAATGATTCTATTTGCCTTCTTGTGACTTTATGCATCTGTAAAGCACTTTGAATTGCCTTGTGTACGAATTGTGCTCTACAAATAAAGCCTAATATGAGAGTACACAAATGCTTGGCTTATGCAAAACAAATGCATGTTTATTTATTGCTACAATGCCAAATCCATTATTTATTATATATATGTACTCAATATTTTCTCTTATGTTTCTTCATACAAAATATTTTTCGTGGTTTGCTTCAAACGGGGGGGGGGGGGGGGGGGGGGGGGGGGGGGGGGGGGGGGGGGGGGTGGGGGGGGGGGGGTGGGGGGGGTGGGGGGGGGGGGGGGGGGGGGGGGGGGGGGGGGGGGCTCTCTGCATCCGCGCTCTTATTGGCCGACAAGTGATATTTCAGTAGCCGGACTCCGGTGGTAACTAAATTCACATCGACAGTAAACACAAACAACATTTATCTTGTGGAGTTAGCCATCAGGCAAGGTTTTGATGCTAAACTTACCATTCAAAATAGTATCTTTTGTATCCATTTTTATTCCAGCTACTGCTAACGGAGGTTTGTTTACGTCTGTCTGTCTGCGGCATGGCCGTCGACGTCAGTGCATGGCTTCCTGTTTTGACAGGACTACGGAGGACTACAGGACTACAACTACGGCGGGGCCCGAGGCTCATTAAACCTACTCTCCTCTCTACTATTGTACATCAACGTCCAGGCTAAGGCTCGCGTTAATCGCGCGTTAAAAAATTAGTTGCGTTAAAATTATTTTGCGTTAATCACGCGTTAACTTTGACAGCCCTTCTTTATATTCAACATACTCCCTCAACTTGCAGGGTGCGGACTCACTTTTAACATCTGGTGAACAGAAACAAGTCCTGAGTGTACTTGTTTCACTTTAGCTCAGTGTTTAAGTCTGTGAGTGATTTGCTTCTCTCTTGCAGAATAGTTTCTTGTTTATTCCAGTCACTCAGCTCAGGCAAAGAAGGGGTCAAATGTCAAATTAATGTTTAAACCACAATGGAGTTTTGCTATTTTTAGGCTCTGATCTAATGACGCTGCAAGAATTAGGCCTAAATAGACATTGGGAGGGATGAAGATAACTTAACCCACCGATTATTTTGATTAGAGACTTACAGGTGGAGGCTGGGAGGGAGTGGCTTCTTTTAAGCAGCAGCAACCTCAGCAGATAAGAGACACCAATAGACAAAAGAAGACGATGGTGTATTTGGACAAAACCATGCAGAGAGGTGAAAACATGTACAAAATACTGCTCACACTGACTGCCAGATCTGGAGAAGGGTCTGGCTGCAGACTGTGGGGAAGTGGAGCTCCACCCTACAGCAAAAACATGTGACCTCTACTCAATGGAGCATCCTGTCCTAATATATTACCCTAACACTAACCACTCGAGAGTGCAGGTCACAACTTTCTGGTCTAAAGTGGGGCTCTGCTTCCTTCACCGCCTGCAGCCTGATCCTCTTGGGATGGGGTTGCCTCAGGCATGGGCATGTGCACCTCATGATTGGCTCAGCTGCAGGTAGCAGCATCTGAAAATGGCACCATTTCAAGATGGAAATGCTGCAAGCAGAGGAGTCAGAAGCTACTGGATCTGATAGGTCAACAATTTGTCCCATTACTGTGAGTGAAACCTTCCTGAAAAGAGATATTTCAGGACGCAGCAACTGTTGATCTGCTGAAATAAAGATCTTTCTTTGTTCTGGAATGCCCTCATTTACACACTAAAACTGGATTTTCCTGTCATGCTTGAAAAGGGAAGCATATTGGTAGGGACAGCCAGCAGCGGAGAGGAGCAGCAAGGCTAACTGGCATTGGTAAGCCTAAATAAAGCAATATAAAAATGTCATAAATGTTTAAATGAAAAACAAAATAAAACATCTAGCTTTGTAATTTCAATAAAAGACATTTGTTCTCTGGGATTTAATAAAGGTCTTGAGAAAGACCTGAAAGTAAAAGATTGTTTAAGATATCCAGATTAAAGGCCCTACATTTCCACTGAAATGCAGTGGAAATTAGGGCTGGGCGATTTTATTGATTCAGCGATATATATCGATATTTTATTTCCCAGAGAGTATCGATATTTCAGCCGTGGGTATCGATATTCTAAGCTCCCTTCAAAACCCCCGTGTCTCGCACAGGCGTCTTCCGGCAAAGTGCCATTTAGTCCTCCAGCCGCTAGTGTCGCTGTAGAGCGTTTCTAACAGGTTATCCAGAAGCTTCTTTCTCTTCCAGCTAGAGCTGAGCCAGTCAGGAGGATGGCGGCGAGTATAAACGCAGCGCCTGCGTGCTTAAAAGCAGATGTGTGGGAGCAGTTCGGGTTGAAAAAGAAAAAGGAAAGCGAAGATTTATACAAAAGTATGGCGGTTTGCAAGCTGTGTCACTCAAACGTAAAGTACTCTGGAAATACCACCAACCTGCGAGCCCACCTGAAACGTCAAGGTAATGCTAACTGAGAGCTAGCCAAACTTTATTAGTCAGGATTTGAGACCGTATTCAGTGGTGGAAAACGCCGGCTTTAAGGGCTGTGTTTACTCTCGCGGCAACGTGTCGCAGTTATCTTGTCACCGGTATGCCGCAGTTATTTTTGATATATGTTAATGTTGAAGCGCGTCTGCGCTGTTATTCAACACCACAACGGAGAGGGACAATCACGAACTAGCTAAACTTATCTCTTGCGTTTTTCCACTTCCTCACCGTCTCGGCCGTATCCAGACCCACATTCATCGCTATCTCCCTCCATGAATTACTAGAATATGTGCTGTCTTTGTAGTGTGGAGAACAAGAATCGTACAGATGTGGGTACTTCCTCATTTCTTCGATGATGTGGATGTAGAACTGACCAATCAGAGGCCTCCTTTCTCTCCTCTCTGCGACGTTGTTTGCTGTCACCTACCTTTCAGTTCAGTTAATTCAAACAAATTGGAACACTCACAAGATGTCAACAAAATCACTTTGTCCTGTTAAAATCTTTCAGAAAATGATGTAAATGTATTGTTAGAAAAATATCGATATAATATCGTATCGTGAGCCAGATGTATCGTATCGTATCTTATCGTGAGATTAGTGTATTGCTACAGCCCCAGTGGAAATGTTGATAACAGTTTGCATCTACAAAGCATTCAGAAGTCAAACATCTACACTGGTTCGGTTACTTTGACATTGTAAACACATTGCAAACTGTCTTTAAATATTTTTGAGTGTTTGAGGACATGTGGGAATCCACATTTATGCTCTACACTTACGTCAGTGGTTTTGGTTTTATATATTAACCGTCTTACGTCTGAAGGCAAATACTGGCTTACTATAACAAAAAAACAAAACAAAACAAAACTGAAGCTGACCAGAATGTTGCAGTTACAGTATATTGGAATATATTTAAGACACTTCCTAAGATACTGTCATTGTTTGGTCCCTTGTTTAGTCACTCTCTCATTTTCTCTTCCACACGTATTTTCTTGACACATTCGACTCCGTCATGATGTTCACTATAGCTCCGTGAGCTAGCTTTACTATTACTGACGTGTACACATACTGCTGTAAGATGATACGTAGCTGTCCCACTGGGACGGGAGTCCAAAGTCATTTAGACTCCATTTGGTTTTTGAAGATAGTAGGTAGACTGCAACAGGTAGACCCTGCTTCCTTAATGTAAGCAAATGAAATTTAAATTAGAAAGTGATATTTTAACATGAACAAAAGTCATTTGTGCTATTTTAAATTTTTTTAACTGTTTTAGGACTTTTTAAAATGTCTGTCTGCTCCCTGACCTGAGCTCAGTGGGTGGGTGGTTACCATCACAGCAGCTTCTGGTCCAAGCTGCTCACCTCCAAGTCCTATCTGGTGTCTTATAGGGTGAATATGAGGTCAAGTTGATTTCTTGCAATAATTGTGATAGAAGAGGGGAGGGGGGTTCTGGTTGCATTAAGGGGGGACATCCCAGGTACACAGTGGGAGGTTACAGTGCTATGTAACACTATACTGATCCAGTGATCTAGATAATCCTGGCCCTAAACTGTGAGCTGTGCACTGAGCTCAAATGCACCGACCTTAGACCAGATACAGTTACAGCGCTGCAAACAATTTCTCCAAGTGTGCAAAAATAACAGGTGGGCTGCATGAATGCTTTGTATGAACTGTCTTTACCAGAAAGTAGTTGGTTCCAGCATTAATTACCTCAAATCATAAGTTTAACTCCATCCATCCATACCTACTTCATCCTATTCAGGGTCATGAGAGTTTAACTACATGATGTCAAACAGCACCTTAAACAAGCTATCAAGCTCTTATACTTTTGCAGTTTTTTGTGTAGAGATACACTAGGAGTGTAGGAGTATAATTTAGTATTATAATGGCGACTTCTTACGATAAAATAACAACTTAGAACATCATAGTTCCTGTGCATTTTCAAGAAACTGCACAGGAATAAATGTGATAAATGGTCATGATAATAAATGATCATTTATTACCATTTAAACTCCCACTGCTCAACTCGTAAATAAATCAGCTGATTGTCACTTGGTTTGAGTGGTGTAACACATTTTATTAGATAGCTAAAACTAATCCATAGGAATACGAATGTCATGCAGTAAAGCTGCCCAGGAAACACTGTGGTTAGATTTTAGCAGGACATGTGATCCAGGTCCTGCTCAAGGTTTCTTCCTCAAAGTGGAGTTCTTCCTTGCCACTGTTTGTCTTGCCATTTTCTTTGATTAGGATTTAATATTAGAATTTTAGTTGATGATATTTGCTCGGGGGTCATGCTCTGGGTCTCTGTAAAGCGCCTAGAGACAATTTGCATTGTAATGGATGCTATACAAATAAAACTGAATTGAAATGAATTGAGTTTAGGTAACACAGATGTAGAGAGCTGTGTTGGGGGATGCTGCTCCTGTCTGTCTGTCTGTCACTACACCCCTGTGACACTTTTTTAAGA
Source organism: Hirundichthys speculiger (assembly GCA_018398805.1). Classification (NCBI taxonomy): domain Eukaryota; kingdom Metazoa; phylum Chordata; class Actinopteri; order Beloniformes; family Exocoetidae; genus Hirundichthys; species Hirundichthys speculiger. The sequence continues at coordinate 701,578 of JAGFBZ010000983.1, read as the reverse complement.
TGGCATCATACTCCTCAGCTGAAAAATCAATGAGCATCTTCTCTCCTCTGGGCTTGTATGAAGCATCTTAACAACCAGAGCAGATTTGTTTCATCAAAAGACTGGCTCAAAGTGACTTGCACTCTCAAGTAGGGGATCTGATGACCAATGAGGAAAAACCTGATATGTCATGACATGATGGAGAGAAAAGGAGCAGGGAACTTCAGAGGGCAGTAAGTAGAGAGGGATAATCCCTGATATTTGTTCACTGAAATAGGAGAAGTGCTTTTCAGCACCTCGGGCTGTTAAATTTAAATCTGTGTTGAAAAGCACCGAAGCACTGAGTGGTGTTAGTGAACAGGCTGAACATCTACAGTATCTTCTCTGCCAAACTGAAATAAAGATCCCACAGCTGAAGCCAAGTTTTGAACTGAAGAATTAAAAATAAAGCCCAGGCAGAGTAGAAAATGCTGGTCAAACAGAAGTCAAAAGTAGAAAGCAGACAAACAGGATACGATTTCTTATGTGCTCCAGTTGTCATGGAAGCTGACAAGAGATCAATCAGATAAAACAGACCTTAGTGCCAATGAGGTGAAAAAATCTAGTTAGCTGACAAGATGACAACAATCGGACTCCTTGATTAGTCAATCAAAATTGACCTGTCATTAGTGCCCATCTTATATTTCCACTCTCACAAATCTTTCTCATGTCTTTGTGATGGTGCTCTAAAGACAATCAGCCAAACGTTCTGCACGGATGTTCGCTGAACTAAAGAGCCATGACATAATCTGTGCTTGGCAACATTTCATTTTTGTGCATTTATAAAGCCATATCCAATGACTTCACCTGCATAGGAAAACAAATGAAATGTAGAAGCACTGATGACCTGTTCTGTCATTTAGTTATGATACCATAGATTCATAAAATGTTCACCATAAGTTTATGGAAATGTTTGTGTTAAATTGTGAAGCATCAGTATTCTGATAATAAAGTTGTATGTATTGTTGCGTTAAGAATTACAAGGACCCTGGATGCAGATTGGTGGTCACACCTTCTTACAGACAGACATGCTGACTAGAAACAACGATGCTGTGGTTTTGGGTCTCTTCATTCTCTCTCTTTTTTTTTTCCAGTCCTCCCTGTGCTTGCTTTGTGTCTTTTAATATATATATATATGTATATATATATATATATATATATATATATATATATATATATATACAGTGGAGGAAATAAGTGTTTGATCCCCTGCTGATTTTGGCAGTTGTCATACTAAGAAATAAATGAACAGTCTCAGATTTTTATGGCAGCTTTATTTTAACAGTTATAGAAAGAATATTGAAATAAATTTGAGAAAATTGCATGAAATTAAAAATAAAAATTAATTTGCAAGTCATTGAAGGGAAATAAGTATTTGATCCCCGACCAACCTTATTGGCTCCCACAGACCACTGGCATACTCCTAATCCCACTGAAGTAATAACCTGCATGAGAGACACCTGTTCCAAATAGTCACCTGTATAAAAAGCCATCTGCCCACAGACTCAGTAATACTCCACCATCTCCACCATGGGCAAGACTAAAGAGCTGTCAGAAGATGTCAGGGACAAAGTTGTTGAACTCCACAAGGCTGGAATGGGCTACAAAACCATAAGAAGCTGAATGAGAAGGTGACAACTGATGGTTCAATTATTCAGAAGTAGAAGAAGAACAACATGACTGTTAATCAACCTGGGCTGGGGGCTCCATGGAAGATATCACCTGGTGGGGTCTCAATGATCATGAGAAAGGTTAGAGATCAGCCAGAACTACACGGGAGGAGCTGGTTAATGATCTCAAGGCAGCTGGGACCACAGTCACCAAGAAAACTATTGGTGATACACTGAGATGCAATGGTTTAAAATCCTGCAGTGGTCCAAGGTCCCTCTGCTCCAGAAGGCTCACGTCCAGGCCCGACTCAGGTTTGATAACGAACATATTAATGACTCAGAAAGAGACTGGGAGAAGGTGCTGTGGTCAGGTGAGACTAAAACTGAGCCTCAACTCAACTGGACGTGTTTGGAGGAAGAGAAATGCTGAATATGAGCCCAAAAACACCATCCCTACTGTCAAGCATGGCGGTGGAAGCCTCATGCTTTGGGGGTGTTGCTCTTCTAAGGGGACAGGTGGACTTCACCGCATCGATGGGAAGATGAACGGGGCCATGTACCGCAGAATCTTGGACATTGTAAATGGGTCGTGGACGGGTCGTCGTTGTCATGACAACGACCCAAAACATCCAGCCAAGGAACCAAAGGAGTGACTCCATCAGAAGCACATCAAGGTCATGGAATGGCCTAGCCAGTCTCCTGACCTTAATCCTATTAAACATCTATGGAGAGAGCTGAAGCTGAGAGTTTCCAAGCACAAACCTCAAAACCTTCAGGATCTGGAGATGATCTGCAGAGAGGAGTGGACGAAGATTACTCCTGATGTGTTCAAACCTAGTAAACAACTACCAGAAACGTCTGACAGCTGAGCTGCCAACAAGGGTTTTACCACCAAGTATTAGATCATGTTTTGATAGGGGATCAAATACTTATTGCCTCTCAATGACTTGCAAATTAATTTTTATTTTTCATTTCGTGTAATTTTCTCAAAATGTTTTTCAATATTCTTTCTATAACTGTTAAAATAAAGCAGCCATAAAAATCTGAGACTGTTCATTAATTTCTTCTAAATCAAAACATGAAGAAAAAAGCTGAAATTCTTTACTCACTTTACAGAAAATGAAGAAATATGAACATTGGGCTGTTCAAAAAAATAGCAGTGTCTGCATTTTTTACAAACTCAAATATTTACTGTATAAACTGAAAAATATCCACCTGTTCACAGGTGCCAGAAGTTGGTCGACTCCATGCAACCCAGATGTGAAGCGGTTCTCAGAAACAGTGGCTATACAACTAAATATTAGTTTAGTGATTTATAGGAATGCTGAATCCTGGATATTTTTCAGTTTATACAGTAAATATTTGAGTTTGTAAAGTAAAATGCAGACACTGCTATTTTTTTGAACAGCCCAATGTTCATTTTTCTTCATTTTCTGTAAAGTGAGTAAAGAATTTCTGCTTTTTTCTTCGTGTTTTGATTTAGAATATAATGTGCAGTGTTCCCAATGCATGGAAATAAAAACCATTATAAGGATTTTGGGCTTTACCCAATTTTTTGAACAGACTGCTATTATTTTGAACACAACTGTATATATATATAGTTGTACAAAGGGCAATCAATTTGTATACAATTCAAGGCTGTTTTTTTTTTTTTTTTTTTTTAATCAATCCCATCTCTTTATTTTCTGGTGCCATCTCTTAACCTCTCTTTTTCTGTTACTTTCTATCACACACTGAATACCGCCTTTGTCGCTCCTTTGGTTAGTTTGTGTCCTTTTCTGGTGGTCTGAAAACATTTATTTGTGTTCATTTTGCATTCCTTTATTTTTTTTTAATAGATCACTCTTTTTATCGTCTTTTTGAACTTCTTTGTGGTTGTTTGCTATCTAACAGAGGTGCTTTCATTCCATCGTTCCATGTTTTTTAAAACCTCTTTGTGTTTATTGTGTTTCTTTTTCACCAATCATGTGGTTTGTCTTGCATCTCACACTTTTCTATCTTTTGTGGTTATTTGTTATCCTGGTTCTCTAGTCGTATTGTGGCTCTTGGACATGTTTTTACTCTTTTTGTGGTCAGTTGGACTTTCAGAATATGAATATCTGTCCGTTTAAGAAGAAGAAATGAAATAACCGTCTACTGTGTTTTTATTACAAACCTTGACAAAAAAGGAAGATATGAGATGAGTACAGTCAGATATAAAAATGATTGCTTCATGTTCTGTGTGAACCTGAGCTGAGCTGGAAGCTGAATCAACAGATTACTTCACTGCTTTGTTTTAAAGGGGAAAAATGACACAGAGAAGACTTTATTTCTCCACTGCAAACTCAAGTCTTTCAATATACCACCTCAACTTTAACCACTGACTCACTTTTTTTGTTTTTATTTGCTTGATAAATCATATTAATCTACACTTAGCTAATATTTTAAAAACAGATGTCTGAAATATGAAGTGCTGTGATCTTGTGCAGTTTGATTAGACTTAGACTTGGTTAAACGTCCTACTTCGATAATTTTTTTCTTTTTTCCCCCCTTTTTTTCCACTACAAAGCACTTTAGAGCTCCATGTGCAAAACCTGGATACACACCTGACAGAGTGTAGTTTGGAGGAGCAGCTCTACATCCAGTGGTCACTTATTAAATATCCTTAATAAATTGTGATACTCTGACGTCACAAGTTCATTAGCACAACTCGGGAAAATCAGACGGTTTATGAGATACGTAAACCATCGAGAGAAATTTGTTCTGAACTGTATTTTTGTTCTGAACTGGTCTGCGTAAATTGTTTCCAAATAAATGACCCGTTTTTGATCTTTAAGTTGAACAACGTCAAAAGTAATCAGGTAAACAAAAAGAGGAAAATTCACCTTCAGCAAACTGGCCTATATACGGTACGCCGTTACCATGGTAACGGAATGCCGACTTCTCCCAACCCTCGCCGTTTTAAGCTCGCCATCGTTAGCGGCTGACGTGAACGTAACTTAAATCGGCAGGTAAAGTTGAAAATGGCACGTTACCGTTAGAAAAGTGTGTCCTCCTTCTCTTACCCGCCGAGTGGCTCGTCCGCAGCGTTGCTGTTGAAGGCGGCGCCGTTAAACGGTGACTGACCGGAGCCCACAAACGTAAACATGAATCAACTCAACGAGCGTCTCGGAAGAGACGTTCAAGGACCATTCGTTGCCTGGGCTTTGAGAGTTCTCATCTCTGATTGGTTACTGGGTCTCTGACGAGGAGAGATGCACCTTTCAGTTCGGTGAGCATTGCTTGAAGGTGTAACTGTAATACAGTTATCAAGATATCTGACATATTTATTCTGTTTGAAAAGGCATTTATTCTTGGTTGTGATGTGAGTGATTTTAGTGCCGTGGCTATGTAGGGTGAAAAAGCACGTTCAGGCATCCAAAATGACACTCTCAATCACAAAAAGTGGTTATTATGTCATGACGCATGTCCGTTTAAATTGCACAAGCTACTTTCCTTTATACTTGATTTATTTATATCACATCAGCTAAATATTTAATTTTCGTTATAAATGATTAAAATGCAAACACACCTTTTTGGTTAGAATAATAATTAGCAACTGACAGCATTGCACAACATATATATGTATATATATATATATATATATATATATATATATATATATATATATATATATATATATATATATATATATTTTTTTTTTTTTTTTTTTAATATAAGACAACTCCATACTAAATAAAGAACGATGACAGAAACTTGTAACTGAAGGAGTAACTGGGCAGAAATACTACATTTCATGTGGATGAAGATGTTTCACTTGAAAACAAAAACTTTGATAATAATGAAATTTTAAAAGAGCTTTAAAAATGCACACACACTGCTGGACTCACAAAGGCCGACAGATGCACGAAACATGATGTTGACTTGAATATTATTTTGTAAAAGTGTGGTGAAAATGGATCACAAAAAAACAACAATATAATTTCTGTTGTCTTATATCATATCATCCTGAGTTTATGAGTCTTGAAATAAAAACAATGACTATCCTGCAAATGCTGAATTCAAATAAATATACAGTGTGGAAGTCTTTTCTAAAATCATTATTATAATTAATCTCTTAATGTTTTTTGTACTAAATTCTTAAATTGTCTTAAATTTGTCTCTACATATCATGTTGTCTATCTGCTTTGATATAAGAGGCCCCAGCTGAGGTCTACAGTAGGAAGTAGTTTGGCTCCCTCTTGTGTTTCTTAATAAAACTGCAGGAATGATTAGGATATATACAGTCATGGAAAAAATGATTAGACCACCTTGTTTTCTTCAGTTTCTTGTCCATTTTAATGCCTGGTACAACTAAAGGTACATTTGTTTGGACAAACATAACGATAACCACAAAGATTGCTCATAAGAGTTTTATTTAAGAGCTGATATCTTACCATTTTCCATGGTTTTCTTGATTATAACCTAAATCACTTAAGTTTTTACATCAATAGCTATGGCGTTGTACTGCCAAAAACACTGCTTTTATGCATTCAGTGTTTTCTTTTCTGTCTGTTTTAGTCACATGATGACGTTTAGTGGTACCAGGTATTAAAATGAGCAAGAAAGTGAAGAAAAAATGGTGGTCTAATAATTTTTTCCATGACTGTATATATATACTGTATATCCTTGTGTCAGATCTTGATTATTTGCACCCAGTCTATCAAAACCTCACTTTTATGTTTTCTATTTTTATGTGCTCTTAGCCTCAAGAAGGGAGGCTACAGCAACTATTATGTTGTGATCAGTCAATGGAAAACAGAGTGAACACTATGACAACATACACTATATTGCCAAAAGTTTTCTCTCACCTGCCTTGACTCATATGAGCTCTAGTTCATCCCATTCCTAATCAATATGACGTGGCTCCATCTTTGCAGCTAGAACAGCTTCAGCTCTTCTGGGAAGGCTGTTCACCAAGGTTCAGGAGTGTGTTTATGGGGGTTTTTGACCATTCTTCCAGAAGAACATTAGTGAGGTCAAACACTGATGTTGGACCAGAAGGTCTGGTTCTCAGTCTCTGCTCTAATTCATCCCAAAGGTCTTCTATCAGGTTGAGGTCAGGACTCTGTGCAGGCCAGTCAAGTTCATCCACACCAGACTCTTCCATCCATGTCTTCATGGACCTGCTTTGTGCACTGGTGCCCAGTCATGTTGAAGAGGAAGGGACCAGCTCCAAACTGGTCCCACAAAGTTGGGATCATGGAATTGTCCAAAATGTCTTGGTCTGCTGAAGCATTCAGAGTTCCTTTCACTGGAACTAAGGGACCAAGCCCAGCTCCTGAAAAACACCCCCACACCATAACCCCCCCTCCACCAAACTTTACACTTGGATCAATGCAGTCAGACCAGTACCGTTCTCCTGGAAACCACCAAACCCAGACTCTTCCATCAGATCACCAGATGGAGAAGTGTGAACGTTCCTCCACTGCTCTAGAGTCCAGTCAGACCAGTACCGTTCTCCTGGAAACCACCAAACCCAGACTCTTCCATCAGATCACCAGATGGAGAAGTGTGAACGTTCCTCCACTGCTCTAGAGTCCAGTCAGACCAGTACCGTTCTCCTGGAAACCACCAAACCCAGACTCTTCCATCAGATCACCAGATGGAGAAGTGTGAACGTTCCTCCACTGCTCTAGAGTCCAGTCAGACCAGTACCGTTCTCCTGGAAACCACCAAACCCAGACTCTTCCATCAGATCACCAGATGGAGAAGTGTGAACGTTCCTCCACTGCTCTAGAGTCCAGTCAGACCAGTACCGTTCTCCTGGAAACCACCAAACCCGGACTCTTCCATCAGATCACCAGATGGAGAAGTGTGAACGTTCCTCCACTGCTCTAGAGTCCAGTCAGACCAGTACCGTTCTCCTGGAAACCACCAAACCCAGACTCTTCCATCAGATCACCAGATGGAGAAGTGTGAACGTTCCTCCACTGCTCTAGAGTCCAGTCAGACCAGTACCGTTCTCCTGGAAACCACCAAACCCAGACTCTTCCATCAGATCACCAGATGGAGAAGTGTGAACGTTCCTCCACTGCTCTAGAGTCCAGTCAGACCAGTACCGTTCTCCTGGAAACCACCAAACCCAGACTCTTCCACCAGATCACCAGATGGAGAAGTGTGAACGTTCCTCCACTGCTCTAGAGTCCAGTCAGACCAGTACCGTTCTCCTGGAAACCACCAAACCCAGACTCTTCCATCAGATCACCAGATGGAGAAGTGTGAACATTCCTCCACTGCTCTAGAGTCCAGTCAGACCAGTACCGTTCTCCTGGAAACCACCAAACCCAGACTCTTCCATCAGATCACCAGATGGAGAAGTGTGAACGTTCCTCCACTGATCTAGAGTCCAGTCAGACCAGTACCGTTCTCCTGGAAACCACCAAACCCAGACTCTTCCATCAGATCACCAGATGGAGAAGTGTGAACGTTCCTCCACTGATCTAGAGTCCAGTCAGACCAGTACCGTTCTCCTGGAAACCACCAAACCCAGACTCTTCCATCAGATCACCAGATGGAGAAGTGTGAACGTTCCTCCACTGATCTAGAGTCCAGTCAGACCAGTACCGTTCTCCTGGAAACCACCAAACCCAGACTCTTCCATCAGATCACCAGATGGAGAAGTGTGAACGTTCCTCCACTGATCTAGAGTCCAGTCAGACCAGTACCGTTCTCCTGGAAACCACCAAACCCAGACTCTTCCATCAGATCACCAGATGGAGAAGTGTGAACGTTCCTCCACTGATCTAGAGTCCAGTCAGACCAGTACCGTTCTCCTGGAAACCACCAAACCCAGACTCTTCCATCAGATCACCAGATGGAGAAGTGTGAACGTTCCTCCACTGATCTAGAGTCCAGTCAGACCAGTACCGTTCTCCTGGAAACCACCAAACCCAGACTCTTCCATCAGATCACCAGATGGAGAAGTGTGAACGTTCCTCCACTGCTCTAGAGTCCAGTGGTGGCTGCTTTACTCCACTGCATCTGACTCTTTCCATTGTTCTTGGTGATGTCTGGCTTGGATGCAGCTGCGTCACCATGGAAACCCATTCATGAAGCTCTCTGCAGTATAGTATATCTTACTCTCTCCTACGGCACTTTTAATTAATCAGTTATATTTGATTAGCAGCCTCTGGCAGCTAGTCCTCTTAAATGCTGTAGAAGCAGTAAGCAGTAAATAAAGACACTGTGTAAAAGGTATAATTTGTTTTAGTTCTTTTTCCCCAGATGATTATTTTACTCTGTTCCTTAGAACTGAAAGGGGTTGAACTTTCATTTCATGACAGTAGATGTGGTCTGTGGGATCAGAGTGAGGGTATGTGAGGATACCAAGGATGTTTGTACAGATATTTCAAGGCCTTTTCTTGTTCAGCTGCCTGTTCTGATGTGAATACAGTAAAATTCAGGTAGGTCTTGTTAAATAAAGTCACAAGCTACAACAACAATATCTTATTTTGTTCAGAATAAAATATAAATGTTTTTCCTTCTCTTTTTAAGAGAAGCATCATTTGTTTAAATTCCTTTACGATTAAAGATTCTCATCACCTGAAAGGCTCATAATAAGTCATGACAATGAGCTCTTACTTCTAATGTTGTTTGTGTACTAGTGGAAAACAAGGAGGATGTCATGCTGAATGTCTCAGGTGAGAGTTGTGAAGGATGCGTTCACAGAGCCAGACCCAGGGTGGAAACCATTTCACTAAAATATACCTTCATTGAAATTTACAAGGTGTAATTCGAGCGCTCTAAATATAAAAACACTTCACACAAATTTACATTTAGACAGTTAACTGATAACTAAATCAGAGGAAAACTAAATTTATTTATTTAGCAAAAGACAGCCCCTAGAATAAAATAAATCACTGTAAGTGGTCTGTAAGAAACTTTTGAGTACTTTTTTTTTTTAAAAAGTGTCCATTTAAAATCTCACAGTTGGACATCCACATGTGGCAGGTGATTTCTGTTTCATTTTATTTTTAAGACTTTCACGTATTTTCATGGACCATTATAACCTTCAAAGTTTACTGATCCTGCTGTTAGATATTGAATCTTTTTTCTTTTAATGGCTAAAAATCTTGTCATGTTCTGGCAAAGGCAAACTTTACTTACCATTTTGTCATGCTTAATTATGGATTTTGATTTGAATTTAATGAGCTAATAATTCATGTGCTCATGGGGTGATTTTGTGTACCGCAGTAGTCAGCACAAATACACATTTACATGTGTAAATTAATAATACAATATCTAATATAAACACACCAGCATAACACTTGTGATTAAACTCAGATATGCTCTTATGACGGTTCTTATTACAGTTCAGAAATCCAACAGCGTCATGATCTGGGGATTTTGACTTTTTTAAAATCATTTATGATCCTATTTATGAGTCCTGCTAGGTTCTCTTCTTTTATTTAGTTTTAGTGTTGGTTTCCTCATTTATTTTGAAAGTGTTCACCCTGGTGTGCCCTTTCCTTCATTGTGATTTGTCCTGTGTCTCTTTAGCTCATCTTTGAGTGTGTACCACTTTTCAGTTGAAGCTGATGAGGAAGTCGATTTTGTTGCAGTTCCTCTACTGACCACTAGGGACTGGCTCCAAAACACAACAAATCTCCATTGAATCACATGTTAAAATGGCCAACCTTCCAGCGGAAAGTGAGCTAGTTTCACTGTTGTTGATGTGTGAAATGTTACCATCAGCAGTTAAGTTTGTCAGGAAGTTACTTTGCCTGGTTTTTGTGATTGCAGGCGTGGATGGTCACTGCAACGAGACAACACTTCATGAAAGGAAGCAAATATTCCTTCAAGTCTATTTGAAACCTATATTTAAAATGTCTAAAGTCATTTGTTCTACTTTAACAAAAACAAAAATAATAATAATAGGTAAAACCAGGAGTGGTTTTAACTGTCCACCGAGGCCCACATTAATTACTTGAGGTACCTGCTTCTTGATGCCAGGTATTTTATTAAAAAACGCACAAAATGGAAAAACTGAAACAACGAGATGGTAAACTGTTTTGTACTGGGTTAATTATTTTCTAATAATGTGTGCTGTCCAAAAGCAAGAAGCAGCCCTACAGGCTGTCGGACAGTGAAAGAGGACAGGATGAGCAAAAGGTTTGAAGAAGGTCAGAGGAAAATCACAGATCAGATGGAGCTGAAGGCCGTTCACCCACAGAAGCTGCTGCTGAAGCTATAACTATAACCAGGGCCTCAGCACAGCATGAAAATTAAAATCAGAAGAAGCAGAAACATACTTAGTTGAATGTTTAAGAATAATTTTCGATTTATTTTTGTTTACTATTTGGGAGAAAATCATTTGAAAAAAAATAAAGTGCAAGTTCTAAGGTTTTGTTATTAAGACATGAAAAAAGTTATTTGGTCTTTACCAAATCTTACATCATGTAAATAAACTCACATGAGCACCAACATGAAATATTTTACCGTCATCATTTATTTAATAGAATAAACTACATTATGATTCAAGAGCTTGTTAAACCACGTGTAACAACAATAACTTGAAGCCATTTTATGTGGATGATGTTATCAGTCTCTGACATCATTGTGGAGGATAGTTGGCCCACTTTTCTTTACATTGTTGCTTTGGTTCATTGAGGTTTGCAGCCATTTGGTCCTGCACAGCACAGCTCTCTTAAGGTCCAGCGTTTTAATAATGCTGAGGTCTGGACTTTAACTGGAACACTGCAACGTCCCAAAACCCCAGTGTACAGGCTCCAAGCTGGGGGGCTGTGAGTGAGCAGCTCCAGCCCGTCGCCTCTCACCCTGGGCAATGCCAGAGTAGAATAAGGTCCAGCCTCTCGAGAACATTGGTTCCAGAGCCCACGCTATGCGTTGAGGTGAGCCCGACTATATCTAGCCGGTACCGCTAGACCTCACGCACAAGAACAGGCTCCTTCCCCACCAGAGAGATAATGTTCCATGTCCCAGTAGCCAGGGGGAGGTCAGCACGCCAAGACCTACGCCTTTGGGTGCCGCCCAAGGCACGATGCACCTGACACTTGTGGCTGTTCCTACAGCTGGTGAGGCCACAGGGAGGTGAACCCATGTATCTCTTTCAGGCTCCTGAGCCTGGCCGGGCCCCCTGGGACAAGGCTGGTCATCAGGCACTTCCTGATGAGCCCCTCCCCCAGGCCTGGCTCCACGGTGGGGCCCTGGTAACCCTAGTCCAGGCGAGGGACATCAGGCTCTTGGTGTCTTTTAATCCATAACGGTTGACTGAATCACAGTTGGTCTGGCCCGTCCCCCAGGAACAGGTGACCCAACCAGGAGCAAATGCCCCCGACAACATAGCTCCCCGGATCATTCAGGCACACAAACCCCTCCACCACGTTGAGGTGACAATTCAGGGAGGGGTTAAATTTGGTTTAGAACTTATATGGAGAGGTCTTCAATCCATCAATGAGAGAAGCAACTGTACACTCTCACCCCTAAAGACAATTTAGAATCACCAATCAACCTATCAATCAATGGTTTGATGCCACCAGGAACCCTCTCGGCGTAGTGTGTTACTGATGGTGTCCTTAGTTACTTTGGTCCCAGCTCTATAGAGGTCATTCATCAGGTCTCTCCGTGTAATTCTGGGATTTTTGCTCACCATTCTCACGATCATTTTGACCCCACAGGACGAGATCATGTGTGGGGCCCCAGATCAAGGGAGATTATCAATGGTCTTGTATGTCTTCCATTTTCTCACAGTTGCTCCCACAGTTGATTTATTCTCACCAACCTCCTCGCCTGTTGTAGATTCACTCTTGCCAGCCTGGTGCAGTTCTACTTTTCTTCCCCGTGTCCTTCAGTAGCTCTTTATTGGTCTTGGCAACAGTTCAGTTTGAAGTCTGACTGTTTGATGCTGTGGACAGGTGTCTTTTATACAGATAACACGTTCAAACAGATGTCATTAATACAGGTAACGAGTGGAGGACAGAAGGGGCCAGACCTTTGCTATATCCTCTTTCTCACCAGATCTCACCAGATCAGTGGCTGACTAGAAACATTATGTAGATAATGTTTCATGCTGTTGTATTCTGCACTTTTTATTTCTTCAGTTGCTGTGTTGTGTTGTTTGTTCCACTTATGTAAATTACTTATTTTACAGAATTGCTATTCCTCTAAAGAACAGACTTCTTTTTCTTGACAAAAAATACCAAAATAAGTTATGTTTGTCTTATTCGCTTGTAAGCTGGAACAAGTTAGTGGTTTATGTTTTGAGTAAAAGGCCTTGCTTTAAAATTTCAGGCTCTCACTGAGGTTCCAGTGTTCTGTCTCATTTTCTCCTTCTTGTCTTGTGATTTTTATCTTCTCGTACGTTTGTCTTGTCTGATATGTTTCTACTCCTGGCCTGCACCATGTGGTGGTGAATGGACTTGCAACTAGGACAGGCCATAAGGGATGTTTAAAACCAGTGTAACTGTGATCTTCCTCTCATGCAGGATGCTTGACAGTGTGTATGTGACGTGTCCTCCATGGAGAAGAGATTATTACACATTGCTTTGGGAATTTCAACCAAGTCTAATCCTTACACTGTCCTTCTTGCCTGTTCAGTTGACCAACTTGAGAGCAAATGAAATGTGACACTGCAAACGACAAAAGTAGTGGATCTACAAGTGCAATTTATTTGAACGTATCAGAAGAATATAAAATGTTCATATAACTCATGAACATATGTACATGTTCAGAATGAATCAAAACACAGGTGAGCAGGTGTTGGGCCAGCACCGGTCCAGATAGCTTTAGAGTCACTGGGCAGTAGGGATACTAGGGGATAGCATGATCATCCACCTTTGGACCTAGAAAATCTTCCAGATTTGAAGGCACTGGCACTGCTGTAAGGAGTTCACTGCATTTGGAGGTGGTCTTTTAGGGCTAGCAGCCAAACCTGTTTAAAAAAAAAAACTGTAATTTTAGCTAAGTGTAAAGTGAACTCCTTTAGACCTGCGATGTTACATCTAATGTGCTCAATAATGGCACCATTTATACAGCCAGAAAACTGATGACCTCCTCATCTTTTCCTATTTTAGCCTGATCGGCATCAGTGCTCCTCTGGAACATCTGTGGCAGTTCTGATCAAAGGATTTTCCATCCCTGCGGTTGGGATAAAGGTGACGTAGATCTTGTTTCATCTAATCCAGCAGTGCCACGCTGGGAAACCAGACCCACATTGTCTCCACAATATGGTGACGTGTTATGAAAAGGTAGATTGGCCAGTTAGACACAAGACATTTTTATCTGGATGTAGCAAACCATCTGGGTACTTCTCACATACTTACGTACCCTACTACATTTTTGCTAAATGAATATGCAGTAGTGGTGTGATATTTAAAGACTGACAAAGACTGATGATGGCAGTTTTCGTTTTGTGTGATCTTTCATGGCGTTGTGGATCACGCAAACATAAATGCACCTTTCTTTCTGTATTGAAAAGATATCCTTGCTGTTGATAGCACTTAACATGCCAATATTTTTAAGTCCACAAGAGTTAAAAAAAAAGTTAAATGTTCATGGCATGACATCACATCAGTTAAATTTCTGGGGACTGAGGAAGCACAGGTGATAGTGAATTAACATGTTTTAAAGTGTACATGTACAGTGGATTTTAAATTTGAATACTTTATCATTTTGTAAAGTGATTTAAAGCAGGACAAAGTCACTTTTGTCATGTTAGTGTAGTTCAGGGGTCTGTGAAAGGGCCGTGTGGCTGCAGGTTTTTGTTCCAACCCTGCAGAAACACAGCTGACTTGTTTTAGTCAATCAACTAGTTGTCTTCACTAAAGGTCTGAACCAGTTCAGTTGATTGAATGAAACAAGTCAGCTGTGTTTCTGCTGGTTGGAACAAAAACCTGCAGCCACACGGCCCTTTCATGGATCAGTTTGAGACCCCTGGTCTAGTTGGTCCTCCAAGAGGTTTTACAGCGCTTTTCTGTTATGATGTCATCTGTAGCTCTCTGAGCCAGTTTCATCGCTGGTGTTTGTGCTGTGACGTGATGCAGAGACTGGAGATGGGACGAGCTAGAGCCGTCCTAAAAGTAAGCTAATATTCCTTTAAATGAAATTGAAACCTTGATCTGTTTAAGGAGTTTCTTGCCTCTAACATCTCTTCTGTCTCTCACCCACCAGTTTTACCCCCAGCCTCCACCTGTAGGCTTTGGACCTCCTCACTACCCATATCTATATATTCCTAATGAGTGAGGATTGATTAGACTGGAGACTAGACATTGGAACTCAAATATATTTTACCCTTATTGTGATACTCTACTCTGCAGGAACATAGAAATTTGTTTTCTCGAGGTAGCACGAAAAAGATCAAAGTTAGTCCTGATCAGGACATTTCATACTTCACGAGAAACTCCAGAGCAGAAATCACGGGACTGCCTCATAGGGCTCATACTATTCTGCATTAACCATGCTCACTTCAAATTTCTGACCAATCACACAATAGTTGTTGGACAAGCATGATTTTAAAAACCAGTGCTGCAAGAATGACGCCATTCTCTTCTTGCAGCCCTGCGAGGGAGAATACATTTCTCTGTTCCTGCAGAGTATGTATCCCGTTTTGCCCATTTGCCTATTTTTGTATTAACTTCAGTCTGATGGAAGTCAGCTTCTGCTGTTACGCTGTTGACCAAACAAAAAAAAAAAAAAAAAAAAAAAAAAAAATTCCATGGGTGTCACAGAGTTCTTTTCATACAGTCTATGACAGTAACTACACCTGCGATCCCCTCAAGAAGTGAGTAAAAAAAACCAGCGGTAATGAAAAATTAGCTAGCTATTGAAAACATATTTATTGTAACTTGCTAGATGTCAGTAGTCGGAGAGGTCTCATGAGAGCACCGATGAGCAACAACCAGCTGCTCACAGGTTTTCCACTGACCAGCCTGTTGGGAGACTGGGCTTGTGCAGTGTGAAAGCGACCTAAATGATCCACCTGCTTTGGCGCTCTCAACATGACTGACGTCCCAGTGGAAAACGCTCTGAGCCAGTTTATCTGGTCAATGGCATCAGGGACAGTTTCTTCTGTGTCCGTTGGTTTGATCCTCTGGGAATCAAAATTAAATCCAGAGGAAGCAGACTTATTCTTTGTATCTAAGAAAAATAAGTTGGGATGGCTGGTTCTAAATGGTCTTATGAGACCGGTACTTACATTTACATTATAAGCACATATGGCATGTTTTAAGTGTTATTTGTTTAGCATTAAACCTGTACAGTGAGTGACAAAGAATAAACCCGTAAATAAGCGTTATTCTTGACTTAAAGCTAAAAACAAAATCCCTCTTAGTACATGATGATCCTTTTCACATATTTCACTAAAAACAACGAGGAAAGCTCTTTTTCCATCTTTTTTTTAAGTCGCTGTGTACATTACAGAAATATTTTCTTAAAAAAAGAGTTTTATTGTGTATGCTTGAACACAGCATGATGATTTCTTCCTTTAAAGGTTGGTCCCTTTAAACCTTTTTGAAGTCATTTTCTCAGAGACATTATCCAACTTTGTTGGCAAACACATAAGACACAACAGACGAACGCGTCAGAGATGAGCTTGCCAAATATGACACGGCTGCTTTAGCATTTATAACTTTCCTTATTTTGAGGGGAGAAAGCCACTTCAGATAAAATACACGTTTTAGAAATATCATAACATCCACTTATTGTATAATTTTTTTTTTCTTTGTGGAAACTTTCACTTTAAGGAAGGTGTGATGTAACAAAACTTCCTGAGTAAAAACAATGTGAGTTTCTAAAGACTGACACCAGCGAACCCGCCTCAGCGAGGAGCGACATCTCTCAGGCACTTTTAAGATGCTTGGATCAGATGAAAGGCAATCCCACGCAGGGATTCAGCCGTTACGTAACCGAAACAAACAATGAGGACTGTGTGTGTGTGCAAATGTAGCTCACTGCGGGCCTCACTGTTCAAAAAGGCACTTGTGATATGATGCAAAGTTTTTACGGTGCAGTCTGTACTAGCTTTGTTGCCACAGCTACAAACATCACAGGGCTCGTTCCAGATTGGTCCACGTCTGTGACCTCCAGTAGGGCCGAAGCACGCGGCAGTTCAGCTACAGCATCGACAACCCGTCGGTCGGATGGTGGCCGGACCCTCCGCCGACCTCCGTCTTGTGCTCAGAGGTGGAGAAGCTGTGCAGTCCTTCTCCCCTGGTGAGCACAATCAGGGTGTCCCCCGAAATCCCCCCGAACTCGAAGGCGAACGTCCCGAAGAAGAGCATGATGAGCATACAGTAGATCCACTCAAAGATGGCGGAGGCGTGCTGCAGGGCAAAACTCTCCTGGCAAAAGAAAACCCCACCTGGTGATCAGAGGTTAAGGAGAACAATGGCTGCACAGCAGGAGCGACACGATGTCAGCAAACACACCGCTTCCCATGAAAGAAATCTCTTATCAGTCCCAGGAATACACACATGTTCAGATTTACAGTCCATGTGAGGGAAAGACTTTACTCCTCTGGTATGAGTTTATGAGATGAAACTAACGAGTTCACATGGATTACAGGGAGTAATCCTACTGAAATATACAATATATTGCCAAAGGTATTCACTCACCAGCCTTGACTCACATATGAGCTTTAGTTCATCCCATTCCTAATCAATATGACGTGGCTCCACCCTTTACAGCTAGAACAGCTTCAACACATGGAAGTGACTGGAACTCCTGATTCTGATAATCTGGGTGGGTGAGCAAATACTTTCGGCAATATAATGTATAATAGGAGGGAAGCCACCTACAGGCACTGACTGTGGCTCTAAAATCTTAATTATTGCCACTAGAGGGTGCTGTCCTCTAACATAACTGGAGCATGCACTGTTTTATCACGTGGGCACTCAAGGACAGATGTTTTGGAGAGAAGGTCAGGCAGGCAGGAGGCCTAGAGGAAGACCAGAGAGGAGATTTATGGATTCATGAAAGAGAACATGAAATTAGTTGGTGTTAGAGGATGTAGAGGACAGAGATAGATGGAGGAGGATGATTTGTTGTGGTGACCCCTGAAGGGAACAGCTGAAAGGGAAAGAAAAGAAGTACTCATGGATATGCAATGATACAAACCATTTATCTACTACACACCTAGTACAAAAAGCCTATGGAGTTTTTTAAAAAGTGCCTTTAAGGAATATTTCAATTTTTGGAATTAATGTTGAGTGAAGTTCTCGTTATAGGATATAATGAGGTCAGGGTTGCAACACAGACCCTATAAAAAAGGACTGTTAGCTCCGTCTACTAATTATAAGACTCTTACCTCACATTAGAACTTCATAGCCACACTTCAAAAAAGAAAGATCCCTTTAAAACACTTCAGGAGAAGTTCAGATTCTACTTCCAACCCTGCAGCACCAGTAGGAGCGGGAGCGAGCTTCAAGGATACTGAGCACCAGGGCGATCAGGGCCAGAAGTGTCATCCCAACGCGTAGGTGACCTATCCGGTACTCCTCCTGGGTTTTGGCCAGTCTGTAGGTCAGAGCTGACTGAAGGCACACAAACAGCATGCTGGACGGGAAGGCCACTCCAGCTCCAATGTAGTGGAGGACTTTGGCAAAGTCAACCTGAGAAACACAGAAAACATGCAAAGAACTTGGAGTAAGTTTATCTTCAATGAGGAGGTTACTGGCAAAGAATCAGTCAGTGAGTAGCCAGAGAGAACGCCAGCAGTTCCTATCATTTGTTATTAGTGTTGAGTTCATTGGCAGATGACATCTGTGTGCTTTTTAAATGACACGGTGTGGCGTTTGTATATCATCAGTTACCAGTGAGCCAAAAATGTATGCTTTGCTTCAAAACACAAAATTCATTTATTTGCAATGCATCTACATATTCGTTTTAAGACAGTAGCATCATAAAAAAGGGGGAAGAGGACCTGAAATTTCAAAATAAAAGCAAACAGTATGCTTGCTTTTATTTTGAAATTCCAGGTGATGATTGGTGGAGGTATGGTAACCGTACCATCCACCCATCATCATCTATACTCCTAGTCAGGGTCACGGGGGTCTGCTGGGGTCTGCTGGGGTCTGTGGGTAAACGGCAGGGCTGGTGTAAACCCATAAGCCCAGGGAGAGCGTGCAAACTGGACATAGATACATGGATATTTGGATATGGATATATGAATGCTTGTGATTAGGACCAATTAAACATTATCAGACTGATTAGTCAACTATCATGTCAAAAGTCAGGTCATGGCAAACAGAGAAATGAAAAGTGAGTTTGTTTGTTTGCTTTTCATCATGTTTGTGTACTAGAACTTTAACTGTTAGTTTAGTGAGAAATGGCAACCAGTAGTGGATGATGCCTTTTAGAAGAAGATCAGAGGCAGAGAACAAAAACAAACCAACAAGCCAACCAGCCCTGTTATCACAATGATCATTCTCAGATCATTACTCTAATTTTTGTATTTGATTTTAAATACAAAAACAGTCAATATCTGGCTCATGTTGTTTCCAGATGGAAAACGATCAATTTTGCATCAATTTTGATTTTCTGTTATTGGTTTTTGAAACAGTGAAGATGCTTACAGGCCATTGTTTTGGTTTTCGATAGATTTATGAATTATCTAGTGAATCCCAGACCTGCATGATCTGATTGTATTGACTAAAAAAATCCTAATCACAAGGAGAATAAAATGGAAGTCTTTGTATTTCCTGGAAGTACCCTGAGAATCTGTTTTCTCAGGTTTTCTATACTTCTTCTGTGTCACTAATCAAGCGGAACAAATAAGAATTGGCATCAAAAATCTGCGAAAAGCCTCCAAACAACTGAGGGCCTGTCGACTACAGGCTCAAGGGTCTATAAAAAGATGTGGAAGTGGAAATAACCTCCTCCTTGATGAGGTCAAGAAGATCCGGTACACATCTGGGACCATCAGGACAAATCAAAGCTGACAGAAACAAAAACACATACACAGTTGGGTTATCCTGACCCAACACTGGCAGTCTCAAGTAACCATCGTTACAGTCTCACTGAACAGAGAGCCAAGGACAAAGGTCGGGCTGGGCTAATCTGCACCAAGAAACTGTAAGAATACTAATTTACAGCAGCGATCAGATCACCTCCTTTATCACAGATGACACTTAGAGAGGCAACGGTGTCAGACTGAACTCCGGGGGTCACAAGCAAATAGACCGACTGCATTCATGTCAAACAGGAAGTGCAGCATCTGTCAGCTCTGTTCACATATCAGGACATAATACAAGACCAGTTGGGTCTCGTATTACAACCCTGTCAATGTTTACTTAACAGAAACTAAGCAGGCATTTAGAAGCCATCTGAGAAAAAAAACTATAGTAAAATATGTTATTTGTATTTAAGTTTCTTTTTGGAACAAAACACCTGCATACAGCCGTGATGGTGTTCACAAGCGCTCGGCGCCACCTTGGACATTCCTCCAGAAACTGAGGGATCAGAAGGTAGACTGTAATGGAGACAGCAGCTCATTCGTTCATTTCACAACGGGCCGGTTTCACATAAGAAGAATGTGCCCCACCACAACAGCGGAGCACCAAAATAAAAACGTCTAAAAAAAAGTAAACATGCTGGTGGAGCCATGATGATCTGTGACTGGAAAAATCTCTGCAGCTGAGTCAGACGCGACTCTGAATGCAGAAAGCAGTCACCAGATCACTGAGCAGATGTGGCGTCAGTACAACAGATTTTTACACATTGTATCACCAACATCACCCAAACACTCCCGCCATGTTTACTCTGAGGCAAACGCTGGGGTTCATTATGTAAGACTGAAGAGAGACAGGGCGAGGACCCTGCAGCCAATCAGTGAGCAAGGGGAGGCCTGCCGTTAATTGATTATGTCTGCAGCGGATAAAGGCTGCAAAACGTATTTGAAGGGGTCCACGTGTGCCCAGACATAACAGGAGTAACCTCAGATAAAAGCCTCCCTGTGACACATGGCCACGTGCCTGCATGTTAGCTCTGATATACAAATTCAAAAAATACCTTATTGATCCCTGAAGGAAAACTGTCAACCTCTGACTGAAGACACTGATGTTCAGGGTTCTCCATGATGTTCTTGATTTTATTAAGTATCCTTCTTTGCAGAAGCAGCTCCATCAGCTCCAGAACAGATCCAGCCTTCTTCATCAGTTTGTTCAGTTTCTTTAAGTCTCTGGCTCTGATGCTTCCCCCCCAACAGATGACTGCAGATGAGACTGAACTCTCCACAACAGACTGATAGAAGATATGTTGAAACACTGAAGGACCTGAGGTTCCTCCAGCAGTAAAGTCTCCTCTGTCCCTTCTTATCAACAGCACCAGTGTTGTGTCTCCAGTCCAGTCTGTTGCCTAACACCGAGGTATTTATCCTCCTCCACCACCTCCACTTCTTCTCCCATGATGGAAATGCTGTTTGACTTGTTCCTGGTCCTCCTAAAATCCACAACCATCTCCTTTGTCGTGTTGACATTTCAGATGAGATGATTGTTCCTACACCAGTTCTCTGTACTGAGTCTCTGGTCCACCACTGATTCACTCCACAACTGCAGTCATCTGAGTGTTTCTGCAGATGGCAGGACTCTGACTGGTTCTGGAGGTCTGAGGTGTCCAGAGTGAAGAGCAGTGGTGAGAGTACAGTCCCCTGTGGTGCTCCTGAGCTGCTGACCACCTGCTCAGACCAGGGCCGTTTCTAGTCACCTTGGGGGCCCCAGGACAAGAGTGAGCATGGGGGCCCTCCCGGCCCAAAAACACCAAGAAAATCATTCAATCCAAAAATCTTTTATTTTAAACGACAGAAGTGCACAATAATGTAAGAACACTTAAAATACAATATAACATCCATCCATCCATCCATTATCTACACCCGTTTCATCTTCTGAAGGGTCACGGGGATCTGCTGGAGCCTATCCCAGCCGTCTACGGGCGAAAGGCAGGGGTTCACAATATAACATAACAAACACAACTAAAATGTGAAAAGTTTGACAAAAACACAATCAAGCAAAAAATATCAAGCAAAAAATAAAAAAGTTAAAATAAATAAATAGTTCGTGGACTTTGGTTCCACTGGATATGCTCGCTTCATTTTTCTTCAATCGAGTTTGAAGCACCGCAGAAAGCCGGCCACGGGCTGTCGGGGCCCCATTAGGGGGGTTCCAAACGTGTCGCTGCAGTGTCAATGGAGGTTTCAGGTTGGTATGGATCAAGATTGGCCACGTCTCGGGGGTCCCTTAACACATGAGGCAGTGACAGCTAGTGGGGGCCCTATGCGAGGGGGTTTCCAATATATCATCGTTGAAGTGTCTAAAGCAGTTCAGTCATTTTGTCATTGACAAAAGGATGTCACCACTGTCCTGGGGCCCCTTCCAGCTCGGGGCCCTAGGCAATTGGATAGTATGCCTACACCGTTGCAGCGTCTCTGGCTCAGACAGACAACCATTCAACCATGGAGGGTTAGTCAGGTAGTCAGTGTTCCAGGTGGTTGTGGAGACATCCACCTGTGTCTTCTGGAGTTTCTTTTGTAGTAAAGCAGCTGGATGGAGAAATGAAAGAACTTGATCCTCACACTGCTGTCTGATGTCATGATGACTGTGGGTTGGTTGAAGCAGGTGTATGACGGCGTCTTCAACTCCAAGCCCACAACAAAAAGCAAACTGCTGTGGGTCCTGGAAGGTGCTTGTTTGTTTATTCAGGTGGAGCAATAAAAGAGTCTCCAGGACTTTCATGGTGTGGGATGTTACAGCTACAGGTCTGTAGTCATTAGGAGAAGATGGATGAGATCTTTTTGGTACTGGAACAAGCCAGGATGTCTTCCACAGGACTGGAACCTTCACCTGGCTCAGACTAATTGTTAAAGAGGTCAAATCAAATCAAATCAATGCTGGAGGAGGCCCCAGCATCTCCTGATGTAGTTGGAGACAACAATGGAGCAGCAGTAAGATCCATGACTGAGGCAGAAGATGAGACAGCTGAGCTGTAACAGGGAAGCTGTGGGCAGATGGAGGGTGGGAGGTCTGTTTGGGTGGGAGCAGGAGAGGAGGATGGTGAGCTTTTTTGGAATTGAACCTGTTGAAGAACATGTTGGGATCATGTTGGGATCATTGGCTCTGTGATGTCACATGGTCCTGTGAAGTTATTTTCAGACCTCAGTAGCCTCAAACAAGGTAACAGGGTTTTATGTTATACATGATTCAGTAATCATTTCAGACACCCAAACATTTGCTCTCTGCACTGGAAAAGAATCATTTTCATAACATGTCCTCTTTAAAATCTATAGTGGACTTCGCTCTGAAATGTGGTAGATTTGAGCTATTGAGTAAAACCAGCAATCAATTAAAGCACGGGTACACTGAAAATAAGTGCAGCACTTGAATAAAAATGACCATATAATTCAGAAGCTCAGCCCTGGAAACTGAGCACAGAGCACGTGTATCTCTGTACTCAACCTCCTGTAAAACACGTGCCGTAGACGTCTTCATCAACTCACCACTGACAGCACAGCTATTACACATTTTGGGTTTCTTTCCAAGAACAATATTAACACCAACTAACAATATCCAGCCGAAGGGTGTTACTTTAAGATTCCACTGCCACAGAGAGAGGAAAAGATCATTTCCAGACAAAACAAACGGGACATGAAAGCACATGTGCTCTGGAAGGTCTACAAAGGGCCGAGAGGCTGCAGGAGTTAAAAACATCAGACAGGCTCCGCAGAAGAAAGCTCATGCACCATCCTAATCCCAAAAACGTTGGGGCGCTGTGTCAAGCATGAATAAATACAGAATGCAATGATTTACAAGTCTCTCAAACCCATATTTTGTCCTCAGTTGAACATAAAAAAACATATCAGATGTTGAAACTGATGTGTTTGACCATTTCATGTTAGACTTTGATGGCAGCAACACATCTCAAAAAAGCTGGAACAGGAGCAACAAAAGACTGTAAAAGTAAATCAAAGGGAGACAGAGGAGCATTGGACAACTAATCAGGTTAACTGTCAACAGGTCGGTAACATGACTGGAGATAAAAGGAGCATCTCAGAGAGGCAGAGCTTCTCAGATGTAAACATGGACAGAGGTCCACCGATCTGAGACAAACAGGGTCTAAAAATTGTGGAACAATTTCAGAAAAATGTTCCTCTGCGTAACATTGCAAAGACTTTGAAGATCCCACCGTCTACAGTCTATAATATCATCAAAAGATTCAGAGAATCAGGAGGAGAGTCTGAGTTCAAGAGACCAGAACTGGATCTTCAGGTCTTCACTGCAGTAAAAACAGTCACGATTCATCACTGATGGACTCAGGGACACTTCCAGAAATCACGTCTCTGAACACAGTTCTCCTACAATCCACCAATGCAAGTTGAAGCTGCATCAAGCAAAGAAGACGACATATGTGAACATCATCCAGAAACAGCCGTCTTCTCTGGACCAAAGTTCATCTATGGTCAGATTAATCAAAATTTTCAATTTTCTTTTTGGAAATCCAACTTGTTTGAGATGTGTTGCTGCCATCAAAGTCAAAATGAGCTGACATTTTCTGTGAAATGTCTTAGTTTCAACATCTGATATGTTCTTTATGTTCTATTGGAAATAAAAATGACTTCATGAGATTTGAAAATCATTACTGTATTTTCCGGAGTATAAGTCGCACTAGGGTAAAAATGTATAATTAGTTAGAAAAAACATACATAAGACGCACTGGAGTATAAGTCGCATTTTTTACTACAACTACTTGACCAAAAACAGACATTAGGTCAGACTGGAAGGCAAGTTTTAGCATTAATAAAAGAATAAAGAAACAGGCTGAAAAAGTGTAAAATATGCTAACACAATGAAGGTTAATCAGCTACATGAAAAATAAACATGAACAGAAAAGGTGTCCAGTGATTATGTAACATAAACAGTTTTACGTAACTATAGCCCAAAGACTAAAACAAATGTGTCTTTACTGTCATTAATAACAAGCAATATCACTCCGCATCACTAAATCCGTTGAATTCTTTGTCCTCAGTGTCACGTCTGAATAACTCCGGCAACTCCGGAGGAAGACGAAGCAGAGCTTCCTCTTCTGCGTGGCCGTCTTCAGACTCAGAATCACTTCCTGTTCCAGTTATTGCAGCCTTTCTGAATCCAGACCGGATGGTCTCGGTTGTCACTGAAGACCGTGCTTGCTCGATCCACTCCAAAGCTTGCAGAAAAGTTGCGTGGTGCATCTTCCCAGTTGCTGCTAACTCGTTCCTCTAGCTGGGGCCACCTAGCTTTGAGCCCGCAATTAGTTTTTTTTGTTTTTTTTTCATCGCACTAGGACTAGCCTCCACTTTACGCCAGTCCTCTAACAAGTTTTTCCACTCACTCCAAACTTTCTCTCTGCTGCTCAATTACTGTTTTCAGCTGCAAACGACTTGCATCTTGTAGTCTGCAGAATATGATTTTCTTTTGGGGGACAATTTGTGTTCAGTCGTTCTCAGTTGTCTTTGTAAGCTAATGTTTACTGTTTAAATTTTTAATTGTTAAGGAGTAGGAGATATCGGTGCGTAAGTCTAGAGTGCCCTCTTGTGGCTGTCTGTGAATTATTTTATTTATTTTTTCATGGAAAAGTCGCTCCGGAGTATAAGTCGCAGGAACAGCCAACCTATGAAAAAAAGTGCGACTTATAGTCCGGAAAACACGGTACATTCTGTGTTTTGTTTACGTTTCACACAGCGTCCCAACTCTTTTGCAATCAGGGCTGTTGGCCTACATGAGGGCTGATGGGTGATCCAGTATTCACAGCAGCGTTTGGTGACTTAATCTGTCCCATAAATCATCTTTAGCAAACGTCCCATTTCCTGTAAGCCACATTAAAACATCCTCAGAGGCTCAAAGATGTGCGGGGTGTGACAGACACATGCACCCCTTTCATTCACATCCTGAGAACGTGTCCTCATTGTCGGTGTGCAAGGTGAAAACATACGAGATGGTCAAAAAAAAGTTTTAACAAAGCAGTTTTTAACTCTCTTGGGTGTGAAGATGACAGGCAGTAACTGGATTGATATGAATCACTTTTCTGTTTGGAGAACAGAGCTCCGGCGCGTCCGGATCATTTTGTCTTTGGATTACACGGTGAAACTCTGCACAGAAAGCATCAAACATCCAACTCATTTCAAAGAAACCGACAGCACAAAAGCCGGAGGCAGCTTCAATAACTAACAGTGAGATTACAATCTAACTGGAAATTATGTAACTTTGCTTGTGGTCCATTTGTGCTGGAGGCGGAGTTTGATTTACCATCTAAAACGTTAAATATTAAATTATGTAATTTGGGCCATTTTAGTGCAGTAACCACAGCGTTCTTATATCCCATCTCTTACATTTTTGGTCAATGATATATTTAAAAAAAAGAGCAGATAAAACAACAGATTATAAAAAAACCAGGACCACATTAACGTGCAGTCATCATCAGTTTATATTCCTCTATTTTCTTCTTTGTATTGTTTTCAAATTGTACATGTTTGAACAGAAAATATCAGAAGAAATAAAAACAGCAATATCTGAAAATTGTCTCATTATTTCTTTTTAAAAAATTAAACTAAAATAAAGGTGCAGTGTGTCCTGCTTCAACAGGAATTAAGAAAATACAAAGTAATCATGTGTTGGTAATCAAATAAACCGGATGAACTGATCATCAGCACATGTGATACCTCTATCAAAGAAGAGGTTTTGGCAGTTTGCTGCTCTGGAGCATTCAGGTGTGTTTTAACGCCGTGCCACAAAGGAAAGACATCAGCAATGATCTTAGAGAAAGCAATTGTTGCTGCACATAAATTTGGGATTGTCAGGGTTCATCTTTCTACAGGACAAAAGATGTTCAGAAATGGAAAACATTCACGACAGCTGATAAGCTTCTCAGGAACGGAAGCTCCAGTAAGCTGACCCACGGTCAACGCGTTACACTTCATTACAGCACAGCAGAAGACGTCTGAACAAGTACTTTCCAGGAGAAAACCTTCTACTGTGAGCAGAGCAAAGCAGCAAAGCTTAGGCTTGTAAAGTTGCTTCTGAACAAACAACAAAGCTTCTGGAACAATGTCCTTTGGACAAATGAGACCAGAGTGGAGATGTTTGGGCGTAATGCACAGCTTTATTGAAAAAGAAAATTTAAAACACAACGGCAACTCAGCACAAACGCATCATAATAACTGACGTGGTTCAGTCATTGAGTCAAACTCCTCTGTTCTGGAGTCAGACGTGAGGAAGTCTCACCAGGTCACCCAAACACACCAGTGGATCTAGGTTTTATGCTGGTCCAGAGCCAATCCGACTGAACTGATGGAACAGGATCCGAGCTGTGACAAGCATCTGCAAAGCTCAATGATCTGAACCAGCGTAAAGAGGACTGGGTCACAGCCCCACAGAGTAATACAGAGACTGATCAACATGCAGAAATCAGCTGCTTCAGGTGGTTCTGAAGGCCACTGAATCACAGCGTGTAGTGATTTCTGGATTAAGGCTTTGCATTTCTCAAATAATCAATGGCGTTATTGTTGTTCATCTACGGTTTTAACGACCCAACTTAAGAGCTGATAAGGAGCTGGACGACTGTGCTACGTCTCTCTACAGCAACAGCCTTCTTTTCATACATGACTTTGTTTTTCACTCATCACGAGCAGGACTTCTGAATTCTGCTCTGAATGTAGACTAATGTTTCACCTCTGTTGTAAGTCAGCAGTTAAAGCTTTACTATATTAGTATCCATCAACAGACGCAAGCATCAGTGGGACTAAGAGTCCATTTTAAATTTCTATAAAGTGAATGATTACAGAGATGGGACCGTGAGCAAAGGTCAGCCTAAAGTGCATCTTTATCTGTCGTGTCGTGAGCCACGAGATAAAGCGGCATCCTCCAGGTGAAGGTTTAACGTGATTACCTGGAAGTTTCCCACCATGATGAGCCCAGCAGCACAGATCCACCCGGTGGAGAGGCCCGCCGTGTTGAGGACACAGTTCTGGTGCTTCTCGATCACACGAGCGTAACGCAGCAGCCCGATCAGCATCACTGGGTGGGGGGTGGGGGTGGGGGGGTAGACAGGAAGAAACACAAGTCGGGTTATTTGTTAAATAAGAGGGGGAGAGCATTTCTGGATGAGTATGTGATCTGTGGTTGAAAAACTCCCACGTTCACCCCAAACAGCCTCTCCAGCTGCTGCAGCTCAGATTTTCTTTTTTTTTTTTTTTCCAAAATCATTTTCAGAACAGAGAATCTAAGTCCCTTAATGATACAAATAAAAACACTTTTGCATTTTCCAGGAGCTACCCAAAACGTATAGACGCAGAGGATAAGGCGTGAGTGGACCTCGCAGCATCAAAGTGAGCTGAGAGTTGGTGATGATGCTGCAGATCTCCGTGCGAGATGGTTCCTGTTTATCAAACAGCCCCATCAAAGCCTCGCAGCGGCGTCACGCCGCTCTCCCACACGTCCATGTGACCGCGCTGACATCTGGTGCTGATCATGCCACAGACTGCGACTGTTTTGATGTTCCCGTCGGTAGTCCAGCAGCGGTCGCAGCAGTCAGTTTTTGATGATCTGGGCAGCCTGCGGCGATAAGGCTCCGTGTTTGGAATTCTGGGTTATCTGTGCGTTTCTTGGGCTGCTGCACAGCAAGGGATGGACTTCATGTTCTGCGAGGCTTTGACAATCACCATTCTTCTAATCTCCGCGCGCACCACACCTTCGAACAAAACAAACCCCACCGCAGATATAAACCAAGTATTGTTTGTGGGAGCAGAATCAAGGGGAAGCTTTTGATGTGAGGGAAATTTCCAGAGTGTGAGCCTGCAGACGCCTGCAGACCTCGCTGAGAGCTAAAGGGCTGGTTGGGGAGATAAATTATTGTTTCTGACCTTCACAAATTAAAGTGACAAATGTTTATTGTAGCTTCTCATCTGAGAGGATTTGTCACTTTCCATCTGCACACAAAAGGACATCTTCTCCCCTTGATCTAATCCTTAAACTCTTACAAGTACTGTAATTATTGTAGCACAATTTGCAAACTATGGATTTTTTTTCTCTCTTTTTAAGAGCATATATGTGGGTTTTTAAAATGACGACCAAATCAAAAACTCAGACACTTGTAACTTTGTTCTGGTCTGACAGCCCACCTTTATCTCCACATCATGATGCCTTCACTGTCCCTCTGAGCTGTTTCACACAAAGATGCAATACCAGTTTCAAAACATGCACACACTGAAGAGGAGAGGGCTGGAGACGGATGTAGATGCACGGATAGATACCCGACCAATCAGAGAAAGGAGGTAGGCAGAGCAACAACCAGACTCGTCTCAACAAAAGACGTCCATAGTTGTGTTCGGTGGTGTCAGAACCAACCACACCTGTTTCCTGAATACCTGTGGTCAGATCTGCAGATCGGCTCCTGGACATAGGCGTAGTTTGACTTTTGCGTCAGGGGGGGCAAAAATTGTTAAGCACTTTCAACAAACGGGCGCACTCTCACGCGAACCGGTGCGCATGCACGCGAACCGGCGCGCATGCACACATATGTGCAAACTCGCGCGCACATGATGGCACACAAGATACACTCACCACGAAACCATGAAGTCCAAGATTAGATGATGTTCAAAACCAGTAGTTGCAACAGGATACAGTACACAGTAGATGTTATAAATGTTAATGTTAATGATGTTAAATGTATTAAGAAACAAAATATAACATGATTCATTTAACTGTCACAATATACTGCAGTTTATTTTGGACTTAAAAAAAACATTACGGTCAAAAACATTTATTTATTTTTGCCGGTTCGTTGACAATGCAATTACATATTTCAGCCACCAGGGGGAGCAATGCTCCCCCTGCCCCCTCGCAAACTCCGCCCATGCTCCTGGACTCTCCTGTATGAATCTGCCCTGTTGTGTTTGGTTTGATGGGTTCTGTCGCAGTGGAAGTGGCTGAGGATGGTAGGGGTCCCAGACTCAACTTACTGGGTTACTGGTTCTGCTGGTCGCTGGCGTACTGAGGCACAATGCATCGAGTCCACTTCATACATAATTGATACTGAAGACTTCTCCCCTTCCTCTTATGGAGCCCCGTTTGGGTCATAATTCAATGAATAAATTAGTCTATTATTACAAAATATTTCCCATTATTTTGAAATGCATGTTTATTATTATGAAATATTTCCAATTATTATGATAATGGTTTCATTTTTCATAAGAATGAGCTTTTACATAATAATCTATTCGTTTTTCATAAGAATGATTTGTGTGTCAATCACAGCAGAGAGGGCGGAGCCATTTATGTGATTGGCTGCTCTTTCATTCAGGCATAAGCAACAGAACAGTGAATATCAATAGTGGGCGAGAGGTGCAATGTATATACTCCAGGCCAGTAGGTGGCAGAATGCACCTCAGTTTACGGTTAAAAGTTGACATCGACTAAGAAACGTAGCGTGAAATGTAGGGAAAACTTGATTTTGACGGCATGGCGACAGGATAAAGATCCTTTTCTGCCATAGCTACAATCAGACTAGGAGCGCACCTTGATGACGCCACGGCCCGCTGCTAACGGGACCTCACGGCTAAAACTAGTCGATGTCAGAGCAATGGAGAAGGATCAGCCAATGAGCGTGCAGGTCAACCACTGGTCCCCATATTATGTAAAAGCTCATTTTTATGAAAAACGA
This sequence comes from Hirundichthys speculiger, assembly GCA_018398805.1. NCBI lineage: Eukaryota > Metazoa > Chordata > Actinopteri > Beloniformes > Exocoetidae > Hirundichthys > Hirundichthys speculiger. The sequence goes on along the minus strand of JAGFBZ010000983.1, from coordinate 671,294 downwards.
AGCAAATATGTAAAAACTAGGGCTGTCAATTTCTCAAAATAATTAATCAGATTAATCGCATGACTGTCAATAGTTAATCATGATTAATCTCAAATTAATCGCATATTTTTATCTGTTCTAAATCTACCTTATACAGATCTTTTTCAAGTTGTATTACTCTTATTAATACGAGTCCTGACTAGAACCAGGAAATATGACCATATTAGTCCAGTCCTGAGGTCTCTGGCTTCCTGTCACTCAGAGAACAGACTTTAAAACAGCTCTACTTGTGTTCAAGTCTCTTCATGGCCCCAAAGTCCATCTCTGACATGTTAGATCCATATGAACCAACCTGGACTCTGAGAACCTCAGGTAGTGGTCTCCTGCTGGTGTCCAGAGTCAGGACTAAACAAGGTGAAGCTGCATTTCAGTTTTATGCTCCTAAAATCTGGACCAGTCTTCTAGAAGATGTGAGACAGACCTGAACTCTGACAATGTTCAGATCCAGACTGAAAACAGTTCTGTTTAGATGTGAAGATGATGACTGGAAGGATTTTATCTGCATTCTTCAGTTTAAATTTAATTAATTAATTTTTTTATAAATTAATTTGATTTATTATTGATTATTTTTATGCTTGTATGCAATGATTCTATTTGCCTTCTTGTGACTTTATGCATCTGTAAAGCACTTTGAATTGCCTTGTGTACGAATTGTGCTCTACAAATAAAGTTGCCTAATATGAGAGTACACAAATGCTTGGCTTATGCAAAACAAATGCATGTTTATTTATTGCTACAATGCCAAATCCATTATATATTATATATATATACTCAATATTTTCTCTTATGTTCTTCATACAAAATATTTTTGTGGTTTGCTTCAAAGTGGGGGGGGGGCTCTCTGCATCAGCGTTCTAATTAACCAACAAGTGATATTTCAGTAGCCGGACTCCGGTGGTAACTAAATTCACATCGACAGTAAACACAAACAACATTTATCTTGTGGAGTTAGCCATCAGGCAAGGTTTTGAAGCTAAACTTACCATTCAAAATAGTATTTTTTGTATCCATTTTTATTCCAGCTACTGCTAACGGAGGATTGTTTACGTCTGTCTGTCTGCGGCATGGCTGTCGACGTCAGTGCATGGCTTCCTGTTTTGACAGGACTACGGAGGACTACAGGACTACAACTACGGCGGGGCCCGAGGCTCATTAAACCTACTTTCTTCTCTACTATTTTACATCAACGGCCAGGCTAAGGCTCGCGTTAATCGCGCGTTAAAAAAATTAGTTGCGTTAAAATTATTTTGCGTTAATCACGCGTTAACGCGTTAACTTTGACAGCCCTAGTAAAAACTCATTCTTAGATTTAAAAAAAAAGCCATTCTGAAATAAACTATTATGCATCAAACTAAGATTAAATAATAATAAAAATATATTTCATAATAATTACATTTTTTCATAATAATGGGAAATATTTCATAATAAAACACATATATTTCATAATAATGGGAAACATTCATAATAATGGATATGTATTTCATAATAATAAATGCCTGTATTTCATAATAATAGACTCATTCATTTATTAAATTATGACCCAAACAGGGCTGCATATCCTCTTGGCTCCTCGAAGCTCCAAATGTATTTTTGAAACAGAAATATCCTGCAAGATGTTTTGCTGAGATCGATTTCCAGGTCACATCCGGGAGGACGGAGAAGGAGGACTGAAGTGGAGAAGTGAGAAGAGCCTCAGGATCCACAAACGGACCATTCAGAAAAATGCTAGAGGGTCAGTTTTCTGGTAGAACGATGGGTCAAAAGAGCAAACACACCCCTGCAGGAACTGGAAGATCTGTTCTTTTTCCTTCCTCCAAATCTTCATCAAAATCTTATCTTGTCAGTGAGGAGGTTGCAGCTGAGGGACTGTTGTTTCCAAAAGTGTGTTTCTAAATTTCCAGCTGAATAATTTAGCTGGAATTACTTTATGAAGTCTATGAAGAGACAGGAACATGTAAAACTGACAAGTAAAATGATGTCCTCCCTCTTTCAGTTCTGAGCTTTACAGAAAAAAAAGGGCACAAATGCAACTACACATAACACATCACACCATTATGTGACTAGATAGATAGATAGATAGATAGATAGATAGATTGATAGATGCACAGCTCTCTGAAGGTCCCACTACAGCATTTCAATCAAGTTGCAACAGCTTCATTCTTTTCTTGTCCAGACACATTTTTCTGTTGCACGATCCAACTTCAGCCGAGTTTTATCTGCCAGACACACCGCCTCCTGTTTGTCTCTGAAACACTTTACAGAGTGTTGGAGTTCCCTCAGTGGCTACAAGGTCCCCAGGAGCTGTGGCTTTTTCACATGACCGTACATGTGAGTCTCACTGCATTACAGCAGGTTATCTTCACATGAGGCTCAAAACATTACAAGACAGTGACTGAAGAATACAGTCTAAAATAAAACAAAACAGTGTGTACGCTACAGATAAAAACACAACTTCAGGAGATCACCAGCAGCTTATCTGCAGCCAGATACATCCGTATAATAAATCAGTTTCATCATTATCTTTAAGACCTGTGGTTTCTCTCCTGATGGAGGTATTCTTCCATGCTTAAGGAGTTTCATGAAAGTACAGTTTAGAGTTGAGAAATTATCCAAACACAACGTTTCTGCTGCTCCTCTGCAGTGAAACTGTCCCAACAAACCTCTGCCTCCCATCAATGACAGAATCAAATTAATTTAGTTGATCATGTGCACCTCAAGCTGCTGTCCTTTGCACACACAGCCCCTTTAGACATGGCAAAAACATGGGGAATTCCTAGAATACAAGAAAACTCAGTGCCATTTGTAAAACAAATAGACACACAAAACTAACTTGCTCTCTGAGCTCCAAGAAGACCACCCAAAATAGATGTTTTAATAGTTTTTGGCACAAAGCAGAACAGAGGGGCTGCCCCCTCGATCAAAGGCTGAAGGCTCGTGAGTTGAACAGGGCATCAAAATAACAAAAAAAAGGCCCGATTCATGGCATGAAGGAACACTTTCCCCCAGACTGAGGACTGAAACGGCACTTGGCAGTGCATTCTGGGGAATGGAGACTTGGCTGGAGTCACCACAGCTGAAAAAACAAGCCCGAGGCTCTGAATGCCCAGAATGCATCAGTCAGCAGTGATATGGGTGCAGGTTGTGGAGCCGATGACATCGGCTGACGGGCTCTGAAAGGACGCCTGACTGAAGGAGTGAGACTTACCCATGAACGATCCGGTGCTGCAAATGAGGCTGAAGCAACTTTCAGGTGGCAGGGTTCCACATTTACTGGAAAGGAAGCAGCGAGGAGAGGAGGAGGGTTAATACGCAGCAACCTGCAGGAGCAGTGGAGCTCCAGTCAGCTTTCACACAGCTCAAACCTCCTGCTTTTTTTTTGTTTTACAGTGCAGAACTCCTAAAAACAGCCATTTAAAAAAAAGTGCCTTCAGTTACTCAAAACCAAACCAGCATTGATCCGACCAGAAAGAAAGACACACTCATTTATTTATTTAGACACTAAAAGCACCTTGAAGATCATGAACAAACCACATCTTTATAGCTGTACGCCCTCTTATTCAAGCTCTACTGAAGGATAAATCTGCAGCAATATAAACCCTTCGTTCATCCATCTGGGTGTCTCTGTAACTCTGGGGGGGGGAGAGGGGAGGGGGGAGGGGGTCTGGACAGTTGTCTCCCTCAAGAGTTTTATTTCCTGATTAAATAAATGTCAAATGAAACAGAAGAAGATAAGTTGCAGGCGTTGTTGTCGTGTGCAGTGGACCTCCAACTGGTCTTTGAAGTTTTGCTGCAGAATGTAAACACCCCCCCCCCCCCCTTTACATTTGCCAAGGATAACACTGCACTAGAAGTCTGTTTCATACCGTTTCATCCTGGAGAATCACAGCAGAGTCGTGGTCTGCATCATCACATCTCCTAACCCTAACCCTTTATACCCTGTTCACACCGGACCTGCGGCCATTTGTAACAGTTGTGTGTGTGTGGTGTGTGTGTGTGCGTGTGTGTGTGTGTGAGTGTGTAATCCTTTGAGAAGAAGCCAAACCTGTAATTTATAAAGTGAAGAATTCAGTTCAACAGCAAAAGTCATGTCAAGGCACTTTACAAAGAAAGCAAACAAGTTCAGTGCAGTCGAGTTAAACACAATCCAAACCTGCTTCACAGTTATCTGAACTGAATTTTCTTTTTATTTTCAGATTAGTTGGGGAACTGTTAACAGAATGATATTCACATGTGTTTCCACATTCCTGAAAATGTCGTCCTGAACTCTCGTCCTGCCTCCTACCGTGTGTGGTGCCGCTGGAAACGAGGAGAGCACATCAATGCTGCTGTAATTCTCAGACTTTAAGTGGACTTAATCTGCTCTTGATCAGCGACTCGGGCCGTTAAACAGCGCAACAATGGGTCAGGGTTCGGGTCACGAAGGGTCAGGGTTCGGGTCACGAAGGGTCAGGGTTCGGGTCACGAAGGGTCAGGGTTCGGGTCACGAAGGGTCAGGGTCGGGTCAGGGTTCGGGTCACGAAGGGTCAGGGTTCGGGTCATGAAGGGTCAGGGTTCAGGGTCACGAAGGGTCAGGGTCGGGTCAGGGTCAGGGTTCGGGTCACGAAGGGTCAGGTTCGGGTCAGGGTCAGGGTTCGGGTCATGAAGGGTCAGGGTTCAGGTCACGAAGGGTCAGGGTTCGGGTCATGAAGGGTCAGGGTTCGGGTCACGAAGGGTCAGGGTTCGGGTCATGAAGGGTCAGGGTTCGGGTCACGAAGGGTCAGGGTTCGGGTCACGGGTCAAGGGAGGTCAGGGTCGAAGGGTAGGGTTCGGGTCATGAAGGGTCATGAAGGGTCAGGGTTCGGGTCACGAAGGGTCAGGGTTCGGGTCACGAAGGGTCAGGGTTCGGGTCACGAAGGGTCAGGGTTCGGGTCACGAAGGGTCAGGGTTCGGGTCATGAAGAGTCAGGGTTCGGGTCATGAAGGGTCATGAAGGGTCAGGGTTCGGGTCACGAAGGGTCAGGGTTCGGGTCACGAAGGGTCAGGGTTCGGGTCACGAAGGGTCAGGGTTCGGGTCATGAAGGGTCATGAAGGGTCAGGGTTCGGGTCATGAAGGGTCAGGGTTCGGGTCATGAAGGGTCAGGGTTCGGTCATGAAGGGTCAGGGTTCGGGTCATGAAGGGTCAGGGTTCGGGTCACGAAGGGTCAGGGTTCGGGTCATGAAGGGTCAGGGTTCGGGTCATGAAGGGTCAGGGTCGGGTCATGAAGGGTCAGGGTTCGGGTCATGAAGGGTCAGGGTTCGAGTCATGAAGGGTCAGGGTTCGGGTCATGAAGGGTCAGGGTTCGGGTCACGAAGGGTCAGGGTTCGGGTCACGAAGGGTCAGGGTTCGGGTCACGAAGCCGTGGAGGATTCCTGACAGGTTTGTCAGACAAGACAAACATTACAGTTGTCTGCAGCAGAGTTTTGGTGTTAAAGAAATGCACTTATGTCTCTTTCCTTTTTAAAATCTTTGATCAGGCTGAAATCAGATGATCGTCTGACGACACCTCCACCTGACCTGCTGTCTTTGAAGTCCGACTCTACGGTTTATGATTAGACAGTTTCACTTCAGCGTTACGACAGATCCAGGGATTAACGCCAGTGAATTCTAATTAAAACACTTTGTTTTTCTTCCAACGCAAAAGCTCTGCACGTAACACAGACGCCGGGGTTTAACCTTTAAATGACTCGCAGGTAGAACTAGGCTCATGGGCGTGAGACAGGACAGGACAGGGGTTTCCACGCTGCTCACGCTGCTTCAGGCCCGCTGTTTTCAGAAAGACTCCAGACAAACCAGTAAACACACAGCACACCTGCGCAGGTGACACCACTGACCTGATGAGCGGTATGTTGTCCAGCGTGCAGCACAGCACAGGTCCTCCCTGCAGCGGCAGCTGCTCCTCGCAGGACTCATTATACAGCCTGCCAACACACGCACAAGCATGCACTCACGTCAGTGTGTGGACAGAGAAACGTTAGCGGTTCAGACGTTCAGGTGGGGCCCGACCGGACCCACGGGTTCTTAGGATGATCAAAGCTGCAGAAACGAATCTGGGTTTGGGGTCACATTTTTTTTTTTTACCTAAAAGGCTCATAATGAACGACTCCTGGCACAGGATGACTAAAGAAAACAAGCGTGTGGACACTCTGTTAATGGTTGGACACCTGTGGCATCACAGCGCTCTCTCCACGCAAATGACAGTAGAAAATTAACCCAAAACACACACTTCACAGCTAAAACCTGAGGCCAGGTGCTTTTTTCTGGAGGCGTTTGGTGACGTGGAACGCACACTTCAGGGTTCAGAGGCGTCGGTCTGACGCTCGTACTCGTATTTTCTGCCTTCACTGACTCACAGATGAACGGGGAAGGAAATGTGAAGTGCTTTGGAGAGACTAGAAACATTATTTACAGCTGCAGTGTTTCACGGAAATATGGCCATTTAGGGATTACAATGGAGGTATTTTAGCAAAATACCTCCATTATCAAGTGTTTAGACAAACTGATCAAACTGTAAATATAACCATCATTTTAAAAGTTTCTCTGTCTCTCCTCTTTTCCTTCTTCAGCAGGAGGGTCTCCTCTGAGGAGTCAGGTCCTGCTCAAGGTTCCTTCCTTCTTAAACAGGACTTTTTACTTGCCGCTGTTTCTTTTCTTAATATTTAAAAATATTTGCTCCGGGGTCATGTTCTGGGTCAGTTTGTATTGTCACAGATGCGATACAAATAAAGTTGAACTGAACTGAAACACAGTATTATTAGTAAATGTGTCACAAGCTGGATCAATAGCTGAATAGAACAACTGCTCCCGACTAAATCTACATGAAAGTTTGACAGACATGTAGATTGGATCAGGCTTCACATACCTCAGAAGTCACAGTATCAGGCTAACGAGCTCCTCCTCGTTACATTTCAGCCTTCTGTTTGCATACTTGATCGCTCCCTTCTTTCATCACACACACTCAGTTTTTTTTTTATAAACTCTCCTCTCATGTCAACGTTCTCTTCATGACTCTATTCCTTATCAGATTTGCTCCACTATACGTTTGAATCAGCGCTGGGAAGCTGGACAAGTGTCCTGGAGGAAGACCTCGTCCACCTGGACAGTACTCCTGTTTTGACAGGTGTACCTGTTTCTTTTGTCTCCATTTCGTCCTGAGGAACATTTTTTCTTTCACCTTATTCACCTGCTGTTCCCTAACTGGGTTTATCGCTGTGCAGGTAGAAAACAGGAGCCTTTTAGAGCTTCTTATCTGAAAACATCCACAGAACATCACTGAAGACTGTGTTGAGGGAGTTCTGGTCTGTTAAACTTGTACATTAATGTGCACAGGTGACTCCATCAGCCCTTTGATTGGACAGTTTGATTTATGATTGTGCTGTCAGAGTAGGAGTTATAGACGGGGCCAAAATCCACGCTTGTATCCCAGAAGCCCACGCGGAGCCGTTCGTCTGAGCTCTGAGTTTCACACAGGAACAGATGTTAACAAACAACCGTCTATTTTTTTGGTTTTGAGTCTAACTTCACTATGTTTTAGAGCTACAAACTGTTGAATTGAAGTTGCTTTCGTTTTGTTGCTTTTTTCCTTTTCTTTAACATTTGTGCAATGTTGATCAATACAAAATCCATCTTACTGACATTAATATTCTGGGTTTATGTGTGCGTTTGTGTGAGCTCTTTACCAGTTGTGCACGGGGCAGACGTGCTGGTTGTAGAGGGCCATCGCATATCTGTAAAGATGCAGAAGAAAACGGCGCTGAACAGGACAAATGAATAAATAAACAGGTAAATCAAGAAGAGGCTGTTTCATTCATAAGATTTTATAAGTCATATTCTTTTACTCTGTATTGTACTCTGCAGATGAAATACCACAATGCTGCACGCACACGTCATCACCCACGTGCACAGAGCGGAGGAGCTGCTGTTTCTTTTTAAGCCCCTAAATCTGTCAGCTACCCAAGAAGAGAAAAACCTAGCAGCCAAAGCTGAGACATCGCATAAGACACGTGTGCGTCTCGAAGCACATTTGAGGAGCACATGTTCATATATTCTTGAATCATATGGACTGTTTTTCTGTCTCTGGTCCGAGATGACTGACCCAAACTACATGATTATAGCATATATACAACTACGAGGGCTGCATGTAGAGTCTTGGTCTTATAAGAAAGCAAAGAAATCTGAGATTTCTGCAGAAGCGTCAGAATCAAGGTATGTGTTACTGTGTCAGAGTAAATTCAGCTGGAGCACGGTGGAAAATGAACATTTTTATCTCCACCTAAAAAAATATATATATATTTCAGTGATATATCACTGTAGTCGTTCATCTCATCCAAACACAACTGGTTTAACTCATTTTGAGAAGTCACCCAGACCTCTATACATATTCCCATTTAATTAAGACCATACAATGAAAGGAGTCTAGTTGAACTCTTTGGCTGCGAGCTCGCAGAGTTTTCGTCACACATTGATGAGACAGACGTGTTTGTAATCAGCAGAGTCTGTTTGTTTGTGGTGAAATGAGCAGAAGCACTGAAGTGGACATGCACGGTTTTCTTTTTGCTTGGGGTTCGAAGTGTGTTTCATTTGGGTGCCGGTGCTTGGCAGAGGCTTTCAGCTGGGTTTCTGCCTGTCATTTTGGGATGCTACATGTTAGGGTGGTGCTTCCCAGCGTGGCCATAGATCGTCTGTACTGCATCTAATGCAGCCCCCGATGCAGGGGGCTCTCATGATGAAGAGGTTAAACCTGCCACAGGTAAGCCTTAACAAAAGTCTGAGTCATTTCTTTAACACAGTGAAACATGAACTCTGTCTCACCCATCACATGAACTTTGCAGTCAGAAAATACATGACCCAGCCAGGTTGGAGGGTTAGCATACCTCCCGCTTCCAGTTTAACCGCTAATCAGCTGAACCTGTGCTTGTTGAGCCCCAACAATCATGTTCAACTTCAAGCTCAGCTGTGGGTTCAGTCCAAAATAATGCACACTGGCCTGTCAGGGTTACGCCACGTGGCCCCCGGTGTTGCTTATGCGTTGCGTTAACCAGCAAATATTAGCATCCTAGCATGCTAGATGGTAAAGAGAACATTCGGCTAATCGAGCTCAAAGTTCTTCATCGATCTGCGACAGGCAGGTGACGAACATCAGTGAAATAGAAATCTGGGCGCTGAGCCTGAGCAAACTTAGCTAGTGAGAAGGAAGGGGGCTCTTCAGGAGCTGAGACGACTTGTTTTACATGAGAGGTTCAACTTTCCCATGACAGCATTTTAATGAGGTGGGAAGCACTCAGAGCTAATTTAGTGGAGCTGAGAAATGAGACAGTGTGATGTTAAAATATATCATGAGAAAAGACCTGCATATCTGCAATACAATAAACAACCAAAAAGACAAAAAAAGACACAAGAAGTAGGTCAACTGAAGAATTTAAAGTGATAGTTGACCTCCCTGCATTGATCTCTGATCACCAGGGAACGTCTCAGGTCAGAAGAATTGCTCTGCTGTTAACTGGGGAGAGCGATGATGTCACAGAGAGACTTTACATCCAACTCCTGATCACTCAGCAGCGTTTACAGTCGTCTTCTGCAACTGCGTTGTTAAAGACCACTTATAAATGCCATCACCAATGTTTATAAATCCTGGATTTGAACCCAGTTGTCACCGTGGAGCAAATTTAAACTATTTTTTGCAGCAGATTTTATAAAAGTAGTCTCGCCCTACAAAACACAGGAAATGGGTTTTATTTAGCCTTTTTTATAAGTATACTGCCAAAAAAATCTTTTATCCAGGTTTGACTGGTCCAAGTATGTTTTTATTGGTTTGTTGTTGGTATAACATGGTCTATCTGTGACAAAAGAATGGAAATGTGCATCTTTTTTGCTTATTTTCACAATTGGAATTAAAGTTTCACTGAATCCCAAATTGTTTCATATAGTCTCTGCTATCTAAGAGCTCATGTAAGCCAGGTTTGAGCAGTCTAAAGCATCTTTTATCCTGAGTGGTTTAGACTGTCTCTGTCCTCCTGAACTCTGATATCACAAAGAAGTTGGTCAAAAAGGCTCCATTATACACTCACCTTTTCTGATGAGTCAACAAAACTTTTAAGTAATAGTCTCCATGAAACCAACTTTTTTTCATAAATGAATCACTTTTCAGTGCTAATAAAATACTAACAGAAATGACACCTTCCCTGTTTAGCTCAGTGACCAACAACAGCCTGTGGACTGATTTTAATACAGACAACTCTCCATCATCCTTCTCATCCTACATTCAGTTCAAATACATCACCAAATATATCATTTTCCTTTGGGAAATTGGTTTTGGTTTCACATTAATTGACCGTAATAGAAGCAGTCTATAGCGTTCTTCCTAAAAGCAGCAGGAGAGGGCCGGACCACCACCTGTTGACTGGTTTTGGGTGTAGAAAGATGCATGTTTAACGGCTCATACTCGTTGCCTCCATATAATCAGCTCTTAAGCTGCATTTGTGAAGCTGCAGATGTGACCGCTGTGAGCGTGCGTTCAAGTGACCATAAAAACAAGAACAGGAGGGATAGTGTGGTCACAAAATACAGGGACTCCAGGAGGAGGCCAGCAGAGTCATTTCAAGGATTACTACCCTCCTCAGTCGCTGAATAAACAGCGAGTCGTTGCTCTTCCCTTCACTTCCAAAAAAGGACATATTTTGCGTCGATGAACTTTGTTCAGCCAGTGAGGACACTGTAATCACTGGAGGGACAATAGGTGAAGATAAACAGCTGCCTACAAAACAATATGCCTAATTTTATGCAACATAAGCAGTCGTACGTGCTTTGTTTTAAACTCACAGAAGCATCTGACGTTGTAAAGCTGCACTGAAAAATCCTCGATTTTAAATATAAACTGTGTTCAGGAGGACAGCTGGCTGGGAAATGATCTCACGGCTCTCTTCTTTGACATTTACAGTGTTTTTAAGAACCGTCGACTTTTTACACATCTTCGAACAAACGCACTAATGATTGTCTTTGAAGATCAGAAATGCCAGGAGATATAAATAACTTTTTGTTAATAATTTCATATTATTTGTGAGAATTTGAATAAATTCTTAAAAACTTAATTTGCAGAAAGTTTGGGAAGTTTTCTAAAATGCAGCTAGAAATGTAAATGTGTAATTTGGTAATTTAGATTCAATGTTTATTTCCCAGAGACAATAAGAAAATAGTTTTTTTTTAGATATAAGAAGTGATTTGTTACTGTGATGCTCTACAGCAGTGGTTCTCAAACTTTTAATGCTCCGTACCATCTGAGAAACTGTTCAGCTCTCTGAGTACCACCATGATGACCAGCTTTAAAATATAGCCAAAATATGCCGTTTATTCCTTATTGTGGTTATTTATTGTTACCTGAATTTCATTTGAAAAGTTGTATTTATAATGCATTGTATGTTTCTGATTTTAAAATAAGCAAAAAGTGAAAATGTGGAAAAAATGTGGAAAGTCATGACGTTCCACCGCGTACCACCAGAGAGCGCTCGCGTACCAGTGGTGGTACACGTGCCACAGTTTGCGCACCACTGCTCTACAGGAACCGTAGGAGGACCATGGACTGTGTAATTACTGAACGTAAGTTTGCTTAAAGGGGCGGGCCAAGCAGCACTGAAACACACCCACCAGTGACAGTGCGCTATTTTCAGCTTGGCGGGCTTACGTTAAGGTAACCCAGAATGATGACTAATATCATTTTATATTCATTCAGAAATGAGTGCTGCCAGAGCTGAAGCGTGGACTAGCGGAGCCATGCTGGGATCCCGCTGGTCGTCCATCTCTGGCGTACACACACTACAGTTAAACAAGCGGGAACGCCTAGTGGCCCGTCGAGGAACTGCAATTTATGAGTTGACTTCAACCCGGAAGTGGGGATATTGCTGCCTGATGAGGAGCTTATCCCATATTGTCCACTACAATGACCACATGTGGTCCACTGAAGAAAAAGAAGAGGGGGAGTCGAGTGGCGAGGATGGAGACGAGGGAGATGGAGAGAAAGCAGCATCACCAGCAGTCAGTCTGTCGCTGGTGAAGCTGCAGAGGGATTGTGATCCTTGTTTACGTCTGCCTGTGTCTTCTTTGGTCCATCCACCAGATGTGACCCGGGGTAAACAGCTGGCACTTACTGGCAGCATTGTACTAATTAACTAATCAAAAACAAACAAACAAATAAAATCATGAGCTATCATTTTCAGTTTTCATAAACTATTATCAAAGTGATCAGAATTACAACACTTTCACTTCAGGCAAGTTTGGGACAATCTCTTTCTTAAATTTTAGGCCTCAGAACGTTTGGGTTGTGTTTAGGAACTGATGGTTAATAGTTTAAAGCAGCGATTCCCAAAGTGTGGGGCGCGGCCCCCTGGTGGACTGTCGTGGTACTGCAGGTGGGCCTTGAGAGGTCATTAAAATTAAACAAATATGGTTTAAATCCTCGATCTTTTAAAAATATGTTTTTAATTACTGTAAAAGATTAACGACAGGATTCAAAAACATTAAGAAGTAACAAAACAAACCAGTTAAGTGTTATTCTACTGTCATCTTAACTTTATATGACAAGTGTCACCTTATTTGTTGACCTCTTACATTAATATCAGAACGTAGCTTCTAGTCCTGTATGTTGATCACAGTTGTGATTAAAGGTTCTGGTGGGCCGTGGTAGATTTTTAACATTTCAAATTGGGCCTTGGTGTTCTGAAGTTTGGGAATGGCTGGTTTAAAGTATATGACTTCACAAAGCTCATCTGTCAAATTAGACGTTTTCTTTCTCCTGGCTCTCCTGGTGTGATGAACTTTGAACATTACATGCTACCATCTGCACTGATCTGAAGTCCTGACAGAGGTGATCGGCTGAAGTAAGAACAGGATAACATCCATCCATCATCTGGGCCAGATTCCTTCTGTTCAGGGTCAAGGGTTCTGCTGGACCCAGCCCTGTTTGGGTGAAAGCTGGAGGACACTCTGGACAGGTCACCAGTCCATCACAATGCAACTGAATGATAGATCTTATTACTTAAAAAAAAAAAAAAACTAAAATACGGGAAATAAAGAGGATTTAGAGGTTCAAAAGGAAGAACACCACATGTGTTTCGTTTTGAGACTTGTCTTTTGTGAGGGGGAAGAAATAACCTCCTCAGTTGATGTCCTTCAGACACATGTTTAAACTTGAAGGGGACAGAGAGACAGACGTCCTCCTGTAGACGCAGGAGAGGAGTGTATTTAGGAGGTACTCACACCACCCATATCCCTGTGATGGTGACGACGGGCAGGCTGACAGGAAGGATGGTCCACAGAGACATGGCGGCCACCAGCAGGGCGTCACTGCAAACAGCATCACAGCTCTATCAACTAAACAGCTTTTTTAAAGGTTTTTAAAACTTGGCTGAAAAAAGACAAACAAAAACACATTTGTGCATTTTTAAAAAACTACTTCTGCCACTTGATAGATTGAATATTTGATTATTAATCAGGGGAGGAGAGCTGCAGACTGCAACAGCTGCAGGAGAAGAGATAAGAAAGAACAAGATCAATACGTCCTCAGTGAGGTGCAACAGTCACCTGAGGATCATGAGATCCAGGTGTGCTGCGATCACATCAGCAGATGTTATCTTTGGTGTTCAGGCTTTCTAATGCGGTCGTCTGGTTCTGCTCAACATTATCACGATATGTGAACTCTTTAAAATAAGTTAAAGCACATTTCATTTAAGGCCAAAAGCCATCCGTTTTTTTCCAGTGTAACTGTTGGCAGGAAGAATGAAATGGTTGCAGAGAAAGCTGCAGATGTTAAAGGCATGACATGACGTAGAGGTGACTATCTGGATCTGATCCAGAGTCTTTTCATTTACCTGCATGGAGGTACGCAGGGTCTCCAGAAACTGATGCATCAGATCAGAATAAGATCAGAGCACCATAATTTAATTACAGATGCCTGTCATTCAATAAAGTCTAGTCTAAGATGGTCTTCCATTTTATTTTATTTTTTAAATAGAGAAAACACACAGTAAAACTAAAGTTTAAGGGCCCCAGAGTTCAGGGGCCCGACCAGACATGTCCTTAACATGTAATGTAATGATTGGACATGCAGCTTCAGCACTCTTTCATGACAATTATACTTCTGCAAAAGTTTAGACAAATAAATAAATAACTGAAAAAGGTTTCGTGGCAAAAATAAAAGTGTTGTCCAAAAGGGTTATGTTCAAAGAAACACCAAAAAGCTGACGCTTCTTAATTTATTTTAGTTGTGCTACTTTTTACAACTTAAAAAGGTCAATTTGTCACTTTTTTTCCTCTCCTCCATGTGACAGACAGCTTGTTTTATTTTCTATTTATGTTTTACATGTTATCCACTTTTCTAGATGAGCAGCTGAACATCCGCTCACTCACAAAACATTTTAAAAACCTTTGGTCATAAGTGGTTGAGGCAGAAATCAGCGGAGCACCTTGACTGTCTCTGATGAGACTGTTCATGGGGAGCTGCTGACTCCCAGTCTGCAGCGTTTTAAAATAAGAAATGTTGCTCTGAATGACTGTCAGTTTTAGTTACTGTTGGGTTTTTTTCTAAACAGCCTCTGGGAATATAACAGTGTCAAAGATTGGCCCAGAGTTTCCAAACCTTTTGGTTTCTGACGTCTTACAACCTGTAGTTTGGCTCATCACACACCTTTCAGGGTTTAACGTCTACAACATTTAGCCAACATGTAAATAACTTTAGGGCCCCTCAGATCAGGGGTCCCTGCAACAGCAGTAACCGATGCTACAGTGTTAATAATCCAGTCATTTACAATAACACATCAGAACTTTTACTTTGTTATATCAGTTTTCGATGTAATGTATATAGTTTGTCATGCAAAGGTATTTATATACTTTTAATTCACTAAACCTCATCCGACTCTTCTAATAGAGGACGAACTGCTGCACAATATGACTGTTTCTACTTCAGGAAAAGACTAAAATGAAAGCAAATAATGATCATCATAATCTGGGTTACAGTTACAGACATGAATGGAAAAACCTTTAACTCCTACAAAAACTGCAGTTGAAACATTTCAGTGACATGCAGGTCTCGTGTGAGCAGACTCAAAGGTATTTTCCTGTCACAGCTGCTCACCTGCAGAGCAACGTTCCCGCTGCGGAGGAGGAGGAACCTCACCTCTGTGTTCAGGAAAGCTTCAGTTCAGTCCCGTCGTCTCATCTCAGCTCCTCCGCGCCGCTGGAGAGGTTTTCAGCCAGTCTGAGCTCCTGATTCTGGGCTGCCGCCACTGATCTCATCGCTGAAGCGAAACGTGAACGCGCTGCGGGTTCCCGGACCGGAGGAGCGGCTCCGCTCCTCTCCTCTGCCAGCAGACCGGAGCTGTGACCGGAGCAGGAGCAGCAGCTCGACTCATCACTCTTAGCTCCTCCCATCTCACCTAGCTCCTCCCCTCAGGACAGTCAGAGCATCAACCCAGACTCCTTTCATTTACATATTTGTTTCTTTAATCAAAAACACACCAAACACAAACACTTTACTAAGTTCACCCATGATTTCACAGTTTGTGGATCCACCTTTGACCACACTAACTTCATGTTTTCATTACCTGTAGTACTTTTTCATTCTCTCACATTATAGAGGAGAAATCTTAGCTTGTTCTTCTTCGCAACATCGCTTTATTTCTTTGAGGTTTTTGGGATATTTGCTTCTGCACCGCTCTCTTAAAACCACGCAACAGCATGTTAGTTGGACTGAGAGATGTGGTTTGGGTAGGCCTTTCCAAAACCTTGTCCCCAAGGGGCAATTTAAAAGAAATCCATTCTTCAGCCATCCTAATGGAGAGTTGTTGGTGGACTTCTCATAAGTGTCCTGCTTCATGATCCAGTTTTGACTTAGTCTTAGCCGTCGGACAGATGACCACACATTTACCTCCAGAATACTCTCATATGCTCATATGACTGCAAGGTGGTTCAATTAAAACTTCAATTAAACTTTATTTGTATCACGTCTGTTACAATAAAAACTGTCTCCAGGGTGCTTTTCAGAGACAGAGCTGGAGGCCCGAGCAAATATTATTATCTATTATTGTAAAATTTTTGGTAAAGAAATAATGGCAAGACAAATGACAACAAAAAAACCTCCCATACTGGGAGAGAAGACTTTAAACCAAACTGTGACAAGGAAAAACTCCCCTTTAGGAGGAAGAAACCTTGAGCAGGATCTGGATCTTTAGGGGGAGATCTTCCTGCCGAATACCAGCTGGATAAAAGAAGAAAAGAGGACAGAGAGAGGAGAGACACAGATATTATGTGGGACAAAACATATTAATAGTAATTACTCATTAGCTGTAGAACTAAGGATTACATGTATGTATATTCTGACAGGTTAATTGTTAGTACATGAACTACAGAGGTGACTATATAAACAGGTGGAGGCAGCAACACTGAGGTGGTCAGAGGGTCAGACTGCAGGTCAGCATGTTAGCTGATATCCCAGAGACGTCTACAGGTGGAGGTAAACGATGGGATGGTCGAGTGGCTGCAAAACAACACCACATCATCACCCCTCCACCACCATGTTTGATAGCGGGTGTGGAAGTCTTGCTGCCGTTGGGTTTCACCATCTCTCTATTGTCCAATGAAGACGCTGCTCTCGGTCTTGTGGGTTGTCCAGCTGCAGACTTGCCTCAGTCCTGTTTCTGTGTTGAGACAGAAGGGACTTACTCCTGGAAGCCCCTTGAACATACATGTTCAGTCTTTCTGTAATTGTGCTGTATTTGACTTTAGCATTTAACATGCTAAATGAGGCATATAGGGTCTGGTTTCTCTCTCTTTCTCTTATATCCCCTTTCAGACTTGCTGTGCCACAATTGCTGTCTTAAATCTTTGCTTATGTCTTTCCCTGTTGGCATTGCATAAACACAAATAAGCATATTCCACATCAGCAAACTGCCAAAACAGTTTTTACAGAGGTCTATACTCCTGCTGCTGATCAGCAGCGCCTGGCTGCAGCTAAGCAGCCGTTCAAGACTGTCATCGCTGTAAATCTGTTCAACACTGAAATTAACACCCAAGAAACTAAAGACGGGGAAAGTGAGGGAGAGAAAACAAGAAAGTCACCGAGCAAGAGACCAATTAATTCTGACAGTGTCCTGAGACCGATTTAAACATGATTTTTGTCAAATAATTCATGGGTTGGTGAAAAAAAGTGATAGGTTGTTGTTTGTCTGAGGTTGTATTTATTACTAAGACCCTCTAAGATCAGATGGCTTGTATTGTTTTTACACAAAAAAAGTTTGCGGGATGAAAAGAGGGAGTACTAATCTTTGCCCCCGACTGTAAAGTGGGTCATTTGATAAAATGGGACACGTAACGTTGGAGCATCACAGCTCATTACAAATTCACAGTTAATCACATTAACTGGTCTTCCATTAATGCCTCAACACTTTTGGCTGGTTTGGGTTTGTTTGGTTGGAAAGCACAGAGTGACGTGTTTCTGATCGGCAAGTATGTAACTCAGTGGTGTTTTGGTGTAAATATGGTGTAAATGTTGGGGTGAACGTGTATTTCAAGAAGAAGAAGGAGCATGGGGTGAAATTGTTCTTCTCCTTTCAGCTGTTCCCTTCAGGGGTCACCACAGCGAATCATCCACCTCCACCTTCCCTTCTAGCCTCTGAAGAGTGCAGACGTGTCTGCTGCTTGTTCCTGCTGCTTCCTGCTTTATGCACTTTTAAATCACTTAACTTTTTCTATCATTTCAACTTTTTTCCACAAGTCTTGGATGTGATTTTATTCTTCTCCTTTTAAGTCTACCATGACTTCCTGAACAAATTTGTGCTTTTTACAACTCATCTGACAAACCAGTGACGACAAACCTCTCAAGATGGCCGAAGGAGTGATCCAAACAAAGTCTCCCTGTGAAAACTGCTGGATATATCAACAAGAACTCCGGGCGTTTCAAGAAAGGATTTTTGCCTTAGAAACTAAAAAAAGGACTTCATGATACGCTCCCAATGGAATCCAGTGGTAAGAAGTCCACATTTACTTCCAAAGGAAAGGGTGAAAAAACTACTACTGACAACTTGAAGCTAAATGATACTGTGTCTTTTCCAAGACTCTGTAAAGACATTTATAATGGACTTGGTGCTAAGCCAAAGCTAAGTCAGAATGTTGGTATCAAAGGAGGACACGTAACATCACCCTGAATAAAGTTAAACAGATTTTTACCACTGTCAGAATCAAATGTGACTGAGTTTAACAAACAGAGAATGAGTACAAAGCAGCAGATGAACAGAATATCTGTGCCACATGTCAACATCAAAGATACCCTTGTGCTTGGAAGCGGAGCCATATCTAACATAAATATAAACAGAGCAGTTACTTGCAGGTATCCAATCGTCACTGTCTCTGACATCACAAGGCTCCTACCTGAGGTCCTGGAGAAACACCTGGGGGTGAAACAGCTTATTGTTCATGTGAGTGCAGTGGATACAAGAAAGGAACAATCTGAAATCTTGAAAAGAGACTTTAACAAACTGTTTGAGAGTCTTAATAAAGCAGCAATACCAACATTCATTAGTGGACCTCTCCCAAATATCGATAGGAGGATGGACAAATTCAGCTGGCTGCTTCAACTGAACACATGGTTGTCCAAAGTCTGCGAGTCCAGAGGGCTGCATTTCATTGAGAACTTCAATCTTTTCTGGCAAAGAGATGATCTGTTTAAAGGAAGAGGCCCACACCTGAACAGAGGTGGAGTGAGACGACTGACGGATAATCTCCTCCACGCTCTGAGGCATCAAAATGGACCAGGACCAGGACCAGTACAGCCACCAAGAGAGAAGAGGAGCGAGAGGAGAGCTCCTGCCTCACCACTAAGAGACCCAGCAAAGGAAATTAACCACTGCAGCATCAACAGCACCTCCAGCATCCCAAACACAGCATTCAGATGCAGCAGCACCTCCATCACCTTCACCACGGCCCTCACCAAAGGCCTGGAACCCACCTGCTGCATCTACACCCTCCAGAGACGCTTCACCTTCACCACGGCCCTCACCACAGGCCTGGAACCCACCTGCTGCACCTACACCCTCCAGAGACGCTTCACCTTCACCACGGCCCTCACCACAGACCTGGAACCCACCTGCTGCATCTACCTCCTCCAGAGATGCTTCACCTTCACCACGGCCCTCACCACAGGCCTGGAACCCACCTGCTGCATCTACACCCTCCAGAGACGCTTCACCTTCACCACGGCCCTCACCACAGGCCTGGAACCCACCTGCTGCACCTACACCCTCCAGAGACGCTTCACCTTCACCACGGCCCTCACCACAGGCCTGGAACCCACCTGCTGCACCTACACCCTCCAGAGACGCTTCACCTTCACCACGGCCCTCACCACAGACCTGGAACCCACCTGCTGCATCTACCTCCTCCAGAGATGCTTCACCTTCACCACGGCCCTCACCACAGGCCTGGGACCCACCTGCTGCATCTACACCCTCCAGAGACGCTTCACCTTCACCACGGCCCTCACCACAGGCCTGGAACCCACCTGCTGCACCTACACCCTCCAGAGACACTTCACCTTCACCACGGCCCTCACCACAGACCTGGAACCCACCTGCTGCATCTACCTCCTCCAGAGACACTTCACCTTCACCACGGCCCTCACCACAGGCCTGGAACCCACCTGCTGCACCTACACCCTCCAGAGATGCTTCACCTTCACCACAGGCCTGGGACCCACCTGCTGCACCTACACCCTCCAGAGACGCTTCACCTTCACCACGGCCCTCACCACAGGCCTGGGAACCCACCTGCTGCATCTACACCCTCCAGAGACGCTTCACCTTCACCACGGCCCTCACCACAGGCCTGGAACCCACCTGCTGCATCTACACCCTCCAGAGACGCTTCACCTTCACCACGGTCTTCACCACAGGCCTGGAACCCACCTGCTGCACCTACACCCTCCAGAGACGCTTCACCTTCACCACGGCCCTCACCACAGACCTGGGACCCACCTGCTGCACCTACACCCTCCAGAGACGCTTCACCTTCACCACGGCCCTCACCACAGACCTGGGACCCCTGCTGCACCTACACCCTCCAGAGATGCTTCACCTTCACCACGGCCCTCACCACAGGCCTGGGACCCACCTGCTGCACCTACACCCTCCAGAGACGCTTCACCTTCACCACGGCCCTCACCACAGACCTGGAACCCACCTGCTGCACCTACACCCTCCAGAGATGCTTCACCTTCACCACGGCCCTCACCACAGGCCTGGAACCCACCTGCTGCACCTACACCCTCCAGAGACGCTTCACCTTCACCACGGCCCTCACCACAGGCCTGGAACCCACCTGCTGCACCTACACCCTCCAGAGACGCTTCACCTTCACCACGGCCCTCACCACAGGCCTGGAACCCACCTGCTGCATCTACACCCTCCAGAGACGCTTCACCTTCACCACGGTCTTCACCACAGGCCTGGAACCCACCTGCTGCACCTACACCCTCCAGAGACGCTTCACCTTCACCACGGCCCTCACCACAGGCCTGGGACCCACCTGCTGCATCTACACCCTCCAGAGACGCTTCACCTTCACCACGGCCCTCACCACAGACCTGGGACCCACCTGCTGCACCTACACCCTCCAGAGGTGCTTCACCTTCACCACGGCCCTCATCACAGGCCTGGGACCCACCTGCTGCATCTACACCCTCCAGAGATGCTTCACCTTCACCACGGCCCTCACCACAGGCCTGGAACCCACCTGCTGCATCTACACCCTCCAGAGATGCTTCACCTTCACCACGGCCCTCACCACAGGCCTGGAACCCACCTGCTGCATCTACACCCTCCAGAGACGCTTCACCTTCACCACGGCCCTCACCACAGGCCTGGAACCCACCTGCTGCATCTACACCCTCCAGAGACGCTTCACCTTCACCACGGTCTTCACCACAGGCCTGGAACCCACCTGCTGCACCTACAACCTCCAGAGATGCTTCACCTTCACCACGGCCCTCATCACAGGCCTGGGACCCACCTGCTGCATCTACACCCTCCAGAGGTGCTTCACCTTCACCACGGCCCTCACCACAGGCCTGGGACCCACCTGCTGCACCTACACCCTCCAGAGACGCTTCACCTTCACCACG
This sequence comes from Hirundichthys speculiger, assembly GCA_018398805.1. Taxonomy (NCBI): domain Eukaryota; kingdom Metazoa; phylum Chordata; class Actinopteri; order Beloniformes; family Exocoetidae; genus Hirundichthys; species Hirundichthys speculiger. Next base: position 650,083 of record JAGFBZ010000983.1, on the reverse strand, counting down.
GCCCTCACCACAGGCCTGGAACCCACCTGCTGCATCTACACCCTCCAGAGATGCTTCACCTTCACCACGGCCCTCACCACAGGCCTGGGACCCACCTGCTGCATCTACACCCTCCAGAGATGCTTCACCTTCACCACGGCCCTCACCACAGGCCTGGAACCCACCTGCTGCATCTACACCCTCCAGAGACGCTTCACCTTCACCACGGCCCTCACCACAGGCCTGGAACCCACCTGCTGCACCTACACCCTCCAGAGGTGCTTCACCTTCACCACGGCCCTCACCACAGGCCTGGAACCCACCTGCTGCATCTACACCCTCCAGAGACGCTTCACCTTCACCACGGCCCTCACCACAGGCCTGGAACCCACCTGCTGCACCTACACCCTCCAGAGACGCTTCACCTTCACCACGGCCCTCACCACAGGCCTGGGACCCACCTGCTTCATCTACACCCTCCAGAGGTGCTTCACCTTCACCACGGCCCTCACCACAGGCCTGGGACCCACCTGCTGCACCTACACCCTCCAGAGACGCTTCACCTTCACCACGGCCCTCACCACAGGCCTGGAACCCACCTGCTGCACCTACACCCTCCAGAGGTGCTTCACCTTCACCACGGCCCTCACCACAGGCCTGGAACCCACCTGCTGCATCTATGCAATGCTGTTGTCTAGGATGCTACGGGCCTCTGCGTTGCTAAACCCCACATCAACCAGAGGTCCAGAGAGGGAGTGTGTTCTTCTAAAATAATGACTATTGTCAAACCACAAAGATTAGATAAGAGAGGAACAGTCAGAGTGTCTGATCAGAGAAATCTTATCCATATCCCAAGAACACAGCATCCAGTTTAACTCCAGCTAACCTCAAACATGCAGTACTGAATGTCAGATCCTTGAGTAACAAATCATTCTAAATTAGTAGTTTTATTTCCTCACACAATCTTGATTTTATCTTTTTAACTGAGACATGGCTGGAAAAAAACAGAGCCAATGCAGTCCTGATTGAATCTAGTCCATCTAACTTCACCTTTGTGTCTGAAACACGACAAAGCCATAGGGGTGGTGGTGTTTGTGCCATATTCAGGGACAATATACTCACACACAAGTTATCATTTGGGTTTTGTCATCATTTAAAATATGTGTCATTCAAAATGGAGATGAAACAATCTTCCATTCTTTATATCGCCATTTACAAACCACCACAGAATAGTTTTATTGATGATTTTACTGAACTACATTCAGTTGTGTGCGCTGACTTTGACTGTTTGATCATAACAGGGGACTTGAATGTGCATGTAGATGTAACCCATGACAAACAAGCAAAAGAATTTACTGCTGTCCTTGAAATGTTTGGTCTAACCCAGCATGTGACTGAGCCCACCCACAGAAGGGGGCTCACTTTAGATCTGCTGATCTCAAAGGGTGTTGCTATTTCAAATGTGTTGTCGATGTTGCTTTATCTGATCATTTTTGTGTTTTCTTTGACCTGTCAGTTTCACCCAAACTAGCAGTTGGGTCTGTGGTTGTTCAGAGAAGGCTCATAAACGACAGCACAGGGGCACAGTTTATGGAAATGATTCGGTTTGAAAATACACCGTGTTCTAATGTTGATGATCTGTTGAATTCTTACACATCAAGCGTTTCAAAGGTTTTGGATCCCATTGCTCCTGTCAAGTTTATAATGGTTAAAAGTAGACAAAAGGCGCCAGGGGGAAGAGAAGATTCAGTCAGGGCACAGAAAAGAGAGTGAAGGAGAGCTGAACGGAAATGGCGCAAGTTAAAGCTCCAGATCCATTATGAGATTTACAAAGAAAAGTTGTGTTTGTTCAACCAAACATTGCGTAGAACAAGGGAGAGTTATTTTTCTGAAATCATCAAAAACTACAGTAACAACTCCCGTGTCCTGTTTGCTACAGTAAACAGATTAACAAACCCTCCAGTTTTACTGCCCTTAAAACTCATTTCTACGTCAAAGTGTAATGAGTTTGCAATATTCTTTAATGACAGAGTTCAAAGTATTAAAATTTCAATAATTTCCACAACACAAACAATTACTCTTCTGCCAACTAGACACCTAGAGCTGACACATTTCTCACCTGTAACTGATAAAACAGTCAGAGATCATCTGCAGTCTGAGTCCATCAACCTGCTGCCTTGATGAGTTGTTCACTCGATTTCTACAGTCTGTGCTGAGCAGTTTGTTACCACAACTCACTGATTTAACCAATATCTCACTTCAGACTGGAACATTCCCAGAGGCCTTAAAAACTGCTGTCATTAAGCCTCGTCTAAAGAAGAGCAGTCTTGATGCCACAGTACTGAAGAACTATCGGACCATATCAAACCTGCCATTCCTTGGCAAAGTCCTAGAAAAAGTTGTATATCAACAGTTTACTGACTTTCTCCTGTCTAATAATGTTTTTGATAGTTTTCAATCAGGCTTCAGGCCCCCCCCACAGCAGACAGACAGACAGCCCTGATCAAGGTGACATTCACCTGAACACAGGCGCAGGTAAAGTCTCAGTCTTAGTTCTGCTGGACCTCAGCGCTGCCTTTGACACAGTTGACCATGTGATCTTATTACAGAGATTAGAAGACTGGGTGGGAATCTCTGAAACTGCTTTAAACTGGTTCAGGTCCTATCTCAGGGACAGGAGATACTTTGTTGAAATTGGTAACTGTGTCTCAGACCAAATGGCCATGACCTGTGGGGTTCCCCAGGGGTCAATCCTGGGACCCTGTTGTTCAATCTGTACATGCTTCCATTAGGCCAGCTAATACGCAGCTATAATGTGTCCTACCGACAACTATGCAGATGATACTCAGATCTATGTGTCACTGACAGCAGGAGAACATGGGCCTGTAGATTCATTGTGTCACTGCATCGAACAGATCAGTGTGGATGCAAAACAACTTTCTCCAGCTAAACTCAGACAAAACTGAAATCATTGTCTGTGGCCCACAGAAACAAAGAGAAAGTGTTATCAGTCACCTTGAGACTCTCTAGAACCTAAAAATCAGGTCAGAAATTTAGGGGTAATATTGGATTCAGACTTGAACTTTAACAGCCACATTAAAGCAATAACATCAGCAGCTTTTTACCATCTAAAAAACATTGCCAGAATCAAAGGAATAGTGTCTAAACCAGATTTAGAAAGACTAATCCATGCGTTGGTCTCCACCAGGTTAGACTACTGTAACGGCCTGATCACTGGGCTCTAAACCAGCTGTAAGACAGCTGCAGTACATCCAGAACACTGCTGCACTGGTCCTGACTAGAACCAGGAAATACGACCATATTAGTCCAGTCCTGAGGTCTCTGCACCGGTCCTGACTAGAACCAGGAGATACGACCATATTAGTCCAGTCCTGAGGTCTCTGCACCGGTCCTGACTAGAACCAGGAGATACGACCATATTAGTCCAGTCCTGAGGTCTCTGCACCGGTCCTGACTAGAACCAGGAGATACGACCATATTAGTCCAGTCCTGAGGTCTCTGCACTGGTCCTGACTAGAACCAGGAGATACGACCATATTAGTCCAGTCCTGAGGTCTCTGCACCGGTCCTGACTAGAACCAGGAGATACGACCATATTAGTCCAGTCCTGAGGTCTCTGCACTGGTCCTGACTAGAACCAGGAGATAGGACCATATTAGTCCAGACCTGAGGTCTCTGCACTGGTCCTGACTAGAACCAGGAGATACGACCATATTAGTCCAGTCCTGAGGTCTCTGCACTGGTCCTGACTAGAACCAGGAGATACGACCATATTAGTCCAGTCCTGAGGTCTCTGCACCGGTCCTGACTAGAACCAGGAGATACGACCATATTAGTCCAGTCCTGAGGTCTCTGCACTGGTCCTGACTAGAACCAGGAGATACGACCATATTAGTCCAGTCCTGAGGTCTCTGCACTGGTCCTGACTAGAACCAGGAAATACGACCATATTAGTCCAGTCCTGAGGTCTCTGCACTGGTCCTGACTAGAACCAGGAGATACGACCATATTAGTCCAGTCCTGAGGTCTCTGCACTGGTCCTGACTAGAACCAGGAGATACGACCACCTTAGTCCAGTCCTGAGGTCTCTGCACTGGTCCTGACTAGAACCAGGAGATACGACCATATTAGTCCAGTCCTGAGGTCTCTGCACTGGTCCTGACTAGAACCAGGAGATACGACCGTATTAGTCCAGTCCTGAGGTCTCTGGTCCTGACTAGAACCAGGAGATACGACCATTAGTCCAGTCCTGAGGTCTCTGCACTGGTCCTGACTAGAACCAGGAGATACGACCATATTAGTCCAGTCCTGAGGTCTCTGCACTGGTCCTGACTAGAACCAGGAGATACGACCATATTAGTCCAGTCCTGAGGTCTCTGCACTGGTCCTGACTAGAACGAGGAGATACGACCATATTAGTCCAGTCCTGAGGTCTCTGCACTGGTCCTGACTAGAACCAGGAGATACGACCATATTAGTCCAGTCCTGAGGTCTCTGCACTGGTCCTGACTAGAACCAGGAGATACGACCATATTAGTCCAGTCCTGAGGTCTCTGCACCGGTCCTGACTAGAAACCAGGAGATACGACCATATTAGTCCAGTCCTGAGGTCTCTGCACTGGTCCTGACTAGAACCAGGAGATACGACCATATTAGTCCAGTCCTGAGGTCTCTGCACTGGTCCTGACTAGAACCAGGAGATACGACCATATTAGTCCAGTCCTGAGGTCTCTGCACTGGTCCTGACTAGAACCAGGAGATACGACCATATTAGTCCAGTCCTGAGGTCTCTGCACTGGTCCTGACTAGAACCAGGAGATAAGATACGACCATATTAGTCCAGTCCTGAGGTCTCTGCACTGGTCCTGACTAGAACCAGGAGATACGACCGTATTAGTCCAGTCCTGAGGTCTCTGCACTGGTCCTGACTAGAACCAGGAGATACGACCATATTAGTCCAGTCCTGAGGTCTCTGCACTGGTCCTGACTAGAACCAGGAGATACGACCATATTAGTCCAGTCCTGAGGTCTCTGCACTGGTCCTGACTAGAACCAGGAGATACGACCATATTAGTCCAGTCCTGAGGTCTCTGCACTGGTCCTGACTAGAACCAGGAGATACGACCATATTAGTCCAGTCCTGAGGTCTCTGCACTGGTCCTGACTAGAACCAGGAGATACGACCATATTAGTCCAGTCCTGAGGTCTCTGCACTGGTCCTGACTAGAACCAGGAGATACGACCATATTAGTCCAGTCCTGAGGTCTCTGCACTGGTCCTGACTAGAACCAGGAGATACGACCATATTAGTCCAGTCCTGAGGTCTCTGCACTGGTCCTGACTAGAACCAGGAGATACGATCCCATTAGTCCAGTCCTGAGGTCTCTGCACTGGTCCTGACTAGAACCAGGAGATACGGCCATATTAGTCCAGTCCTGAGGTCTCTGCACTGGTCCTGACTAGAACCAGGAGATACGACCATATTAGTCCAGTCCTGAGGTCTCTGCACTGGTCCTGACTAGAACCAGGAGATACGACCATATTAGTCCAGTCCTGAGGTCTCTGCACTGGTCCTGACTAGAACCAGGAGATACGACCATATTAGTCCAGTCCTGAGGTCTCTGCACTGGTCCTGACTAGAACCAGGAGATACGACCATATTAGTCCAGTCCTGAGGTCTCTGCACTGGTCCTGACTAGAACCAGGAGATACGACCATATTAGTCCAGTCCTGAGGTCTCTGCACTGGTCCTGACTAGAACCAGGAGATACGACCATATTAGTCCAGTCCTGAGGTCTCTGCACTGGTCCTGACTAGAACCAGGAGATACGACCATATTAGTCCAGTCCTGAGGTCTCTGCACTGGTCCTGACTAGAACCAGGAGATACGACCATATTAGTCCAGTCCTGAGGTCTCTGCACTGGTCCTGACTAGAACCAGGAGATACGACCATATTAGTCCAGTCCTGAGGTCTCTGCACTGGTCCTGACTAGAACCAGGAAAATACGACCATATTAGTCCAGTCCTGAGGTCTCTGCACTGGTCCTGACTAGAACCAGGAAATACGACCATATTAGTCCAGTCCTGAGGTCTCTGCACTGGTCCTGACTAGAACCAGGAAAAACGACCATATTAGTCCAGTCCTGAGGTCTCTGCACTGGTCCTGACTAGAACCAGGAGATACGACCATATTAGTCCAGTCCTGAGGTCTCTGCACTGGTCCTGACTAGAACCAGGAGATACGACCATATTAGTCCAGTCCTGAGGTCTCTGCACTGGTCCTGACTAGAACCAGGAGATACGACCATATTAGTCCAGTCCTGAGGTCTCTTCACTGGTCCTGACTAGAACCAGGAAATACAACCATATTAGTCCAGTCCTGAGGTCTCTGCACCGGTCCTGACTAGAACCAGGAGATACGACCATATTAGTCCAGTCCTGAGGTCTCTTCACTGGTCCTGACTAGAACCAGGAGATACGACTAGGGCTGGGACGACGCGTCGACGTCATCGATTACGTCAACGCAAAAAATACGTCGACGCAAAAACTGCACGTCGATGCGTCGTCACTAAAAAAAATGGCGGCGGCCGCGGCATCGAGTAGCAGCGAGTCGGGGGAGAAGAAGCTATCTCGTAACAGGATGTCAAAAGTATGGTAGTACTTTACACCTAAAGGTAACGATTCGGTGGTCTGTGACCTGTGAACCTAAAAGCACTACCGCGACGCACCAGCACCTGAAGAAGAGGCACCAGGAGCTGCTTGTGTGGAGGAAAAGACACGTAAGTTTACAACTTTATTTTCTTTCCTTGTTTGCAATGATTAACCCCGTCATTCATCCAAACCGAACCACGTAACTTGTGCTCCAGCCTCGCACACACAGAACATGTGCCCACTTAAACACACACGCGCCTTAACTGACACACATTCCTCAAATACATGCTAAAGTTAGTTTTTTTTTTAATTTCTTTGTCTGTCTTTTTTTTTTTTAAATACAACATTCATTGTTGTTTTCTAACTTTCAACTTTTAGGTTAATGTATTATTATTATTATTATTATTATTATTATACTTTATTGGTATGGGCAGATCAAGTATATATTTTTATTAACCTGTGCACTGTGTTTGTGATTTATGTTTTCAGGGACAGGGATAAGCAGAAAAGTTTGTACTATCAGATGAAAAAAAAACACCCCCCTGCACCCCCCAGGAGGCTGCTGCACTTACTGAGAGCATCCTAACTACTAAAAGTTAAACTACTGTTCACTTAACTGTAATAGACCTAATACTTGAATTTATTTGTTATTTATTTCACAGATTTAAATGATTAGGCTAAGTTGCTGCTGTCACACATTGTGTTGTTTTGTAAATTGCAGCTGTCACCGCTGCTGTTATTTTTTTTATTAATTTTATGTTGATAAGATTTTGGTTCAGATTGTGTTTTTCTCTCACACCAACTTATTTCATGTCCTCTTTCACTACATCCATAAATCTCCTCTCTGGTCTTCCTCTCGGCCTCTTGCCTGGCGGTTCCAACCTCATCATCCTTCTACAGATATATTCACTATCACCACTCTGTACATGTCCAAACTTCCAAATCTCCTACATTTGTGTCCCCCCACATGTTGCCATAACAGTGGTACTGCATGAGGAAGCCTGGGGTGACAGAAAACTAAATCTAAATTAGAGTGTTACAGGACATTAGTGCAGCATGGTTTTAGGTCGGAGGAACAGACGGGTCATCAAGGTTCAGCTCTGATCCCTTTCTCGCTATGATGACAGGTTGACACATGACGTCAGACAGGAGTCTCCATGTCTCTATGTCGTTTACGTACGACATTGAGATCTTTGGCGAGAAGAGGTGGAAACAACCTGGAGAGGTGGAAATATATGTAACCAGACGCAGTGTGTAAAAGAAAGGGAAGCAGACAGAAAGGAGGAGAGGTGAAGAAGTTGTGATAGAGGAGTATAGCAGTGATAGGTAAAGGGAAAGGTTTCCAAGACGCTGACGAGGCCAGTCCTACTGACCAACAGACAGGAAGCAGCGCTGGAGGTGGTGGAGATGAAGATGTCAAGGTTTTGTTTGGGAGTGACGAGGACAGGTAGGAATAAGAACAAGCAGGTGAGAGGAACAAAAGGAGGAGGGATAGTGAACACATGAGTAGAAGGATGCTGGAGATGGAGCTGCCAGGTAGGAGAGACAGAAGAAGACCAAAGAGGATATGCAGGTGGGCTGGTCTGACAGAGGGGGGTGCAGAAGACAGGGTGAGATGGTGAAAGAGGAAGGGAAAAGCCAAAAGAAGAAGAAGAGGGAGGGTCACATTGACACAAACAACATGTCATTATAAAATCACTGCAGAGGCATCACAGCAGGCTGTTAAATATGGCGGCAGCAGCAGCCCATAAACATCAGCTCTGCAGAATCAGCTGAGGCACAGCAGCGCTGTTGGTATGAGGGGCACGTCCCTCCACGCCAGCTCGCCCTCACACACATCCATCCATCGTAAAATGAATGAATAAAATCCATTCATTCTAAAATATTCAGCTCTATGACTTCCTTTGTCACCTGCTCAGAGAGGGCGCCGTTTACTTCAGCGCCCCCAGTCCACCTCACAAACGGGTCACAGACGTGCAGCCAAGGTGCATGGGTTCCTCCTTGAATGCACTGCAGACATTAAATCATCCATTAAATCAAAATCTCATCACAGACTGGAGGAAATGTCTGAAAAAAAAACCTCAGTTCATGTGACAGTTCTTTATTTTCTCTCCTCACAACACCAGAATTTATTCTGTTGCCACTCCGAGGAGCCCTGCTTCTGGGACCCGAAATCTATAAAAACTTTAGTCATAAATAAGTGGCTTCCATTGAAACTGTTGAATCTTCTTTGGAAGCAGGATGAAAAAAAAAATGTGGTTATCATGGAAATAATAAGTAAAAGAAAACAGTCACACTGCAAAACCTTCATGTTAGCTTCTGAAAAACAGTTTAACTTGGAGAAGTTATGCAAAGTCAGAATCTAGAAAACTCGTTAATGCTTTTATATTGAACTGCATGGATGAGACCTTAAATGCCCCCAATATAACAATGATAGATATCATGATAACAATTCAATAATTCTGTTCAGCAAAGACACCTGAGTAAAAAAAAAAAAAGTACTCAGCAAGCAGTCCAGTAAACTACTATATTAAGCATAAACGAGTTAAATTAATAGAATATTGTGTTGTTCAAGACATAATAACGACCTGCAAGAATACTATCAAACTCTTCAAATGTGAATCCAAAGGGGGATAAAATCGCTGTTTTATTGCGGCACCTGAAGGCACCGTCACGTGGCTCCTCGCGTGCGTGGCTGTGCCCGGCTGCCTCTTGTTACCGCGCGCTGGAGGCGCGTTTCCATCAGCGGGAGGAAATCCTGAAAACTCGCCGCTGCCACAAGAGGGCGCCAAAGACCCAGAGACGCTGAACCTCTGCTGCTCAAGATCACATCTGCAGGCAGAAACCAGCTGTTCGGATGTTTCTCAGTCACACAGCTGTATAAATAACTGTGCAGAAAAACAGAGATTCACTGAAAAGATTTATCAAGATACAAAAAAAAAAAAAAAAAAAAGAGTAAGAAACCTGCAAAGCAAATGTTGTACTGAGGCAATATTATATCGCCTATTATATTATGTTACTGTAGAACCATTGAAAGTGGGTCATTATATTTTGTGGATTACAGTTTAAAAATTAAACATAAAATGATAAATAACTTTTGCAGGCCGTTGAACATGTCATCACACAGTAATACCAGACAGATGCAGTGCAGTTTGTCGGCTCACAAGCTCTTGTTTGCAGTAACGTGAGTTGAGGACTAAGTGATTATATGCTGGTCCAGAATGTGACAGGATTCTTTGATGCGCTTGCGGCCAGAGGATGATCAATAATAGAGAACAATGGTAGTATTCAGCAGGAATAGAATAGTCACATTTTAACTCTACATTAAATGTCAAGGGTTGTAATGTTTGTCTCATTATTATTATTATTGTATTTTACAGTTCCTCTGTTCAGCTGAATGTGTTGTTATGACACTGTTTCCTCTGTTCAGCAGTTTGCATTTGCTTTTGAACAAAAATATTCTGTGAATTATCGGGAATGCTCAGATTCACCTATAAAACACTAAATGATTAGGAATACAAATTGTGTTTATGCATCTCCCGTCTATTTATTCTCTGCCTGTGGACATTATTACACTTTCATCTGGTTGTAAAGTTACTGGTCAAACCCTCCATGATGTCAACTAGAGGTTTTCTACAGAAGGATTTATTTCTTTGTGCTCCATGTTGGATAAAGGTGTAATGAGCAGGGATGGTCACCATACATTTCATGGCTTTATATCATTTCACCAGATGTAAAACAGTTCACGGTTGTCATGGACATGAAATCTAACGATAAAGACCAGAGCTGTCTGTGTACCGGGCTGTAAATATGATCCATTCTGCTGCAAAGTTGGTCGTTTTAACGTGAAAGTCAGTGGGGAGTGGCTGTTTTGAGCCAGCGCCTAGTGGTCAGTAGAGGAACTGCAACAACACCTACTGGTCAGACTCAACCTGGAAGTGGTGGTGCTGGTACTTGGTTGGAGCTGAATGCTGATGTAACAGCATGATTCAGTCTGGGATGTCAGTTTTGTGCATTCAGATTAAGATTCAAAAACTAAAAATAACAATAAAATAATAATAAAAGAAAGAAAGAGCAGCTAACCTTCTCTGATTGTTTTGGCACCAGCTGATGTTCGGCTACAGGATGAGAGAGATTTCATTATGAGTTCAATCATCCTTCAAGTGTGTTCAAACATACATTTATATTGTTACAGCTTTATAACACTCTTAACTTTGATATTAACACAAAAACTGGAGTCCCTTATTTATGGATGAATAGATTAGACCAAAATTAAAACTGTGAATCAGATTTCTCTTTAACTCCATCAAGAGATTTATATTGAATGACTTCTGCCATATTTTAAATATTTGATCTTTTTTCTTTTAAGCTCCTTCACACTTTTCATGTTTTAGCCTGCAGGTGTTTAGATCAGTCATAGACTGTTTTGTGCAACTATTGTAAAAAGCAATTCAACAAGTAATTTGGAAGTTAAAGCATAACAAAATTTGATTAAAAATGTTAGAACAAAAACACAGAGTTTAAAAAGTAAGATGTGTGTTTTGCAGAAAAAGCAGATAATAATAATAATAATAATAATAATAATAATAATAATAATAATAATAATAATAATAATAATAATAATAAATCAAATAAAACAAAACAAAAGAAAAGAAATAATAATAAAAACTAATTCCCTAGTGATTCTTCTTTTTCCCACTTTGTTATAAAGTGATGAAAGCACAGTTAGGCTGCATTTCTGCCAACAGATCATCAGAGAGGACGATGTTTTGGCCAGTTTTATAAGAGTCACACAAGATTTGGAAAGAGATGTGGTGCTTCCAGAAAATTTAAAGAAACAAAAAATATCTAAATCTACATAAGACGAAAGATTAGAGCGTATACAGGTGCTCTTATACTGAACAGGAACCGCACTAAATAGAAACCAGTTCATCAGAAAAATGAACACACGTCAAGGGAACAGATATATCATCGTGTAAAAGAGCATCTTTCATCTTAAAGGTTTTACATGTCAGGATCATATAAAAAACAACATCTGGTCCCTATCAGGTGAACAAACTACAGATGAACAACAAAACAAGACAAGTTACACTGTGTATTATTTATCAAACGAAAACTAAATCAAAATGCAGAAGCTGTGTGTGAAAAACGAAGTACCCCCTCGCTGCGTTCAGTGATAGAGGCCACCAGAGTGCTGCAAAAATGCTATTTTTACCCACTAGGTGGCAGTAGCGTGTTGCATTTGGAGCATTTTGCAGACACGACCACTTCTGGTAAAGAAGGCAACAAGACAAAACAAGTGGGAGGACAAGCAAACGACATGAATGCTGACGTACTGAAGCTCACAGGAAAATCCAGGCTTCGTTCCCGTCATTTCAACAAGGAACAGATCAGCACTGACGGCTACACGACTGGTGATCCTGTCTGCTTCGCCTGGAATAACTGGAGGAAGCCACCAGAGGAAGCCTCTCCAGACCGGAAAGACACAGATCTGCAAAGCCCCGGATGAGTGTGAGAGCTGCGTTACACATCAGGTCGCCTCTATTAAGAGGGAAAAAAGCTGCTAATTAAATATACTTGGTTAATCATCAGCAGGTGTGACCAGCTCTGCTAAAGGTTTTCTCACTGCACTGGTCTGGAGTATTCAGGTGTATGTTAGCACAATGCCAAGAAGGACAGACATCAGCAATGATTTTGGAGGAGCAGTTGCTGTTGCCCTACAGTCTGGGAAGGATTATAAAAGTGTTTGCAAACTCTCCACCATTTTACTAAAAACATTCAACCGTTGCTTCGATTCTTACTGGAGGAAGTTCCAGTTAGTTTAGTTACTTTCAAAAAGACTAAAAAAGTAAGGTTTGATTGGAGTGGTTCCTAAAAAGGAATGTGGTATCATGGCTCAATTTGCAATGTTGTGCTGGAACAAACCACAAGAATTATGCAAGAATATCTTTGGACAGACAAGACCAAAGAGAAGATGTTTAGCCATAATGCACTATTCAGTTCAACTTTATTAGGGTTAGGGTTATAACGTCTGTTACAGTACTGTCTCCCTGTGCTTTTTAGAGACACAGAGCATGACCCTGGAGCAAATATTATTAACTGAAGTAATATTATTATATTAAAAAAATGGCAAGTAAAAAAACTTCCCTAGTGTGAGAAAAACCTTTAAACCAAAAAACTCCCATTTAGAGGGAAGAAACCTTGATCAGGACCTGGATCATATGGAGGGACCTTCCTGATGAAGACCAGCTGGGTAAAGAAAGAAAGAGAGGAGAGAGACAGGAGATGGAGGACAGAGAGAGGATGGAGGACAGAGAGGATGGAGGACAGAGAGAGGATGGAGGACAGAGAGAAGATGGAGAACAGAGAGAGGATGGAGGACAGAGAGAGGATGGAGGACAGAGAGGATGGAGAACAGAGAGGATGGAGGACAGAGAGAGGACGGAGGACAGAGAGAGGATGGAGGACAGAGAGAGGATGGAGAACAGAGAGAGGATGGAGGACAGATGAGAGGATGGAGGACAGAGAGGAGGATGGGGACAGACAGAGAGAGGAGGAGGACCAGAGACGATGGAGGACACAGAGAGAAGATGGAGAAGAGAGGAATGGAGGACAGAGAGGATGAGGAAGAGAGAGGATGAAGAGGACGATAGATGATGGAGGACATATAGAGTATTGACAGAGAGAGTATTTATGACAGATAGAATGGTATTACAAGATTATGAGACAAGAGAAGATGGTGATATTAATGGAAATAGAGAATTGTAACTAGAGTATTGTACATAGATATGGATTTAGAACAGATATTATGTTATTAGATATATATTACATATATATTATGGAGGCATATAGTATTTATGAAATATATATTTATACATATATATATTTAATACATATATATTATATTACATATATTTACATATATACATATAATATAAGATATCTTTAGTAAGATTTATGATGTATTGAGTATGATGATTACAAATATTTTTAAACAGTAATTACTTTATTATGCCTTATAGTATTTAAACATATATTTATTTATAGATATAATTTATGACTATATGTATTTATACAGAGATAGATTGAGTACATTATAGATTTATAAGAATATTCTGTAGTACATGACATATATTATTTATTACAGATAGATATTATACATATTATTTATTTATTAATATTAATATTTGATCTTAGTATATTTATATAGATATGTTTCCATATATATTATTACACATATATTAAATTTGTATATAATATATTATTTAACATATATGTTGAGTACATATAATTTTATAACATATGAGAGGATTTATATGCTAATGATTATTACATATATTATATTATTTCTGTATTACTAGATTTATTATAAGATATTATACATATATATTGATGTATTACATATATATTATTTAAACATATATATTATTTATTACAGATATATATATTTAGTACATATATATTATTTATAATATTTATATTATTTTGAACATATATATTAATATATTACATATTTATAACATTTATATTATTTGATTACATATATATATTATATACATGATATTTAGACTGATTTATTACTTATTATATTTTTTACATATATATTATTTATAACATAGATATTATCTATTATATATATTATTATTACATATCTTATTTATAACATATTATTTTTATTACATATATATATTTATTTACATTTATACATTATAAGTATGGATTAATACATATATATTATTTATACAACATATTATGTATTACATAAGTTACATATATATTATTTATTAACATATATATTACCTTATTACATATATATTTATTTATTACATATATTATTTAGACAATATTATTATATATTTATTACGAGATATTATGATAACATATATTATTTATTACATATATATATTGATTACATTATTACATTATTTTATTTATATATGGATAGTATTATATATATTTAACATATTTATTTATAATATATTATTTATGACAATAATTTTATTAATATATATATTTATTATATTAGAACTTATTATATATACATAATATATATTATTTTACATAATTATATTATTTATACAGATATATTTTTATATTATATATTATTTTTACATATGATATTATACATATATATTATTTATTACATATATATTTTTATAATATATATATTATTTATTACATATAGATTATTTATAACATATATATATTATTACATATTATCTTACCTATATATTATGTATACATATATTATTATTACATATATATTAGGACATTATATTCTGTATACATAGAGGGTGTAGCACAAGAGATGCTATTTATTACAATATATTATTTATTACATATATATTATTTAAATTAGAGTTTACAGATATATAATATAATATATATATTATTTATATATATTTATATTACATATCATATATTATTAGTATTATTATATATATTTATTACATCTATATTTTACATATATATTATTTTAATATATTCTTTAATTACATATTATTATTATACATATATAGTATTTATAGAGATATATATACATTATTTATACATATATTATTTATTCAGATATATTTTTAACATATTTATTTATACAATAATATATTTATAACCATATATATTTTATATTATTACATATATATTATTATACAATATTATATTATTTACATATATATTACTGTACATATATTATTTATTATATACATATGGATTTATACATATATATTTATTACATATATATTATTTATTATATTATTTATTACATATATATGATTTATTAACATATATATTATGTATTACATATATATTACATATATTATGAACTATTTACATATATATTATTTATTACTATAGAGGATGATTAGATATATATATTATTATTAATATTATTTATAACATATCTTTATACTATTATTATTATTATTATTAACCGAATTATGTATTACATATATATTATTTATAACGATATATATATATATGGAGATATATTATTATATATTTATTGCATATATATTACTATACATATATATTATTACATATATATTATTTATTAAATATATATTTTACATAGATACCATTATATATATTTATATACAGATATACATAAAATAGTATAGATACATTTATTATATATATATATTATTACATAGATTATTTATAACTATATTTATTTAACATATATTATTACATATATAGACTTATACAGAATATGAGTACATATATCTTGTCTATATCTATCTAAAAAATCAATATTAATTATGGATTAGCTGGAGAACTAATAATTCCATGTGCTTCTATTATGACTGATTCATTGTTAGTACATAAACTATAGAGATGACTGCATAAATGAATGTCTGCAAACCTCAAAGAACTGAAGCGATGTGGTGAAGAACAACATAAGAGACTGATGACGTTTATAAAAGATTAAAGTTGCTGAATGATGTTGTACCAGCTGACTGGGTGGACGTCGTCTCCACACGCTGCTTCTCCATCTAGGGTTTGCTCTCTTCAACTATTTACTACCAGCAGTGTCACATGTCATGAGTCGTTCATCTCAAGCTGTTCTTAGCTCATTTCCAGTCCTGATAAGGAGCCACGATTGAATGATTATCTCTTTAAACATCAAACCTTAGACACGAAAGAGACGTTCCTTTGTTTTTTTCAGAATGTAGAAACTATTTTTGGGTGAAGTATATTTTAGATCCAGTTGGCTCATGTCCCCTCTGGGAACATGAAGGGATCTGGATTTATGATCCAGCCGCTCAACTGGAGGAAAGTGAGACATTTCAGCTTCAGATTTTATCTGATTTTACAGTCCATGGTGGTCTCACAGCATTTTCTATCAGAGAGGCTGTAAACGATCTAAGAAATCTAAAACTTACCTGATAATATGACCGTATATTTGGTAGACACTTGTCTCAACATGTTAGCTGATAACATAAAGTATGAGCTGCTGTCTCGTGACACGGAGGTAAAACATCTCATCATCCTTCAGGTTTTACCTCACAACTCGTTTTTTCATCAGAGGAATTTGTTTTACATTTTAAAACCAACTGTTCTTTGATTTTGTTGCAGTAAACCAGACATTTTGATTTTTTTTCTCCACAGACCATGCTGGTGAGATAGGAGGGGGAGGGCAGGGGGGTATTTCAAAAATCCCACAGTCCTGACCTTAATCCTGAACGGGATGTGGAGCATAAATTGAGTCCAAAGCTGTGCTCCTCACAGCGTGTGGTCCTCTGGTGTCAGCACCCACAGCTGGGAGACTGGGAGACTGGGAGGGGGCGGAGCTTTGTCCTCCATCAACCCACGACCTCCCAGCAGTTCACATCCCAGCCAGGACGTCTGCAGGTCGGCCCCCCGCCCTGGGGGCCCGGTTGTTGTAAGACTGCGACTGAGCGTTTCTGTGACAGCTGTGGTTTGTCCTGAAACGTGACGATGATGAACTGGTGTCCAGTATCATGAGGGACCGTCGTAGAAACAGAAACACGTGGCCATAGATTACACACTGCACCTCTGATCTGGCATGGGCCCACGCGGTTCAGATACAGGGACCTTCACCTTTATGGCATAATCAGTGCTGCAACACCTTTATTACATAATATACTGACGTGGCACAAAGGTGTGGCGAGGCACTGACGTGTTTGAACCTACTGACCTTCAAAATGTTCTGAATGGTTTTTATCTACCTTCATTGTCCCTCGTTTTTATTGCTGCTGGAAGTCTGAAGGAGCCCGACATCCTTCTGTTACCAACAGTTGGATCAGCAGTGGATGGACAGCAGATGACGAGGCTGCTGTCCATCCACTGCTGATCCAACTGAAACTGTGTTTCAGACCTTACATGACGCTGCATTCATACACTGTGTATGAAAATACAGGGACAATATCGCCAATACCAATACCAATACCAATACTTTTCATATTAAGCTTGATCTACCATAAAACTGCTGACCTTTTGGTGTATTTTCATGATTTTGTATTCAGATTATTTTGTTAAAGCCTAGAATAAAATTTCGACAAACTTTATATGTGACAGCAAAATACTTCATTATCACAATTAACATTTTACTGTAAATATTCTTTGGAGTTAAATTGTTCTGTTCATAAAGTTTTTTTCTAGTCCACCTCATATATCATATATTTCAATACTTGTGTAATTTTGTTTGCAATGTGTGAACCTTCATGTTGCTTTAACTATAAATTTCCCTGTTGTGGGATAAATAAAGGATTATGGATCTAATGCTATTTTATCTTAGATAACACCTTTCAATGGGATACATGACATGTACGGGGTTATTTCAAGGTCTTAATTATTTTTTTGAGTTGACTCCAGTAATATATGACTTAAGTAACATGTACTTTGAAAGTTCATATGAATTGACCAGTCTTATCTACCTGACACTCTGTTGGACAGAAGGAGGACACAGTGACAGCGTGTCAGACACCGACTTCAATGGATTCGCTCTTCGCAGCAGTCAGTGCTTGTGGGCGAGAAAAAAAAGCCTGAGTATCGATCTTTTTACACGAGTATCATTCGATATCAATGCCAGCCTGGGTATCGATATTATCGATATTTGGATCAATCTGCCAAGCTCTACCCAGCAGCAGCGTGGAGCGGAGAGTAGCAGCTCGTTCCCAATGGGAACACTACGTGACTATAAGCCAGACTTGCCACCATCATCGACCTCACCAACGGGTGAGAAGCAAATCAGACATGAAAAATCTTACACTGCTCGTTTCTGCCCTCTGGAGCTCTTTAAATTATGCGGTGAAGCCTCATTTGCCACATGTATTTGGGTGAGCGAGGTGCTGCCGGATCTGAATGAGTCTCTGATCGGTCTCATAGTGTGAACACACGCATCAGCGTAACATGAAAAGGTTAGCTAAAACCAGCTGCTATGAACAGGCTTGAAAGGCAAGTATCTGAACTGCATCTCTGTGGTATTTAGATGATAAAATGTCACAGACATCCTTTAAACCAGCCATTCCCAAACTTCAGAACACCAAGGCCCAATTTGAAATGTGAAAAATCTCCGCGGCCCAGCAGAACCTTTAATCACAACTGTGATCAACATACAGGACCAGGAACCGTGATCTGATATTAATGTAAGGGGTCAACAAATAAGGTGACACTTGTCATATTAAGTTAAGATGACGGTAGTATAACACTTAACTGGTTTGTTTTGTTACTTCTCAATGTTTTTAAATCCGGTTGTTAATATTTTACAGTAATTAAAAACATATTTAAAAAAGATCGAGGATTTAAACTATTCAATTTTAAAGACCTCTCACGGCCCACCTGCAGTACCGCGACAGCCCACCAGGGGGCCGCGGCCCACACTTAGGGAATCACTGCTTTAAAGACTTCAAGAAATTGTGTCAACTTGTGAAAAAAAAAAAAGGCATAATAGCTTCCTTTGAGAAGGTTGCTGAGAAGTTTCACCCCAGAAATGAGAAATGAAGACCACGTAAACCAGAATGGATTAATCGTAACATCTTTTTTGACGTGAAAAGCCCTTGAACTCTTTATTCGTTCGTTTGCAGGAGACTCCACAGGGGTGACGTTCTTATGGTTCACAAGAGGAAACATTTTATACTGCCAAGACCAACAAGACTGTGATCACATTAACACGACAGAACAACAGAAAACCAGCTTTGTTTGGCACAGAAATGATCCATAATGTTAAAAAATCAATTCAAGTTTGACATTTTTAGGCAGCTTTAGGTCCTTAGTAGTGCTCTAAATGGTTTCACACAAAAAAAAAACATTAAAGATAATTATTTAGTAAACTGGCCAATATAACAGAGTATAAAAAGCAACAGCTAGATCTGTGGGATGTAGAAATGTAGAAACACAGTATCAGGATGGAGGAAAGGAGCGGGCTGAAGCAGACAGAACGTTCACATTAGGATTTAAATGCATTCTTGATTCATATTTAATCCTCCTTCTTAGCTTCTCGCTGAGAAAACCAGCATGCCACAATATCTGAAGCAGAAACGGTCTGTGCATTTCTTTTAAAACCACATTTCTCCCCTATCAGATGATGGAGCTCCAGGAAACGTGCAGCGTGCTGAGTTGAGTTCAGGTTCAACATGACTGCAGGAAAAGTGTGGTTTCCACTCACAAGTCATGACAGAAATCAAATAAAACATGCTTTTATGATAAATGTGAACAGAAACTCTTTCATTAGGACATAATAACGCAAACATACACTCTTCTCCAGCCTGATCAGACATCTGGACCCATTTTTATTCCTCTAAATTTTGCATTTAATCTCTCAAATACTGGAAGCTTGTAACTGTTTTGTGTAAAGACTGTTCAAATGAACAAAACTTGCATATTATGAAATCAGAAATATGATCAGCTGTTATTCAGTGTTGTATTGATTATGTGCTCATCCATCAGCGACAGCTCCGACTCAAATCCAAACCTTTGCTGCCTCTCAGTCCTTTTTATTTCCTGTCACGTCCCTACTGTAATAATTACATAAAACATACCTTTAAACTTGAATTAAAGCCCACAATAGGCTGAGGCTCCTTTAAACAAGCTCCTTTCCTTTAGCTCAGGATGTGAATAAAAGTTTCTTATGGTTTGCTTCATTGTCGCAGTAAAAATTACTGAACAGGATCAGAATCAGACTTGTAAGTATGCAAATAAAAATCAGTGTTTTATGTTTAATGAATGTAAGGTAGCTGTGCATCATGGTCTATGGACACAGAGATAACTGTCCTCAGAGCTCCACAGATATCTCTGATAAGATGATCGCTGTAACAGATTATAGACGATAGCAGAGCTAAAGTTTAGACAGCTGAAGTCAACAGAAAGAGTCTGGTGAACAGCTGTAAACTAACCGGCCGCTCTGAGCAACACAGACGCTACAGGAGATCCTTCCTGATCTGCTAGAACCTTCCACAATGAATCTTTGAAGAAACTCAGAGTGACCGATCAACAACACATTGATGATGGTGCATTGTTGAACTGAACTGAATATTCATTTCCATATTGATGAATGTGCCAGTTTTTGATCATTCGGTCTATAAAATGCTCCAGTGGAAACTTCACTTATCACAAAGCAACGATCTAAAAGGTATTTAAAACCATGAAACACACAATGGACATTACGTTTGTTTAAATGAAATGTGAAGGATATTTAAAGCCACTCCATGTAGCGATACCGCTTCTGACCACATGGGACAGCATAACACGCAGTGGTGTAAGAACAACTGAAGGGTCACTCTAGTTCAGTGCTTCTAAATTATTTTCTGCTGCGCCCCACAGGAAGAAGAAAACATTTTGCCCCCACACCCCCAACCCTCCACCGTGACTATAAATAGTATCTTTTGTCGATAAAATTGTTGTAAGTCCACCTCTGCATAACACTGTATCCTTATTAACATTAAGGGAAACAAAAAATAAAGAAATAAAGATCAACTTATAACAAAGAATAACTTTATTAAAAGATTTTTACTCTGTAAAGATTTAAAGTGCATCAATCCCGCCGTAGTCACAGTGAAGTCAAGCGCTACATCAGCATCGTCATATTTCCTCATCTTTACTTTCTGGTAATTTTTGTTTGTCTCATTATCTCCGTCTCTCTCCTCCTTTCTTTTCATCCCTGTTAACTATTTTTCCGTCGTGTCTCTTGAGGGTTTGTTCTCTTCATATTTCCTGCTCTGTGCTGTGTGCACACATGTCTGTGCAAAAAACCCTACAGAAAATAGCTAATACTCCCTGAACCCACTGGGACACTGAGAGCGCCACTGCCCCCTACTGTAGTATATGTGCAATTACACTTTATTACAGTATGGCCATTAAAAAAAAAAGCATGTACCCCCGATGGTGCAATGTTACGAGGACGCTACTAATAAAGTTGCACGTGAATACACAGCGGATTTAGGTTTATTATAATATATAGAAAATACCAGTTTTAATGCCGGCCGTATCATTTTAATTTGCAGTATTTATCTGCGGCACATTTTACTGACCGGACCGTGAAAATATTGTTTGACATTAAACTGGCCCGTGGCACAAAAAAGGTTGGGGACCACTGCTCTCGAGCACAGTGTAGTCAACACAGCAGATTTACTGCATTCCTCTCATAAACGCAACGCCGGGCGCAATGCAAAACAACCGGGAACTTTGACCCCAAAAAATCCCAAATATTGTTCTTACATCAGTTACACAGACCACCTGGGGGTGCGTTTATTAGATGAAATACAGCATATGCCCCCACATGGTCAAAAGTGGTATTGCTACATAGAGTGACTTTAATAAATTATTAAGCAGCAAAGTGACATGTTTGAAAAACTAAAAGCTGAAAATGTTTGTATTTTTTTGCCTTGAACAGTGAAACAAATTAACTAAATATTAAGATAGTTGCAACTCTTGACCAAATACCTTTTTTTTTTATATATATATTTACACACCTACTTTCACAAACAGGTAGAGTTTTGTGAAGTGGGCCAGAGAAGTAAGCTTATATGTCATATGTCTGGCTGGAGGAGGAAGGCAAGCTCATGCACATGATGAGTTCTAGATTTGTAAAACAAAATCAAGCATTATTAAAATGTGAACTAAGCAGTGCAGTACAAACCTTCACAGACAGTTGCACACTAGCCCTGCTCTTTGATTCGATCAATAAAAAAATAAACGAGGGCGAGAAGATGGGGTCAGAAACAAGGTGACAAAGACAAGGTGTGCAGTGTGTTGACGTGGTTTCACAAAAGAAAAGGACAGAATAATCCCCTCAACATTTGCTGCTAAGTCTTCCTTCCCTTTTAGTTCCTATTTTTTTTTTTACATGTTTAATCAGTAACCATGCCAACAGGAGAGCTGATAACACGAGGGAGCAGCTGATTAAACTTTCCAAAGCTATACCGCTGCCTTGGAGTGAGACCACAAACCCCTGACACGCTGAAAAAGAGACAATATGGATGTAGATCAGCAGCAAAGGTGAAGAGGAAGAATGTTTAAACAACTGACATGTAAAATCCCTGGAAAATACAACACTAATTCCAAAAACGTCAGAATACTGTGTAAAAATGTAAATAAAAACAAAATGCAATGATTAGCAAATGTCATAAACCCATTTTTTATTCACAACAAAGGACTGAAAACACATGATATGCTTAAAGCAAGAGATTTTATGATTTCATGAGAAATATTAGCTTCATTTTGAATTTGATAGTTATAAAATGTCTTTAAAAAAGGGACACACCTGCAGGAACATCTTGCAACTCATTGGGTTAAGTGGCAACAGGTCAGTGGCATGATGGGATATTAAAAGGGCTTTCAGAGGTAAAGTTGGGCTGAGGACCCTCGTCCTAACTCAGAAATATATTTAAAATGGACAGAGGCAAAGTAACATGGTCAAACAAACCAAAGTTTAAGATTCTTTCTGGAAACCGTGGACACTGTGTCCTCCAGACGAACAAGGAGAGGAATGATGCGGCTTGTTATCAGTCCACATCTCAAGTGTTATGGGATCCATTTATGCTAATGGATGAGCAGCTTGCACATCTAAAAGGTAAAATGTTACACTGAAAGGGATATACAGCATTTAGAGCAGCACACGCTCCCACCCAGACAGCGTCTTTTTCAGAGAACGCCTTGTATCTTTCAGCAAGACGATGCTGAGCTGCATACTGAATTAATTTCAAAGGCTTCAGAGAGGAGTCTGGGTGCTGATCTGGCCGGCCTGCAGTCCAGACCTTTCACCAATTAAAAATAAAATTGCTGAGCAGCCTATAATCCTGTATCAGACAAGAATGGGAGACCTTTTCTATCCCAGAGCTCCAGCATCCTCAGTCCCCAGATGAGCATGGACAGCTGTTAAAAGAAGAGGGAAACTACACTTCCTGTCGCATCGTTTGTTAACCTGTTACTGCCATGAAATTTAAAATTACTTATCGGGATTGGATGTTTAAACATTTGATGCTTTTTCCTCCATGACTAAAGAATGGGTTTATGAAAATCATTACATTCTGTTTTCATTCACATTTCACAGTGACCCAACTCTTTAGACCCGAAGAGCTTGGAGGGCTGGCAACGACAAAGTCGGAACACCGGGAATGCAACGCCAACATCTCTGCATGTGGCTGTCAGAGACTGCAAGCATAGAGGTAAGAGAAACGCAGGAGGGACTGCAGTGGTTGTCAACGGCAGGCGGTGCAACCGTGGACGTCACTGTGAAGGAGCTTCTACGCACCTCCAACATTAAACATTCATGTTCTGTCCATATATTTACTGACCAGGTTCACCTTCTGGAAACAGACTCATTCACTCAGGACCAGGACCATGTGGGCACCTGCGGTAACTCAAAAATAACACCCCAATGTCTGCGTTTTGCTCAGCACATTTGCACCGAATAGCTGAAGTCTGTTTTTTACTATAATTTACATTAATCCCAGGATGTGTCGGCGAAGCCTTAAATTTAGTAAAACCATCAGCATGTAATAAACATAAACCTTGAATCATGATATGATCCAAAACCATTGGAAGCATCTGATCGTACCTCTGTAGCTGGACTTAATAAAACCCAAAAATGACCTGTGTGCTTAAATTGCCATGGTAATAGTCAGACTGGTAACTTTAACCGGCCCTTTTGTTACAGTAAAGGCTTTCTGCCGTCAGACTGGCGTTTAAAAGTCTCCTACATCGTGCTGCTACGCATGTCATCGCTCTCACCGTCTCACTTCTGCTGCTCTTGGCTTCATGTTGTCTAACTTCTGGGTTTTGATTTATTTATTGTGACCCCCAAAAGATATAATTGATCTTTATATCCAAGGCAACTTTCATAATTACAAGGCAGAAAAAGCGGCCGGAGGGACTCCCGCCCACAAATCACCGAACTACTGAAATGTGCATTAACATGAGATTACAATTAACCCATGATCTCTGCGTTTGCTAAAATAGGATAGATCATTTTCAGTGGAATTATTACTTTACGCATCCCATACATGGCGCCTTGTAACTGGATTAATGTGCTCCGTAATTACAGATTACCGCAGGTCCCCAGGTAATACTAGTAATACTAGTCCACTGTGATGTGGTCAGGTGGATCCACACATTGTAGCTCCGGTTTTATCACAGGACATCATTTATGTTTTGATAAAAGGTTTTGCGCCGCAGTTATATCATGGTAAACAATAGCTGTATACAATGACTGAACACCGGCCAGGACCTAAAATAATCTGCCCTTCAGTTGAAGAGACTGTAAAATGTGCCTGGAGGACGGATACGACTGTCGAGAACAAATACGGTTCAGGGCTCATATCATCAGTGTTACAGGTGTAGGTAAGTGCTTTTTTACTTTCCAAGCTTCAAGTCTTTACTCTGAGCCATGCAAAGTTCCCTCAACAACTGTGC
Organism: Hirundichthys speculiger; assembly: GCA_018398805.1. Lineage (NCBI taxonomy): Eukaryota > Metazoa > Chordata > Actinopteri > Beloniformes > Exocoetidae > Hirundichthys > Hirundichthys speculiger. Next base: position 625,062 of record JAGFBZ010000983.1, on the reverse strand, counting down.
ATTTAATCTTTTTTTTTTAAAAGAAGCATTTCTGCAACTGCAAAGTCTATAAGTGCTTTTTTTGGACAAATACATTAAAGACAAACACTGGTCAACCACAAATAAATATTAGGCCCTTATATGGTAATTTTAGACAGTGGTCAAGAGTCATAGCAACTCTCTTTGTTCCCTTTTTTTCCATACTGTACAAAGACGAATATTTTACAGTGTGCTGAGTCGTCTGCTGCCCCTAAGGCCCTAAACAGACAGCTGTATCGCTGCTTTATGAGCTCTAATCACAATAAGAAGTCAATGAGTAACAAGAGGAACATCAACCAGCGAACTACTTGTGACGTGACCCCCCCCCCACCCACTGTTGATCATTTATGGCACACTACTCTGCCTTGGCTCCTTTGGCCCTGGAGGACTCTTTGAGGTAGCTGTTGTAGAAGAAAGAGGCAAAGAGCACTAAATAGCTGAGGTACATGAGCGAGCCCCATGCGATGTTGTCCAGGTGAGACGGACAGCGCACCTCGTGCATCCAGCGGTACACCAGACCCAGAACGGCCAGGCCCATGGCCATCTGCAGGATCTGCGTGGCCGTGATGATCATGGCGCAGAAGCGAGGCACCCGCAGGTTGGCCGCCCGGGCCGCGTAGTACGTGTACATGAGAGCGTGGACCATGTAGTTCATCGTCATGAACCAGCCGCGCCCGCCACCTGGCCCTGGTAGGAGTACCAGGAGTACAGCAGCACGGTGATGTGGTGGTACCAGTGCAGGAAGATGAGGCGCTGCTTTCGCAGCACGATGAACACCGTGTCTCCTGTGAGAGAGAGGGCAGAGAGGACGGTTAACAACGTGACTGCCCCAGTTAGCTTACGTCCTAATATCATTTAACCGCTGGAATTTTATTTCACAGATAGCAAAGAGAACTTTTTAGCAGCATCATGGATGGTTTTCTACAAAGAAAAGCCCCACAGGAACGGAACATCACAGAGGAGCCGACTTCTTCATCAAGCCTTCATCCACCAGCTCTGAATCTGCTCCATAGCTACCAAAGCTAGCTGCTAGCTGCTAGCGATAAGGCTAAAAAGAGGCAATACAAGGATGATGGATGGAAGCAAGCACATCACGGATGAAAAGAAGCTTTCCTGCTGAGGCCTACTCTGGTGCAGTTATCCTGTTCAGGTTATTTAAACTAAATAAACGGGACGTATGCATTTACAGTTGGAGCGATGCAGTGTGGCTTTAGATTATATATTTTACTCTGGGGTGTCGTGAGATTTTATTCACTTTTGAAAGGTGTCGTGACTGAAAAAAGGTTGAGAAAGGCTGGTTTAGAGGCCAAAATGTGGAAGATCACCTGATGTCTCTAGTCCTGTTTATTGATTTATCATATTCAAAAGGAAATAACAAGAATGAATTAAGTTTCTGTGGAATGGGCAGGACGTCCACTCTAAACAGAGTGTAGCGGTCTGACCAGAAGGTGCTGAGTGCATCCTTCCTCTCTGCAGCAGCCCGTCTCAGTCCTGCACTAATGGAGTTTCCTCAGCACCTCAGCACCTCAGCACCAGCCTCCATCTCCAGAGCAGCTCGCTGTCTGGCCCACAGAGAGCAGGAGGGAACTAGATTACTGTGCAGCGCTGCTGCTACTGTTTCTTGGAAAGCTGACATGCTCAACTGAGCAGTTGTTACAAAAGATAAAGATCAGACTGAAAACATGTGGTCCTTTCATCTTTTGTGAATTTCATTTAAAATAATTCTATAAGCGATTCAGAAGACACTCCAACTTTCAGAAAATGTTTTAGCTTCTTTGTTTTTATCTGCAGCTCCAGATCGCTGCAAATCCTACAAGTCCTCTGATCAAAGTGGAGCGACGGGGGAGGCCTTACCCAGCTCGGGGGCTTTGCTCAGAACAAAAGCGTAGGCCCAGAACTTGGTGATGGGTGCGCTGTAGAAACTGGTGTCACACACCGACTGCTTGAAGCCGCTGTTTGTTAGGACGTGCAGCATGTACAGTCCAGTCCTGACCGCTCCGATGATACTGCACAGTGAACACACAAGACACATTTACTTTTACAACACATTATCTCGTATCTCATTCACACCATCCTCACACATTTCAGAAGATTTCACATTACATGAAGAGTCATGAGTATTTGGTAAATAAAATGGTCAACATGAAAAGGCAACTCAATTAAAACAAATCTGTCCATCAAAACCTTTCAGAGTTAGTATCATGAAGTGTCCTCCATCTATATGAAAAACAACGGTGGGATGCTGCCTGTATAAACAATTCATGTTATCATTTAAGACAGGGGGGTCAGACTCATTTCTACTGAGGGCCACATCAGCATCATGGTTGCCCTCCAAGGGGCCAGATTGACAGTATGAGTGTAACAAAATGAAATGTAATTCAAAATAAATTAAACTACACTTGAATATATTTTTAAATAACAGTTTCTGTATTTATTATGTATTCACATTTCAAATATTTAACTCATTATTATATTAACTCAGGGTTTGTGGTTGTAAACCTGCTCCCACACAGGTGATGTTTAAAGAGTCCGTTGCCATGGTAACGGACAGAAGCGGAAGCGATTCTTAGCTTTTCTTGTGGGCTAAATTTAGCATACTTAGCTCCAGGTTTGCTGTCAAAATGCAGACAGACACCGCCTCATAACACAAAAGACATACTGTTATTTCACCTTGAGAAACAAACTTGTATTCGTCCCATCGTTCATGAAACTGCTTGTGCATCAATTTTTATTTTCTTGGACATGTTGAGGTTAGTTTCTAGTGGTTTTTCTTAAGTCTATCAGTTCTGAAAATCGTCTCGTTAATGGTGAGATATCATTATTGTTGTGGGTAATGACGAAATGCATTGTGGGAGATGCGCTTTAAAGCGGTGTAAGCTTATATTAAGTCTTATAATATTGGTTTAATATGTAAGCCAATACTGCACAAGCTCTCGGGGGCCACATAAAATGATGTGGCGGGCCACAATTGGCCCGCGGGCCTTGTGTTTGACACAAGTGATTTAAGATCTTAAAACCGTCTGGGATGGACTGAAAATAAAGTACAGGCTTCAACACAGAGGTCCAACGTAACTGTCATATAAACAGATTCAGTTCGATTAAAGAGTTAATCTGAAAGCCTTTCATACCACACTGAAGCCTGACGGTTGTTCTTTGGATAAAATGTGGCTCGTGCCCACGGAGGTGCAAAGCTGCACCGCCGATTTCAAAGAAGACACACCCTGCAAATGAAAGAGGTGCAGTCGCGTGGATCAGCGCTTCCCCGAACCCTGAGTGCAATTACCAGGAGCCAAAAGATTTACTTCCACTGTTAGGGAACTGTGACGTGAACTGACCCTCTGTCGTCAGAATAATAAGAGGTTAAAACATGGATAAAACTTTGTGAGTCTGAGCAAAAACATATCTATACTATTAATATATATATACAGTTGAAACCAGAAGCTTACATACACTATAAGAAGATACAAGCTTATTTTCCCCTCACTGTCTGACATTAATTCAGACTAAACCTCTCCTGTTTCAGGTCAACTAGATTACCTAAATTATTTCTATTTGTTAAATGCCAGAATAATGAGAGAGATTTTTGTTTTATCAGTTTCTCCAGAGTCAGAAGTTTACTTTATCTCAGTATTTGGTATCGTTGCCTTTAAACTGTCAGACTTGGGTCAAACATGTCTGCTTTCCTTCCAGAAGTTTCTCACAATAGTTTTCTGAATGTTGGTCCATCTCTCCTGACAGAACTGGAGGAACCGACCCGGGTTTGTCAGCCGTCCTGCTGTCACTGAGACATTTCCAGCTCTGCCCACAGATGCTCTTTAGGACTGAGATCAGGTCTTTGTGGTGGCCACTGAAAAACACTGACTTTATTGTCCTGAAGCCGCTCTGTAACTAATCTGGTGGTGCGTTTAGGGTCATTGTCCATTTGAAGACTCATTTGTGTCCGAGCTTTAACTTCCTGGCTGATGTCTTGAGATGTTGCTTCAGTATTTCTACATGATGTTCTTTATTTTGTGAAGGTCACCAGTCATCAGACCAGGACATTTCTGTCTCCAGAGATGAAGATCTTTGTCCCTGTGTGCATTAACAAACTGTAATCTGGCTTTTTAATGTTTCTTCTGGAGTAATGTCTTCTTCCTGGCTGAGTGGTCCTTCAGTCCATGTTGGTTCAGGACTGGTTTCACTGGACGATGATGCTCTCTTACCAGCTTCAGCAGCATCTTCACAAGGTGTTCAACTTTTGTTCTGGGATTGAAACCCACATTTCACACCAAAGCAGGTTCATCTCAGGAACACAGAAGCTTCTTCCTGAGGGGTGTCATGGCTGGACACGTGTCCAACTACAATTATACTTGCGTATAACACAGTTATAGTTGCGTATAACTGTCTGAACAGATGAACGTGGCACCTTCAGACCTGTGGAGGTCTGATATCTTGGCTGATTTCTTTTGATTTTCCCATGATGTCAGACAAGCAGTCAGTTTGAGGTGTGCCTTAAAATACATCCGCAGGTGTGCCTCCTATCAACTCAGATGTCGATTAACCTATCAGAAGCTTCCAGAGCCATGACATCATCATCTGGGCTTCAACTGCAAGTGGCCGACATAAACGGGAGAATCAGAAACGAGTCCATGTGTCAGCTGCGGTTCCAGTGAGACTCACCTGAAGACGGCCAGGCTGAGGGACCACAGCACCAACGGCCCCCGCAGGTTCAGCTTCGGTCTCTCCTCTCATGAAGTGCTGACCGCCGAAGACGAGCGCCGCGTACAGGCCACAGAACATGAACGACTTGCTCCTGCGGAGAGGAAACACATGATGAAACTGAGCGTGAGCACAGGACTCACCTGAGCACCCTGAAATACACGGACGTAAGAGACATGACCTCAGATCAGCGTCAAGTTCAGGTGACCACGTTACCTCGATTACGATTAATGAGTGGTTGTTTCAGGTGACTGAATGATTGACCCAATTTCCCCCCAGACAGACAGATAGATCCTTCCTTTTTTTTAATTTTTAAAGTTCATTTCAGCTGTTGCAGCCTCAGAAGCTCTGGTGCCACACAGGTAACAAGAGAGGAAGATGGCTGACTTCCTCCGACAGTCAGCAACATTAAACCCTAAACCACCTCTTCAGACGCTGAAACAGTCCATGACCCGGTCAAGTCCTCTTATATAAGGACGTTTCACAATAAGGGTGAATGCACCAGACAGCTGGACTGCAAAACAAATAAGACTAAATTTGATTCTGTGCTCACAGAGTCTGGTTTACAAATCAATAAAGGTACTTTTTTTTTCATCAAGCACTCTGTATTAAAAACAAATGACAGTTTTATAAGTACACCCTCCCCTCATGCAGACATAGCAAAAGATTAACAGAGATTAGCCGCTGGCGGTTTGACCACTCACGCGGCCATTTGTAGGTGATGAGGCAATTTCCAGCGCGCCACCCGGCTTCCCAACGAACGCTGATGCCATTTCATTAAGAGCTGGCGGCAAAAGCGATGAGACGGCAGGGAAAGTAATCCTCTGAGTGCAGATGGAAACCTCAAATTTGGGCAATAAACGGTGGGATGAAAGACTCTAAGTGTGTTGTTTCTTACGTAAAACTGGGTCAAGGAAAGAGACAGTGACCCTCACCATCTGTCTCTATATCAAGGAGTCTAATCCAGACTGGCAGCGTTCACGTCAGGTTGCGTAGATGTCGTTGTCTGACCCAGTTAAGGCCGCAGGCGCTCCTGGTCGCTCCTCTAAAACTGGAATTGTCCAAAAATGGGATGACGAAGGTAAATGGACAAAATGGACAGTATGGAACTTAAAAAAAAAAAAAGTTGTTTGTCTCTTGATGAATCTAGGGGAGTTTGAATGTGATAGTTACCCTAAAAATGTAAAAAAAAAAATAATAATAATAATCTTTTTAAAAATTGTGTAAAACAATTTACAGCAATGTCCAGAAATGTCTTTTTTTCTGGTCAACAATATGTAGTTTACAGTCACCAGTGACAAATCTACACTTTCTGAAACAAAAATGTTAAACGACTTTAAAAGGGGCCTTATGACAAAAAAAAAAAAAAAAAAAAAAAAAGCGTTTTTTGTGCTTCAAAGTATATATTTGATTGTCTTGCGTGACTACCAACTGAGAACCTCAGACGTAACAGAAACACGTCACTTTGTTTGGGGAGGCGGGAGCCTGAAAATGAGCTGCAGGCTACTGTGACATCACAGTCCTGTCCAACGGGGTACATGACGCTAATTTAATGGAGGAAGTGGGTTTTGTTTGCAGTTCCTCGACTGACCACTAGGTGCTGGCTCCAAATCAGAGTCAAACTCCACTGACATCCAGGTTAAAACGCCCAACTTTGCAGCCGAAATAAACATATTTACAGCCTGGTTCAAAAAAATGTTTTTTGGAGCTGTGAGCCACAGCGGATCATGTCAGGACCCTTCCAGTCAGAGGTCCGGTGGGACCCACAGAACTCAGCCTGGGACTCCCCGGACTGGCCCAGCTGGACTCCCCAACCTGCAGCTGGCCCAGCCCGCTCTGACAGCAACTGTTTCAGACATTGTTTCATTAGCAACATCTAGAATCAGGACGATTGGACAGATTTGATCAGAATGAATGGAAATAATGTTAATAAGCATTAACAAACTAAAACTAAGTTAATAAGGTGGGCCTGCTTGTTTTGCCTGTTCGCAAGAGTCCATGGCAAACTCCAGTTCCCACGTGACAAAATAAAATGGTAGAAGTGTGTTGGTCACTGTGAGCTGCATGAGACAACAACACCCTTAAAACACGCAGAAAAAATACCAGCAGCATCATTTTCCTGCAGTATGATAAGAAGAAGACCTGGTGGACAGATGCTAACGTTGCAGTCGTGATTCACACCTCTAAAGACGTACAGCAGTGGTTCTCAAACTTTTAATGCTGCGTACCACCTGAGGAATTATTGAGCTCTCTGAGTACCACCATGATGACTAATTTTAAAATATAGCCATATTTGCCTTCTCAACTAGCTTTAAACACACAGGAGAGATGTTTATTCTTATTGTGGTTATTTATTTTTACCTGAATTTCATTTGAAACGTTGTATTTATAATGCATTGTCATGCATTGAAGAGTCATGACGTTCCCCCGCGTACCACCAGTGGTACGCGTACCACAGTTTGTGCACCACTGATGTAGAGCCCATTCACAGTCGAACAAACCTGAGTTCACCCACATGTTGAACACAACCGACCCTTGTTATTATGCTTCATAACTAAATTATATGTGCTCATTTATACACTTATTTAGAATGAATATAGTCCTAAAGTTAGGATCACATTTTATTTACTCCACTATCTAAAGCTGTCTTTAGTCTCTAGTTTATTTATTTATCTTTGGTCCTTTCAGCCATCGTGTTTCCACTTACAGTGACAGAGGCAGCTGCATGTAAACTACTGATCCAGACCACCTGGTGGCGCTAGTGCACCGCTTTCTCTGTTTGTGGACTCTCAATAAAGAAAAGAAAAAAACATCAACAGGGATGAAGAAATCAGAAAAGAAAAACAAACTAAAACAGAAGATAGCATAATAGGGAACATCAGGCGGCTGAATGATGTCATCTCCTGTCCCTGGCGTACCCAGCTATGCGTTTCCCTGGAGGGGGGGTTTGGGGGTGGGGGGGGTCCTGAAAGCTTTTTTTTTTTTTGTGGGGCCGTTCCAGGTAATGGAGACAGCGTCAACAATCTGGCCCTGAAAACCTACCCCAGAACCCCCCGCACCTTAGACGCACCTTATGTGTGATGTCATGTGGGGTTTGCCCAGTTCTCCTTATTCAGTCTAAGCAGCATCCCCGTCTCCACCTCCAACCGTGCGTCAGAAGTCCGTAGTGCAAAGCTGGAGGGAAGACCTTGAACGTCACGCCACTGATAAGACAAATGTGGAGTTGGGACTCTGACCATAAACCGGCTGCTATGAACAGAGCTGTGAACACACGATGGAAAACGCTCCACAGGATTTTGACCAAAGCATGACGCTAATGCTTCATTAAGAGAATTAATGAGATATTAGTGACTTTAATGAATGAAGCATCTTAATAAAATTATAAAGAAGAGAAATCATCATCTGGATAGAGAAGGGACACCCATCGTGAAATCATCTGAGAAAGTCACAGAGTTTGGTCATATCCACGTTTTGAGTGGGTAGTAACTTAAAACACCAAAATAAATGGTCTCAAACACAGAAAGGTTTATATCCCCGTCATAATGGGGGTCAATAGTGATTCACATTTGGAGGCGGTTCCTATAGTGGTCACTGGAGGAACTGAACGTTTGGATGCCTGAAGGTTGATTACTGTTGTGATTACAGCATCACAGATGCAGATGTGGATCAACAAATTCATTAACAGAGAAAATAAATAGTTGGGAGTCTGAACCCTGAAGAAAAAAAAAATGAAATCTGGTCCTTAAAGGAAGGTGTGGTGAACCTGAAAACAAGCAGGAAGCAGTTTTCAAGGGAGGAGGTCAAAAGATGAAGAAGAGACCTGAACAGCAAACTTTATCTAACGTAAAGAGCTGCAAGAACAACCTGCAATCAGAGCAGTTTTTAATTATGTAAAAGGATGAAAGCAGATTTGAGAAAAAGGAAACAAGGTGCAGAGCTGAGGAGCATTTTCATGTCAGGTCCAGGTTGGTGCTCCTGCTGCTGTGGAGGAGGAGTGGAGGTCTACTGTACTTTACTCTGACATTACCTGCTTTTATTACCCAGCACATATACTGGTTTTTTTTAATGCTCTGATGAAGTTCAGGAGTGCCCAGACACATCAGTGAAGTTAAATATTTTAAAAATGTGGTTTTACAGGGTGAAGGTGTGTTCACTTCTCAACACTGGGAGGAAGAAAATGTACTTTTCGAGCCTGTATCACCCGTTTGGTCCACAGAAAGAGAGAGTGTCTGTGTTGGTTTAGTTGTTCAAGTTTGCACGCAGAGCTGGTGGATCCTGGAGCTGGTGGATCCTGGAGCTGGTGGCTCCTGGAGCTGGTGGATCCTGGAGCTGGTGGATCCTGGAGCTGGTGGCTCCTGGAGCTGGTGGCTCCTGGAGCTGGTGGATCCTGGAGCTGGTGGCTCCTGGAGCTGGTGGATCCTGGAGCTGGTGGATCCCGGAGCTGGTGCCTCCTGGAGCTGGTGCCTCCTGGAGCTGGTGGATCCTGGAGCTGGTGGCTCCTGGAGCTGGTGGCTCCTGGAGCTGGTGGATCCTGGAGCTGGTGGATCCTGGAGCTGGTGGATCCTGGAGCTGGTGGATCCTGGAGCTGGTGGATCCTGGAGCTGGTGGATCCCGGAGCTGGTGGATCCTGGACCGCAGCCTCGTCCTCGTCCTCCATCCCGGAGGACCTGCGTCCTGCCGGGACTCACTGTTCCCGCGGAGCCCACCGACCAACCCTCTCTCCGGGGAGCTTTTCAGCTCGTTTAAAAGTATTTCAGGGGGTAAAGGTTTGCGTCCATCTACTCACCAGTTCTCCTGCATCCATTCCAGAGCTCGTCTTTCGTCGAAACGCCGCTCGAAATCGTAAGTGCTGAGCTCGGTCTCGTTCATCTTGTTCCGGACGGGTCGGGACGGAATAAAGCGGTTCGGGTGTACAGATGTGTGACAGGCCGGTCTGTGACTGCTGCTGCTTTATCCAGCTGTTTAAAAGCAGCGGAGACCGGAACAGAAGGATGCACCGCTGACAGATGTAGTTTTCTGGACACTTTCATCAGAGCAGCAAAGCTAACTACCGGAAGCAGCCATTTCCGGTTGGGATTTTCAGAATAAAGGGAACCAACTTCCCAAATTGTATAGACTAAGCATAAAAAGTAGGGCAATTTGTGTTTAGGTGGTTATTTCTTTGTTGTAATAATGTTTCTTGCCAATAAATCGTTTACCTTTGAACTGCCTGATTAATTCCATTTTACATTGTTTTTTAAGGAACACACATTTATTGGGAGAGCACCAGAGCTAAAAATGTGGGTTAAATCCATGAAAGATTTGCCAAATCTTTCCTGCCAGTGCCAAACAGCTTGCCTCCAATGATGACAATGATTGCTTTATGAGAAGAGGTAAAAAATATATATATATTTAATTCCATCTTTATGGCCAACAGTGAACACAAAGGGTAATAAAATAATGAAAGAAAAAGAAAGATGGAAATAAAATGGCCAAGAGTCAGTGACAAAGACACAAAATGCATCAGCTGGATGTAATGTCTTTTATCTGGTGGAAATCACAGAAAAATGTGGGGAAAAAAATCAATTAAGAGACTCCATGACGAAGCTGTTTTGTTTTAAGCTGTTTTATTTTGGTGGTACCCCTTTCAGGTGTGATGTTTTTCTTCAGAGGCAATATTATACATTTAGACTGTTACAACTGCGTTGCTCTAATACCTGTCTGTATCTTTTAACAAGTCTGAAACTTTAATGCATTTTACGTAGCCGTTAACTGTAGCCTCAACCTTTATTTTGAAAGTGAAGATTGTGATTTCCGGTGTTTTGGGTGCGTAGTCTGGGTAATCTGACGCTGAGAGGGCAGCTCTCTGACAGGTACCACCACGGGTACGACCCCCGGCATGCATGACGAGACTGAGGGGGCGTGGTTTGACTGTGACGTTGTCTCATCGCGTGAGCGCGCGGACATGCAGAGAAGACGTGATCCGAACAAAATAGAATAAAATAAGACAAAATAAATTAAATCTCCTCTCCTATTTAATATTTGTTCTTATCTAGTATGAAAGATAGACAAATATCATTTAATTATCTTTTAATTCCACTAGTTTGAGATAAAACAAAAAATTCTAATTTACTTTTCATATACGCACATACAGCATGTATCTGTGTAAACCATTACTGCACTAAACATCACAGATAAGGTTGCTTTTATCCATAAACCCTTTGTATGAAACATGCAGTAAATATTTCTTTCTCTTTGTCTTCACCTTGTGCCTGTCACATTCAATTTATTTGTGTTTTCTCTTTAACATCTTCTTTTTACTTGGCATTAGAGACAGTTTTTTGATACATTTAGGCCCGTCTGATGCTTTTGGACAGAATAAAATCAAAGCTAATGTGCCAAAGATTTACTCTTGACTTATGGACCCGTGATTAGATTAAATAAAACAGCTAAGGACTTTGTCTCTGAATTCAGGGAGTTGTAATGAACATTTTTAATAAAATAAGCCCTGATCCATATATTCTATGAACGAACCTCTACTATCCAGTTCCATGAAAGCACCTTCATTAAGAAAAATGTCTGTAGGTGCAAAGGCTCATATCAAGCTGAATATAATCACCTATGTGCCCTTTAACTCTGGGTAAAGAGCAGAGCGTCACTAACAGTGCTGTACCTGAAGAGCAGATTGGTGTGCAGTTACATAACAACTGTTAGCTCACTGTATGAAACCTCTGGACACGAATCAGGTGACCAGATACGTCCAGGTTTACTGATTTGTTGTTACATATATATACTGTATGTATATATTCTGACACAGTAATGAGAAGTAACAAAGATGAACTTGTGGGATGGCCCTCTAACTTAAAAAAATAAATAAATAAATGTAAAAAAAAAATGTATATATATATAGATATATATATATATATATATATATATATATATATATATATATATATATATATATATACACTACCGTTCAAAGTTTGGGGGTCACATTGAAATGTCCTTATTTTTGAAGGAAAGCACTGTACTTTTCAATGAAGATACTTTAAATAGTCTTAACTTTAAAGAAATACACTCTATACATTGCTAATGTGGTAAATGACTATTCTAGCTGCAAATGTCTGGTTTTTGGTGGCAATATCTACATAGGTGTATAGAGGCCCATTTCCAGCAACTATCACTCCAGTGTTCTAATGGTACAATGTGTTTGCTCATTGGCTCAGAAGGCTAATTGATGATTAGAAAACCCTTGTGCAATCATGTTCACACATCTGAAAACAGATTAGCTTGTTACAGAAGCTACAAAACTGACCTTCCTTTGAGCAGATTGAGTTTCTGGAGCATCACATTTGTGGGGTCAATTAAACACTCAAAATGGCCAGAAAAAGAGAACTTTCATCTGAAACTCGACAGTTTATTCTTGTTCTTAGAAATGAAGGCTATTCCATGCGAGAAATTGCTAAGAAATTGAAGATTTCCTACAATGGTGTGTACTACTGCCTTCAGAGGACAGCACAAACAGGCTCTAACCAGAGTAGAAAAAGAAGTGGGAGGCCGCATTGCACAACTGAGCAAGAAGATAAGTACATTAGAGTCTCTAGTTTGAGAAACAGATGCCTCACAGGTCCCCAACTGGCATCTTCATTAAATAGTACCCGCAAAACACCAGTGTCAACATCTACAGTGAAGAGGCGGCTGCGGGATTCTGGGCTTCAGGGCAGAGTGGCAAAGAAAAAGCCATATCTGAGACTGGCCAATAAAAGAAAAAGATTAAGGATGGCAAAAGAACAGACATTGGACAGAGGAAGACTGGAAAAAAGTGTTGTGGACGGATGAATCCAAGTTTGAGGTGTTTGGATCACAAAGAAGAACGTTTGTGAGACGCAGAACAAATGAAAAGATGCTGGAAGAATGCCTGACGCCATCTGTTAAGCATGGTGGAGGTAATGTAATGGTCTGGGGTTGCTTTAGTGCTGGTAAGGTGGGAGACTTGTACTGGGTAAAAGGGATTCTGAATAAGGAAGGCTATCACTCCATTTTGCAACGCCATGCCATACCCAGTGGACAGCGCTTGATTGGAGCCAATTTCATTCCACAACAGGACAATGACCCTAAACACACCTCCAAATTGTGCAAAAACTATTTAGAGCAGAAGCAGGCAGCTGGTATTCTATCAGTAATGGAGGCGCCAGCGCAGTCACCAGATCTGAACCCCATTGAGCTGTTGTGGAAGAAGCTTGACCGTATGGTACGCAAGAAGTGCCCATCCAACCAATCCAACTTGTGGGAGCTGCTTCTGGAAGCGTGGGGTGCAATTTCTCCAGATTACCTCAACAAATTAACAGCTAGAATGCCAAAGGTCTGCAATGCTCTAATTGCTGCAAATGGAGGATTCTTTGACGAAAGCAAAGTTTGATGTAAAAAAAATCTTATTTCAAATACAAATCATTGTTTCTAACCTTGTCAATGTCTTGACTCTATTTTCTATTCATTTCACAACGTATGGTGGTGAATAAGTGTGACTTTTCATGGAAAAGACAAAATTCTTTGAGTGACCCCAAACTTTTGAACGGTAGTGTATATATATATATATATACAGTCATTGAAAAAATTATTAGACCACCCTTGTTTTCTTCAGTTTCTTGTTCATTTTAATGTCTGGTACAACTAAAGGTACATTTGTTTGGACAAACATAACGATAACCACAAAGATTGCTCATAAGAGTTTTATTTAAGAGCTGATATCTTACCATTTTCCATGGTTTTCTTGATTATAACCTAAATCACTTAAGTTTTTACATCAATAGCTATGGCGTTGTACTGCCAAAAACACTGCTTTTATGCATTCAGTGTTTTCTTTTCTGTCTGTTTTAGACACATGATGACGTTTAGTGGTACCAGGTATTAAAATGAACAAGAAACTGAAGAAAAAATGGTGGTCTAATAATTTTTCCATATATATATATATATATATATATATATATATATATATATATATATATATATCTATATATATATATATATTATATTATATATTTTTTTTTTTTTTTTTTTTTTTTTTTTTTAAGTTAGAAGGCCATCACACAAGTTCATCTTTGTTACTTCCCATTACTGTGTCAGAATCTATGTTATAAGCCTGTTCTTTTAGTTTAACAAGCAGAACAGCTGTTCAAAGGAAGAGATCTCATCATTTTGAAAATGTGCCATCAAGTCATAAAAAAGGGAAAAAGACGTCTATACATTCAGGCTCTATTTCAGATCTGTGAAAGTGAAATACATGGCCATCTGCTGGACATATCAAAAAGCTATATTAAGCTTGTAAATGTCTTTTATGTCTCCTCAATGTGAAACAGAACAGGTGCTCTCTGAACTAAGAGGAGCAGATTGATTACCACATTTTAAAGAGGAAGCCGTATGTCTCTTTAGCATCGGAGCAGTTTGGTGATTTTTTTTTTCATTTTTTTTGTGAGTCTGCAGTGATGACAACACAAACGCAGAGCTTCTGATCAGGGCTCTGATCCACTGCAGCAGCTCTGCAGTGTTTCTGCGGGGCAACAGGGGGCCGAACACAACAGGGTGGCTGGTGCTCCAAGCACTGTCGCTGGCAGAGAAAAACCCTTTTCACTGAGAATTTTGGTAAAACCTGATCATTTAGATTTAAAAAGCGCAAAGGAAACACAACTCAATAACAAGCAAAAATTATGCACTTATGAAAGCACATGAGGATAGTCGGAGGAAAAATCCATAATCGAATATAACCGACAGATTAAAGGTGTGAAAATATTTCAAAGGAAAGGCAATAAATTCTGAAAGTTGTGAAATCTTATTTAAATCCCTGCGTTTGTGTTTCTGAAGTTCTCACGGCCAGTTCATTCCTCTGCAGCGCCTTTAAACCACCTCACTGTTCTGTCTGAAACAAACGGGGAAGGAACAGCACATTTCATTCCTCTGTCCCGCCTCGGTGGCGTAGAAACTGAAGCCTAACAGAGGCAAAACAAGATCTGGAAAAGACGTAATAGAGCCGTAATGACGGCTGCAAACTCTGCAGATGGTGAACTCAGTCAGCTCACCAGGGATAGAGATGGACGGCCCGTTGTTAGGAGGCCAGCCCGGCCACAAATGGAACAAAACCAAGGGACAAGCAAGCGAGATGCTGCAGAAAAAAAGGCCCACCAGGTTTGCAACCAGAACAGTTGGGGTGGCCGGTTGGACGGCTGCATTAGGAAGTTTGTCACCGGCCACTCAGTGACCCCTGCTGTCTTATAGCAACCTGGAGGAGTAGCCAACTGCTGAAACCAGCCTGGCGTCTCCCTGCTGGAGCAGCAAACAGCAGCAGTAACTGCCAGGGCCGTCGGACAGGGGGTAAAAGTTACACAGCCTTGGGGGGGCCCATGGCAGAGGGGGGCCCACGGGAAGCTAAGGGGGAAAAAATTATATTGTAGCGTCTCGGCAATGATGAAACCAAGTTGGAGGCACTTATTCTTTATTACTGGCTGTTGTAGGCCACAGCCTTTTTCCTGGCGCCCGCCAGCCTCTCTACGCCCCTCCCACAAAAACCTCTAACACCCGAAGAACACATTGCAACCTGCCACAATAAAAGAACCAGCAGAACACATGCAACAACACACTCGTAACACAAAACAATTAACCAAACACGCTACAATATATTGAATATATTAGTCAATACCAAAACTAAATTTCATGACAGATATTGATCATAATGCAAACTTGGTGGGCCCTATAGGTGATCGGTTGGTGGTGGTTGTGGTGATGGAGGGGGGGTTGGGGGTCCACCAGGACCTCCTTTGTAGGGGCCCAGAATTTGGTTCTACGGCCCTGGTAACTGCTGTGTGTGTCCACCACCTGAACAGTCAGGTAGACGCTTTCATTCATGCTCTCATTTATGCAGCACTGAGCTTTATTCAGAGAATGAAGACCTGACCTGACCAGAGACACTGAGGACTTGTCTCTGGGCATCAACTGGAAGGACTTATTTCTTATCTCTTTTCCTAACTCTTCTAGCTAGAGCTGAGCCAGTCAGGAGGATGGCGGTGAGTATAAACGCAGCGCCTGCGTGCTTAAAAGCAAATGTGTGGGAGCAGTTTGGTTTTAAAAAGAAAAAGGAAAGCGAAGATTTAGACAAAAGTATGGCGGTTTGCAAGCTGTGTCACACAAACGTGAAGTACTCTGGAAACACCACCAACCTGCGAGCCCACCTGAAACGTCACCACCTGGACAAGCTAATGCTAACTGGTTGTTGCCACCAGTTCCATCTACTTCACCTCGGTCACAGAAAATTACGGAGTCCATTGCTACTTTATTTGTCAGGATTTGAGACCGTATTCAGTGGTGGAAAACGCCGGCTTTAGGCGCCTGGTGAACGATGGAGCCCCGCTATCCTGTTGTCTTTTATTAATTTAGTCCAGCATTTGCAAGCTACCTGTCAGTCATATAATGTGTAATTGATGCTTTCAGTTCAATTAATTCAAACAAAGTCATTGGAACACTCACAAGATGTCACCAAAATCACTTTGTTCCTTTAAAATCTTTTGGAAAATGATGTAAATGTATTGTAAGATGAATATTGATATATATTGTATCATGAGCCAAATATATCATATCATATCGTGAGATTAGTGTATCGCTACAGCCCTATAACACACACTTAAAACCACCTGTTAGTAGCTTTGTAGCGCTTTTTCTCAACTTAATTTTATTGTTTATCGTTAAAACATGTATATTTGACTGTAATTATATTCACAAAGTAATATTAATGTGTCACACCCCGTCTGTACGTCACAGATGCAGAAAAGCCTCTCTTTCTTCAGCATTACAGAAACTGGCACATTTGCTGAGACCGATGAGGATGAAGGAGAGAGAAGATGAAGAGAGACCAATTTTGAGAAACAAGATGCTCACTCTGTGTTCCTGTTTACATTTACATTCGTTTTCCTTTTACCTTCTTAATCTAATCTCCTTCCTTGTGCGTCTTTATTTAGTTTCACGTCGATCATCTGTCTTGTCCTGACCTGTGTCTTGTTTCTTTCATTAGATCTCAGAGTGTTCATAGTCTTGTCAATTCAATTCAATTTTATTTGTATAGCGTCTGTTACAATGTCAATTGTCTCTAGGCGCAAACTGTATATGTTAGTTTCTAAAATCAACATCAGTAACAAACATCAGTCAACAAATCCAGTGAAAAAAAAGCACAGTGAGCAGTGATGTTGTGTTTCACTAAACTGAGAGGCGTTTTCATTATTTTGTTCACCTCATTCACATCAAAGAGTTGAGACTAAATTATAGAAACATCCATCTGAAGGAAATAAATCTAACGATTTAAACTGCATCATCCAGTGAGCCGAATAAGATTACTGATTACTCTAGATGTTTATGCTAAAATACCTTCTCAGAAAAAAACACAAAGTCAAAAAGTTTGGATTTATATGTTTGACAATGTGTACGACAAAGGAGTGAACAAACAGTAGCTTGGAATTAAAAGTAACAGAATTATAGTTTGGATTAACAGAAGCATAAGAACAGAATATAATATTAACAGTGATAAAGTGGTTTGAGCTCTGTCATGTACACTGTCTGTCCGCGGCACAAAGACAACATTACACTTTCACTAATACATGTATTTTGATCTGTTTTATGGCTTTTTAGAGAATTAATGGATTAAATGTTGGTACATATGTGTTCCAAATCTGACTCCTGACAGATTTTGAAGATACCAACAGGTACAAAGCGCTGCTGAGCAGCCTCCCAGCAGCAGATATTTGATCTGAATGATTAATTATTCATTTTCTTGTCAGTGCTCAGACTGCGGTAATTGCAGACGAAACACCAGCTGCACTACAGCAGGAAATACAACCGATGTAAAGGCTGTCATCTAGGTGCTCTCCAGATCAGTGTGCAGAAAATAAGCATCAGTGCCTCTGGCAGGGAGTGAGACGAGCGTGAACCCTGGATGCAGTCACAGCATCCCCGAAATATCAGTGGAAATGCACTTCCTGCCACCTGCTGTGCAGACGTTTAGATCAAAGTGATTTAAAGAGGATGAGTCCACAGAAATGTCTAGCAAACTGGTGTCTTAACAAACAAGGTGTCTCAGCTTTGCTTTAACCATGCTTGAGTGTGTTCATTTGCTCTTTTTGCTCACAGCAAATTACTTTAATAGATCTGGAAGCGGATGCTTTTGAATGTATATGTGTCACATTCAAACTACTTACATGTCAGATACATGAAGGACTTGCATTTGGAAAAAGGTTCGACGTCTTCCCATAGTGCCCCCTGCTGTGAGAACTGCATCACTGACGCTTTACAGGTGGAACAAGTTGCTCACGAACCACAACTTACAGGCTTTATCACGTATACGTGTCCCGCACACTCACCACCACTACAGTCATGAAGGGATCATGCTTTTAATTTGAAGTGGAAATCAGATTCTGAGAAGATCAAGCCTGTTATATCTGATAAATAAATGTCTGATAAATTTGATAAATATCTGATAAATATGTCTGATAAATAAATAAATCACAACCACGGTTCCAAAACAGTTGGGACGCTGTGGAAAAAATAAATCAACAAGAACAGTATGCAATGATCTGCAAATCTCACAAACCCATATTTTAGAACATAAAGAACATATGAGATGCTGAAACTGACACATTTGATCATTTCACAGAAAATATGAGCTAATTTTGACTTTGATGGCAGCAACACATCTCAAAAAAGTTGGAACGGGGCAACAAACTGCTGGAAACATAACTGGTGCAAATCAAAAATAAATGGAGGAGCATTTAATGACTAATCAGGTTAATTATCAACAGGTCAATAACATGATGGATATAAAAGGAGCATCTCAGAGAGACAGTCTCTCTGATGTAGAGATGGACAGATGCTGAGCTGAACTGGTCTGACTGCAGTCCAGATGTTTCACCAGCAGAAAACATGGAACTGGTTGACTAAACTATCAAAGTGTACAGGCTATGAAGATATTCAGACCTTGTTGCATAAATAACAGGCTAACAATTAGATTTACAGGACATGAAATGTACAGGCTGTGTTACATAAATAATAAATTAGAACTAAAATGATCAAATGTCTGGTCTACAGTGCAGGTCATGTGGTATGTAGCGTATTAAAGCAGTGAGTCGGGAGTATTACCTGCGACACAGAGATGATGTGTTATAACTACAAACTTATGATGTGAGGAAAAGACCTCCTATAATACTCCGAGCCGTCTGAGTCTTGTAGAGAAGGAGCTCTGTTCTCTGTCCAGTGTTTGGTAGAGGAGGCGGTTGGAGAAAATCAAATACAGCATATCAGCTGTCGAGCACGGTAGTGGAGGGCTGATGATCTGGGATTGTTTTGGAGCTACCAGACCTGGATGGACCATGAACTCCTCAGAGTATTTGAGAGCCAAGTATGAAGCCATCTGTCCAACAGCTAGCACTTGGCTGAAACTGGAAATTGACATTTAGGAGGATTCTGTTGTAGGATCTCTACAACAGAAGGACCAAAAAAGAAGAAAAAAAAGATCTTGTACCTTCCTATCAAAGTGCAAACATTAACCGAAATTGCTTTGGTGGGTTAGAGAGCTGAGCATAAACAAATACCTGCAAAACGTCATGAACTGAAGCAGCATTGTAAAGACATGTGGGCTAAAACGCCTGCACAGCAAATCCGAAAACACAAATTTAACACCCTGAGAGTTGAAATTAACACTGACCCGGAGTTTATATGGGAACCACTGATTAAGTGTTAAATTAACACTTTCAAAAGTGTTAAAATTATTAACACTATGACAGTGTTACAAAACAAACTCTTATAGTGTATAATATTGACACCACAATAGATGACAAGAACACTAGATTAGTGTTCAAAGTTCACTCAGTGACACCAACAGAGTTAACTATTCAACACTGCACTAGTGTAGAAGTAACATTTTGTGGCGTTAAATGTACATTAAACGAGTATTTATTATACTACTGATAAAGTGTACATTGTCCACTGGAATTAACACTATTAAGAGTTAAAAAATGTACGATCTGTTAGTGTTAGTCTAACCATCCACCACCCATGTATAATAATCCCTTCAAAAAGTACTGCAATGAAAAATATTTTATTTTTCTTCAACAGGCTCTTCAAATCAAATTTGACAAGGTCCAGGACACTCCTAAAGCCCTGTACAATACAGTCCAAACACAAGGTAGCTTGTAAGCATTGCTTACCATACAATGCAGCTGTCTGGCACAACATAAAAAAACAAGTCTGTACAATAAGACATCTGAATATCAAAGGGCTTGAAATATCTGTGATGACAGAGATTGAAAATGTTATGAGGAAGATTACCACTTCAAAACGTGGCTCTTCAAGTTATTAATTCATGGGGGTGTACTTAGTTTCTCACATGCTGCTTCTGCATCTGGACTTCCTTTGTGTCATCTGATGTTGTTTTTACTCATAGGACCTGTATGGGATGGATGATTTCTTTTTTCCCCCTCTTCATGTGTAAAACCTTATTTGAGAGAAGGATGACATTGATTTTGTTTTATTGGAGAGCTTTTACACTGGGGTGAAGGATGTGAGTACTTCCACTACTGCCTCGGGGGTGCTCTTGAAGAGGGAGAGACTGGGCATGCCCAACCCGGCTGAGAGGAGGCGGTGAGGAGGAGGAGGGGGGAGGAGGGGGAGAGAGAAAGCTGCACGGGAGAGACGAGCGGAGGGACGGAGTTTTCTTACAGTAAAATCTCAGTCTGTAAAGACCGGTCTATTTCGGAGCATTACGTCTTTTGACACCTGACAGGAAACGGACCGACCCCCCCCCCCCCCCCCCCCCCCCCCCCCCGTCCCTCCGCGCGAGACGAACCGTCTCAGTCACATCCAGGCGGTGAGATAGATGTGGACCGCAGTGCAGATCGCGATGCAACAGCGTCTCCTCCTCTGTGGTACCGGGTAGCAGCTGCAAGAGACACCGACACATCATCAGGTGAGTGGATGTCCTTGACCGCGCGCGTCTGCGCACCGGCGCTATTTGCGCTGTTTCAGACGCATGCGGTGGATGCAGAACTTGGCCAGCGCGCAGAGTGTGAAGTCACTGCATCCCCGAGTCGGTGTTGCCACGGCACAGACGCCTCTTGCGGCACACCACCTGTGGGACCCAGAACCCACGACAGAAAAGGTCTCACGCCGCACAGGCGCCCGCGTCATTGACGCGTCCGAGCGCGCGGTCACACAGCCTGCAGAACCCGAGTCAAGTTTTGTCCTTGGCGGGAAAAGTTGACGCTGGATGGTTTCACCTAAGGGGAGAGTGGACGTGAGGAGATTTTAGATCAGTCAGCCTGCACCTGAAGACACAGGTGAACGCACACTGTTGATGTTTTCTGAGAAATCCATAAATAAGTGATCAATGAGTGGATTAACAAGACCATGTCCTGGGTCAATTTTTTTTTTTACGTCTAACCCAAATCACCCAGGTGATTTTATTCTTCCCATGACATTAAGTTGAGTGTCTTTGATCTTTTTGGTTATAAATCAGTAGAATAACTGTTGAGTAAAGTGATTATCCATGCAGCTTTATGGCTTGAAGCTATAGCTCAGGAGGCATTTTGACAGGATTAGATTTTGCTTTATGCTGATGATAGCCTAAATTGCTCTGCAGAAAAAAGTCTCCTATCCTCCGCAGCTCAGAGCAGCGTGACCAGCTGAAGATTTTCAAATGTCCCTGAAAATGCAAACCTGAGAGTAAATCCGTTCCCTGTGTTGGAGGCCAGCTGGAAGCATTTTCTCTTCATTTGTTGCAGTTTGTGGACCCTGCCTCTGGGTTTCAGTGAGTGGACGTGGGGGTAGAAAATGATTCTGTTTTTCCCAGGATGGAGAAGTAAAACACGGGAACGAGCAGGCCCTCCATCACGTCTGCAGGGCAGCGAGCGTCTCCCCCAGGAAGCTGTAACTACTGGTGTGTGTTACACTGCAGACAGAGGATCTTGTATCATAGTTATGCCTCAACTGTATGACAGTTTGGGTCAAATATGAGGAGCAACTGCTGCTAAATGTTGTTGGGGGGATCATGTCTTAGTGCACATGTGTCAAACACAAGGCCTGTGGGCCAAATGTGACCCGCCACGTCATTTTATGTGGCCCTCGAGAGCTTGTGCATTATTGGCTTAAATTTTAAACCAATATTTTAAGACTTAAAATAAGCTTATGCCGCTTTAAAGCGCACATTGACAATAAACTGCATCTCCCATAATGCATTTCATTGTTACCCACAACGATAACAGTATATCACCATGAGCAAGATATCAAGACGATTTTCAGAACTGATGGACTTGAGAAAGACCTTTACAAACTAGCCCCAACATGTCTTTTTTGTTATGAGGCAGTGTCAGTCGTGAAAGACATCAAACACGGAGCGTGATAAATTTGCTAAATTAGCCCACAAGAAGAACCAATAATCGCTCACTGATGTGGCCCTCAGTGGAAATGAGTCTGACACCGCTGGCTTAGTGGGTTCTTGTACCACACAGACACAGTTTCAAATTAATATTCAAATAAACAACAACGTGTAACTTTTTCAGGATGCCATTATTTATTTAAGAAGAAAAGCCAAGAGGAGGAAAAAAATAATGTAGGCAATACTGGGTACCCCCTTACTCCCTCTAAAGCAGTCTTTCTCAAATAGTGGGGTGCGACCCCTTGGGGGGGGTCTACAACAGTAAACATTTTGGCAGTTTGCTGGTTTGGAGTGTTCAGGTGTGTAGTAACTCAATGTCATGAGGGAAAGACATAAGCATTGGTCTTTGAGAAGCAGGTGTTGCTACATCCAGCTTGAAAGGGTAACAAAACCTTTGATGTTAATATTTTTACATGGAGAACAAGCTTCACTGGATGTCCCAGCAAATTTACCCCCCAAAAACAATAAAGGTGGATTCACCTGTACACGTTGCATGGGTCATCTGCGTCCGTCTCCATAGACTTTAAATGGGGTGATGTCATCCGTCGCCGAACTGAATTGAGGGCTCTGTGCGCCGTGTCAATAGTCGGCTCCATCAAAAGTTTGGGGATTTTCAACTTTTCCTGCTTCAGGTCAGGAGTTTTGTAGCTGGAGCTAGCCAATAAAATCGTACATGTAGGAGGGACTAATTCAAAACACGTGGGTTATCTGTGCAGAGAGCAGGAAGAAATTTGATTTGTATTTGTGAATTTTAAAAACACCAGCCCTGGTGCGTTGCCACGACGCTGCTGTGAATACAGCAACATTTCAGAGTCCACAGACCTCACTGAGCATTAAAACATCATTAAAACAAGAACACTTAACATGTTTGGTTTGTTTGGAGGGGTCACCAAGAGAAAACCTCTTCCGTCTAAAAAGAACATGAGAACAAACCACGAGACTTCTGGAACAGTGACCTGCAGATGGATGGAGCATGGAGATGCACCATGTCTGGAGAAAATCAAACAGCATGTTAGCAGAAACACCTAGTTTGCTCGTTAGCTGACCTGAATGATCGTATCTGCCCGCAGTCAGCTGTTTCATCAGTCGTTCTGAAACCGGACCGTGACTTGTCTCCTTCTGTTTGAAGACTCACAAGTTCTCTTGTTTCTACATTCTACTTTTGTAAAATTATTTTAATGCATGTGTTTTTTTGGACATTTGTGCAGAAATTAAGAATACTGTAATCCCTTGCCAATTGGTGCTTTAAGTTCCGCGGTTTTAGTTATTGGCGGATTTTTCTGAAATATATAATGTAATAAAAAAATCAAGAAAAAATTGCGGGAACATCACAGAATGTTGTGCGCGTTCTCTCACTGCGAAGAAATGCTGTGAGCCTGCCTGGCCCCTTTAAGAAGGTGGCCTTATGGGTAAGGATGTGGCCTTATGGGTAATGTAGTGTGTGTGTCGTGGGATGGCAGAACAGATGAAAAGTGTAGTGAGCATCAACAGCAGCCCAGCGTGTATAGATTTACATTCTCTGTTAACCGACAGGAGCCCAACAATACAACCTGAGTGATGTTACAAGTTCCTGCAGTGA
Source organism: Hirundichthys speculiger (assembly GCA_018398805.1). NCBI lineage: Eukaryota > Metazoa > Chordata > Actinopteri > Beloniformes > Exocoetidae > Hirundichthys > Hirundichthys speculiger. The sequence continues at coordinate 601,327 of JAGFBZ010000983.1, read as the reverse complement.
CACAATAAAGTTCCTGTTCCATGCAGAGAAAACCAGACTTTTTTTTTTTTGTTGTTGTTGTTAGCGTGTTAGCTGCTAATTGTGAGACAAAAATAGCACAATAGCAGCGGTTTCTTTACTACGGTTCAGAGACCAGAGGCTGTGAAGGTAACAGAAAGACCACAGTTGAGCCTTTGTCTTGTGTCACTGCAGTGTCTCGCTACTTTTTTACAGTTTTTAAACATATTTTAAACACATTATTTAGGCTAGGGGGGCTCCGGCTCCCGTTTGCGCATTTTGATCTTCGCGAGGGGGCGCCGGTCCCCATTAACTGCGGAAAATAAGGGATCACTGTACCGCGATAACATCGTAAACCGTGATAATTTGGTCACTATAATCGAGACATCAGATTTTCCGTATCGTTACATCCTTAGCGGGTGCAGACAGATGTGTCTGCTCTGTTTTTCACTGTGATGGTGTCGCGCCTGTAAGATGTGACCAGAAAGTTTGGTTACAGAATATTGGTATGTACCTCGCATAAACAAGCTGTCTACACTTTTTCACCCCTTCTTGTCGACCCCAGCAGGTAGAAAAAACGGGTCATCTGGAAAGCGGCAGTTATATACACACAGAGACCAGGAAAAGGCAGAGATATTCTGCAAAGAGAAGCCAGTGTGTAAGGGGGTTTAGACCCACCTCTGGTTAAACGTATACATTTGCAACTGTGGCACACATTTGCTGAAGCTGGAGGATAAAAGGTTACATTGCAGGGCCCGGGACACATGCACGCGCGTGCACGGATGTCTCGATGTCCTTTGGAGAGCAGCAGTAACAGCAGAGGCAGCACTTACCCTGCTTTGGTTCCCGTTAGTTGTGACTGAAAGTTTGCTACGCAGCTGAAAGACAAAGATGCTCTGCCTCCTTTCTGTTCTCTTGATGTTTCTGCTGCTGAGGAGCAGCATTAGTGGCCAAAGTAGTCTTAAATTGCTATTTTTTTCCTCCTTCCCACGTATGTTTTCATGTCTTCCCACGCTCTCCCACTCTTTGCTTCCTCTCACCAATCCATGCTTTATGTATTTTTTTTTCAACACTCTCCTTCAGCTACTGGTTGCCTTTTTCTCTGTGGCAGATTTTTACAGCCAACTTTAAAGTAACCGACAGAGAGCCACGTTGTGTATTTTTTGCCCAGGAATACATTGTGTAGGTGTGATATTGGGAGGATATAGGAAGTGAGAGTTCTGGCAATGAAAAGGGCCTTTTTAGCATTTGGATAGGAGGCAGCTTGTGTGATGATGGCGAGTATTAGCATTTTACAATCCTGCTGTCTTTCCATGTCACGCCTGGTTGTTGGCTGCTACCTTGAAACTGTGAGGTGTTTTTTTTCTGTACGTTGGCTGTGGTGCAGATGGAGCCCCTTACAGCAGCTCGGATCCAGCGTGATGAATGAAACATAAATCTCTTCTGCATGGTGCATGCAGAAATGCCGTCTTGAGTTGTCACTTTGGTCTGTCAGTAACGGTGCAGTGAGAGTGCGGGGATCATTCTTGGCTGTTTGGTAACATTTCAGTGCCAATAATTGATTTCTTTCTGATGCTTGGTAGCCCACGGTGTCCTTCTGAAGTGTTCAACAGCAAGTGGTACAGCTCTATCTGCTTCCAGGGAGCAGAGTTGCATAACTCAAAAGCTTTATAAGACACGTCTAAATAGTTTGACTGGAAATGTGACTCAGCGAACACAATTACTGATCTGCTGGAAATGATGACAAGATCAGAATATGGGCTTTCAAAGTGGTAAAATGCTACAAATGATCTTTATTTGGACCTGTCCAGGGTGGACCCCTGCCTTTCGCCCAAAGACAGCTGGGATAGGCTCCACCAGATCCCCGTGACCTTGCATGGGATTAAGCAGGCATAGATAATGGATGGAAGGATGGATCTTTGAGTTCCTCATTTGGTCCAACTAGCCAAAATGATTTCCTCACTAAAAGTTAACTTTTTTAAAATTTAAATTAGGGCTGTGAAAGTTAACCAGTTAATACAGGTCCGGAGCCATATAGTCCAGAGCAACGTATGTGTGAAATTATGAACACATTATTACAGTGATCCCTTATTTTTCACGGTTAATGGGGACCAGCGCCTCCCCGCGACAATCAAAATCCGTAAACTGGAGCTGGAGCCCCCCGAGCCTCAATAATGTGTTTAAAATATGTTTAAACCCCCCCAAAAAGTAGCGAGACACAGCAGCGAAACAAGACAAAGGCTCAACTGTGGTCTTTCTGTTTCCTTTTACAGCCTCTGGTCTCTGAACCGTAGTAAACAAACTGCTGGTATTGTGCTATTTTTGGCTCGTAATTAGCGGCTAACACGCTAACAACAACAAAACAAAAAGTCCGGTTTTCTCTGCATGGAACGAGCACTTTATTCTGGCATGGCAGGGAACTTGTAATATCACTAGGGATGTACGATAACTTTTTTAAAACCGATACCGATAACCGATAACACACACATATACCTAATTACATCAATACTATGAACAAAATCAAAAATAGTTTTGACTTTTTAAATGAACAGATTGTTTTTTCCAAAGAAAAACTATTGGCAAGCCTCTCAAACATTTTTGTAATGCTATCAAACAAACCTATTTGATATCTCATTAACTTAAATAAGGTTCATTACTGACTGATATAAAAAAAATAAAGGCTCCTTGAACTGATGGAAATACATGCATCAGAATTACAAACTGAAAAAGATTAACATTTAAAGGATTTTGACTTGTGGTTCCATTTATTTTTCTGGCTCTAGTGGCCTTTATTGATAGTAGAGAGACAGGAAGGGGGGCAGAGAGAACAGGGAAGACATGCGGCAAAGGAGTCGCTGAGCCGGGAATCGAGCTCACGACCAGCCGTGCAGGCTGGAGCCTCTGTATGTGGGCCGCCAGCCCTAACCACTGTGCCACCGGGGCGGCCCTTGTGTTCTATTTAAATTAATACCTTTAATTAAAGTAAATGAGGTTCAGTAGTTTTTATTTTTTAATCTCATGGAAGCTTTAGATGAGAGGAATGAGGGAGAGGAGAGACTGCTGCTGGCAAGCGCACGTTAGCATTAGCTTCCGTTAGCTCACGTTAGCGCGATCTCAAAACTCCATGGAAGTGATTGTTATGTTGTAGGTGGCTGATCAGGTTTTACGTATTAAAGCTTGTGCTTCCCTCCTCGTAGAATTCGCTCAGAGGATTCGTCACAAATAACCACCAAACTATCTTCTTCTGAAACTTTAACGAAGTTCCACGCCGCCATGTTTGTTGTGATCAGCGCTGTGCTGCAGGCTGCATTCAAGGTGTAACGTAAATTCCCACGTTCTCTCGTTTGCTAGTCGTTCTTTTAACCTTTCCTGTTTTTTTCTTTTTTTATGTGTAACATGTGGGAAAATACTGCGAATATCAATTCAAGTCAGCAACTACTAAAATTATGACCGAGTTAACGAGTTCTTTTCTGACATAAGGGGGTATTCTTAATTTTCCTTATTGATTAATCGTTTTTCTGATTACGCCGACGTCACTTGAACATAACATTCACTGCTGGTCATTCAAGGCTCAGAGGGAGCGAGGCACTGCTGTGTTGACAAAAATATATATGTTATCGAGGCTAATCGTCGTGATATCAGAGTTATCGGGATGATGTCATAATTTCCTGTTATCGGCCCGATAATTATCGGCCCGATAGTTATCGTGCACCCCTAAATATCACACAGGTTGTATTGTTGGGCTCCTGTTGGTTAACAGAGAATGTAAATCTATACACGCTGGGCTGCTGTTGATGCTCACTACACTTTTCATCTAACCCCATTTTCATTCTGCCGTCCCACGACACACACACTACATTACCCATAAGGCCACACCATTACCCATAAGGCTACCTTCTTAAAGGGGCCAGGCTGGCTCACAGCATTTCTTCACTGTGAGAGAACGCGCAACAACATCCTGTGATGTTTCCGTGATTTTTAAAATTGTTTTAAATTATATAATATATATCTGAAAAATCCGCAAATAACTAAAACCGCAGAACTTAAACCACGAACTGGCGAGGGATCACTGTATATAATTTAACACGTTTGTTATTTTCACTCTGACAACCACAAAAGGGAGCTCTAGATCTGTACCTGCTACTTCTGTACCACTGAAAATTTAAAATGTCAACATTACTGGTAACTTCTGAAGATGACTGAGGAAGGCTTTAAAAAGAAAATCATATTCTGCAGATTACAAGATGCAAGTAGTGAAACATGCAGCCGACAACAGTAACCGAGCAGCAGAAAGAAAGTTTGGAGTGAGCAAGAAACTTGTGAGCGGAGGTTACTCTTACTTCAATGAAGAAAAAAAAAGCTCATCGCGGGCTAAAAGCTCAGTGGCCACAGCTGGAGGAACGAGTTCACACACGGATGCTTGAACGTGTATGGAGTTAAACGTGCTGCTGGGAGAGGCTTGAAGTAAAGACGCTAGAAGTAAAGAAGGTTCTTCAACATGTGAAAAAACAAGTTGGGAAACAGTTTCAGAAAAAACTGTTCCTTCAGTATAAAGTTGCGAAGACATTGAATATTTCACAATGTATTTCACATAATGTCATCAAAGGATTTTGAGAATATAGAAACATCTCTGAGCGCACAGGCCGAAGCCATAAATCCGTACTGGAGGCCTGTAATCCTCTGGCCCTGAGACGGCGCTGCGCTGACAGCAGCTCTGAGACAGACATCCTGCCTGGACGCAGCAACATCTCCAGAAACACACTTTACTGGGGTTTCCTTCAGAAGCAGGTGAAAGCTCTGGCATGCGAAGAGGAAGTCATATATCAGATATATCTGATGTCATTTTAAATTTTGTTTGCACACACAGTCATCTGCATGTCTCTCTTATTTTGCTGTTTGAGACGTTTTTCAGTTGCAGAGTTTCACTACCAGTGAATCAGGTGATGCTGCATCTTCATACCGGGCTGAGCGAAGGTCTTCTTTAATTTTGTTTTAAATGCAACAGCTGTGAAACAATCAGTAAATCACATTTTATTTTTATGAACGGCTGTTTTATGCTTCAGCTGGCTGCAGCCCATCTTTATTTATTTTTTATTCTCGGAGGCCTGTCATGTTATTCTAATTGTGATGATGTATTCATTCACTTGCTTGAAAACAGTGGGGTGAGACCAACAAAGCTGTCACATCTCCATTTTCTCCAGGAACCATTTGATAAAGTTGACTGATAGAGCCGTCGACCTTTTAATGACGTCTTTATGGAACATGGAACATTGTTTTTTTTGTGGGCAATAATATTGCAGAGGTGTTATCCTTTTAACTAATCTTAGGGGCTTGTTCTTGGTTTATCATCTGTCAGACTCAGAGACAGGCATTTGAATTTATTCAGATTAGACGCTTCTGTGGTAAGCTTTGAAAGTGTATACTGCACCTCTGCATGAAGCATATTAGTTTGTTCCCATGCACAGCTCCGTCCAGCTCAGGGTCGGGACGGTTCTTTACGTGATTGAGGAATTTAGTTGGGAGTGAGCGACATCCACCTTTGATCTTCCACTTGACACACCAAAGGGGTTTATTTTTAAAACGCCATCGATCAATGAGCGCCGTTGTTCAAGCCCGTAGGACTCTCAAGTTCACCCAGAAAGATCGGCCTTGGCCGGCGTGGAGGCAATCAGCTTATTCTTTAACTGGATTGTCCCTAATGTTATTTGTCTGAAATGAAACGGGGGTTGAGATGAGAGAGTTGTTGTCCCTCAGTCAGCTGCTGAAGGCCTTGCAGTTTTCGTGGAAAACTGTCATTCGCATCTGCCTCAGAGATGCTGACGCTGCTGAAAGGTGAAAGCTGGCTTGGTGTTGCTTGGTGCAGTCTGCGGGGAGAAAGATGGCTGGCGCTGATGAAGGCCTGCCGTTTTCACCTGTTTCACCTCATACTTTCACACACACGGTCAAACCTGCTGCACTCTCACACTGATGGAAAAAAAATGAACAAAACTGTGTTTCTTTTCAGGAGTATGTTAATGTCAAGGATGTTATCTGTGAGGAGTTAGTGTGACTAAGTTGTTTAACTTGTGTGTTTGCCTCAGCTGTTTTCTTGTAGAACTGGATTAGTTATCGTAACTCGGAGCCAATAATGATCCTCGTGGTGCGCGGGTGCACGCTGACTGTGCTGACGTTTCTCTCTGCTGTGGCTTTATTTAGATAAATGAGCTGCCTGCTTCAAGGGCTAAATAGAGGTCAACGTACGGACAACTCTTTGTCTATCTCACTATCGACTGGAGAAAAAAAGCAGGCAGACTTGAGCTTTATTTAGTCTGTTTTGTCTGGTTTGGTCGTCTAATTGAAAAGTATTTTCTCTATTATTACTCAGTGAATTTTTGGATATTTCTGAATGAACACCTGGCAAACATTTAAAACTTGTATGCATTAATTATAATTAACTCAACGCTCACAGCACTTGGTAATAATTTGGATTTTGTGATGGCAACCGTGAAAGATAGCATATCTATTAAAGACTAAACAGCCAAATATACTACAAAGCAAACAGCCAACGGCAGTCACATCATAAGATTTTCATCAGACCTGATTTTAACAACGATCAGTCACTCAGTTCAGGAGGTCTTCAGCTGCTACAGAGCTGATCAGAATCAGAAAAATGAACACTTGAACAGTCATCAAAGTGACACTTTGTAGTTTATCTGACAGAAAATGGGCAACAAACAAAGAATAACTATCTGTATTTTCAGAAAGGACAGAAGTACATTGCATCTTTGTATCTTTCATGATGCTAGACTTCCTTTGATTATATCATCATCATATTTATATGATGAAATTATGTTAATACGAATGAATCCATTTACCATTTTTGTTTTGAGACAGTGCAATGAGTCAGAAAATGCCACCGAAGTAAAAACCTGCGATGACTAGAAGTTAACCAGCAGCAGCTGATTTTAGATTGACAGGTGATCTAATGAAAACACTTTTAATGACGTCTGGGTTTTGACTGAGTAGGACTTTCATGTTAAAGGTAGGGTATGTAATTTCTAGCAATTGCTAATCCAGAACGCTTTTGCCAAAATTAGTGACTATTTTGAAACTGGAGACAGACCCAAATGCTTTGATATCCAGATGTTAATTCGTCTGGTGGTTTCAGTTTTGTTTTTCCCTCAGTTGTTCTCACTCATGTGGGACCCTCCTTGGTCGGTGTCACACAGCGTTTACTCTTCTGGATCTGAGGCATGTCCGCTACACTCTTCACGTAGCATGCGTCCGAGTGTGGAGCTCATTCGTTGTGGGCTACATTTTTGTCATTGTTGTGCTCTGTTAAGGCATGTCATGCAACCTAAACGACCCCACCCCACCACCCTCCATCCTAGTAGGAAGCAAAGTTTTGAAAATTTGTTGTAATTCTCTGCTGAACGTCCAGAGTTATAAAATGGGATTTGGGCCAGCTGTTACAAAACAAACAAAAACAAAGAAAACAAAAAAACCCTGCTTTTTACTGGAGGGAAGGGGAGGAGCTAGCTTTTTTGTTTATTTTATTCAAACATCAAGAGATGTGGCATCATCCAGAAATCACTTACCCTGCCTTTAAATGAGCATGTTGGTTTTCATATGCAGCTGTGGTGCACCTCTGTCGGGCACGAGAGAGAAAACTCAATCCTGGAGACTTCTTGTGATAGTCTCCAGTGGAATTTTATCCTGTATTTTAACACCAAACCACAATGATTTATTACATTTTATATGCAAAGAAAATCAAAATAAAGACAGCAATGAGAGGAAAGAACAACAGCGGGACTCTAATATGAACCTCATGCTTGGGAGCCTCAGCCTCCACTCAGACCACATTACACAATTAGATTTTAAACATTTTCAATGTATTTTATTTTATTTTTTGGAGGGGTTCCAGTTCAGTGGTGTCGGGATTTCATCTCTGCTGTTTGCAGATGATGTGGTCCTGTTGGTGCCACCGGGTGGAGATCTTCAGCTCTTACTGGAGCGGTTTACAGCTGAGTGTGAAGCAGCAGGGATGAGAACCAGCACCTCCAGATCTGAGACCATGGTCCTCAGTCTGAATGGGGTAGAAGGTCTTCTCCAGGTTGGGAGTGAGGTTCTGCCTCAAGTGGAGGAGTTTAAGTTTCTTGGGGTCTTGTTCACGAGTGATGGGAGAAAGGAGCGGGAGATCGACAGACGGATTGGTGCAGCGTCTGCTGTGGTGGTGACTCTGTACCGGTCCGTTGTGGTGGTGACTCTGTACCGGTCCGTTGTGGTTCTGACTCTGTACCGGTCCGTTGTGGTGGTGACTCTGTACCGGTCCGTTGTGGTGGTGACTCTGTACCGGTCCGTTGTGGTGGTGACTCTGTACCGGTCCGTTGAGGTGGTGACTCTGTACCGGTCCGTTGTGGTTCTGACTCTGTACCGGTCCGTTGTGGTGTGACTCTGTACCGGTCCGTTGTGGTGGTGACTCTGTACCGGTCCGTTGTGGTGTGTGACTCTGTACCGGTCCGTTGTGGTGGTGACTCTGTACCGGTCCGTTGTGGTGGTGACTCTGTACCGGTCCGTTGTGGTTCTGACTCTGTACCGGTCCGTTGTGGTGGTGACTCTGTACCGGTCCGTTGTGGTGGTGACTCTGTACCGGTCCGTTGTGGTGGTGACTCTGTACCGGTCCGTTGTGGTGGTGACTCTGTACCGGTCCGTTGTGGTGGTGACTCTGTACCGGTCCGTTGTGGTGGTGACTCTGTACCGGTCCGTTGTGGTGGTGACTCTGTAGGTCCGTGTGGGTGACTCTGTACCGGTCCGTTGTGGTTCTGACTCTGTACCGGTCCGTTGTGGTGGTGACTCTGTACCGGTCCGTTGTGGTGGTGACTCTGTACCGGTCCGTTGTGGTGGTGACTCTGTACCGGTCCGTTGTGGTTCTGACTCTGTACCGGTCCGTTGTGGTGGTGACTCTGTACCGGTCCGTTGTGGTGGTGACTCTGTACCGGTCCGTTGTGGTGGTGACTCTGTACCGGTCCGTTGTGGTGGTGACTCTGTACCGGTCCGTTGTGGTTCTGACTCTGTACCGGTCCGTTGTGGTGGTGACTCTGTGTGTTGTGGTGACTCTGTACCGGTCCGTTGTGGTTCTGACTCTGTACCGGTCCGTTGTGGTGTGACTCTGTACCGGTCCGTTGTGGTTTCTGACTCTGTACCGGTCCGTTGTGGTGGTGACTCTGTACGGTCCGTTGAGGTGGTGATCTGACCGGTCCGTTGTGGTGGTGACTCTGTACCGGTCCGTTGTGGTGGTGACTCTGTACCGGTCGTTGTGGTGGTGACTCTGTACCGGTCCGTTGTGGTGGTGACTTCTGTACCGGTCCGTTGTGGTGGTGACTCTGTACCGGTCCGTTGTGGTGGTGACTCTGTACCGGTCCTGTGGTGGGACTCTGTACCGTCCGTTGTGGTGGTGACTCTGTACCGGTCCGTTGTGGTGGTGACTCTGTACCGGTCCCGTTGTGGTGGTGACTCTGTACCGGTCCGTTGTGGTGGTGACTCTGTACCGGTCCGTTGTGGTGAAGAGAGAGCTGAGCCAGAAGACAAGGCTCTCTGTTTACTGGTAGATCTTTGTTCCAACCCTAACCTATGGTCATGAACTGTGGGTAGTGAAAGAATGAGATTGCGGATACAAGCGGCGGAAATGAGTTTTCTCCGCAGGGTGGCTGGGCTCTCCCTTAGAGATAGGGTGAGAAGTTCAGACATTCGGGAGAGACTCAGAGTAGAGCTGCTGCTCCTTCACATCCAGAGGAGCCAGTTGAGGTGGTTCATCTGGTTAGGATGACCCCCGGACGTCTCCCTGGAGAGGTGTTTCAGGCATGTCCAACTGGGAGAAGACCACGGGGAAGACCCAGGACCCGCTGGAGAGATTATATCTCTCAGCTGATCTGGGAACACCTCATGGTTCTCTCAGAGGAGCTGGTGGAAGCAGCCGGGGGGAGGGAGGTCTGGACCTCTCAGCTGAAGCTGCTTGCCCCCCGCGACCCGACTCTGGACCAGGTGGAAGATGATGGATGGATGGATTTTTTTTCTTTTGATGACTAATTACATGCATCTGTAGGTTGTCTGTGTGTTGTAAAGGGTCTAACGTAAAAGAGGTTGAGTCTATGACCTGTTCCTCTACTGGCCATCAGAAGATGACCCAGATTTTTTCCTGGCTTGTTCTCAGCAGTCATTTCATCCATCTTGATATGCCATTCTCATCGGAAGAATCTGACTGGTTTTATCGAGTTCCTTCTCCATTTAAACACTGTGGAAGAACTAGACCTCTGGACCAGTTGATCGTTAGTCAAACCTTCTCAGTAACACCAGTGCTCCTGCAGTTGAACCGCAGCAAACGACTCCGGCCAGATTGAAGATAAGCTGTAAAACCTGTATGGATTTCCAGGCATCACTTCAGACTAACAGCCACGTTGATTTGAGGATGTGTCATGTTTATGAAGCTCGAGTCTCTGAAGGCTGTTTGGGAAGACAGAAGATGGAGAAAGTTATACGGGCCAAGGCCACGGTTTATTGCCGGGTGTAATTCTGAGAGGGATTTAGCGTTTACTGGCAAGTCACCGTGACATCACAGATAAATTAATAGATGAGACAAAGTGCTAGAATCTAAACCAAAGCAAGTCTAATAATTGACTGCAACTAAATGAATTTTCCCACATTTGAGCTGGATGTAACTTCCCATGTGGACACATGAGCTTCTTTAATCTGACGTCTACGTCCTGATAATCCGGTTCATGAGTGTGTTTGAAGGTTAACTGTTGGGAAGCCTGGTGCACATTGTAGTCTACATCATTTTAGATAATAAGCATAATATTGATTAGAACGCATCTGACTAATGTTGCATGGGGAAATGTGTCTCCCAGTACAACAGTGGCTTCATTTACATGAACAGTGAATATTTTGAACCTCATACAAGATAAAACAGTATTCCATTTATGGAGTTTACATAATTTGTATAAAGGTTATTGCATGCATACTTTTACGAGTGTGCACAGAGCAGGAAAACAAGTGGCCTCCGTTTGTTGCTTTGATGTCAACAACAAACCTTCAACAGCAGTTGTACACGAGACTACAGTTAACTTTAGAAAGAAAAGAGCCCAAGGGCGTTCGAAAGTATGTTTTATTAGCTCAACAGAAACAGATGAAAGATGTGCCGCTGCTCGTCAGCTGCTGGGCCTTGTGATGGACTGGTGGCATGTGCAGTTCACCCTGAGACAGCTGGGCAGGGCCGTCGGACAGGGGGTAAAAGTTACACAGCCTTGGGGGGGCCCATGACAGAGGGGGGCCCACGGGAAGCTAAGGGGGAAAAAATTATATATTGAATATATTAGTTAATACCAAAACTAAATTTCATGACAGAAACTGATCGTAATGCAAACTTGGTGGGCCCTATATTAAATGGCATATTGTTGTAATCCAAAAACCTTAAGTCTGTTGTGACGGATTACTCTGTGTGAACACCCCTTGGAATATGCGCAAAATCGTTAAGTCCAAAAACAGCTGTTTCTCACCGTGAGGCGCAGCTTGATTACTATTAGCGTATGTGGATGGAGAGATAATGTCGCAACCTCCCAAGAAATCAGGGCCGTCGCAGGGGGGGGGGGGGGGGGGGGGGTGGGGGGGGGGGGGGGGGGGGGGGGTGCGAGGCCCCGTGCAAACTTGAAATGCGAGGCCCTGCAGTTTGACATGGATACGCAATTGCGCATGACTAACAGTCGCACGGACACCGCTATTCTAGTTCTACTGCACGCATAATCATGCTGCAATACGTTTTTATTAGGTAGAATGATACATCCTAATCATACACAGTCTCAGCCTTTTTGCTATTTATTTCAAATGGGGAAAATCAACTGTGCAAGGAGGCTTTACATCAAGTCAGCTCGTCACTCTATTTTTGCCATCTTGACATTTTAAACAAGTAGATTAGGACACTTTTCATTCATAATATACGTTAATTTTCATTACAACTATACACAACATATTTACTGCACTGTAACTCTAACAAATCGAATGGACTCACCATGCGTAAATTGCGCGGAAGCTGATCATGTCAGAGTCACTTTCCTTGCCTTCTTGGCTGCAAACTCAGCAATAAGATCTTTATAATCCAGTTTGGATGCAATGTCCTTTTTAATTAATAGCAGGGCAAGCCCGCACAGTCTGTCCTGTGACATGGAGGTGCGCAAATTGTTTTTTGATTAGTTTCAACTTTGAAAAGCTTCGCTCGCCCCGATGCCACCGTCACTGGAAAAGTCAATAAGATCCTGAGCGCAATCTCACAGTTAGGGAAAATTCCTTGAATCCCTTTAAGGTAACGAAGTGTTTGAAGTGCTGTAGTTGTCCCCTCTGGGATTATCTCTCGAAGTCCTCAACTCCGTGAAGAGGTCCGGTGCGTTTATTCGGACGAGCTCAGCGCATCACTCAGTCTTGTGCACTGTCTTTGCAGGCAGTCTCATCCATTTCACGGAGTTTGGTCAGATCAAAAAGAAATCCAAACATGTTCCAAACACCTGCATTTGTTTAAAACGAGTATGGAGAGCAGTGAGGGCCTGGTCCACTATCACATTAAAATAGTCCGTTATATACATCTGCTCTGGGTCTGGAGTATATTCATTTGCATTTTCATCACGTTTGCGTTTCAATCGCCGTGTTGCTTTTATTACAGGTTCAGTAAATACTGTATTTACTGAAAATAAAATAAATAATAATATATACTGTATTATATATATATTATATATACACCTTCACGTCACAGCGCGGGGCCCTGGGCGACCGCCCCCTTCGCCCCCCCCTTGCGACGGGTCTGCAAGAAATATAAATCTGGCTCTCAGAAACGTAAAGAGAGGAAAGAAAGAGAGAAGAAACAAAATGAGGGGAGTCAGCTGCTTACAGACTTCTTCTCAAAGAAAGGTGAGTACAATTATAACAAACGTTAAACTTTAAACACACGAGATGAAATCCCATTGTCAACTGCCTTAAGCTCCGCTATCATTGCTAAAACGGACATAAACAGCCCTAAAGCAAGATCAGATAATAGACTACCCTTTCAAATGGTCTTGTTATTAAAATAAGGGAATATAAAGTCGGATAATATTGCAGTAATATAACAGCAAGCAGGTGGACAGGTGATCGGTTGGTGTTGGTGGTGGTGATGGGGGGGGGGGGGGGGGGGGGGGGGGGGGGGGGGGGGGGGGGGGGTTGGGGGCCCACCAGGACCTCCTTTGTAGGGGCCCAGAATTTGGTGCTACGGCCCTGCAGCTGGGACAGGCTTCGGCAGATCCCCGTGCCGTAATATAAATAAAAATAATAAAAATAATAAATGGAAGGATGTTTATCTTTATTGTGCAACAAACTTTCTTTCAGGAAAGACTCGTTACGGCTCTGTTTACGGTTGTCATTTCCACATCACTGCTCTGTTGAGCAGGAAGGTGTGTCACTGGGTTAAAATTTACCGTCTAGACTAATTTGTATAATATAAGACAGTTATTCATATCGTATATTGGCATTCAAACTAACAATAAAAGGACATGGACCTGGCTCCGTGGTGCCCAGCCCCTCTCTATGCCAGGAACATCCTCAGTGATGATCAGTGTCTATGCTGGAGTGTCCGTCTGTGCAAGTGTTAGCGTTTGTGGGCTGCAGTGTTTTTCTGAATATTTATAAGACTGTTCGATCCTCTACACGATGTCCATCTGTCTGCAAACAAACACTTTCCCTGTGGTTCCTCCCTGATTCCTTTTCCACCTTGACCTTTTGACCCACACTCTTAAAATATTCACTATGCATCTTAAGATCATGTTAATTAATTGACTGTTTTTTTTTTTTTTCAAAAAGGCTGGTGACATAGGCAACCTGTGCATAGAGCATCCTAGTTACGCTAACATGAGCTCAGGTGTGATGGCTGGAGGTTATTGTTCAAGTGCAGAGGTGGCAGGGAGCCTAAATGGAGAAGAGCTGCAGTCCTATGCATGACTAAAACAGCGGGAGTGATAGTAATCTGCTGATGAGACCAGAGAAGGTCAGTTCTTAAGTGCATCCAGGTGAAGCCGTGATGAAGGTCAGGTATGTTGAGGCACAAAGGAGGAACCGCCTCGACATCAGTCACACACTCATGCAAGGAAACAGAGCCACATCCCAAACACACAGCAGGGAGAAACCCAGACAGCCCGGCAGCCTTTCACATCTGTACCTGTTAGGTACGTAAGACTGTCTAAATCAGACCTGGGCAAAATACGGCCCGCGGGCCACATCCGGCCCTTTGTGCGTCTCTGTCCGGCCCGCATGAGGCCAATCATGAATAACATTTGATTACAACTTAATTAAAAAAAAAAAATCTATGTCGTGCCTGCAATATAACTGTGCTGCTTTTATTTTGAAAGGCATAGTACTTCCGTGTAGCGTACCTGCATGTGCATGAAGGAAAACAGCTCTAAGTGATGCTGCCCGCAAAATGTGTGCTGACGCTAAGAAAAGAAAAGTTGGAGTGCCGTGTTTTCAACAAGACATGGAACGGCAAGTATTTCTTTACAGAAATTAAAGGTAAAGCCGTGTGCCTGATATTTGGTACACAGGTCGCTGTGTTCAAAGAATATAATTTGAAGTTCGCCACTACACGACCAAACATGAGGCAAAATACAGAAATTCTGTCTGATAAAGAGCACAACAGAGGCTGATGCATTGCTAGCAAAACTCCAAACCCAACAAGGAATTGGTAAAATGAGGTGGAAAACATTAAAACATTATTTGTTGTATTGATGTGTTTCTATAAATGCATTGTAATTCACAGTTTGAGGAAATTAACAAGTTAGGAATAAATTGGACTGACGAATGATTATTTTTGTTTTTTTATTTGACCTATACACCACAATTTCACAGAGCCTAATATAAATATCTACAGAATAATTGTATTCTTCTAATTACCAGTACCAGCGATTTTAAGTATATAATTTAGTGCATTTTACAATGGAAGGAAGTTGAGCAGGATTAAGTTCAAGTTATTATTGGTTTTGTCAGGTTTTTCATGTGGCCCCTTGTAAAATTTAATTGCCCACCCCTGATCTAAATAAACGTGTCTTCAGCTGTTTTTTAAAAGAATCAACAGGGGGCATTATATGTTTTGTGTTGGGGGGCTACAGCTTGAAAGGACAGGTCCCCCAAGTTTTAAAATGTGTTTTCGGGATCATGAGGAGGTTTTGACCTGAGGAACGGAGAGAGCGGCCAGAAGAGTAGGGGGTCGAGAGGCCTGTGATGTGCCGAGGGGCCTGACCATGTAAAGCTCTAAACGTTAAGCACCAACATTTGAAAATCACTTCTAAACCTGACAGGTAACCAGTGACGTGAAGGTAGAGCTGGAGTGATGTGGGCTGCTCTAGATGTTCCTGTTAAACGCCTGGCTGCAGCATTTTGAACGATCTGGAGCCGATTAAGAGAAGACTTGTTAAAACAAGTAAAAAGAGAATTACCGTAATGAAGCGGAGAAGAAATAAAAGCATGAATGATGAATTCCAGATCAGAAACTGACAGTATCTGTCTCCGCTTGGAGATGTTCCTCAACTGATAAAAACAGTTTTTGACCAACTGCCTTGTGTGACAATCCAGAGATGTAGGCAGGTAAAACACGCAGGTGTCTGAGACTCGACTGGACAGAAGAGTCCAGTGAACTGAGCTGCTGTTTGATTAAAGGGAGACCGTTTTATCTGGTGCCACGATCAGAGTTTCAGTCTTATCTGGAGGTAGTAATTGTTTAAGCAGGTCTTTATAGTTACCAAGCCCTCTAACAACATGTGAAACTAGTAAAACTCTGAATCATTAAATGAATACGTAAAGTTGAATATCATCTGCATAAAATTGATACGACACATAATCTGACCAAGTGGCAATAAATGCAACAAGAATAAAAATGGACCCAGAACTGAGTCCTGAGGGACTCCACGTGACAGAGCAGGCGTTGTTCAGAGCAACTTTAAGGGTTCTGTCAGTGAGTTAAGAAGAAAACCACTGAACGACAGAGGCAGAAACTCCTATTTCAGTTTTGAGCTGGTGTGATCTGCAGTGTGACAGGCAGATATTAGATCAGGTAGATCTGAGACTGAGTCCACAGCCGTCGTTATATCACGACAGACGGCTGCGTTTTCCTTAAAACCTGTGAAGCAGTCCATTCTGTTCCATAAAAGTAGTCAGCTGCCCAACAACCACTTTTTCCAGTATCTTTGACAGAAAAGGGAGCTTTGATGGTTTCTAGGCTCCAAAGGATCAAGGTTGGGCTCATTAAGAAAAACAGCACGTTTAAATATCTGGGCACTGATCCAGTTTCAAGCCAGAGATTTATTAATTTTACAATCCAGGGACCAATTAAATTAAACAGATTTAAAAATCAAAGGTGTTGGTAAGGATGTCAGCAGGGTGAGAGGATAGCTTTATCTTTTTTAATAAAACCTTCACATCCAGTAGAGGAACAGGAATGAATGAGGACCATGAATGCACAGATGACGTACCAGATGATGTCAGATGACTTTCATTTGAGTGTGTGGAGGTGGTGACTATAATATGTTTGATTGATTGATTGACTCACTGGTTTTAGCTGCTTTTATACTTTTTTATGATTAACTCTGATCAGGCTAAATTTGATCCAAACACACTTTAGATTGTGTCAAAAGAGTATTGAACGTCTGCTGGATTCATGGCTCAAACACAAACTGCTCCAGCTCACTGCCTGTCTGAAATCATCCTGAGGAGGGAGCTGTTACCTTTTTTTTTTTTTTTTTTTTTAAATTCTGTTGGCCTCAGAACTAAGAGGTTAAGATGCAGGTGGATTTTTATGTCACTGATTTTTCCTCATGTCTCTTAAATATGATTTATTTTTCTAGTCCCTTGAATCAGTCTACGTCTCCTTCATCCCCGTCATCAGGGACTATTACATCATCACTGTGCTATACATCCCACTGAATTATTTAAAAACCGTCTCGAAATGTCAGTGAACCAAACAAACTCTGGCACTGCTGTATGTTCCAAAGATAAATGTTACACAACAGATTCACAAGTAAGACCGGAAGACTGTAAAGTGTGATTTTTTTATTTTATTTTTTTCAGAATGATGAACAGTCAGTTTGGAGCACAAAATGTTAGAGACCGGAGGGCATGAGTTATGAAAAATAAAGTCCTTTATTTCAGGCCAAAAATGTGGCCACAGAAGGAAATCCAAACACCAGAAACCAAAAAAAACGACGAGGAGCTTGTGAACAAACAAGAGACAGAGAAATCTGATGGCAAAAGAGTGAAAGAAAACCAACACCAGAAGTTAAAGGTCTCATTCCATCGTATTTTCGTTAATTGGTTATCTTGTTTCAAGCTGTTTTAGTTCGGTGAAAACGAGGGCGGGGATAGTACGAGAGGATCCTTATGAATATTAACGATATGCAAACGTCTCTCCTCTGATTGGCTAACAGCACTGTGACGCTCCCTCTAGTGGTTCTCCTTCAGTTGGTTTCATCAACTTAGAGATAACCGGAAACAAAAAGCAAAACATGTGAAAAATGTCTTCAGAGATGCATATTTTTTTGATCCTGGCCAAAAAACTCTGTAAACACCAAGATATCAAATTTTAGGTTGGAAGATTATAGATTTAGCAAGTTAGCGTTACTCTCTGGGTAGAAGTTACTGACTGGTTCTGGACAACGTTACCAGACCTGTAGCTTGTCCAAGTGTCATCATGCTATAGACTATTAATGATTTGGCTGATATTGGTTTTTTACTTCCAGCCTGTGAGCTGGTGGTGGATCATTGTGACGGCACAGATCCAGGTTTTAAGAACAACTTATCCGCTACTGTCGGCACCATAATTTGAACAGTCACTTTGATGATCAGAACACACAAGTATTTCTTCCGTAGATCCTCTTTCTTGGGCAAGACATGCTTGTAGATTTGTTACTGTTGCAAACAGCGCAACCACGAACTTCCTCTGCCATGTTTTTGAACTGTTAGCTCCTCTTTGTTAGCTCATTAATCAGCTCTGCTCCCTGCAGACAGGACTGCAGCTGTAATGTTTTCAAGGGGGCGGGGCTACTGTTCAATGTGACGTAGGCTGGTACAGCTTTTCTGATCCGCTCGTGATTCAGGCTCTTTCTTTTTCTTTTTTTTTTTTTAAATCACAGGCTGATACAGAGTACAGGGGTAGAAGAGCATTTTGAAATTGAGCATGTGCAACTTGAACTGACCCATGGTAATTAAAAAAAAACAAAAATCAAGAACTAAACAATTTGTTATGGAAGGAGACCTTTAAAACAGGAGCTGAAAAGATGATTTAAAAAGATGTTTCAGTCCTCTCTCTGTGTTTGTCACTGAAATTTCCTTAAGAAATGAAAACCTCTGAAAAAAGGGAAGAATGTCTATCATTTAAGTCAAATATCCTAACTATAATAATGATAAAGAATTAATAACTCTGTCATGTAAATAAAGTGCTCATACAGAATATATTAGTGGTTATAGTTCAGTCATCTCTTTGATCAGCAGTTCTGATAAAAGTGGTTTTTGCTTCACCTGAAGACTCAGATTTGAAGCTGCACCACCTCATGCACAGCATGTTCTCACATAAAAGCCCGTGTCACGCTGACACGTTTACTATGTTGAAAAAACCAGTGGTTGGAAGTTGGTTGATATGGTCTCACAGACGGTTTTCTCTCATTCGTTTTGCTCAGAAGCTGTGAAAAAGAGTCTTGGTGCTTCAGCTCGTCTTTGTGGGGAAGACCACGGTGGAGGAATGTTTGGATATGACTGTTTTTTATTTATATAATAAAATCATGTCTGATTCCTCTAACCAGTGAATCAGATGTACACCGTCCTCGTCATTTTTTAGAATAAGATAAACAGTGTCTGTGAATGTTGTTGTATCTAAAGCTAACTGATAGAATAGAGAGGCTTTCATCCAGTCATGTTATCTTACTGTTCTTCTTCAAGGACATAGTATCAGTGAAACTACTGAATAGGCTTAAAGCAAAATCTATTATAACACAACACATCCCCTCATTTTGTGCTCCTTAATCACAGACTGAATGGTAATGATTTTCATGTCTTTGGATACCTTTTTCTGTCTTTTTTTCATATTCATCACATTGAACTGCCTTGTTACAAAGGTCCTTAGACAGTTCTTTGCAGCTCCCCGTAGCTCAGTTTCCCGCCGACTCAGCACATCCTCCTGGAAGCAACAGACACGAATTACAATTTAAGAAGCCACAGGTGTGGAAAATTAAGTTTTAATAGCCATTTAAAGCTGAGTGTGTCGGCTTGTTTCTACACAACAAGGTAAAACGCTCGGGGGTTGGTCAACCTTTGATTGATTGCAGTTATTGTGGTTTTTAAAGGAGCCTAGTAGCTATGGGATAAATGACTTCATGTGGTTTTTCTTTGCGTGATCAGTCATATTTTCAAGATAAATGGAAGCATTTTGGAGTTTCTGATATAACATGCAGACATATGGCACAACTGTAGACGTTAATAGATTGAATCTAGACAGGCTGCTGTCCTGAAATGATCTGCAGATCTGACCACATGCCTCATTTCCATCCACTCGCATCTGCTGCTTTTATTTTGAACTGCAGCCCAGCGCCTTTTAACACCTCACACCCCCCTCGTCTTGCACGCTCCCCTCCTTCCAGCACCTCCCGTGCTCGTGTTATCCACTCCACACTGACTCAGCATGTATGTGAAATGCAGAGGAAGGGGGGGGGGGGGGGCGGGGCTCGGTTATTTGAGTGTGCTAATAGGCCGAGTGTGAGCGTTGCTGCTGGGGAGGGAGGCTGGTTGTGCTGGTCGGACGGGTCTGTGCTGACTGCTCTGCTCTGAGAGAGAGAGAGGGAAGGAAGGAAGGAAGGAGGTGAAAATGAGAACGAGGGAAGAAGGGACGACAGAATGGATGAGGACGGATAAAACATGTGGGAGGTGCAAGTCCTGGATGGATGAAAGGGCTGTGAGGGGAGGAGAGGTGAGTGTGCGACTGAGATGGGACGTGGGGGGGTGGGGGGGTGTCCGTAGTACAAATGTAGCTGGTTTTTGCTGACGGTGCAGAACCGATGGAGACAAACAGGCTCTGAGGCAGCTGACAGCTCTGCTCAGGTGATCAAGGTGATCCAGATGTGGACTCGTAGACAGGTGTCTCCCTGACAGAAGGAAGTGGGGGCTCTTCAGCACGTCGTGCTACTTGGTGTATTTGTGTTGGTGTGATTGTGAGTGCGAGGCATGAATGACACGGTGACATGTGTGAGATGAGGAACTGCATATTTTTTTGGTGTAATCAGTTTGCGTGGGCTTGTCGGTGCACCGCCACCTCGCCTGACACATGTCCACCGTGAGCTGCTGTCCTCTGGAGCAGGCTGCTGATGTTCATTTGAATGAATCCTTGCACCAGAGGATTTCTGTCCTGTACATGCAGAATGTGCCGTTACTTGTTAGTGCTTTGCAGCTAAACTAAATACTCCTTATACCTTATCAATGTTTAAAATGTTTTCTGAGTGTTTCTCCACATGCACTGCGTTGGGCTCCAACTGCCACTGTGATGTTGTCTGCATGCAAACTGACTTATGCAGGTTATCATCTTTCTATTCAAATAACAGCCACATTCAACCTGACAGCTGGTCAAACTGTGTTAACTAGATGTTGGGCCTGAATAAAGAAAAAAAATAATTACAGCTGTGCAGATAACAAGTTGTTTTCTATCCTAGTTGAGAGCTGGAGTAACTACATTTGGCAGGCATCTGTTATTAAGTCTAATCAACGTCAAATAACACACAATCCTCCTTTCAGAGCTTCTTCAGAAGCTGCACCTCCTGCAGTCCTCTCCAGAACCATCTGGGAAAGGATCATAAAAAATGTTCCTGCAGAAATTTGGATCAAACAGACGTCACATGATGAATGAACCTGTTGGAAATAATTACTGTATTTTCCGGACTATAAGCCGCTACTTTTGTCCCACGCTTTAAACCATGAGGCTTATAGAGAGATGTGGCTTTTCTATGAATGTTTCTTCAGCCCTCAGGTGGCTCTAGCAGGAAGTGCAAAAACCACAAACAAACCAAGTCGTTAAAGGCTATTCTGTTTTTGTTCAGTAGTCTATGTTGGCTATGCTACTCTACATTCATTTTGTGAGCATCAATACCTGTTATTATTGGACAAACTGATTAATCCAGGTGTGTCTGACCGTTGTAGCTACTCAGACACACCTGGATTTATCAGTTTGTCCAGTCAGTTTGTTGGTTCCCCAATGGATTTCAGGGTTCTGAGTGGACCCGCCACAGAGGTAAGGTTTTAATCACAGATGTGGACCGGACACAGCGTGGAGCCAGCAGGTCTGTGATCCAGCTCCAAAGCGGATCCGGCACTGAGTGCAAGTGGACTCCGATACGGGTCCATTTCGCGGGTCTGTTCTGGATGTCTTTGCTGTGTGGGGGGGGTTTCAGTACACAGGAGGAGGAAAAATCAGTTCAGGTATACAATAAACACTTATGGTACAAAATCTTTCAATGTAAATATCTTATTTCTCAGCCTGGATACCAGCGGCTTATATGTGACAAAATATATATTTCGTTTATATTTTAATGAGTGCGGCTTATAGTCCAGAAAATACGGTACATTAACAAACCAATATTAGAAAAAGAGACAGTTGGTAAATAAAAGCTGCCGTAAATTGACCGTTTTCACACCTGAAACCTGCCTGGGACCTTTACGTTCTGGCAAGTTCATGTTCTCTTGATGCTTCAACTGTCTTTTAAGGTAAAACGTGCTTGTCTATTACAACAGCACAAAAAAAAGAGTGCTGATCATCTGTGTATACCATTCTGGGCATCGTACCCAAGATTAAGCGAATGCAAATCGTACAGCGTGAGCTCTTATAAAGGTATCTGACGGCAGAAATCGTGCAGTGTTGCAGCTCTCCAGCAGTCGTCCTGAAGTCCCGCTCACACCGGCACACTTCTTTCTTCACTGGCGGGAGAAACAGCTCACATCCCGCGTAGCACAGATTTGACATGTGAACACATGAATTATGAACCCATGAGCACGATTGTGGACAGTCAGGGTGGATTCACACGCAGCTCTTCGTGCCAACTGAGGGGATGTCAAACATCTGTACTCAGAGTGCAGCGGCCACACACACACACACACACACACACACACACACACACACACACACACACACACACACACACACACACAGGTAAGGAAGCTTTGTGTCTGTCTCAGTTTTCCCTGACATGTAGCTCTTTGACTGTTCTGTCAATATTAGGCTTCATTTTGTATGGAAACAACCCCAACTGGAGTGGCGGGTGTTTTTGTGTTGCCTCTGTTGTGCCTTGGATGCAGCAGCAGAGTAGAAATAAAGAGAAGAGCTCTGTGTCGAAAGGCTAGACACAGATCTGTGTGTTGCCATCTAGTCCCGGTACCCCCACTGATAGTCGGTTAATGGGGAGGGGGTCATTAATAGTGGCAGACCCACTGCAACTTCACTTTGAAGCATTTATCTTCTGTCAGAGGGCTGCTTTTGTCACCTGCTCATTCATTGAAGTTCACTCTCACGTCTTTCATCAGCCTTGCTTCAAACAGCAGCAGAAAGCCGTTTCGTGTCGAGCAAAATAAGCTGTGTTGCAGCGCTGCAGAGCAGGTCTCATTTACAGTTGGTAGCTGCTGACGTTTTGAAGTCTACACGTGTGAATGTCGCTTTTAAAACTGGGCCATCATGTGTGCAAGGAAACAAACAAACCAGGGAAATGTATTTGCGGGTTAGACGAGGACTCAGTTGTTTCTCCAGAAGGCTGTGCAGGCTGTGCCCATTACTTCCTGCAGTTATGGAGGAAAAGTGGATTCTGGATAATAGCATGATCCGTTCACAGTCCTGATGATGTCATAAGTGAAATAAAAGCCAATGTTCCCAGGTGCATGGTGTTTTTCTGCAGCACCTCCTTTGATTAGAGGGCCAAAATCTATTGAAAACTGGTGTGTTAATAAATATACTCTCAATACGCTCACAGTTCCTGCAGGACAAAGAATGATCAGAAACAAGACCGTCCATTGCTGAGCTGCTTCTGCTTCATCTAATGAGAGAAATAGATGTGTGAAAAGCAGACTTAGTTCAGATAAGAGTTTGTTTCTTTAAATTGACCTGGATGTTACTTTATCATCATCTTGCCCACATGTAAAGAAAAAAACCATCATGTGTAGCTACCAGATTATTCACCAAACTGCCCCTCTGAGTGTAAAGATTCAGAAAAGCATCTTTGGTTGCTTAGTTAGTTGCTTTAGTTAAATGGATTATTAACTATTATGAGACATTTAAACTGAAATGTGGATGGATTCTCCACCTCAAGATGCACTGCATCTGGTTGGCATGTTCATTTGGCATGATGGGTAGCAGAGAAATACCTCCTCTTTGATCCTGATCTACTGAAGCCTCAACCAAACCGTCCCACCCTCCTCCATCACCACTGATTGTTTTTGGGGACCCGATCGCGTGCAACAGTGCACCCAAGGGCGACTGCAGTATGTGAATATTTTAACGGTTGTCATTTCAGACACACATTATTTTCATATACATCTCAGATATAAAGTTTCAGAATGAACTAACTAATGATGTTTTATTTGCAGAGTCTCTGTTTATGGGCGACTCTGCCTCCAGTGAGTTGTTGTGAATGGAGGAGACGTCATGGCCAATGTGGCGCTCTCTTCTTTTCTTCTCTAATAACCATTTCTTCATCTTTCTCCTCACACACACTCGCACTTCTGCTGCCTCTGCATGAGTCACAGGATCCATCACTGTCTGACTGCCTGGAGACGTCGTCATGGGAAAAGACAGCGAGAACACAAACAAAGTCGTACTTATGACGGCGTTGACGCTTTGATTCCAGCCAGTCAGCTCTCGCTGCTGCTCGGTTCACTTTCAGCACAGTTCAAGTGAATGTTTGAACGGCGTGTCGACAGTTTGGAGGATTTAACATGAGCTCTGGAAAACGTAACATGTGATGTAGCATAACGGTACATGTGGAGAGATCAGTAGCTGGGGCGACCTGTGAATGTTTCTGAACATCCAACCTCTGCCTTTAACTCAGCATGAGCCCCGTTAATCTCCTCAAGGCTTAATACGTTACTAAACTGCACGACTTGTCATGTTGCCGAAATCATTAGTGCACGGCACCAGCAACAACCAAGCTGAGAGCTAATATTAGCACAGGCCCCCGCCCGCGCTACATCACATCCAGGGAGCTAATATTAGAGCTGCACATGCTGCCTGGGGTTTAATTACCTGTGTGGCTTCACTCATAAACGCAAAGGACCCCAGGAGTTTATACATATGTTTCTGTTGGCATTATAACTGAGAGAGACGACGAGAGGATGAGTCATCAGAGTTGGGCAGCTTTGCTTTTTTACATAGAAGTTTAGATGAGGGGCTGCACTTTCCTTTTTTATAATGCATCATTTTATCGCAGTCCAAAAAAACAAAACAAAAAAAACAAATCAGTTGCAAAGATTGCCAAAACTTTAGAAGTGCACGATTGATTGCACTTGCTCGTTATTAAAATCAAATGGCACCAGTTACGTCTCCTGTCTGACCTTTTGGCCGGTTTGTCAAACGTGATGGCTTCTCTCTGAAACAGAGAGAATAAAAGCTGCTGACCTTGTAGCTGCAGCTGAAGGTCACGCTCCAGCTTTTATCACCGTTCATTACCGCCACAGCCTGCTGGGGACTCGCCTGCTGCTGGAGGAAGGTACATGTGAGATTTTGAAGTTGGTTTGAAAGAAAAACACATCGTGATTGCTGAAAATGAAAGAAGGCAATCTGGCTAAATGATTTATAATTTAAAGTCTCAGTCCCTGCAACTCTGGTGATGATGAGTTGTATCCAATAAACTGTCTTTTGGATTTTTCCATACATTTTTTTGGTGTTAGTTTCATTCCTTTTAACCTTCCGTGTTTCATGATTGAGTGTTTTATTTTGAAGCGATGTTCGTGAACTCAGTTTTCTTCATCTCTGGGCTCCACAGCCCTAAATAATGTGTTTAAAATATGTTTTAAAACCCCAAAAAAGTATTGAGGCACTGCAGCGAAACAAGACAAAGGCTCAACTGTGGTGTTTCTGTTACCTTCACAGCCTCTGGTCTCTGAACCGTAGTAAACAAACCGCTGGTATTGTGCTATTTTTGGCTCGTAATTAGCGGTTAACACGCTAACAACAACAAAAGAAACAGTCCGGTTTTCTCTGCATGGAACGGGAACTTTATTCTGGCACTGCAGGAACTTGTAACATCACACAGGTTGTATTGTTGGGCTCCTGTCGGTTAACAGAGAATGTAAATCTATACACGCTGGGCTGCAGTTGATGCTCACTACACTTTACATCTAACCACGTTTTTATTCTGCCGTCCCACGACACACACACTACATTACCCATAAGGCCACACCATTACCCATAAGGCCACATCATTACCCATAAGGCCACCTTCTTAAAGGGGCCAGGCTGGCTCACAACATTTCTTCACTGTGAGAGAACGCGCACAACATCCTGTGGTGTTTGGGTGATCTGTCTCGGCCAATCAGCACACAGATTCTAGAGTGCTGGGCCGTCTGCGTTTCTCGTGTTGATTTTTTCTTGATTTTTTTATTATATATTTCTGAAATCCGCGAATAACTAAAACCGTGAATTGGCGAGGGATCACTGTATCAGTATTTATATCACAGGCTGCCGTTGAAACTGCACACTCAAGCACCAGTGCACGCTGCTTTTGTCACAGTGCATCGCAGCGTTCTGGTGGAGACTCTCAGTCGTCCAGGTCAGGCTTGAATCAAGGCAACTGGACCTTGAAGAAGTTTTCAGCTTCTGTCCAGAGAGCTTCCTCCGTTCAGAGTGTCTGGTTGGCAGTTTCAAGCTCATCAACTGTTAGAAGTCATAAATAAAAATGACTGACCCTCCCATCACTCCATTGGGCTGATAGATTCTTATTGTTATTATTTTTTTGTGCTCTGTACGTTGTTTACCTGGTTTTGGTCTCATGAATCAGCGTGTGTGAGTAGTTGTGAACCACCTGCGTAGGAGATTCAGAGCTTCAAAAGTGCTGGATCGGTAAAACCCAGGATGAGAGTCCAAATAGTCCAATAGTAGGGAAACTCATACTTTGACATGAAATAAAGTTTTTTTGAGCTACGTAACTACAGCTATGCATTTGGAGCATTGAAATGTTCCCACAGGGGTCCAGAAGTGTAATTGTTCCTGTAAATACCTGGATGATAATTATTAAATATGTACGTCCAGTGGGTCAGTAACACTTTTATCTATGACCTGAGTAATAAAGGGACAAAGGACCCTGGGAGCATATAGACTAGATAAGCTCCCAACTGTGAAGGGCAACTAAAACAGATGTCAGATAACTGACAATGCCACAGTGTCAAGATAAAGGAAATTATTTTTCTTCACTCCAGTTTAAATATGTTACTTTACGAAGTTATGACGACGTGAGAGAGCTGGAGGAAATTAGACATGACATCAAACGTTCATAGGTGACTGAGGAAACAACGTATTCACAAATACAATCAATATATTATCTTGAAATAACTCTTTCATTGGGACGGGCGTGGCAGATGGGAAATGGTGACGGGCTGTTTCTTGGTGTTGCATCAGAACTGGTGCCAAGTTGGACGCCTGTCAGAAAAGCGGGTACCAGAGGGAAGCACTGCAGCGCCCAGGATTTAATAATTTAGTCAGAAAAGGGACGCTGACATCACTGTCTGCTTCATTGATTGATCTCATCTGAGATCGCCTCAAATTTCCTTAAAGTTCCTTACTTTTCCCTTTGCTTTGTTAAACATTCAAATCTAAGAAAAAACAAAACAGTAACACAACAAACACAAATGAAACACACCACAGGAGGAATTATTACACAATATGGCCTTTTTTTTTAACCATTAGTAGTTATTTAAAAGCTAACTAACATTTTATATGGTCTCTAAATAATCCAATATGAGTGTTTGCAACCTTTGCAACACCTTATTAAAGAAAACTGATGGTCACCAGTGGCTATGTTGATACGAGCCGAGAATCATTCCAACTATTACAGAGGATACTGAAAACAACCGGCGCTGTCTGATGAAATCATCTTTATGCCAGAGTCTTGTGCTTCTGCCGCACGTCTTCCTGTAACTCTAAACTCTCATCACCCTGGCTGAAGGCCAGCACAGCTTTCTACCACGCACACACATGCACACGTACACACACACGCTACCCTTCATCATGCCTCCGTTCCTCTCTCTCTCTCTCTCTCTCTCTCTCTCCTCACCTGACTCCTGGCTCGCTCCCATCAGAGCGGCCTCAGTCGGAGGATGAGTTAATGCATCCGGAGGCACGAATGCAGTTCAGGCTCATCTGCTCGCCACAGAATCAATACCTGCCAGCGTATTTCTCCAGACTTCCTTTCTTTGGTGGACAGGCGTCTCTAAGCTCAAACATACTGCTGCTGACCACAACAAGTTGATGTAATGTTTTTTTTTAATGGAAAACTTTCATAACTCAAGTGATATAGATGTATAACTAACTCAAAACTACACCTTTGTCTGTGTTTTAGTCCATTTATTTGGGTGTTTGAAGTTGCTTCCACCTGAAAAGCTAACGCAACACAACCATTGTGCTTTGTCTGGGTAGTCAGGGAGCAGCGCAGGTATGCAGGGTCCTGGACCATCACAGGCCCAGATCAGAGTTCATCCAGGTTTTATCCAGCCTCCACATCTTTGGCTCCTCTCAACTTCACATTATGCTAGTCTAGCTGACGATCAGAAAGCTGTAAAAGAGGCAAAATGTCGATATCTGTCTAGTGTCATTTCTAACAATAGTCATCGTCCGAGAGTGTTATTCAGAACAATTAAGTCTGTCAGATGTTACAACTGCTACCTGTGAGAATTTCCTTCAGTTTTTCTCTGATAGGGTGGCCTATGTTAAACACAACACTGTGGTCCTTAAGTCCACCTACGAGAACATCCACTCTCCTCTTGGACCTTCGGTTGTTTTGGAGCCGGCTTCTCTGTTGCGCCTCTCTGAAGTAGTGCAGAATTTATCAGACTCCTGCAGTCGTCTGGACTTTGTTCCTGCTACGGTGCTGGAAGAAGTCTTTACTACAGTTTACTCTCTTATATTAACAGTTGCCTCGGTGCAGGGATGGTTCCAGGTAAACATGCTGTTGTTAGGCCACTTCTTTAAAAAACCTAACCTTGATCCATCAGTGTTTTCCAGTTTTAGAGCCGTTTCTAATTTATTATTTTTTAATCCAAGGTTTTAGAAAAGGTTGTTCTTGTTCAGTTGGATTAATTTTTAGAAAATAATGTTATTTTAGAAACTTTTCAGTCTGGTTTTAGGTCACAGAGTCTGCTTTGCTCAAAGTGCAGAATGATATTCTTCTATTTCTTGATTCCAGTAAACCTGTGCTGCTGGTGATGCTGGACCTCACAGCAACGTTTGGTACTGTGGACCATTCTATCCTCATCATACGTTTATTTCACTCAGACGGCGTCTTTGGGACTGTCCTAAAGCAGTTTGAGTCGTATTTGTCTGACAGGACTTTTGCAGTTTCAGTCAATGACCTCTCTTCCTCCACTGTTCCGCTGACCTCTGGGGTCCCCCAAGGCTCCATTCTGGGACCAACACTGTTTTCATTGTATTTGCTGCTACTAGGTTTAGTCATTAAAAGATATAATCATTTCTTTTGTTTCCATGCAGATGATCTAAAACTCTTCCTGCCTGTATTCATCAATGATCCCTATGCTCTGAACTGTTCACAGAACTGTTTGATGGACATTAAACAATGGCTCTCTCAGAATTTTCCACATTTAAATGAGAGCAAAACTGAGTGCATTATGTTTATGTTATGTCTCCAAACTACTCACTAACGCTGGTTCTAGCCTGGGTGCCCTCTCCCCTTATTGTAAACTTGTGGTGACTAACTTGGGAGTCAAGCTAAACAGCTGCCTAAGTGACAGACAGATTGACTCTGTTGTCAAAGCGAACTTCTTTCATCTCCGTCTTCTGGCCAAAGTGAAGCAATTTCTTAATCAGAAAGATCTTGAAAAGGCCATGTATGCCTTTATCAGCTCTCTGAACCCTCAAGAGCCTCCAGCTGGTACAAAATGCTTCTGCTGGGATGTTGACCAACACCTGACGACAGAACCACATCAGCCCAGTTTTATACTCCCTTCACTGGCTCCCAGAGTTGATTTTAAACTCTTAATGTTTGTTTTTAAAGCAGTTCATGGTCTTGACCCTCGCTGTGTTGCAGATCTTTTAAACATTTGTCGACCTAGCAGAACTCTGCTGTCTGAGACTTGAGGTTCTGATGTCTCAGTTCAAACAGTGGGGTGATGGTTCTTTTGTAGCCGGTCCTGGACTCTGGAGCGCTCTGCCTATGGACCCATGACTGATCACAGGTTTGGCTCAGTTTAAATCTAAATTAAAGACAGTTTTTCAGACAGGCCACCGGTACCTTAAAGCTCTGTGACATTTTAAATGCTATCTGGTGTAGCTACTTTTATGATTTAATGTTAAATACCTTAGTTAACAGATGGACATGTTTGTTTTGATGTTTTTAAAGATGTTTTTAATTATTTGTTTTTATATTGCACCATGGAAAGCACTTTGATTCAGCTCTGGCTGTTGTAAAGTGCTATATAAATAAAGGTTGATTGATTAAATGCTATACTCGCTGTAGCTCTGATTCAGCTTCACTGATGCAGTATATTTTCTAAGATCTTGGCTTGTTAAAACCTGACTTACTC
Organism: Hirundichthys speculiger; assembly: GCA_018398805.1. Lineage (NCBI taxonomy): Eukaryota > Metazoa > Chordata > Actinopteri > Beloniformes > Exocoetidae > Hirundichthys > Hirundichthys speculiger. The sequence goes on along the minus strand of JAGFBZ010000983.1, from coordinate 571,522 downwards.
ACCAGTGCAAGCGAACCCCAGAGATGTTTGTCACCCAGGCGTCTCACCTCCAGAAGTACAGCTCTGACACGGCAACAGTGTCAGTAAACCCGCTGGCTGCTTCCTTTGAGGAGCAAATTCCTCCACAGATTAGCAGAGCTGTCTGGATCGCACTTATCTGTTATAAACCTGCTGCCACGCTGCACGAAAGAGCTGTCTGCAGACATGATTAATGAATTAATATCACACTGAGAAAAACTCCACCATCATTTCCAGAGTCACAGCAAGTGAGAGAGCTGAACATTGATATGTGTATTTCTGTTACTTTGGGGGGGGTTTGTCAGTAGCATGAGTGGGATACCGCAAGAGCGAGATGATGTTTCCTAAAAAAATGTTTGTTGAAATGAAATTTTAACATGAGACAGTAAATGAAGAGACCTGCTGGTGTTGCTTTAAAGATCTATCTGAATGGTCCCACTTCTCCCTCCCACTGAGCTGCAGACTAGTGAATAAAGGGATCAGCTGCCTGGAAGCAGTAATAACGTGTGAATCTCATTCGCGTAGCTGATGAGATGTGGGGTTTGTCATTTTAGCGGCTGTACGGCTGATGGGCTCAAGGGCTGAGTTTCCTGCAACGGTAGGAAACTTGATGGTTTGTAGTGCGTGTGAGTAAAACATTCATGAGCAGGTTCTCCACAAACTACAAGAGGAGAAAAAATATACCAAACGACTGCCAAATGGAACGGCAAGGTTAAATCATGGAGCCGCTCTTTTGTATGTTAGTGGTTTGATAGAAAATAAGTATAAACACTGTAGGACTGTGTGAAAACCTCATGTGGAAGATTTTTATGTTTGGTTGACAATCTTTTTCTGGCTGCTTCCACATTTGTCCTGGTGCTCTGTTCACATAGGACCCAGCATCACCTGGGTACCTGCAGTGATTTAAAGAGCATGTAATAACCTTTGTTTTACTGCAGTTTACTCACATGAACCCTCAGATGTGTCATTTTCAGAGATGCAGGATTTAATGTCTGAATATTCACTTCAGTGACGTTTTCCTTAAGTTGCAGTGGATCATAAACAGAACAATAATCGGAGCCGTAATATCTGCACACCTTTCCTCTCTCTGCTGCTCTACCTGTGGCTCTGGGCTTCTTTCTTTTTATGCATTTCCATGTGTGCCTAAATGCCAACAACACCAGAAAGGATGCAGCCAGACCAAAAAAAAAAAAAAGCATATCCTCCAAATTCCTAAACTACTGAGATGGATGGAAACAATCCCACGACCTCTGTGTTCACTGCAGTGTGGTAGGTCACCTGTAGTGGATTCTTTCTATCCAATGACAAGTATTAGCTTTCAGTCTGGATATCGCAGACGTCCTCCACAACTACTACAAATTAGATCCTCAGCTAAACCTGATACCATATAAATAGAGCAGCACTTCCACTGATAATCGTGGATACGTTACAGCATCCACACTAGCCTTGTCAGGATAAATGTAATGACGATAATTATAATACAGTACTGTTGATTTTGAGAGATTTATAATATGATGGCGATTCATAAAAAGAAAACCCTGAAAGCAATAAGATACTCATTAGGGCATTTATGGTAATGTTTGTTCATTATTAGCCCTGAAACCACAGAATATTGATGACTGTGTCAGTGATTAGGCCGCTCAGCGAACACTAACTACACCTTTATGCACTGACAACAGCATCAGTGGTTCTTTATACACACATGAGCCATTACGACACATGAAACTGCACCATATTTATAAACCGATCTGGCATGGACGCTTCAACATGCGCGGGAGGGATCAATCAATGAATCTGCTGACTGGTGGGCAGCTCTCTCTTTCTCCTGACCCACAACCTCCCTTCCTCCCCTGGTGGTGGCAGGTCACGGCCTGCTGGAAAACCTGTCCTCTGACATTTAGAGGCAAGGTGTTAGAAGTAGGCGTGTCCTTCTCGCAAGCATTTTAGATAATGGGACCCCCCCCCCCCCCATGGAGCCACCAGCAACTGGACAAAGACCTTTATCTGCAGAGTGTAGTTGTGGGAACACTAGCATGGAGATGTGAAGAGGACAGAATCAGAGAATAACAAATGGAGAAAGGAAGTTAAAGACTCAGAGACAATGAGAAACACTTGAATGGTGACTGTGAGTTGTAGGGTGAAGAATAATGAATAATGAATAATGAAGAATCATCGCTGACGCTGAAACTGCTGGTGAAATTAGGGTGTTTCCAGAGGAGAAGCATGAGTTGGGTACTTATGGAGGGAAAGTTTACCCATCTCGGGTGCCAGCGCGCCATCAAGTCCTCTTTGTTCTGACGAGTCCAGTTTTCAACGCTCACGTTCTCTCCCACTGCTTCCATACGGCAAGTCCAATCTGTCGCTGCTGGCAGCGAGCTGGACTCCGCCGGCCCTTAAATTAGTTTCTCTCAAGGAAATAATTGGCTTGCCTTTTTTTTGGTGTGTGTTACAGTCGACCCTCCACATTTCCCACCATAAAACCTGACCTCGTGTTTCTTAGTTTCCACATTTATTGCACAGACACGGTCAGTATTTCAGGTTGATGTGTAATTCATGTGACGTGCTTTGACCACATAGAAGGTTATTAATGCAGATGGTGTTAAAATACAACAAAAAAACTTCCTCATTTGTGCGTAGCTAGGTGAGGTGGGGGTGTGACATCTAGGAGAGGATATGACGCCTGTCATATTATCAGCAGAGAGGATTGCATTGATGTCATGATTTCAACCACATACTTCATGAGTCACTAGTGATTCACAACAGTATCTCTTCTTGTTTGACTGTGTTTTTACTATATCTCATTATTCCTGTTCCACGTCACAAATGTGATTGTTTCAAAGAGATGTTAATGAGTGCAACAGACAGGGTCGTGATTAACAGGTCGACGGAGACCTTTGTAGTTGTTGAAATATTGACGTGGAAAGCCTTAAGTGGTTTAACGGCAGGTTTCCTGTAATTACTGAGGTGGTCTGGTGGTTTGTGGATGGACTGGTCTCCAAGGCTGGTGTCCAGTGATGGGTCTGGAGATGTACAGCAACAACGATTAGACCTGTGAATTAGGATGTTGGTGGTCCGGTGTGACCACACGATGTGACTGTGTTTGACTGAAAGGCCACTGCAGTGTGTGGATCGGTGTAGACCGTGAGAGATGGATGTGTGCGGTGAATGTGGCTTCTAGTGTAAAAGATCTTTTGAGTGGGCGGTCAAACTACAAAAAGTGCTGTGGACATGCAGTTTATTTATCAAATAACTAGAATATTGGCTCAAACACAACAAGTATGACTGATCACGGTATAAATATCTGATTGTAGATGGTTGGCGGGTGGAGTCTGTCACTCACACACCAGGTCTCCATCTGAAAATGAAGCAGAGAGGAGAGGAGGACAGGAAAGTCCTTTCTAGAGGGAGGGGGTTCCTGGTGGGTATAATGCCAATTTTCAAGACTGCATGCTACAGTACTGCTGTACAACACTGCTTTATCCAAAGTTCAGTATGCAGTATATAATCCATCCATCCATCCATCCATTTTCTACACCCACTTATTCCTGTTGAGGGTCCCGGAGATCTGCAGGAAGGTATCCCAGCCGTGTTTGGGTGACAGGCAGGGACAACCCCTGGAAGCTTCCACCATGTAACTGACCAGTCTGCCTCACGTACTGTAGTCTATCCCATAATGCAGTGGGCCACGCCTGTGGAAGTTACAGCCACAGCATAATTATTTTAATGGTGGCATACTACATAGCGTACAGCATGAGGCATACTGCCGTAGCCGTAAGCAGTACATACTGCGTACTCCACTGTACGTACATTATGCAGTTTTGAAAATGTTGGTTTTTGACATTCTGCTTTATTGGTGCATTGTATTATAGAATACGGTATGTGACGTCGACTGATTAGTTGCACACTGGAAAGTTTTCCTGAAGTAGCACACTATCCAGGCATTTCTTGCATACTGCAAACTGCATGCTCTACAGTATTGCAAATTCACTATGTACATGGGGTCCAAAAACAGCCGTATTTAACAATACTTAAACACAATGTATTGTTATTTTATTGAGCAGTATTCAGACGGGGGGTCAACGTGGAAAACATGGAAGAAATGTCCAGTGTCAAGTGATTTTAATCACATAAAAAGTCGTGTATAGACACTATGGCAGTCATTATATAAAATGATTGTACATGAGTTAAGGACAGAAAGGCACAAGTGGAGATTTCCAAAGCTGTAAAGCAGGCAACAGTATCAGAGAGCAATGCTACAGTTAACAGTTTGTGATTCCAGCATCACATTTGCTTGAATATTCAGTGTGTTTCTTGCATCATCTGAGCACACCAACAGCTCCTCTCTTTCATTCACAGGTATGAGAAACAAAGAGCAGTTGGAGGTGTCCCATGGGCACATTTGTCCTCTGGACAGCCTGTGTGTCTCTGCAGTACACACAGACACTCTGGGAGGAAGAAGAAAGACCGTCTAAAAATAAACCGACACCCACCACCAGCAGACAAACTAAATCCAGCTTGACTAGAAAAAAAAAAAGAAAGAAAAAAACACCCCTTGGTCGCCGTGTCTGACTCTTTTCTCTGCTCCATTTCTGTTTCTCTGTCCTCATTACGTGCCAAGAGGAGGTCATGTCCCAGTCTGGAAAAGTCCTTCATCTGTATGTGGAAGTGAGGTCTGCCCCAGATCAGAATGGAGAGAGTAAAGAAGGGATCGCTCAGGGGCATCCGGGTCAGGACGGGCCCACGGAGCTGATCTCTCAGCTGGCGAGCCAGACGGCCATCAGCAGAGCCCCTGAAGTTCACCACCAGGTTGAGGACTGCACACAAAGTCGGTCTCCTTCCTCGAAACGATGTCCAGTTTCAGCTCCAGCAAGCCAACAGTTTCCCTGCAGTCACCAAACGCTGGAGTTCGCCTGCCCACTCTTCGCCATCTCCAGGATGGGCTGGCCTTCCTCACAGTCCTCCCAACAGGTCTGTGGTTACCTTCAGTTACGTCGAGAAATCCAGCGTGAAGACCGTGGAGAGTTCGCGCAACTCTGCGTGCGAGAGACGAGCCAGAGAGGACCGATCCACCCCTTCCAGCTTTCAGAAGCGCCTGGGCGACCCGGCGTGGTTTGAAAGTCCCAATTCATCGAGCAGCTCCAGCCCCAAGCTAACCTACGGATCTCCAGGAAATCACCAGCAGACGTTTTCCCCCGGCCTTCGCCACCCACACTTGGACCCCATCGGAAGGGCAGCTACCCAGAGGGCCGTGGAGGAGTTTGGCTCCCCTTTACTGAGGATTAAACTGGCCCACGCGCTTGAGCACGCTTCCTCATCGAGCTATAACCAAAAGCCTCGCTGCCAGTCCTGGGCTGGATCTCCTGTTCAGCATCAGAACATCAGTGTAAGCCACAAAGACCACATCGCAGATGGGAGCCAGACTGTTTATAGGTTGCCTCAGAGCCCGGCGTCAGACCAGCCATCTCCACAGTCCAGGCATTCGTCCTGCGCTGAGCGTCACTGGTCAGGAGACTACAGGGTTGGAAGTCCTGGTACCACAAGGCACATTCAAAGGAGCTCTTCGCCCCAGGGAGCAGTCCTCCAGTCTGGCAATAATGGAGTTGAGGGTTTGAACCAGTTAAGTGAAAGCAAATCCTCCTCTTCGGCTCACAGTCGTGACGTCGTCTGCAGGTTAGCTGAGGAGGCTTCCAGAGCGTCTTCAGCGTTCACAGAAGCGAGGGCATCCTCGTCGCACAATGCTTCAGACAAGCAAACAAGCAGCTCAAACTCCGGAGAATCAGCTCCAAGTGCACAACAGTTTAAGCAAATGCTTAAGATGAACATCCCTTTAAACAACCAACACATGCCAGAGACTGACAGCACAGACTCTCACCAGCCTGAAACCTCACAGTCACATGAGACGAACTCCCACACTGAGCACGACGCACACCAGCAGGAGTGTTTTCACAAACTCCAGCTCCAGACTTCAGTTTTATCCCCGGCCCTTCCTTCACGCCTTGTCCGCCCTTCTCATCCTCCCACCGAGATCAGCTCTCCCATCAGGGATCCCAGGCTTTTCCAAGCCGAACTCCGAGCGCCAAATACCCCCACCCTGCACCGCCACCAACCCCCGCAGTACACCGGGGACTCCTGGTCCCCGAGCCCCGATCGGAGAAGAGACCTGGGCTGCTTCCAGAGAGACGGCTGTGCAGAGCTAGCACACAGGCTCTCTGTCGGTCAAGGGTTCGAGGAGGCACCAGTCAGCTGGACCTCCAGTCAGCAGTGGGGGAACCATGCAAAGAGCAGCCCCAAACCAGGGTCGGAGTCCAGTACCGGCCAGGCACCCGGTCAACAGTCCAACCGGCCGCTCAGCCCGACTGCTCAGCATAAACGAGCCGAGCAGAGGAGGAGAGAGATCCTGTTGCTCGGACCTGTGGCGCTGGACTCCGCAGAGGAAGACGAGGGCTGCGATGAAGGAGGGCGGGGCTGTGAGGCAGAGGGGCGGCAGCCTGGCTCCCGAGGGGCTGGAGAGCTTCCAGAGGTGGAGCAGAACGGGACGGCGGGGGGGTCGTCCTCACGCAGCTCCAGCGGCGTGACGGGGAGCCTGGGGGACCGGGAGTGTGTGTCCCCGGAGTCCAGCCAGTCCAGTCACCAGAGCAACGAGACCGGGGCTGCCACCTCAGGAATACAGGTCAGCACTGGGCAGGATGGGTGCAGGAAACTGCATCATTTCAGTTTAAAAATGTCATTTCAGAAGTAACAGACATTTATTCTCTTCTTTGCCAACTGCTTGGAAACAGGTTAAACTAACAACAATAGGTGCAGTCACGTGAAAAAGAAAGTAGATCTATATAGAATTTTAATTTTTTAAAAAAGCACCTGTACTTACTGGTGTTAAAATACGGTCTGGTGCAACAAAAACAATGCCAAAGAGGGAAGACATCAGCAATGGTCTTAAAGTAAGAATTACTGCTGAGTAGAGGTCTTCATGGGTCCACTTTCATGGACCTGGACCCGAATGGACCCGTGAAAATTCTACCCGAAACCCACCTGACCCGAGCTATTATCAGAAGTCCATGTTCCAAACCTGAATGGACCTCCAATATTTGGATCCTGAACCGACCCGACCTTTAGTCTTTATTTTCTGACCACAAACCGAACCGAGATACCCGAATAGAACCGAGACATTACAGCCCATAGTTGCTCATGTTAAAGTTGTCTAGTGTTGAATAAAACTTGATTCTTCTTACCTAAAGTTGTCTTCTTCTACCGGTTCAGTTGCTACATAGGCTACGTGATGGAAACAACAATAAATCCACATGGTTATTTTCTTTGTGGATACAGATGCTATTGGTAGCAACTGCTAACGCTAATAGCCTACACCGGTCAGGACGTGTCTTATCTCATCCAGCGTTGTCATGTTGGCGATCCGTTGTGCTTTACAGCTGCCGAGCAAACCGGTAATAACACGCTACGGCAACACGGTTGTTTCATGACAAATACGCCACGTTAATGAATAATCATTTAACTGCTCCGAGTCCTGACATTGGCTAAACCAAACTACTGTTTGTTTAGCTTACTAAACAAACAGTTTTGAACAATTTTCAAACAATACAGGCGACCTGAATACAGCGGAGCATGGCGTGTAAGATGGCAGCACTCACACTCATCCGGGACTTTGAAGATCTGAGCTTTTCTGGTCTTCTCTGTGCTCGTGGCGTCCTCCTGTTATTCCAGGATCGCCACTCGTGTAGCCGTCAGTGCTGATCTTTTCCTTGTTGGATGACGGGAACGTAGCCTCGTGAGGTTCAGTACGCTGACATGCTTCTCTGCTTTGTCCCTCCTCTCACCCTGATGTGTAGATGTGTAGCTTCTTTGCTCTGGATCGATGTGATCTAAACTCCTCAACATCGCAGTCGTACACCCTGGTTTTTTGGAGGCAGAAAATTACGTGAAATGAATGATTTGGTTTTGGCTTGTTGCCTTCTTTAGCGGAAGTGGTCGTGTTTACAAAAAGCCCCAAATGCAACGCGTTGCTGCCACCTAGCGGATAAACATAGCGCCAATATCGTGGCGCTTGGGATCTTCTTTATTTTGATTATTCACAGATAAGACTCAAGATAGTTGCCGGTTTTCCAAAGAGTGGACATCTCAGTGAGCTCAGGCCAAGGTCAGACCAAACAATGTTCAGAGAAACTGAAAAAAAAACCCAAAGAAACCTGAATGCTACGTGACACTATGCATGTCTCAGTTAGCACATTAAATGTGTTTTTGAATGTTAAATCATGACAATACAGTGAGAAAATGATTGAACAAGTACGGTCTGTTAGCAGCTGTTAAACGCTGTAGTGTTCAGGAGAGATGATTCAACTTTGTCTTCCAGCCACAGGACCATAAATGAATAATAATTATAATAAATCTCATCTCAAAGTATTCTAGATTCAAATGTGAGGCCAACTGTCCTCTGAAGATGATCTTTTAAAGACTGTCTGCTAGATGACGAGCATGTGTAGAAGATGAGCAGGACAGTGATCCTAAACACAGCAGTAAACCTAAAACAGACTCTTCACATGAAGTGCTTTCTTTTTCACGTGGATGTAAGGTTGTCAGCTGGTGGGCTTAATTTATTTTTACTTTCATCTTTACATTTCTTCAGTTAATGTAATGCTAAAGTCTATAGCTCTATACTCATGACATCTCTGTTACTGTCACTGAAGTGCAGAAGGCCAACTATTCCTTTAACTGTGCCCTGGACCAGCTACAGTTCAGGTTTCTGTGTGTTTTCAGAGCTACGAGCTACAGTTCAGGTTTCTGTGTGTTTTCAGAGCTACGAGCTACAGTTCAGGTTTTCTGTGTGTTTTTCTTTTTTGCAGACGGACAGTGGAAGTGCAGCTCCCGTCCCGTCGCTACACTGTCAGAGGATCGCTCGTGCTAAGTGGGAGTTTTTATTCGGGATCCCTGCAGAGGAGGCCGCAAGCAGACGGGAGAGAAGTGAGACCATTCTCAGCTCAACAGCGTCTATTTTTGGCTCTTTTTCTTTCATGTTTTTGCCAGAGTTAATGACCTTTTATTCCCTTCGTTTAGTTCTTTACAAAGACATGTTGAGGACAGGGACGCCAAAGCTGCCGTGGCAGCTCTGCTTGTCTAGATTACTGCGTAGCAGCTTATTCAGATGCAAAATGGGAAGTCAGTGGAGTCAGTCTTCACTTTATTTAAAACATTTACTGACTTCTTCAGCCTGCATTTCATTACCTCAAATATTATTCCTTTAAATCAGCCGTTCCCAAACTTCAGAATACCAAGGCCCAATTTGAAATGTGAAAAATCTCCGCAGCCCCGAAACCTTTAATCACAGCTGTGATCAACATACAGGACAAGGAACCATGTTCTGATATTAATGTAAGGGGTCAACAAATAAGGTGACACTTGTCATATTAAGTTAAGATGACGGTAGTAGAATAACACTTAACTGGTTTGTTTTGTTACTTATTAATGTTTTTAAATCATGTTGTTAATATTTTACAGTAATTAAAAACATATTTTAAAAGATCGAGGATTTTAATGACCTCTCAAGGCCCACCTGCAGTACCGTGACGGCCCACCAGGGGGCGGCAGCCCACACTTTGGGAATCACTGCTTTAAAATAAAAAGACTTTTCAGTCAACAGAGAAAGAGAAGTCCAACATTGAACAAATAAAGTCTAAAAATGTCTCTAAAGTACCGCTAAGAAACTCGATCAACTGTATGCAGCACCTCGTGTGCGATTTCAAAACTGCATTTTTGTTTATTATTGCAGCGTAGATAAATGTCAGATCACATTTATAGCAAATTAATACAGAAAACCACTTAATATCAATTGAGTATCATAATTTTTCTTGTTCATATATGTGCAAGCTGCACCTGAAATGTTTTCCTGATCTCAGTGTGAACGATCCGTCTCACGTGGTGGCGTCCGAAGCACTGATGGTTTTAGAACCTTTGTCGAGCACTTTTCTTCTTCTGAGGTCCTCAGAAATCCTTTGTTTGTGCCATCATACACTTCTGCAAACCTCATCTCTCTAACGCCAGCTTCACCTTTTAATTAATTTCTAATAGTAGAGACTCACTGCCACTTATAGATTGACCTAAGTACAATATATTTCTGGTTTCATTAGCTTCTCTGAGATGAACTGAGGGTTCACAAACCTTCAAGCGCCACTGTTGAGGCTACAAACCACTGAAAACAGTTACGTTGTGTATAACATCCAGATCTGAACCAGCTTTTTCGTATAATTAACTCTTCGTCATCGTCTGTCTCTGCAGACTCTCTGGAAGCCTCCACAGCTCCTCCCAGTGGTAACTCCAGCGAGTCTCCCACCCCGACGCCCCCGTCCTCCCTGCCGCTGCCATCTGCCAATCACGAGGTGCAGCATGTGGAGGTGGAGTTGGTGACCCCTCCCCCGGCCATCATCGGGACCTCCCCAAAAACCGGCATCATTCGCCGGACGCTCAAGTATTCAGAAACCGACCTGGACGCCATCCCGCTTCGCTGCTACCGCGAGACGGACATCGACGAGGTGCTGCTGGCGGAGCAGGATGACGCCGACTCCTGCGTTTGGGAGCAACCGCAGCGTGCAGGGCACCTCCGGGACGGGCAGCAGCCCCCTGGGGGCGCTGGCCAACGCCAGGACAGAGGGGGAGGAGGGAGGCGAGAGGAGGGGGAGGGGGGAAGAGAGGAGGAGGAGGAGGAGATTGATAATGAGGATGAGGAGGATGAGGAGGAAATGGTGAGCTGGGCGAGCGTGAGGATGCAGGGAGACAGTAGGAAGCAGCAGTACGCAGCGCAGGAGGAGCCACAGGTGTTTGGACACCTTCTGATCAGGTGAACATGTGAAGCACAAAAAAAAAAAAAACTAATTTCACCGTCAGCAGCCTGTAAACACAAACAGGAATACTGTGGTGCAGCAGGATTTTCCCCTGACCCTATATTTCCATCTAAATCTGGATCTCACTTGTAACCCATTTTTGAATTTGGTCATAAACAGGCAGTTATGCATTAATTATTCACTGGTTTGCAGCAAACTGGAGAATAAATTTCATCCTGGCAGTGAATATGTGATTAACAGCTGCACATTACACTCCTTTTTCTGGACGTTCTGTTGGTTCTGTCACATTTAAGCTTTTATTCATAAACACCACGTGTTGTTAAAACCCTCTTCTCTGTCCAGACCAACGGAAACGTTTTTTGACAACCACAACCCGGCCCTGAAGTCCCCCATCCTGGTCTCTGGCCCCCGCTGTGCTGCGGAGGACACCTTCAGCCGCCACTTCGAGAGCATCATGGAGTCCCACCGGGCCAAAGGGACGTCGTACCACAGCCTGGACAGCGAGGAGCTGCTGACCTCCAGCACCCAAACGGTCCTGACCTTCGATCTGCCCACACTCACCCCCGCCATCCACGGGCCGTTGTGCCAAAGCGCAAGGCAGATCGTCCAGCTCAGCTTCGCCCCGCTGGCACACGATGAGAGGCCCAGTCTCTGATTCTGTCTTCACTGTCACAGGGGACTCGGACGCCACCCGGGCCCCCTCCAGTGAAAGGCTGAGCAGCGGCTCAGATGATACGCTGCCCAGAGGAAAGGAGGGTGCACAGCTGGGGAGCAGCTGGTACGTCAGCACTTCCTTCTCTTTACCCAGGTGAGCTCGCGTGGCAGGAAGTCATAGTGGATCAACCTTCTGCCCATGAAGTTCAGCCATTTCATTTAGTCACACAACTTTGACGTATTCATTTTGACTAGATGTAGACACAACTCCATGCACCATCAGATCAGGAAAAGGACTTTTTCTTAGCAAACAGTGGCTGCCTTCCCATCAAGCAGATTTGGAGGAACATTTTAGTCCTAAAGTTTGGTCTGTTGGCGAGTTTAACTTTGCAGGAGACGTTTTATGGGGCAGTGATAGCTCCAGCACTGGTACTGGTGCTGCTGTGGGGTAGGCAGTCCTGAAAAACTGCCGGGTGGCGCATGTTGATGGACTGACAGTAGGCAGGAAATGACCTTCAGCATGTCCTCTGAGCAAACTCAGTGAACAGAAGAGCAGCAGCTGTCTCAGATTCATGCAGGATGAGTTTATCATTCTCATTTGCTTTTCTTCTTTCTCTTTTTCTTTGTTGTTGTTGTTGTTGTCTTCTTCTTTTACTTTATTGGCAGCTGGCGAACAGCAAAGGTGGTGCATTACTGCCACCAGGTGGTGACTGTTAGTTTGGTAGACCAGTGGATCCTACCAGGGGTCCAGTAGTATAATGGAGCGGACCAAGGAGACTGGGCCTGTCCCAGTTCAGGAACACGCCCAGTAGCGGTTTCAGGTCTGGGCAACATGGGTGCCACGAGTGTGCAAAGAAAAAAAGTATTGCAAATATATTGTTTTATTACTACTTTGATATTTCTGGGACCCCAAGAGAGAATTGGGTGCCTTTATAACCCATTAGTTTGTGAACTTGACATGATATTTGAGAGACAGCAGTCTGCTGGAGTTAGGGTCAGAGGAGAAGGGAGACGGTGATGCGTAACACATCGATTGGCGAGTGTAAAATTAGGTTAACTCAGTCTATGTCCGTGGTAGTCCATGCTCATTAAAACCATAGACTGTACATAACTGGATGAACTGTCATGTGACCCACAGAGAGCTTTTGAAGCCTCTTTTTCCTCAGATTGCATGACACCATGTTGCAAAGAGTCTGAACCAGCAGCGCTGAGGAGCCCACCAGTTAACTGTTTTAGCTCAACTGGCTTAGCCTCCGTTAATCCTGGATAATAAAACATATTATTTTATATCCATTTTGTCCGAACAACCTTATTTTAAGTACTGCTGGGCCTCAGAAGGTCCCATGGCTGAGCTCAGCTCAATGAGACGACCCGTTCCTCGGCGCCTCCAGCCGAGCCGCTGACGCAGCCGCCAACATTTCAGCACCTTGGACGGGTCAACCGAGGCCCGGCTCAGCTCACGGTCCATCATTTCAGGACTGTTGTGAGCAGAATTATTCTGGGACCTGCTGTCAATCATCCCAACCGCAGCCTCTCGCACTTCAAATGTTGTTTCAGTGTTCAGTGCTTCAGAGTTGTTTCAATGACTGCGGCTGTTAGGATGACGAAGATCCTTCCAGACCAACCGCAGCCAGTCACGCTGATCCTGTTACTACAAGTAACACAAGCACAAGCAAACACATCCTCAAGCTAGTGGCTAGCTGTCAATCAAATTGCATTCTTATAATGTGTTGTTTGTATGGTGAACCATTTGTACAAATTTAGAAGTTTAATTCACTCTTTTATCCATTTCTGTTCACTGATGGATATTAGGAAGGCTGCTACTTGGGACATTTCAAACTGAAGTAAATCGGAGTCGTTTCCAAAGCCTCATAGTTCTGCAGATGTTAGACAGTAATACAGTCAAGGGGCGTAATAGTGCACACATTTCCTGAAGCGATTTAAAAACAGCATTGATGAAAAAACATCATGCATTCATACAAAAGCTCGTCACTCGTCCTTTTTCTGTTCTTCCAAGTCTGTTTATCTAATTAGATTTTTCTTTTTTTAATTCATCTTTTTCAAAATGTCTTGACAGTCACAGTGTGAATGTAAACTCATGTCATTTTTAAGGAAGTAAAACAGTACATGGAGCTGAACGAAGGCGCCTCGTTCTGAGAAATGTGGGTCACTTCAGTGACCATGAACTTAATGGACCAGAATTTACTTTCCATCATTTCCTAACTTCAGCTCGCTTCACTCATACGTCTTACTTTTACTTGTTTATTTGCTTGTTCATTTGTTTTCTTTGAACAATTTGTTTTAGAGCCCATGTCAGAGAAACTTTAAACAATTTGGAGATTCACAATTAAGGAGAAACAAAGCAGTTCTCTTACATTTAGCTTTATTTCTTTGAACATGAACCACATTAACTTCATGTTTTTTTCTTGCCAACTTCATGTAATTTGTTAAGTTGAATGCAGTTTTGCATTTAAGGCCTGAAAAACGTTTCAGAAACGAGAAATGTTTCTGCTTCTGCAGTACATATAATCACTAAAATCTTCCAAATTTCAGTGTAGAAACAACAGCTACATTCACAAATGCCACATTTAACTTTTCTCTGCAAAAAAAGCCTGATGATATTCCTGTTCAGACACTGTGAAGGCCATTTTCCATATCATGCCTTCATTCTCTAAATCTTCTGATTTTTCTTAGTTCATTGTAACTTACTGATATTTGTCAGTATACAATAACACTTCCTCTTGTCTCACCTGCAGATAATCATCAGTTGTGGCAAATTTAGTCGAGAAATACAGTAATCAGTTTGAGTTTGTAGCGACTGAAAGGTGCCTGCTGACAGCGTTCGGTGTCCAAGCAGATGTTTCTGGCATCTGCCACCTGTTTTCGATTCCTAGTCCCTCTTTGAATCTTTGGATCAAGCATGTTATAAAGGAGGAGACAAGATTCTCCAGCAGTCATAAAGTGTAACTTGGCCAAATGATTAGCCCTCACCTCAGCACCATGAAAGGTCCCTTCTCTCTCCCTGTGTCACGTTTTTACAGAATCAAACAGTATCACTTTACACCAGAGTAATCACAGCCATTCATCATATCAAGAGTAAAACTGCTCATATCAGCTTCTCAAACAGTTGCAAAGCGCATCGTTCCTGATGACAGTTCAGCACGGGTGTATTTTGATCGCTTCCTGTCTCGGGTCAGAACGCTGCTTATGGACCGTTGTCAGCCTCCAGGTGGGGGAGCGTCTGACTCTCCTTGTGCAGAGCAGTGCTGCAGTGCTGCTCTGGAGCCCAGAGGCTTAACGTGAAGGTCAGTAGAAGGCTGCCTGTGGTCCCTGTGCTGCCTGCCAGACAGGCTGCGCAACTCTACCTGTGTGTGTGTTTGTTTGTGGTAGCGCATGCACCTGTTACTGCAGGTGCTTATGGGCAGGTGTGTATGTGAAGTGCATGTAAGGACGTGTTTTTGTATCCAGAGGCAGATGGCTGGTCCTGCTGCAGTGAGGTACTCACCTTTACTGTTGGGATCCCAAAGACTCCCAAATGTAATTCATGACACCTATTATTATGTACCTGAGATCCTTTTATGTTCCTCCCACCTCATGTTATTAATCCATACATTCTGAAGATCTGTTAATGTAACACATGTCGCTGTCAGACTGGAGCAGATGTTACTGTCCCGCTGTATGTTTGTGTGACAGTGAGGCAGCCTGACTTTGTGAATGTCATCCTAACTTGGAGAGGCAGCACTGCAGTGGCACAGTGGCTGCAGTGTCGCGCTTTGACCACTAGATGGCAAAAGAAACCCAGAATCCCAGTGTGAAGTTGGCTTTAAATGGAGTGAATGTGATGCTCTGGAGCAGCGCTTTTAGGGTGTTTGTGTGTCCCAGAGAGGAATTCAGTTTCATGTTCCAGCTGAGTCAAGTAGAAATGTTTGAGGGAAAAAAACATAATCGCTTCTTTTTTTTTTTTCCTCTCTGATTTTTTTCTCAACTCCCTGATAAAACTCTTTACACAGGAACCAAATGCTGGAGGTAAATGTTTGCTCAGCACTGGTCTTATCGCGCCTTTTTGAACTTCCCTGAAGCTGTGGAATCCAGGAGCGAGACGTCTCTGAAAGTTTGGCCATATTTTGCTAAAAGTTGGAATTTCACTCTCCCTCCACCCCCCCCCCGTCTTCCTTCCCCCCACTCCATCCTTTTCATCAGACAGTGGCTCATTGTGTGGAGCTGCCCAGCGGACTGAGAGGGCTTCGGTTTGTGGGAATACTGGGGCTGACACTGGGAATTCTCTCAGGACCTCTCGGCATGGTGCCAGCTGTTGATGAGGCAGCGCTAACAGGTGGTGCCGCCTGATACACTGCTGTCTTTATTTTATGATTATGAGGCCTCCTGCAGGCGCTGATGAAGAGCGCGTTGTAAACAGACTCCTCTTTGGCCTCAGATGGTGACAAAAGGCCAGCCTCTCTTTGCCCCAGGCAGCAACGGTTGTAAAAGGAACAATTTAGCGGCGTACACCGCGTGGATATCAAATTTCAAGCTGACACCTCGCACCTTTTGTTTTCTTTGTAGGAATGCGAGAGCTCACACCAGAAACAAGGTGGACGACTAGTTTGCTGGACGCACTCTGCGTCTGTGTAACTGGAGATGCAGGGAGTGAAAGGAATGAACTGAAAGTAGACTGGGGGGGGGGGGGGATTTTGAGGCAATGCACAAGCCAAGTCTCATGCCATGCTTTGAATGCAAGGTCAGCAGGGGATGGCGAGCATTTACACAGTGGACTAGGGAGGGAGAAGGAGAGAGGGAGGAGTGAAAAGAGGGAAGAGAAACAACAGCAAACAGACACAGTGGGGAAAAGAAAGAGACAGAGAGGCATTGCAGGACAAGCAGATCTTTCTGCTTCGGGGGGGAAGGAGGCTTGCTGTGAAGATCAAATGACAGCAAACACAGAGGGAGAGGAAGAACGTGAACGAGAGCCCATGAAGCCCCAGTCAGACTCCAGACGGAGCGGAGGAAGGTTCACCTCCGCCAGCCTCCTGGGAGCCAGCACAGGTGTTCCTCTGCGTTAGGCCCGCGGGTCGGACGGTGATGAGTACGGGGTGCGACACCAGAGGGAGACCCGGGGTCAGCGGGTTGAACGGACGGAGGCCAGGTGCCTGTCAGGCGACGGCACTGACCACACCGTCTGTCTTCTGCTGCCATGGTTCACCTGCAGCTGGAGAGGAGAGGCAGAGGACGAGTAAGAGGTCTTATCACGGGTGAGTGTCGCCCGGGAACCGTCCTCGCCCGTTTGTCCTGGAAACAGGAGACTGTGATGTTCGTAAACGTGGAGCGTTGAAATGTTCTCCAGGTTTTAGATGCACAGCAGGTCTGTTCTTCTAATTTACACCAGTTCTCTGGAAACTGTGACTCTGTCACTCATGAAGGTCTGAGTGTTGGAGCAGCAGCACTGACGTGTATTTTTTAACCGTCAGCAAAGGCTTGATACATCAGTATTTCTGCATTCAAAGCTTTCCACAAATGTGGACTGGATTAGCAGGAAACTCTGGATGGACGTCAGTGTTTCCAGGAAAATGAAGCCAGCAGAGACTGAGGTGATCTTCAGACAGCTCTACCTGTAAGCTCTGATGGTTCATGGTTCCCAGCTCCCTGTTGCTTTAGCACCTGTATGAGGTTGTCACAACCTTTTCATTATTTTCATGAATCATTTTTTAACATTTAGTTCAGAAATCCAAGGTCTCCAGATGACTAATCCTAATGACATCTGTAATCTTTCACATCAGTTCATCGACCCACCAGTCGGTTGACATTTTTGGATTTTAGGTAAATGTCTTTGCAACTAAAATGACAAAAAGAAGGTTACGTGAACCATTTGGAAACAATTGGCTTTTTCCATTAATTTGGCATAAAATAGGATCTGATTGTTGTCTGAGAAAAACACGAAACACTGAAGATGATAACAGATAAACTATTATAACACATCCTTTAAATATTCACAGCATTAGTGTAAAAATGTAAGTAAGCCTCTTGGAGCTGAGAGCTGGTGACACCTTTGGCAGAAAGTGCTTTAAATGAGCTCTTTCTCAGGATCAGACCTTCACAGAGTTCAGGAGGAATTCTGGAGAAGGTCATGGATTGATCCCTTGCTACTTTGACCTTGCTTCATCAATACCAATCAATATGTAGAACACAATTATCCGCTCCCTCCAAAAGAAAAAGGGAAAAGCTAAAAGTTTTCCAGTTCACAGAGGATGTTTCTTAAAAACAGCAAACTTAAAATGTCAAAGAAGGTCTAAACCAGGGGTCCCCAACCTGTCTGGGTCTGAGGGCTACCAAGGGCTACCCGAGGGCTACTTGTTTGTGTAAAAGCCTCTACTGATGTCTTGACATTGTTCTCAAATCACTATGATTGAATGATAATTTGCTTATATGTTATAAAGGACTGTTCTTTATAGGTTATAAAGAAATAATCTCACATTTACATTAAGAAAAATATTACCTGTAACTAAAATTCTGTAGTTGTCACTATTTAGTACCATCCTTGGTGGGCACCTCAGAAGCTCCTGGAGGGCTACCTGGCGCCCACGGGCACCACGTTGGTGACACCTGGTCTAAACGGTCCCTTCAAACTTTAGTACATTGTATTTCTCTGTTATTGTTACTCAGTCGAAGATCAGATTTAATGGTAAATTGACGCAGAGAACCAATAGATTACAACAGATGGATTCGATGGATGGTTTTTACATGTATTAGGGGCATTCATCATGTCCAGAAGATAAAACCTTGTTCACTATGTGACCTCCTCACTTCTCTCTGAGTTCAGGTGTTTTTTACTCGTCCTTCAAAATGTCAAATCAATCTGACTGATCACTTAGCTGTTAGATGTGATCATTTCTCATTTCTTTAATTCTCTCTGGATATTACATTTACATCAGCACATTTCTTTCTGTTACTCTCAGTGATGAGCTTTATCTTCATCAGCTAGATGGTTAGTTCCACAGAACGGTCTGGAAGGTCCTCCTACAAGCAGAAAAGGGGGAGTAACGTTCAAAAAATAAAGGCAGATGATTGGACGAAGCCTCTGTTTATCACCGTCATGAAGAAACAGGATAATTGACAGTAAATGTGCTGCTCTGTCTTTACTTCTCCTGGCGCCAGCAGATCAAAGTTTGCATTCGTATTCAAATATTCCAACATCTGATTGATGGACAGACTCTAAATGTTGTAACCATTTACGGTCCATCCATCCATCCATTTTTATGCCCTCACCATCCTGTTCAGGGTGATGAAGGCGAACCTCTCCCAGATGCTGCTGGGTGAGATGCAGGATACACCTGGACAGGACATTTCACCATCTTTAGATACATTAGAGATCACAGATGATAAATCGAGCAGTTTTTAAGGTGATAGCATCAACCTATCTGGCTTTACTGTGAGGCTCAAGTTTGTGATTATTATTTCTGTTTTAGATATTCTACCATAGTAAATGTGAAACATTTTAAAAGTCATGTGCCTCACTCAGAGGTTGACCGTTGCTTTGACTTTTCGTCACGACAGACATCAGATCAAAAACACCTTTGTCCACCGAGCTATTTGGCGCTAACGGCCACGATATGCTGACATCAGAGCTGTCCTGGTTTCTGAAACGGTGAACCTGGCAAACATCACACCTGCCGAGCATCAGCAGGTTGGCACATTATCTTGATCCTCTGTGTACAGAACAACAGCTGATCCTTGCACTCTCCTACCTTCCTAACCAGTGAGCTCGACTCATTAATTGATGTTTGCTGTGCTCTAATTTTCCTGACGCATGTACGGTGTAATGATGTGTAAATGAGGGAAGCAGAGCCCTGGGACGAGGGAATGTTCGTGGTTTATTTAGACAACAGTTTTTGTGTTTTGGGTTGTACCTGTGGGCTGCTGGACTCGAACAGTTTTCTCCTGACCATCGAGCTGCAGCAGAAGGTCACAGCCTCCCTGATAGCTGTAAAAACATCTCATCTTCATTTCAGCAGGTGCTTGTTGGTTGCAGCTTGGTGGTTTGAATCCCGGGAGGGGACTTTCTGTCTGGAGGTGGCATGTTCTCCCTGTTGGCCCTGAGATGGACCCTGTCCGGGGTGCACCAGTAGAGAGCTGGGAGAGGCTCCAGCAGACCCCGTTACCATAAACAGAGTTACAGATAGTGGATGAAAGAAGTCAGACGTAACTACAGTGATCGCTTATTTTTCGTGGTTAATGGGGACCGACGCCCCCACCCCCCCCCCCCCCCCCCCCACCCCCCGCAAAAATCAAAATCCGCTAACTGGAGCCGGAGCCCCCCCGAGCCTCAATAATGTGTTTAAAATATGTTTAAAAACCCCAAAAAAGTATCGAGGCACTGCAGCGAAACAAGACAAAGGCTCAACTGTGGTCTTTCTGTTTCCTTCACAGTCTCTGGTCTCTGAACTGTAGTAAAGAAACTGCTGGTATTGTGCTATTTTTGGCTCGTAATTAGCGGCTAACACGCTAACAACAACAAAAGAATTAGTCCGGTTTTCTCTGCATGGAACAGGAACTTTATTGTGTCACTGCAGGAACTTGTAACATCACACAGGTTGTATTGTTGGGCTCCTGTCGGTTAACAGAGAATGTAAATCTATACACGCTGGGCTGCTGTTGATGCTCACTACACTTTTCATCTAACCACGTTTTCTTCTGCCGGCCCAAGACACACATACTACATTACCCATAAGGCCACATGATTACCCATAAGGCCACCTTCTTAAAGGGGCCAGGCTGGCTCACAGCATTTCTTCACTGTGAGAGAACACACACAACATCCTGTGATGTTTCCGTGATTTTTTTTCTTGATATTTTTATTATATGATATATTTTTGAAAAATCCGCGAATAACTAAAACCGCGGAACTTAAAGCACGAATTGGCGAGGGATCACTGTTGTATGATGCGTTGAAGGGGAGTTAATTAGGAAATGAAGAAGAGCAAGAAATATGACCTTGTTTCCATTATTAAACTGTATAATCACAGCACGTGCAGTGTTTCATTGTAAAATTAAACGGAACAAAAACAAAAACACCCTGTTTTGTGCTTGAGAGCATCTGTTTAGGTGTCTGAAGTGACTACCAAGTCAGACACGGAGACAACAAGACCTTGTTGCTTTGTCAGGGAAGGTCTGTCATTCACTGAGCGGTTCGGACCTGCAGGGTGTTGAGACATCCAGAGATGATCCGATGCTGTTTGTTTCTTTCCGATAGCTGGGCTCTAGGCATCAGCCGGTACCGAGTACTGACCCGAAACCTGCGTTGATTTAAATTGCTGAAGCTAAAGCTGATTACCTGTACTACTCTGTGAGTTTCAGACATGTATTTCTGACGTGTTAGCCTGTAGCGCTGCTGCAGATGTCCTATTAGACAGTGAAATCCAGGTTGGTGATCCAGGACAATGGTTTCTATGGTTTTGTCCATCATTGCTCTGAGTCTTTGAATTTCTTTGGGGGAATTTCTTTCATTTCTGAAAAGGAAACTCCAGAGTTTTCTGCTACGCTTCGTCCATATTTCCCTTTCACTTGATGAGCGTGTGCTTTTCCATCTGATAACTCCTTAAATTAAGTGTGCTCCTAATACACTGAGCAACATTCATGCCCAGTCTGGGAACCACAGCCTTATAAATGAGCATGTTGCAGCTTTCCTGCTGGGATTTTCCAGCCTAAGATAACAGTATACTGCAGATAGAATCCTAATGCTAGAAAGTATTGCACATCTTCATGTTCGGGCTTCAGGAGTTTATAAAAATGACGTGATATCGGATGGTGCATAGAAGAAGGAGCTCACCGACATCAACACCTTTGTCTTCACCAGTATCAGAGAGCTTTTCTGATACTGGTATCAGAACGGCAGAATCAGACCAGAGTGAAATTATCCAGCTTCCCCACCATCACCTCCATGCAGTTTCTCATCACTGTGTGTCTGCGCTGCCTCTGACAGATGTTAGAAAGTCGTGTATGGTACTCTCAACGGTAGCAGAGAAGTGTAAAACCACGGTTCATCACTGGAGCTATAAAGATGTGGTTAAAAAAGGAGCTTTTCTACTTTATCTCTGTGGTATTTTGACCAAAGTCAAGCCCATCACAGGCACGTCTTTAAGGCCTGGTAAAACTGATTCAACTCCAATTTTTTAATTAACTTGAACCTAAATTTGCACTTCATCCATCTTCTTTTCACTCCTCACCTGTAAACTGTGTTTTATTTAGCAAATATTCATCTTTCTTTAAGCCACTCACCTTTTTTTAGTCCGCTTCTGACTCTTTTAGTATTCCAGACATCAGAGCACCTTAGGGCCTCTGATTAAGAACAAATCATAAATTAGTGTTGCTTAATTATTGATACAACAGACTTATTAGTTTAAATATATCACTATCATTCATTGTTCCTTCCTTTACCAGTTTTTTCACCGTTCTTCTCAATTATTAAACAGTTTCTGTCAACTGTCCCACTTTCCGGTCCTGAAGCATAAATGTGCTTCATTTCCCATCTTTCCCTTCTCTTCCATAAATCTTTTTATAATCCACCTGTGCCTCATCACCTGCCTTTAATCACTCACCGTGTCCTCCCGCCCTCCTCCCATCAACCCTCTCAGCAGGGAGAAGGTCCGTTTGGCCACGGACTCGGAGCTGGACCAGGACCTCAGCGACCGGCTCGGTCTGGGCAGCAGTGACACCCTCACCAACGGCAGCCACCGCGCCGACGTGGCGGCCGCCAAGCGCCTCGCCAAGCGTCTCTTCAGCTTGGATGGCTTCAGGAAATCGGACGTGTCGCGTCACCTCGGCAAGAAGTGAGTCGCCCGAGTTTTACTGTGTCTAATGTTGTCTGAAAATCACAAACGAGGCGTTTACAGCTGCACGACATGGACCCATTTCAAACACTCCTCTGAATGTCCTCTGAAACACCAGCACCAGTCGTTAATAAATTACATTTTGTTCCAAAAAACTGAAAAGACAAGCAAAGTGAGAATTTCAGTTGTGCGAGTCAGCTGTACAACTGCTGCAGTCAGCACCGCCGATGGTGACCATGACCTCGGAGAAGGCTGGACCGTCTCGGTTCACCGACGCTGCTTGGGGTCTTTGAAGGCCACGCTGCAGTAGACCACGTCCTCCAAAGGATGCACCTCTGAACCAGCTCTTGTTCCCTCCTTTAGTCCTGTGTTTGTGTGTAAACATCTGGGAGTAGTGGGCCTTAGTATTGGCCCGAATATAGGACGATATTTTATTATAGAAGTCATACTCTCAAAAATGGGGGTCGTCTTATAATCGAGGATGAGACTTTTCTATTGTAATTACACATTTGCGCCACTAGATGGAGCCGCACTGAGGTAACCAGTGAGAATGGAGGAACCACACAGCCAACTGGAGCAAAGGGAAAGTTGTTGGAGTCCAGAATTAGTGTTTGACAGACTGAATTATTTATGTTGTTCTTGACTAAAATTCGACTTCAGTAGTTATTCAGTTATTGAACTAACATGGTTGTAGCTTATTCAGAGTCATATTCTCAGATTTGAAGAGAACACAGTTTACTAAATAGTACCATACCTTGATCTTAAATAACATGGAAATCTGACACACAAGTATGGAACCATACTTCCGAAAAAAGATAAGATCATTAAAATGTTTAACAATACAGTAGAATGTTCTCTCTGTGGGAGTTATTTCCATAGCAATTGTACAATAAAAAAAGTTGTTTTATGAATAACCTTATTGCCTTCATCATATTTTCATTTTCCCAAAATTATATTTGAAAAATAGGGGTTGTCTTATAATCAGAGTCGTCCTATATTCGGGCCAATACAGTACATCCGTTATTCAGTCAGCAAAAATAAATAAAAACACATTAGCAATGCTAAGTTCTGCCATGATTCAGTAGCTAGAAGATCCACATTTAGCAGCAAAAACTCCATCCTTTAAGTTCAAGAAGTAGATTGTTCAGATGCAGTTTTGTGAACCTCAGTCTCACTTCTGTCGTCTTTTTAGAAATAAAACCTTTTCTCCCATAAACCCTTCTGAACAAATCTAACTCATTAAGTCATATTATAATAATAATTATTATTATCATAATCATAATTGTGCTCTCATGGTCTAACATGCTCAGTTAAGTAAGTTTGCTCTTACTTCCACTTGATGAAGTAAAACTAAGAGTTCCAACTGTCCTGAATGATTTTCACATGTTAATAATTTCTGCATGCCTGCTGACTGTACGCTGGGGCGCCGAAAAGGGGGGGTAAAGGATACGGATTATAGGGGCCCATCATTGAGGGGGGCCCAGAGAGGCCCCTAATGATGATCAAAAATAGCATCAACAAATTTTGCCGCTGTGTTGGGGGGCCCTGTGAAGATTCTTTTCATGGGGCCCAAAATCCCTAGCAGCGCCCCTGACTGTACGTCCGTATAGGACTGATTATCAGCAACGACCGTCTTCAACGTCCTTTAAACCCCGTGGAGGCAGCGAAGACCTAGTCAGTATTATTAAAAGGATTATTATTATAATTATTATTATTATAATTATATAATTATTAAAAGGACTACCTGCAACACCCTCTCCTCCCCCCCTCCACCCAGACCCACCGCCTGCACTAAGGATCTGTGAGGTGGATGTGTGTCGGCTCTTTCAGAAACAGAAGATCAGGAAGGCTCCAGGACCTGATGGTGTGTCCCCCTCCTGCCTGAGAGTCTGTGCTGACCAGCTGGCACCATCTCCACCCAGATCTTTAACCGATCTCTGGAGCTGTGTGAAGGCCCTC
Source organism: Hirundichthys speculiger (assembly GCA_018398805.1). NCBI lineage: Eukaryota > Metazoa > Chordata > Actinopteri > Beloniformes > Exocoetidae > Hirundichthys > Hirundichthys speculiger. Next base: position 547,227 of record JAGFBZ010000983.1, on the reverse strand, counting down.
CTGCTTCAAGCGCTCCACCATCATCCCCGTCCCCAAGAAGCCCTCCATCACAGGATTAAATGACTACAGATTTCATGACATCTGTGGTCATGAAATCCTTTGAGAGACTGGTGTTGAGCCACCTGAAGGACATCACAGGACCCCTGCTGGACCCCCTGCAGTTTGCCTACAGGGCAAACAGGTCGGCGGACGATGCAGTCAACATGGGGCTGCACTACATCCTGCATCACCTCGACTCCCCAGGGATGTACGTGAGGGTCTTGTTTGTGGATTTCAGCTCGGCCTTCAACACCATCATCCCTGAAATCCTCCACCGGAAGCTCGCCCAGCTCACCGTGCCTGCCTCCACCTGTCAGTGGATTACCAGCTTCCTGACTGACAGGCAGCAGCAGGTGAGGCTGGGGGGCATCACGTCGAGCATCCGGACCATCAGCACTGGCGCCCCCCAGGGATGTGTCCTCTCCCCGCTGCTCTTCTCCCTCTATACAAATGACTGCACCTCAGGGGACCCTTCTGTGAAACTCCTGAAGTTTGCGGACGACACCACTGTCATTGGTCTGATCTGGGACGGTGACGAGTCTGCTTACAGACGGGAGGTGGAACAGCTGGTCCACTGGTGCAGTCAGAACCACCTGGAGCTTAACCCGCTCAAGACTGTGGAGATGACAGTGGACTTTAGGAGAAGCCCTCCGACACTCCCCCCCTCACCATCCTCAACAACACAGTGTCTACTGTGGATAACTTCAGGTTTCTGGGATCCACTTTCTCTCGGGACCTGAAGTGGACTTCCCACATAGACACTGTCCGGAAGAAGGCCCAGCAGAGGTTGTACTTCCTGCGACAGCTCAGGAAGTTTAACCTGCCACAGGAGCTGCTGACCATCTTCTACACTGCCATCATCCAGTCTGTCCTCTGTTCCTCCATCACTGTCTGGTTTGGATCAGCCACTAAGAGGGACAGGGCCAGACTGCAACGGACCATCAGGTCTGCAGAGAGGACCATCGGTGCTGACCTTCCCTCCATCCAGGACTTGTACCGGTCCAGGGTCAGGAAACGGGCAGCTAACATCTCTGCAGACCCCTCACATCCCGGACACGGACTGTTCAAGCTCCTCCCCTCTGGTAGGCGTTACAGAGCTCTGTTCGCCAAAACCAGCCGACACAGAGACAGTTTCTTTCCCCAGGCTGTCGCTCTGATGAACTCTTAACAGTCACAGAGTGTCAGATGAACCACAAAATTGCACAATGCCATGTTAGCTTGTCAGGTTGTATATATTGTTGTATATTGTTGTATATATTGTGCCAGTAATTGTTATATTTTATTTAATTTTATTCAAATTGTACAGAGAGCTTAGTAACCGGGGTCAAATTCCTTGTTTGTGTGCACAAACTTGGCCAATAAAACTGATTCTGATTCTGATTACACTCATGATTTTTTTTCTTTATGGCTTCATTTTTTTTTTTAAATAAATAAACAGCTATATGCTATCGGTCGTCTGTGGTTGTTTTCCTAAAACTAAGACCCACTATGATTAACCAATTGTTATAATTCTTTTACACAAAAAAAGAAAAAAAAAAGTCAGATCAAAAGAAGGATTATTAACATTTACTCATGACAGGCGTTTTTCCTCATCGCTTGACTGTTGTCACTTATTTTATTTACCTGTGAGATGTTCCACCTGGTGGATTTTTTTTTAACTTTGCACAGCTTTTTTTTTTTTTTTTTGAAACAGTAGTTTCTCATAAAATCACAATAACCAGTCAAATTAACAAAAAAAATGTTACTGCAATGCACTTGGATTATTGCCATGGTTGGTTTTTAATCAACCTGGTATCTAGAATGGCTAGTAGCTTCCTCATATGTTCAGTATCAAGCCAGAAAAGCTGCCAAAGAAGGACACTAGCTTTACTTTAACTCTTCATTGTGCCCTTACCTTTAAAAGCTTGCAAGCAATAATTTGCGCTTTTTAAATAAATGAATCTTTTATTCATTTTGTCCAGCATTTGCAAACTGCCTGTCAGCCATATAATGTGTAATTGATGCTTTCAGTTCAATTAATTCAAACAAAGTCATTGGAACACTCACAAGATGTCACCAAAATCACTTTGTCCCTTTAAAATCTTTCAGAAAATGATGTAAATGTATCTTAAGATGAATATCGATATATATCGTATCGTGAGCTGAATATATCGTGTATCATATCGTATCGCGAGATTAGTGTACTTTAGTCCTACTAAGCAGTATTTGAAACATATTTATTTATTTATTTATTTATATATGGCAGTAAAAGCATCAGATCTCCAAGGGTACAACTATCTAAGGATGGATGTGTCGTCAAGGGTGAGATTATGAAAGTGTCAGAAATTCTGCTGCTTCCAAAAGATAAAAGAAATGTAGATGCGTAGCCTAATTTGGGTTTTAGTCTAAAAAGCTGCTATCTGCTGCATCTTATCTTTATTTAATGGAGTGCTAATCTTCTGGCCCAGTGCATAGTCTGTTTCCTCTTCATTTACTGTATTCCTCCTTCCAGTCTGCCCAGCAGCCCCAGTTTTAATAGATCTTCCTCTTCCAGTCAGCTCATCAGCCTGTCAGCTGCTCGCTCGCTCTGAGGAGAATGAATTTGGGATTAAAGGGTTTTCTCCCTCTCTGACAGATGCACCCCAGGAATCTCCTCCTTTATTCCTCCTCTTCTGTTGGCCTCCAGGCGGCTGGAGCGGACCGTGCCAGAGGAAACCGAAGCTGCCATCTGAATGCCCGGCGTGCCTCTTGCTGTGTTGGTTTTCTGCTGCCGTACCCCCACTCACATGTTATTTTTGTGCCTGCTTGTGTGTGCACAGCAATGACTTCAGCCGCATGGTTGCAGAGGAGTATCTGAGCTTCTTCAGTTTCACCGACCTCACTCTTGACCAAGCGCTGCGGTAAGAAGGCACAGACACTAAAGTTCCCCTCCAGCTTTTCCTGCACAGACCATAAAAAATGAATGTCTGTTATGAATGTTTAAAACACGACTGTGGTCCAAACATCGTGGTTTGTCTTCACCTTAAAGAGTCTTTATATTGATGTCACACAGGCTCTTTGTCCTGAAATCTGATGGGAACCTGCACTTTACTTTAAAGTTTTGATCCTCTCTTTGTTCGCCCTCCCTTGGTCAACACTGCCCTCTAGAGGGCGTCCTCAGCGTTGTACATAGAGTCCTGTGATTTTCTAGTTGTGTCATTTCTGGTTTGTTGGCAATTACACAGCCTGGAGAAAACACTCAGTACAAGTAAAAGACATTAGATGATTTTTTTTTTTCTCCAGAGCAATGAGCTGCTTGTTGTGATTTAAATCAGGTCACCTTTCATCTAACACCACTTGATTTATTAACTAGGGCTGGGCAACGATTAAAAATTTTAACTGCGATTAATTGCATTATTTCTCTGATTAATCACGATTAATCGCATTGCATACACAAAATCAAACAATGTATTCAAACGTTGTGTAAAATGCACTTTAATTAAAATGTTCTGCTGCCATATGAATTAAAGTGTCATAACATTTGTTGTTCAAACACTTTTAACATCAGCACTTGTCAGTAACACATATTTAGTGCAAATCTCATCTTAAAAAATGTAAAATAAAATAAAGCTTATTGCCACAGCCAGGGCATTAATGTCATCCTGTTTTTATAAAAAAAATAAAAGTCTACAAACAAAATCCAACAAAATGATTGTGTCTCAGCAGCACAATCAGAACATTAAAATAGGTAATTTCTGAGGTAACAGCAGAAACTTTTAACGGGGAGTTCAACTTTACAGTTGTTACAAATAACCTTGTTTCTGTTGAATCCTCCGTCTGGGAGAACTTTAAAATGAAAATGTCCATGTTAAAGTTTAGTAACTTTACCAATCCCTGTATCATTCATTCTTTCCATTTTCAATTGTCAATCAAAAATTTAAAAAAATTAAAAAGTTTTTTACCCTAACACAAAAAAATGAAAAAAATGCCTTTTTTTTTTATTTCAATTTTAGACTTGGATCACAAATACGAAATTAAAAAACGGGCCACAGAACTGAATTAGTTTTATAATGGAGGACTGGACTTTCTGTTGTCATTACACATCTGAGCCACTAGATGGAGCCGCACTGCAGTAACCAGCTAGAGAACAGCAGGACAGTGAACACATGGAGCAGATCTGATGATAATGACGCAATAGTTTAATTGCAGTCTAGAAATTTTTTTTTTAGACAGAATTGTTAATATTGCTACCTGAGTTGCTACCTGAACTGTAAAGTTCACGGATTTTTACCGTTCTCCATGTCTGTTTTAGCTTTACCACGTGTTTATCTGCGAATTGTTTTCCGGTTCTGCAGCAGCCAGAAACAGACTTTTCAAAACAAAAGCATGGAAGCAACATGTGTTAACGCGCGATAAAGTAAATGTCGGCGTTAATAAATTAATGAGTTAACGCGATAATAACGTGTTAACTTGCCCAGCCCTATTATTAACCTGTGTTCTGATTTTAACTGTTTGTTCTGCAGGACCTTCCTCAGGCAGTTTGCCCTGACGGGGGAGACTCAGGAGAGGGAGAGGGTGCTGTCGCACTTTTCAAGGCGTTACATGGACTGCAACCCAAACGTCTTACCATCGGAGGGTAAGTGCCGCGAGCAAGTAAGATCAGTACATCAATGCAGGGTGCCACTTTCAAGCCACTTTCCAGCCCCGTCTTCCCATTTTGTGCATTAACACCGAAGGCTGTGGAGAGCAAAGTGATGAGACCACAATAAGGTCATATCCACGTTTCTTAGAGCTGCCCTCGCTCCTGTATGTTCAGCTCCCTCTCTGCCCTCAAAGCCGAGCGACCTGTGCTCACACAACCTGACTCAGGTTACCTGAGCGACAGGCCGCACCTGTGCTCACACAACCTGACTCAGGTTACCTGAGTGACAGGCTGCACCTGTGCTCACACAACCTGAGTCAGGTTACCTGAGTGACAGGCTGCACCTGTGCTCACACAACCTGACTCAGGTTACCTGAGCGACAGGCTGCACCTGTGCTCACACAACCTGAGTCAGGTTACCTGAGCGACAGGCCGCACCTGTGCTCACACAACCTGACTCAGGTTACCTGAGCGACAGGCTGCACCTGTGCTCACACAACCTGACTCAGGTTACCTGAGCGACAGGCTGCACCTGTGCTCACACAACCTGAGTCAGGTTACCTGAGCGACAGGCCGCACCTGTGCTCACACAACCTGACTCAGGTTACCTGAGCGACAGGCCGCACCTGTGCTCACACAACCTGACTCAGGTTACCTGAGCGACAGGCTGCACCTGTGCTCACACAACCTGACTCAGGTTACCTGAGCGACAGGCTGCACCTGTGCTCACACAACCTGACTCAGGTTACCTGAGCGACAGGCTGCACCTGTGCTCAGGTAACCTGAGTCAGGTTACCTGAGCGACAGGCCGCACCTGTGCTCACACAACCTGACTCAGGTTACCTGAGTGACAGGCTGCACCTGTGCTCACACAACCTGAGTGACACCAGGAGACAGCTCCGTAATCTGCTCCAGCTGAGAGGGACGGCATTACGCTGCATCCTCTGCAGGCCGCACCAAACTAACTCTGGGGTTGATTGCAGGCAAAGATGTGAAAGCTTTGTGGTACGGAGGACGTGTTAGATGGGACTGAGTCATTTTTCACTGGAAGAGTTAACTTAGATTAATGCTAAATAGCACGTGGCTGCAGTGACTGACAACTCTGACAGATTATCTGTGGGTAATCTAACAGTTATTAACAGATTAGATCAGTGGTGTCAGACTCTACTTCATCCTCGGCCACAAAAGCGTCATGGTTACCATCAAAGGGCCGTTAGATAGCGACTGCAATGCTATTTAAATATTGCTGATTTTTATATTTAAATTGATTTTTTTTTTTTTTTTTTTTTTTTTTTCAAATTTTGTGGCTCTAATGTCTTTATCATTGAAAGCCAAGAGACAGAAAAGTGGGGCAGAGATACACTGGAAAGGGTCCTTCAGGCGCTGGCATCGTCCAAAAGTAAAGAAAACATACTGGCTTGTCTCTGCAGAAACATGTTTTGTTACGTCCCATCTCTGCTTGTATGTCCTTGTTTTCTGGATGAAACTGACATTTTTGCTCCACACCCGTCACTCACACAGCCAGCGTTTGCATGTGGACCAAAAACAGACCAACATAAATGTCATGCGCTCATGTTTCTGGTTGAATGTTTCTGTGCAGTAAAGCAGATGTTTTCATCCTGCAGATGCAGCTCACACGCTCACTTGTGCCCTAATGCTGCTGAACACTGATCTGCATGGTCAGGTGAGTCCACGTGGATCTGAGCGTCCGTGTGCAGAGAGGAGAAGCTGCTGCACAGCCAGAGTGCAAAAGCTCACTGAGGCACATGATAAACACAGAGAGGGAAGCTTGTAAGAGCCGTCCTCTCGTCAAAGACCCCTTTTATTAATCATGAAGCCCTGCAAATATAAAACTCAGTTTGATCACCATATGAGATGGAGGATCTGCAGGTCCTCCTGCTGAGCTCCTTACGCCAAACTTAATCTGCTCTTTGTAGAGTCAGAGCCTTTCTTTACAAATCTGGGCCATTGGCAGCTCTGCTCTGAGATAGTGCAGCTCAGTGGACGGATGATTAATTAAAGTGATGGTTTTAGGGATCGGCTCTTACATGGAGGAGCACTTCAGGGAAGTTTCATCACATTTAAGCAGGTTCAAATTTGACCTGCGCAGCTCTGATTGTTATCATCAGTCCTCCTCGCCGTGATTGCTGCGATGAGACACGGCCCGTTGCTTTTAAACCCCCGCCTCCGTAAAACAGCTCAGATATTAACAACACAAAAATACACATATGTATGTATCTATAAAAGTAAGGACATCATAATTTCTACGTAACATTTTCATTCTTTTAAACTGTTAAAACTGCAGCTGTGGTTGTGTAACGGGCTAAATCAACTGGATATAAATTAAAAATGAGGGTTAATATAAAGTACACTTATCAAAAAGAGTTGTTAATTGCCCTTAAAAATATATTTTATGACATTAAAAATGGCTTATTTTGTAATCATTTGACAAACTTGGCATCTTTGACGTTGCCTTTAAGGATTTTTCCCTCCAAAAAAAAAAAAAAGTTGTCTACATTTGCATTTTTGATGTGAATCAGGAACAAAATGATTAATTAATATCCAGACAAAGCTGAAATCTTTGGAGGCGTTTGGTCTCCTTCAAAAGTTTAAAGTTTGCACCTGTCATCACCTGATTTTCTTTCCAGCTGCAAAGCAGCAAAAAAAGAAATCACATCATTGTGTCATTTGCAGCTTATAATTCAGTGTGTTGTAGATCCAGAGACTGTAACTTCAGGTTGGACTGTGAAGAGGATGAATTTATTGTATAAGAAGAAAGGATGAATGTGTATCATCATGAACTTATATGAAATCTATTTTCTCCCAGAACATTGGCAAACGGATGTCATGCTCACAGTTCATTGGAAACCTGGAGGGACTGAACGAAGGCCAAGATTTTCCCAAAGATCTGCTGAAAGTAAGTCAGTTTCAAGTCTGAAAGAAAAGCACACACACACACACACACAGACACACAGACGCTGGCTCACACAAATGTGAGCGAGGAGGCTGTGCCAGCATTGTATTGTGTCTCAGATCTGTGTGACTGGCTGGCTGGTCTGCGCTGGCTGCCAGCTGGCATTCGCTGCATCTCCAGAGGCCTCCAATCAGAGCCCTGCCAGGCCCGACACTTCCTGGTACTCTCCAGCTACGGAGGACTTATCATTACTTGATCTGGAGACCGTCAGCCCCAGGATATCTGTCCGTGACTCCTGCGGTATTACATGAGCCGCTGTAGATGTGAGTTCAGCCAGAGGCCTCAAGAATGTCCCGGTGATCCAACCCAATCAGTCTGTGCTGCTGCTCCATCGGCGCTGGCGATAATGATGCTGTAGATAAAGTCTGCAGAGTGGTCCATCAACATCCCGCAGGCCCCCAGCGTGCCGGTCAACAAGTAGTAATGGGTATTTATAATGCATGAAGGAGAGAAAGAGGCCGTGTCCTTCTGCTGCCATGACAGCCCTGAAATGAAAAGCTGTGCCGGTTATTGAGGGCAGATAGTGGCCGCCTTGTGGCCGCGAGCAGATGGAGTCTGAGACAAGAGGAGTCATGCATTACCTGTTTTATTTATGCTTCTATAAATCCAAGAACAGACTTTTTAATCAAGCCCTCCACTTTCCACAAGCTCCTTTATTCTGTTTCTCTCATTCCTCAACCCCCGAGCCAAACTCTCTTTTCTGTTGTCCTCAGACTCTGTAAATGTCCCCCCCCGCCCGTGCTCGCTCCTTATCTTGGTCGTTTAGCCTCGGTACGGTTTAATCTCTGTCTCTCGACTGCGCCGCACTGCCGCCTTTATCTGCTCCTTCTCCTCCTCCCAGTTCTGCTCTCTTTTCTTCTTGCCTCCTGTCATCTGTGCTTTTGTCCTCCCTCTTCTTGTCTTGCCTTCTCCACTCCTGGATGGTGTTGCATCAGCTGCGTCTGTCTGCTGCTCGCAGCTTGTGCCAACAACCCCAGCGAGGGTAGTAGTCAGTCCCAACGGTGCTGTTGTGGGCTGAAGAGGCGAACGCCTGCTGGAAGAAGCTGCAGGACTGTATCCATGTCCATGTTTGTGATGATCCTGTTGAAGCCGGTGCAGAGCAGCGGGGGGGCCTGGAGACGCCGCGGCCTGAGATGGAGTTTCCATTGTTGTTGTCAGTTTTTCTCCTGGATGATCCTGACTGGATACAGTTGGGGAAGCTTGTTTTATCTCGCTGGTGCTCCTGCAGAACTTTACTGTAGCTGTGATGTCTGACAGGAGCCTCCCCTTTCCTTTTTCTTTTGGTTTTGTCTTATTGACTAAGAATCTTGAAGAATTCTATGTAGGGATGTTTTTTCTTTATATTATTGTTATATAGTAACAATAATTATTCTCAAAATTGATACCACCACTTCAACTCATGCACATTTAGAACGTTTAAGAAACGGTTCAAAACTTGTGAAATATAACATCCAGATAAACAAGTATATTACAGTCTATTACAGCTGCAAAGCGGGAGAAAACTTCTGAGTTTCCAGAAACTTTCCATGGGAAGTTTATTTTGTTCCAAACTGGAAACCTTCCAAAGGAATTATGGGAATTCACTGGAAATCAGGGTCATTGTAATTAACTGTGTTCAATACAGTAATGGAAAAAATTATTAGACCAGCCTTGTTTTCTTCAGTTTCTTGTTCATTTTAATGCCTGGTACAACTAAAGGTACATTTGTTTGGACAAACATAACGATAACCACAAAGATTGCTCATAAGAGTTTTATTTAAGAGCTGATATCTTACCATTTTCCATGGTTTTCTTGATTATAACCTAAATCACTTAAGTTTTTACATCAATAGCTATGGCGTTGTACTGCCAAAAACACTGCTTTTATGCATTCAGTGTTTTCTTTTCTGTCTGTTTTAGTCACATGATGACGGTTAGTGGTACCAGGTATTAAAATGAACAAGAAAGTGAAGAAAAAATGGTGGTCTAATAATTTTTTCCATGACTGTATTTAACAGGGATGAAAACAAAGACGGAGAGAGACGGAGATAATGAGACAAATGAAAGTCTCCAGAAAGTTAAGATGAGGAAACATGACGGTGCTGATGTAGCGCTGCTTCACTGTGACTACGGTGGGATTGATGCACTTTAAATCTTTACAGACTAAAAAACTATTTTCATAAAGTTAATCTTTGTTATAAGTTGATCTATATTTCTTTTTTTTGTTTCCCTTAATGTTAATAAGGATACACTGTTATGCAGAGGTGTACGTACAATAATTTTATAGACAAATTATACTATTTATAGTCGCGGTGGGGAGGAGGGGGGACGCGAAATGTTTTCTACTTCCTGGGGGGGGCGCAGCAGAAAATAATTGAGAAGCACTGACATAGACAGACATCCATGCAAAATGATCCAGTTACAAAACATTGTTTCAGCAGATTTATTTGGTTTTAATTATTTGATTGGATAATCAATCCTGTTAATGAACAACAAAAACATGAATGTTGAATAAAATGATACTCATCCCCTCCCCCCACCCACCCATTTAAAGTTAAGTAAAAAAAACAAAACAAAAAAAAACAACTTACATTAAAAACCATTTTCACTCAAACGTCTGGATATTTCAGACAGTGGCCTCATCAACATCCTCCATCAACAACATCTACCCCAGAATATCATCCAAACTTAACTTCACTGGATGTAGTCCAGTCGGTGGTCCAGGATAGTAGAAATCAGACAGGTGCGTGTAGGGGGCGTGGCCTCACTGGCCCCAGTGAGCAGTGTGCTCTGTGCATGTGATTGAGGAAGCAGAGATATTCTCTGAAAGTGTACTTACATTACGTCTGGTTGTTTTAGTCAAGGTTAACAATATTTAAAATCTCTGTTCAGGTCCAACCTTGAATTTAGCAAATTTCAGGTTTATTTCCATTTATTCTCGTTTATTCCCATTGAAAGTTTCCAACCCCTTCAGTCTATACTCTCTGAAAACGCTGCCCCCTGTACAGCTGCAACAATTAGTCATCAGTTAGGTTGAATATGAAAAGTTGTCAGCGTTGAGAAGTCATATAAAACCACGTAAATGTCACAGACGGTCTCGTAACTGGGGCAACACTTCTTTCGTTGTCTGCACGTAGCCCAATAAAGTAGAACAGCGACGAGGACAGAATATAGACGATAGATAAAACTGAAAATAAAAACAGTGAGACAACTTTCTAAAGTATCGGAACATTTTACAAGTCAGCTGTCGTTTCACGGCAGCGTTATTGTGAGAGAGGAAGATGGAAACAATCGATGACCAATCAACGAATCTACAAAGTAATCAGTAGATTTATGTATAACCGTAATAATCATTAGTTCCAGCTCCATCCAGATGTAATTAACATCTGCTCTGACTGGGCTGCTTTGCACTCGTCTGCTGACACTGATAACTTTTACTGACCTGCTGTATGGACAGATGCTTTGATTGATTTGATCGGCTAGTGATTGGAATCAGTCACTCTTTGGACAGTTATATTGATATTATCAACATCAATAAATCAATATATCTGATTATTTTCCAAATCCAAAATGTTTCCCTGTAAGTACGTTGCGATGACTAGGACTGTTATTGTTATTATTGTTATAGTATTGGCAAGGACCTCAAAATACGATATGTCTCGTGATACTTGGGTCACGATACGCTATTATCACGATATCACGATATATTGTGATATTCTACCCAGTTAATATTAAAAGTAAAAGTAGAGATGAAAAATCAAGTTGCTGTATATGTTCATCAGATGATATTGATCATTCAGAGGACAAATTGAGTCAAAACTTTTGGCTTCAAAACAACCTATTTATTGTTTATTATTAGTGTTTTTGCACAATTAAGTAACTCTTACAGAAATTGATATTAGGAGCTGAAAAATCGATATTATATCAGACGGCAGAAAATCGCGATATATCACCAAATCGACTTTTTTCACAACCCTAGTGATGACCCAATAAGTGGACATCTTTGATGTACATTTTCACCGTAAAAGCGAGATGAACCATCACCTCGGTGAGCACGCTAAACGCTGCAGCCTCTGCTATCTTTCACTTTCTGATTATTAATGTAGAACTGTATGACGCAGAACTGACAGGTCAGACCTGAAACCTGGAAAACTGCAGTGGGTTCATGTCATTAACAAACCTGTCATATGGTATCCAAATATTATAGTATGAACGGAGAGCTGCAGCTAATCAGCTGGTGACCTGTCCAGGTGTTCCCCACCTTTTCCCCTCAGACAGCAGGGGGGGCCTCCAGAGGAGTGACTCTCGGTCAGTTCGTGTGCATGGTCTCGTGTCACTGCGCAACATTATTCACATTCATAAGGTCTCCAGCCCTCCGGCAGAAAATGATTTCTATCTGAAAATATCAGTGATCTGTGACTGTCAGCTCTGACACACTCAGTGATCATTGAGAATCAATTCTGCAGTCCCGTCAGATGGAAGCTGACTCGTGTCATCTGTGAGGTCATGTCAGGATGTCAATTAAAAGTTAACATCAAATTAAACTGGACAGTGCATAATTAATCCAAAAAAAGGAAATTAAATATGAAAATAAATCCGGCTCTTGATTTTAGTTTCTCTTCTTGTTGCTCTCTGCTCCCTGTTTTTTGGGGACGTGTCACGATCACCATTTTGGAATCAATGTGCCTGTAGGGAACATGTCCAAACATCAGCATCCTTTAATATAGTACGATGGAAATTTCTATTTCTAAAGAAACATTTAACTTGTAAACATCTTTTCTTGTTTGTTCCTGTCCTTGTTTATTCTCTGTTATCGCTCCATAATTTCCTGCCACTAAATGACTTCCACCCCCAACCACCACCATCCTTTCCTCATTTCCTCCGCTCATTTTCCTACTTTTCCATTTCCCCCTTCGGCTCTGGCTCTGGCGTTTGTGCGCGCTGTAAATAAATTAGAAGTAAATCACAGAAAATCGCTCTCCCTGTCTCGCTGTCAGCACAGGCGTCCTTCAAACCAACACTGTCCCACAGTGCTCTGGTCCTCCATCCACAGCTTCCTTCCTTTCTGTCTGTTGGCCAGTTTCTCCATCTTACCCTCCTGTGTCTTCACGCTGAACCTTATAGGTTTCTGTGCTTGACGATGTGGTTCTCATTTCCTTGTTCAAACAAACAGACAAGCGCTTCATACACATATACGATATGCACTGCTTTCTGTTTCACCTAACGACAGTGAACGTTTTTGAGGTCTTACACCCAACCTGACCCGGGTGGACCAGTGTCTCTGGACTGTTGTCAGCTCAGATGGTCTCTGGCAGACCCCCGTGACCCTGAATGGAAGCGGGAACAGACAATGAATGGATTAGATCTTACATTGTAATGCAACGTACTGCAATGGCTTCATTGTAGTAAATCCAATACAACACAATATCGAACATATTTTTATTTTTTAAAAGTATAAATGTCAACGGGGAATGGTTGGGAGATCACTGGATGAACCATCTGTTCATCAGAGGGTCTCACTGGCTTCAGTCGGATTAAAAGACCACAGCTAGCAGTTAGAACTTCTCCATGAATGTAATTTATGCTTCAGAAAACTGAAACTGGTGGTCTGTAACGATCTCCCTGTTGGTCTGGCTCTTGGAACGCCAGTGAGGAACTGGGAGGTAACACCTCAAACAGGACGTCCCAGATCATTTCAAGCCCAGAATCCAAGAAGCTCCGCTTTTGTGGACTTTATTAATCTCATTAGAGGTATGTATGGTCTTTAGGTTGAACCTCTAAGTGCAGACATGTCTTAATGGTTTTTCCATCCATTATCTATGCCTGCTTAGTCCTACGTAGGGTCATAAGGATCTGCTGGAGCCTATCCCTGCTCTCTTTGGGTGAAAGGCAGAGGTCCACCTGGACAGGTCACCAGTCCATCACACCGCACATATAAACAAACAACCACTCATAATCATGCCTACGGCAAATTTAGAACCACCAATTAACCGAACATTCATGTCTTTGGACTGTTGGAGGAAGAAAACCCACACAAGCACAGAGAGAACATGCAAAATCCAGGAACCTTCTTTCTGTGCTGCAACAGTGCTAACTACCAAACCGCCGTGCTCCCTTAATGTTTTTGTATGTGTAAAATACCTCACAACGTGCTAAAGTTAACCAATAATGCTAACACAGTTAGCCAGCTTTTCCAGTCGTCGTCAGGGAAAACAAAAATCATCAGTAAATAAAATAAAGAGTCAGCTTATATTCTTTGCACATTTATGGTGATTTATTTATTATTTTGCACCGTTGCTGAGTACAGGCACATCACTGTCAAACTCCATGAACTTCATTTTCTATAGATTCAACTAAACTATTGTTAATTGCACTCTGGCGCTTTTACACCAAGGCAAAGCTGCCACTTTAAGTTCTTTGTTTTCATTGCAACACAGATGCTACTGGAGATCCTTCCTGCCCACAGGAACAGACTTAAATCACGACAGTCCCTGCAACAATTAATTTCCCTTCGGTCATTGTAATTGAATTGAACTGAATTTATTACAATGAGAATAAATGACTGAATCTGACTATGAAGTCAGCTCCCATAAAACCACATGTTACAACGTCTTACCTTCAAAGCAGAAACAAACCTGTATAGATTCTGGTCTCTGCAGGGTTTTTGGGTTGTGTTTTGTATTTATATATGATCTTTACGGTCTTGTTTACCACTCAAAGTGTTTTTATACTCCTGGTCATATTTATCCATCCACACAAGAATTTGTACAACTCTCTGAGTCTTTAGAGGTCTATATAGATTCTTCTAATAGATCTATATTTAACTTCCTTCATACACACAGTCACACAAGAATACAACACGGGTTTCATCATCTAAGGGCACCTCAACATGTGGGAGCAGGAACTAAACCACTGACCTTCTTATTAGCGGCGGACTGCTCTTCTTGTTTCCTCCACCCATAAAAATGTGCACCTGCAAAATCTTTCTTACTTAACAAAAAGTCTGCTTCTAGAGCTTTTATTGCCATCGTGTCAAGTCTTCAGTTGTTTTCATGTTTACTTTCACCAAGTTACGAGTTTGCAACGGTGAGGAAAGAAGGCTCCAGACAGGATCAAGTGAAGTTTATCATGTGCAGGATGCCTTTGCTTCCCTCAAATGTCCAAGAAAATTAGATCAGATTTTAGGGCCTGATCTTCCTCCAGATTTCCTAAAGCTGCTATTTAGGGATAGCGGGTAGCGGGAGGGGTGTTCCCCCACAAAGAACTCAATCTTCCACCTTGCTAAACCCGCTATCCCACCTGCGCTACCCGTTACATTATCCATAGGAGTGGTTAGGGCGTTCCACCTGTTAAACCAATCAGTGCGTCAGCAGCCATTGCCTTTAAGAGCAGGTTGTGCTACCCGCTAACTGCTATGGAGCGTCTTTTCACCCAGATCAGAGCAGCTCTCATGTGCAGCTCGTCTGGGACTCTGCTGTAGAGCTTCCTTCTCTTCCTTCCTCCTCCTCCTCTGCTCTGATATTTACAGATAAATATTTCTACACAGACAATTCCTACCAGCTACCTGAAAGTCCCAGATAGTTGGTGTCCTCCCAGTAAACACGCTCTGGTCGTCTATGGTTTAACTGGCGAGCAAGCTGTTTAAGACGATCTCTGCTATTTTCTCAGGGGTTCAACTGCCAAATCACCCTTTTTACACAAGAGTTAATTTGAGAAGTAAAGCCATTTGTGCACGTCCACATGTGACCAGGTGGACGCGCATTGATGCCGTTTGGACGCGTTCTTGTACGCCCCTACAAACTTGGTATCTTGCGATCGTGGGTTGAGGGTGGTCAGACTACCCTCAATCCGCGATCGCAAGATACCAAGTTTGTGGAAACGGCAAAAGCACGCCCATTGCCACACCTACAATGTGAGTAAGGGAGTCGGCATAATGGGTAGTGGCTTTAGGGAGCAGAAGATTGCATTAGCGGTTAGCGGAAGTTCCTAAACTCGCAATTTGCGGGTAGCAGCTAGCGGGAAGTGTACGATCGGGGTCTTAGTCTTCCATGAGCGCAACATTGTGCTGAAGGTTGACATGGGTGCTAGAAAAGATGTTGCTATGTCCCTATGGCCTTAGCTATGATGTAAAGAAATAGTGATAACTCTTCTAGATTTGTTGTCTTTGAAACAGTGCATAACGTATTTGTTACCCACCTAAACGTGCGTCCTACATGCCGCTAAGGTTTGCCAGCAGCAGTGAGCAAATTCAGGACTAGTCGTAACCTTTGGAAGCTTGTCTGAGTTTCAGCTCTTTCTACTGACACAACAGCCAGGAAAAAAAGCTCCGATATTCCATCTTTGTACCTTTGTTTCTGTTGCATTCCGTTCTCCATCTCACTATGTTGTTTAATTTACTTTCCCACAAGAAATGCACCTCTGTTTATAAGCTCCCTGCAGACCCATTAAGCAATCAATTCTTATTAGTTTTTCAATAAAACGATTTCAAAAGAGAAAACAAACAACGCCATTTAAGCATTTCAGGCAGAAATAAATGTTTGGCATATTTTTGGATGCAATTGTAAATAAATCCATGCTGAAGGTAGTGGGATGTGATTATTGAAGACAGGGCCATATGTTGAAGCTTTACCCTGAGGGCGCTGAACTGCTGAGCCCTGTAGCCAAAACAGATACTGTATCTGCTGCCTGGCGGACTGGAAAATAACGAGAGGGACTTTGCATCCCCCGACACTCATTTCCACCTCCCTCCCTCAGGTCGACTACAGCCCCTCTGTCATCGTCAATTAGCTCCTTCCCTTACCTTGTGTTGCAGCTTTATCTTCCTCAGTCACTCTTAATAGATGCGGACTCTTCCTGTCTGAATTATTCCCTCTCAAATCTGTTTTTCATCATCTTTTGATGAAACTCTGATGATGTTTTCCAATTACCAGCACAAACGTGGAGCAGAACAGAGCAATCTTCTGCACAGAGTGTGTTAACCTTGGATGCTCACAGCTCGCTGCAACACATTCATCATAAGACAGAAGAGATAAAGAAGTCGGTAGAGCATCGAGGTGTGGGGAGATTCACTTCAGGTTTATTTCCTTTTAATCTCTTGATATGCGTTTATTAAATTCTGCATAGCAAAGGTTAATGGAGGACTCCATTAATGTATTTATATTATCATAAGGGAAATTTCACTGGGAAAAGAGATATTTTGGTCCCTCCACCTGGTGACCATCAGTGGCGTTGCATGTTAAGGCACGTCCGTCTGACAGAGGATGACTATGCTCAGTTTTTACACAAGCCCTTAGGTCCCTTATCTACACAGAAACAAAAGTCAAACACTGTTTGTAATAAACACTAACATGACCACCACAGACGTACAGCCGCATCAGTAAACAGCTAATAAAGGCTTCATCCAGGCTCCAGGTACAGTGGGGTTCCTTTGTGACTCTGGGCAGAGCAACGACGCTGGCTGTGTGAAGTAAAGTTTTGTGGGAGGAATACAAAATAACACATTATGTCTAAACACATGTATATGTTTTGTTTTACATATTTCAGAACAAATCTATGAAGCCTCAAGATTTATCTTAGTATTCTGGGTTGTTTGTGTGTGTGTTATTTTTTCCTTTGCTTTGTTTTGTTGAGACCCTGAAGAGTGCAGGATTAATTTATATATTAGTTCCAGGATCACGGGTTCCTGGAACTTGACAGAAAGTTGATTGTATTCAAGTTAAAAGCTGAATTAAATGTTCATGATTATGCCAATCTGATTTTTGTTGTGCTTATCATTAAATCCAGTAATGGGATGGATGGATGGATAGATGACCCATAAGCTATCTGACCTCTGACCTCTGACTATAAGATTTAGTTTGTGTGGTGCAAAGCAACACACAAATTTTAGATTTCTGCAGTAAGTCAAGCTTCTAGTGAGATTAAAAGAATATAAAAATAAAAGAAAAAGGCAAATTTTTCAGAAAATTGGAAGCTTAGCAGTAAGAGCGGCTTGTCTGAAATCTCCAGAGATTGCCATGAATCCATTTGGATGCTGTGTTTGTCGCCAGGCAACAGCTGAGCTTATGACATCACGTGCAGCATCTGCAGGTGAACTCTCTCGGGAGACAACGTGGACAGATGTCCCACATCTTGGGTGCAGAGATGCTCCTTCACGTGTCATGCCATGCATCTCCAGGATCACCAGGCAGCACAGTCCCTCTTCCTTCCACAGTGTGTCTGCCAGATAAAAGTGGGTGGAGAAACGTTGGAGAGAAAAGTATGACTCTGCAGCCATGTCTCATAGGACCATCCGTCCAGCTTTGTCCTCATCAGGGGTCCAATCTCTTTGATTTTGTCTGCTATTGATCTCACATTCAACAGTTCAGAGGGGAGATGGTTTAAACTCTCTCCACCTTCCTTCACAGTCTTCTCCTCCTCTACTTCCTTGATGCCTCCTCTTACTGCTCCTTCACACTGCATGATCTTGGGCTGCTGCAGACCAAAGAATCGAGGGGATCTCTTTGGTCTTTGGGTAACATCGGCTGTCTTATGTCCTACAGTAAAAGCGATTGGATGACAGCTGTCACACTGGTCTTGAGACCATAATACTATGTGATAAAGATTTCTGACAGTGTCAGGGATCATACGACTTTGTCTACTTACCAGCCAGTTAAAATGCAACTTAACATATTCATTAATGCGGAGTAGTGCCATTCCAGAGTAAAATAAGCATCTCCAGCTGGCCTCTTCTCCAGGACCAGCAGCATATTCTTCTCCTTCGCTGCTTCTTTTTTTTTTTGGCGCAGGTAAACGCTACAACAAAACGCTTTATTGTCACGTGCTGTTTGTTTAGTGTCACTGCACGCTGATTATGCAGTTCTACATGCATCTGCATCTCTGCATGGGTCGCAGCTAGGGGTGAGTATTGGCAAGGACCTTGCAATACGATATGTATCATGATACTTGGGCCACGATGCAATATTATCACAATATTGCGATATCACGATATATTGCGATATTCTACCCAGTTAATATTAAAAGTAGAGATGAAAAATCAAGTTGCTGTTTATGTTCAGCAGATGATATTGATCATTCAGAGGACAAATTGAGTCAAAACTTTTGGCTTCAAAACAACCTATTTATTGTTTATTATTAGTGTTTTTGCACAATTAAGTAACTATTAGTAACCAATAAAAAATCAATATAAGGAGCTGAAAAATTGATATTATCATGATATATTGCCAGATCGATTTTTTTCACACCTCTAGTCGCAGCCTACGATTCGAGAGGACTCATCAGCGTGCAGTCTGCACACGCCATGTGAGCGTGAGACGATACGATTATGACTGTAGTTGGTCATCACATGGGAGCAGTCAGCTGCTTATATATTGCCTTGGTTAGTCATTAATAGTTGATGAAAAATCAGAACTCCTTTAAGCAGCATACATGTGTTTTCATGAAAAAGATTAGGAGAAAGTATCAAGATGATTCAAAGAAAGCAGAGCTACAGCCAGTGAGATGCTAGTCGTCGGCATTGATTCCTTCAGTATTTATACGGCAGGTTCAGCCTGTCAAACTGCCGGTGTCCCTCCACTGGTTTAAAACAGGAGTCATCAATCAAGCATCCGTGGCTGACTTTGTTCATTGTATGTCCTGAAAACACTGGTGACCTGTCCAGGCTGGACCTCTGCCTTTCACCCAGACGGAGCTGGGATTGGCTCCAGCAGATGATGGGTGGGTGGGTGTCCTGCAACATGAAGAAACACACTGGGTGGTCATGGAATTTTTGTTCTTTCGCAGAGGGGAAATTTAGAAAGATTGATATCAGTTGTATGCCGTTGGTTGTCTGTCTCTGTGTGGCCTGCGATGAACTGGCCAACTGCCCGATTCTCACTTTATGGCAGCTGCGATAGGCTCCAGCCAGTCATGAATGAGATCGTAAACAGGACTGAAACAGTGTAGAAAATGAATGGATGCTTTTGCGTAGCGAAGTCTAGCTTTGTGAACGTGTAATGTCAAGACTAATGAGTTACACGCTGTCTGGCTGATTACAAATGATAGGAATGATTAAGACTTGTGGTCCCAGTGCCACAGTCAGCTATTAAGCCCTCATAATCACTTCATTGTTCCTTTACCCCACCACAGCAGTGATCGTGATCTTTTTTTAAAAAGCAGCTGTACTGTAGCTCCCTACAGAACATGAAGCTTTGCCTGTTGGCCCAGGCTTCTGCTTTAGAGGAAACTTTCTGTATTTGTTTTGCAGTTTAGAGATGCATAGGTTTGCTCGCCCTCTCACTCTCTCTCTTCTCAATACCGCTCCAGGCTTAAAGCTTGAAGTGGGAGCTAATGATGCTCAGAAGTAGGTTACCAGCCCTCAACAGAGCAGAAGAACAAATTCTGCTGAATTGGAAATGTTGTACAGCTCAGTCAGATGCTGAACCACACTCTTCAAACCGTAATTAGGCACGCTGGCGTTTTTCCACTGCATCACAGCATCGATTACAACATGAAAGATGGAGGGCTTTTGATTTTGTAAATGAGGGAGAAAAAAAAAAACTACACACCCCTGCTGCCAATCTGGTCCATTGATGAATGAACGTGTCTGAAATCTGCTCTGGAGACTAGTAGCAGGGCTCGACAGACTTGTCAGCTTGGGAAAAGACAAACAGGTCACACCTGAGGACTGATGCTACGACTTCCACACGTCATTACATGTATGAAGAGCGTGCAGTCACAGCTACAGTTCTACATCAGTGGGTCCCAGTCCCGGTCCTCAGGACGCTCTGCCCTGCATGTTTTAGACCTTCACCTGATTAAAATGAATGCATCGCCTTTTCTGCCTTGTCATCAAAGGTTGTACAGGTCTGGACATGACCCGTTCTTTTGATCCCGGTGCGTTGGAGCAACGAACCATCTCAGACGTGCAGGGCAGCGGGTCCTGAGGACCTGGATTTTGTGCAAATCACTTGAAACAGTTTGGCCACAAGACGGGTTTCCCTTTTCTATTTTCAATGTTACTCACCCTCACCCAGGTTATGGTAGTAATGTACACACACTGGACAGAGACCGGCTCGTTTCAGAGAAGAACACTCACAATGCAGCATTGGACCTCACCATTTCACAACCAGTTGCACATCTAATCTGCTGAAAACGTAAATAACTTAGCGGAAAAGAACCCACAGGAGGGAAGGGAGGGTCAGTAATTTACATTCAACTTCAACCAGTCAGCCTGAACCAGTGAAGCCTTCTGGATAGACGGTGAAACCTCTTCAACAACCAAGAAGGAGAACCGAGAAGTCCAATTACCTTCTATTCAGGCAGAAGGAAGAAATTAAGACATGTGTCTACTATTTATCAAGACCAAGCAGCACCTAGTATAGCTGTTTTATCATTAAAGAGGCTTATACGTGCTAATCATCCCTCATCTTAATTTACCCACAAAAAAAAAAAAACCCCAAAAAACATTCCTGTTCCCACTTTCAGGCTGATGGCTCTGCTGTGCTGCCTCTCTGATCCACCCATAATGTTGTGTGGTGGTGGAAGCGTCACAACACCCATTTCTTTAATCAAGGGATATCTGTAGAAAAAGCTTTTGGGTGAACGAACCGAACCCAATCACTTACTGAAATGATGCATTCATTTCACAGTTAAGCTAGATCAGCAGAGGCTGATCAAACATGACTGTTTCTCTGCAAACTAATGACTTTGGTGCATCAGTATCCCTGTGTCCCCCTAGCTTGCGGCTAATGTCATTGTAGGATTACAAAGTAATCATTTTGCACATCTGCAGTTTCAAAGCCACAAACGCATGCCTACTAGTGTCCAGCTGCTTTGCCTGACTTTCTCAATTAACACAGAGTTAAATAGTTAGATCGGCCCATAATTCAAGGACGTGAAGGGTCTCATCATCAGTGCAGCTGCATCAGGATTAGAGATCGACTGATTATCGGTCGGACCGTTTATCGGGGCCGATATTTGGAAATTTGACTTATATCGGCATCGTCCTTTTTTTAATCCGACCGGCCAATATGAAGAAATCAATGTAAAACTGGGTTATTCTGGCTCAGATGCAGCCGCGCCTCTCTCTCCTGCCTGCTGTCTCCTGCATTATTCACCTCGTCCTCTGATTGGTTGAGCGGCAGAGGCGGAGCCTCCGAACAAGAAGCTGTCATCACAAACACTGGAGAGTGAGAGGAAAAGTTTTCTGGTGTGAGAAGCTCCGGACAGAAAACACATGTCAAAGGTAAATGCAGAAAGCTCTTCTGAAACTAATAAACATCCCAGTTCTCTGCATCTCACAACTACTACTAACGTTACAGTGAGCAGCAGAACAACGTAAGAGCAGAGTAAACCTTAGCGGCAGCTCTGCTAACTCGTATTACGTCCCAACATGTCTGTGAATTATTTAAAAGAAGACTGCTGATAATATCGACATGGAAACAGTCCATGATAGAAAAGCATGTGTGATTAAGAGAAAGCGCATAAACAACTCAGTTCACTTGTTTTAGCGAGCGCTAACGTGGAGGCTGCTTAGCTTTTACCATAAAATTAGTTTGTCGATCTGTCTATAAACGCTCTGCAGACTATGTATTAGCAATGAGGAAAATACACCGTACTTTCCGGACAGTAAGCCGTTACTTTTTCTCACGATTCGAACCCTACAGCTTATACAACGATGTGGCTAATGTATAGATTTCTACGGGCTAGCTTCATGCCGTCAATACGTTTATCCTCGTCAGAATGAAATTACCGAACCGGTCACAGTGGACCAATGAAACTGTTCAATTAAATCAAACGCACTCACACTAAATTCTTCAGATCAGTCATTTTGTGCTTCATGCACACACCCTCATCATGGAAGACACACGAAGGAGTGCATATGATTTAGCTTTTAAGTTAAAGGTAATCGATCTGTCGGTCAGAGAAGTAACCAGAGCTACTGCACGTATTTATTTTGAGATCCGAATATTCAGGTGCGCTCAATAGGAAATCACGGTATGTAATGTGGAGATTAGTATGTAGTTAAAGACACGTGAAAAACTCTACAACTCACAACTACTAATGTTGCTATGAGCTTTCTGGTCCTATGATCTGAAAATGAACAGGAAGATGAAAGAGTAAAATTCAGAAATGATTAATCTGAACAAAGTGGTGGAACATTTTAAATACTGTGTGAGCTCATTAAAACCCGAAAGGCTGTTTGTGTCCTGTCAGGAGTTTAACTGCACTTATAGCAACTATTACACTTTTTTATGTAGCCTTTGTCATATTAATCATTAATAATGTAGCAACACAGTTTTGAATGACAGGGTCCTTGCTATCGCATGGTAAAATATAACATTTGATAATGAAATCAACTTAAGGCATCCTAAATGCTGCTGTTTTATATACTACTACTTTATAAAATCTCTGGAAACAAGTTTTTATTTGCATTTACTAGAGATAATGCAGAGCCTGAGAACTCGTGCACTTTTTGTTTTTGTTTCAAGTTAAAACAAAGTTAAATAATTTCAGTTATACTGAAATTTTATTTTATTTATTGTGAAAAAATTCAGGGAGCTATTATCTAAGTTTTTATTTAATGTTACAAGAGGTGCTGCTGAGCCTGAGAACTCCCTGTATTTTTGTTGTGTTTGAACTTAAAACAAAGACAAGTCATTGTAGTTATATTTAAATTTTACTGTATTTTCTGTAATTTCAGAGAGCTATTTTTTTAACCTTTTATTCAACTTTATGAGAGATGTTTCTGAGTGTAGGAAATTCAGGCACTTCTGGAGCTATTATTTTCTATTTGTGTGATTCAATAAACATGCTTTAGGCATTTCTGTGAAGTTCAGTGTTTGCATTATTCAATTTTTTTAGGCCAATTTTTACACTTTTACTGCAAATGAATATCGGCTCCAAATATCGGTTATCGGCCTCCTCTAACTACTAATAATCGGTATCGGTATCGGTCCTGAAAAACCCATATCGGTCGATCACTAATCAGGATCAGTGCTCCTTTCACTGAAGCTAATAAAATAGCACATAACTGAATGACAACCAGCAGCGTAAACTGCAGACTGGTTAAAAAGACTTCAAAACTATTTAAAACCACCCTCCATTTTCAAAATTCCCCAAGGAAACTTTCTAAATGTAAAACATTATAGTAGGAATCTGGTGTGTTTGTCCAAGCGGCAGCACTGCTGTCAGCTGACAGTCATGAGCTGGAATCAGGAGGTGCTCGAGTAAACGCTGAGAGATGAAGGAAAAGGTGAGTTAAGATAATCCAAACCTGAACCTGCCGCATCAGTGACGACTATCAATGACAGCAAAGCAAGCCTGACGTAAACATAGTTAAAACGGAGACCCATGAAATAAACCAGAGAGGTACTGAACTTCTATCCTGACACCACCTTCGGCCTCATTCAGCCCTGCTTGGCCGTACTGGAGGCCCGGGCAGCCTGGACTGGGTCTGGAAGTGACAATGGGAAAGCAGCTGGCCCAGTTCAGCCTCAGTACGCTCAGCTTTGGCTCGGTACTGGGAAACTGACTAACATCATATGACAGGCTGCTCAGAGCCGCTGTGACACGTGCAGCACCGTTGAGGCACGTAGACATCATTATAAAACCATTACTTCCTCTCTAATTTAACATTTTGAATAAAAATAAAAATTTTGCCAGTGGGTTTCTTTTAAGATCCGTCCATCCATCCATTATCCATACCCATTTAGTCCTATCCAGGGTCACAGGATCTGCTAAGGTCTCGTTGGGTGAAAGGCAGGGGTCCACCCTGGACAGATCACCAGTCCATCATAGTGGTTTTTAAGACAGAAATCTAAAAAAACCCAACTTAATTTAAGGTTTCATTGAGAAGAAATAAACTTCAGGCTGCAGACAGACAGGCTAAATGGTTTAGTTTTGGCATTTTTCAGGGATTTGCTTAGAAAAATGTATTTTTCTACGTATGTGGGTGGGGGAGAAAAAGCTCATTTTACTGCCTCAGTTTTGCAGCTTTACTGAAGGAAAAAAATAAAATAAACAAACCAATGGAAAGCTTGTAAATCTCACTCCGGTCAGTAGTTCGAGACCCCTGGGGTCAGTGCTTAGTGCTGTGGTGGTTTTGCTTTTCATTGCTGAGAGATCAACTGTAAGTAAAGCAGTGCAGCTGTCTTTTCCTCGTCAGTAAACAAAAATCTGTAGGAGCTGCATGGAAGCAAAATCGGGTTTCCAAGCCACTCGTGCCTTCTGATCTCAATTCATTTTCTAAGACCTCACGTCCTGAGCAGCAGACGGCGTATTGACTGCTGCAAACCTCACACTTTTTTCCTACTAAAAACAGAAACATGGCACTGCTGAAGGGAACGGGGCAGAGAAAGATGTGGTAAAAAGAAAAGGCAGAGTGTGAAGAGGCGACAGCTGCTTAGGTCAGCAGAGACACCAGGCGGTGGACGCGGTCCCGCCGTCCCCGAGCTGTCTGGACTCTCCGTGACAGACAGAGGAAGAGATTCAGATAGGATGTGAAATATTGCATGAGATGTTCCGAGGGTGACAGACAGCTAATGGGAAAAGGGATACGGTGTGAGTCATCAAAACTATCGGATAAGATCTCTTCCTCCATGTGGTTTACTTTTGGTAAACAGGTGTCTCCCTGTTATTTGTTCCAGTCCCTCAGTTTCATTTGTGCTCTGATGTAGCTTGATGGCTAATCTGGGAATCAGGTTTTAAGCCGCAAGCCCGCGAGCTTTCAATTAAGGTAGGAAGGAGGACTCTGAGGACACAACCTTTTGCTTTCTCCTGCAACAGGCTGTTATCTGGACGCAGGTTGTTTGGTCTTAGTTGTCCAAGGAGACATCCACCCCCCCCCGGCTCACCGGAGTTCCTTTCTTTTTCCGCCTCAGTTTTTACATGATATAGTTCACAGTGAAAAGGAGACATAAATGTTATGTTGTTGAACCTTTTTAGATGTGGACCTTTGAAAAATAAGTTTGTGAACCCCCAAACCTCATCAAACCAAACAGAACTGGTCCATACGAGAGCCCGTTGACAGTCTGTAACAAGGTGCTTCGTGACCAGTGTTCTGCCAGAGCTCCCCAGGTTCTGCTGATGAGTCACAACCTCTTTGGACAGACCTAAAAGAAATGTTGGGTTTGGAAAATGATCATTGCAAATAACTGCTGAATGGATGCTGTGTGGTGGAATGTCTGAAATTGAAGGAGGTGGTAGGGATTAACGCCCAGGATTTCATTAAACTGTCCTCTATTTTAGCGACCAGCGGAGGGAAATACGAGGTCTGATTCCAACAATAATGACTCTGCTTCCACCTTGAACTTCATTACCTCATTAGATTTGTGTTCTTAAAGCCTGATCATTTCAAAAAACATTTTGTGTTTTATTGGTTAAAATCATTGAAATCATTGTTACTTTCCAAAAAAGAAAATGAAGTATCTGATATTTATATTTAAAAAAATCTGTCATCACCCCTGACTTTTGACCACAGAAAGCTGGAATAGACTCCAGTAGATCCCTGTGACCCTGAAGAGGATTAAACGGGCATAGATAATGGATGGATGGATGGATGGATGGAGGGATGGATGGATGGATGGATGGATGGATGGATGGATGGATGGAGTGGATGGATGGATGGATGGATGGATGGATGGATGGATGGATGGATGGATGGAGATGGATGGATGGAGAGATGGATGGATGGAGATGGATGGATGGATGGAGAGATGGATGGATGAATGGATGGATGGATGGATGGATGGATGGATGGATGAACATCTGTCATCTATGGAGGCTCATATCTTTTTATTTGGGCCAAATTAAATGATTTGTTTGTCTGTCCATCAACCGGACTGGCTGTTTGTTTCCATGGTGATCAGGCTCACTCGTCTCAGGTGCAGTTAATGGACCTCATTCATGAAACCTAAGCAGAATGAATGTGTGTGTAAACCTGTTTGCAATCATTTTGCGTGTTTTGGCTTTCATGGAAAAGGTAGAAACAAAATGTCCTCCTGAGAGTTTGTGAACGTAAGGAGTGCACACAGATACTGGCTGTCATTCTGAGACTTTACAACATCAATGCGTTACGTGGTCAGTTATTTTCATGAAATACAGATACCTTTTAAGACACGTATTTCAAAACACGAGAATAGCTTTAAACTAGATCACGTTTATCTTAACTGATGGGTTTATTACTGACAGTTTATTCCCGCCCTCCATTTCTTAAAATGAGCGTCCTAACCGATGCATCACATGGCGATAACAAGGAAAAGCTGACATGTGGAGTTTGCTGCTGCCTCGTGTGGAGGGATGGTGTTGTTTCCTCCAGCTATGATTCCTGACAATGACTTCTCTCCAGTTTCAGAGCCAAAACAGTTGTCTGCAGCAGAGTTTTGTCCTGAACTGTGTTTTATTTTTTTATTCAGTTTCATATCAAACTATTTGCGTTTCACCTCTTGAAAGCTTCGTGGACAGAAGACGCAGCTTCATTCTTATATTAGTCACCTCGTTTGTGGTCCTCGCCGCTCCTTGTTGCACCCATATCCTACTTCCTCTCACTCCTTTTCAACATGCGCTGTGTCTACAAGCACTCATGAAGGTTGAGTTTGCACCTTTACTCTCTTTATGAAGCTAGGAAATGAGCAGCAGGAGCTCACAGTCTGTGATCGACCGGGTTTGATAAACATGCACATGTTCTTATGATCAAATCCGAGTTCTGTGAATTCAGAGTTGGATTTTAGTAAGGAGGTGATTTCGTGCAAATCTGCTCAGAGAATTTATGAAGATTTAATTACCGAGGGGCCAGTGTTTGTCTGCAAGCAGGTGGAGGCGGAGCTTCCTTTAGTCGTCAGTGGTAAGGCCATCAATGTTACGACGCCGGCTCAGCTAGTGCAAGTGAGCGGTAACATAGAAGATGCCGAGATGGTAAAGAGAGTTACGGAGCTTTAGTATGTGGCACGCCCAACAAAAAGGGAAAAAAAAGCAAGAGTTACACAAGCCTTAACCAACGCAACACTAAAGGCACTAACAAGTCCCAATGAGTGACAGCTAGATCAAAGCATACAGCAGCTGGGGGGAGCTGGTCCCCTCAGCGTTTACTGACCCCCTCTAAATGCTGGAGTCTGTCCCTTTTTAAAACAACCAGCTCCAGGTGTGATGATGAGCGGGGCCTCGTCCTATCCGCGACAGCGGGAGGTAGTACGCCACCGCCACCGGGCGCAGGAGCATCTCGAATGGCAGGGGTGGAGGAAGTAGCATGTCGCACCAGTCCTGGACTGGCAACCATACTGGGCAACCAGCACGCAGGGGACTGAATACAAAGCAAAAAGGAAAACGGAGCATGGAAGGCCCTGACCGTAACAATCAAACTGCACCAAAGACTGGTCTCAACCAAGAAAACAGTTACGAGCGAAAAAGGTGCAAAAGTAAAATGAAAATAGATACCAGTACTGTGGTTCCTGGATGGTAACAGTTGAGGAAACAGAGGTGAAGAAGCCGTGGTGGCCACAGGTAGCTGACCTGTGACCTGTAGAGTCTTCCATGGCTCGTCAGGTCACAGGTAGCGGACCTGTGACCTGTAGAGTCTTCCATGGCTCGTCAGGTCACAGGTAGGACCTGTGACCTAGAGTCTTCCATGCCGTCAGGTCACAGGTAGCTGACCTGTGACCTGTAGACTCTTCCATGGCTCGTCAGGTCACAGGTACTGACCTGTGACCTGTAGAGTCTTCCATGGCTCGTCAGGTCACAGGTAGCTGACCTGTGACCTGTAGAGTCTTCCATGGCTCGTCAGGTCACAGGTAGCTGACCTGTGACCTGTAGAGTCTTCCATGGCTCGTCAGGTCACAGGTAGCGGACCTGTGACCTGTAGAGTCTTCCATGGCTCGTCAGGTCACAGGTAGCTGACCTGTGACCTGTAGAGTCTTCCATGGCTCGTCAGGTCACAGGTAGCGGACCTGTGACCTGTAGAGTCTTCCATGGCTCGTCAGGTCACAGGTAGCTGACCTGTGACCTGTAGAGTCTTCCATGGCTCGTCAGGTCACAGGTAGCTGACCTGTGACCTGTAGAGTCTTTCCATGGCTCGTCAGGTCACAGGTAGCGGACCTGTGACCTGTAGAGTCCTTCCATGGCTCGTCAGGTCACAGGTAGTGACCTGTGACCTGTAGAGTCTTCCATGGCTCGTCAGGTCACAGGTAGCGGACCTGTGACCTGGAGAGTCTTCCATGGCTCGTCAGGTCACAGGTAGCTGACCTGTGACCTGTAGAGTCTTCCATGGCTCGTCAGGTCACAGGTAGCTGACCTGTGACCTGTAGAGTCTTCCATGGCTCGTCAGGTCACAGGTAGCGGACCTGTGACCTGTAGAGTCTTCCATGGCTCGTCAGGTCACAGGTAGCTGACCTGTGACCTGTAGAGTCTTCCATGGCTCGTCAGGTCACAGGTAGCGGACCTGTGACCTGTAGAGTCTTCCATGGCTCGTCAGGTCACAGGTAGCTGACCTGTGACCTGTAGAGTCTTCCATGGCTCGTCAGGTCACAGGTAGCGGACCTGTGACCTGTAGAGTCTTCCATGGCTCGTCAGGTCACAGGTAGCGGACCTGTGACCTGTAGAGTCTTCCATGGCTCGTCAGGTCACAGGTAGCGGACCTGTGGACCTGTAGAGTCTTCCATGGCTCGTCAGGTCACAGGTAGCGGACCTGTGACCTGTAGAGTCTTCCATGGCTCGTCAGGTCACAGGTAGCGGACCTGTGACCTGTAGAGTCTTCCATGGCTCGTCAGGTCACAGGTAGCTGACCTGTGACCTGTAGAGTCTTCCATGGCTCGTCAGGTCACAGGTAGCGGACCTGTGACCTGTAGAGTCTTCCATGGCTCGTCAGGTCACAGGTAGCTGACCTGTGACCTGTAGAGTCTTCCATGGCTCGTCAGGTCACAGGTAGCTGACCTGTGACCTGTAGAGTCTTCCATGGCTCGTCAGGTCACAGGTAGCGGACCTGTGACCTGTAGAGTCTTCCATGGCTCGTCAGGTCACAGGTAGCTGACCTGTGACCTGTAGAGTCTTCCATGGCTCGTCAGGTCACAGGTAGCGGACCTGTGACCTGTAGAGTCTTCCATGGCTCGTCAGGTCACAGGTAGCTGACCTGTGACCTGTAGAGTCTTCCATGGCTCGTCAGGTCACAGGTAGTGACCTGTGACCTGTAGAGTCTTCCATGGCTCGTCAGGTCACAGGTAGCGGACCTGTGACCTGTAGAGTCTTCCATGGCTCGTCAGGTCACAGGTAGCTGACCTGTGACCTGTAGAGTCTTCCATGGCTCGTCAGGTCACAGGTAGCGGACCTGTGACCTGTAGAGTCTTCCATGGCTCGTCAGGTCCACAGGTAGCGGACCTGTGACCTGTAGAGTCTTCCATGGCTCGTCAGGTCACAGGTAGCTGACCTGTGACCTGTAGAGTCTTCCATGGCTCGTCAGGTCACAGGTAGCTGACCTGTGACCTGTAGAGTCTTCCATGGCTCGTCAGGTCACAGGTAGCGGACCTGTGACCTGTAGAGTCTTCCATGGCTCGTCAGGTAGTCAGGTCACAGGTAGCTGACCTGTGACTGTAGAGTCTTCCATGGCTCGTCAGGTCACAGGTAGCGGACCTGTGACCTGTAGAGTCTTCCATGGCTCGTCAGGTCACAGGTAGCGGACCTGACCTGTAGAGTTCCATGGCTCGTCAGGTCACAGGTAGCTGACCTGTGACCTGTAGAGTCTTCCATGGGTCAGGTCAGGTAGCGGACCTGTGACCTGTAGACTCTTCCATGGCTCGTCAGGTCACAGGTAGCGGACCTGTGACCTGTAGAGTCTTCCATGGCTCGTCAGGTCACAGGTAGCGGACCTGTGACCTGTAGAGTCTTCCATGGCTCGTCAGGTCACAGGTAGCTGACCTGTGACCTGTAGAGTCTTCCATGGCTCGTCAGGTCACAGGTAGCGGACCTGTGACCTGTAGAGTCTTCCATGGCTCGTCAGTCACAGGTAGCTGACCTGTGACCTGTAGAGTCTTCCATGGCTCGTCAGGTCACAGGTAGCTGACCTGTGACCTGTAGAGTCTTCCATGGCTCGTCAGGTCACAGGTAGCTGACCTGTGACCTGTAGAGTCTTCCATGGCTCGTCAGGTCACAGGTAGCGGACCTGTGACCTGTAGAGTCTTCCATGGCTCGTCAGGTCACAGGTAGCGGACCTGTGACCTGTAGAGTCTTCCATGGCTCGTCAGGTCACAGGTAGCGGACCTGTGACTGTAGAGTCTTCCATGGCTCGTCAGGTCACAGGTAGCGGACCTGTGACCTGTAGAGTCTTCCATGGCTCGTCAGGTCACAGGTAGCGGACCTGTGACCTGTAGAGTCTTCCATGGCTCGTCAGGTCACAGGTAGCGGACCTGTGACCTGTAGAGTCTTCCATGGCTCGTCAGCTGGATGAAACATGATCAAAACTCACTGCTGATCAGAGTTGTTCACCCCAGCTCTGATTCACAGTTCTCCTGACCACCTACGACATTAACAAAGATTAGCTTTTATCACAGCCGTAACCGTAGTTAGAAGGTATAACGTGCACGTGTGCGTTCATGATCCTGGAGGCATGATCTTTGATGAAGGTTCATTTCCAGGCATCACCCCCCCCCGACCTCTACCCACCTTTTACCATCAAGTCTTTTATTCGACACAATGTGGAGCTCAGTAGCAGGGTGTGAAGTCTTACTCAGCGTCTACAGGTCTGTTCCATGTTTCCCACGTAACTTCATATTTTAGAAAAATCCCAGATGATTACAGTCAAAACTGCTACCCTTGACTTTCAACATAAGAATATTTAGCATGTTTTGGACACATTAAGTACATAGAAGTATTTCTGAAACTGTGACTGTGTTAATAACACAGGAACTATATGATATAAATGGATATTAAAATCACAAATCACATTCCTCCAGTTTTTTTTGTCTTCTTGCATCATCCCTCCCTAAGAAGTCCTTGATATTATTATTTGACCAGTCTTTCTTTATAAAATGCATTGTTCATTTGTCTTATAATTAACAAATTCAGTCTGATTTTCTGCTTCCTCTGTCATGGATTTTCCTCTTTGTGGCCTTTGTTGATTTTTTTTCCCTCCTGGTCTAAAAGCAAAGAGGAAATTGAAGCCCCAGCTTAATTTGTTTTAGTTGCGTCCCTTGATGTGAGACTTAAACTGTTTTTTTTTTTTCTTTTTTTTTTTTTTTTTGATGTTTTAATACAAAAGTGGTGAAGAAAAGCACGCGAATCCTTTTGGAATAAACTGGTTTCCCGCTGAGATCCTCATCGAGGTCACGATCATAAACAAAAACGATAACACAGAAATGATTATAACATCTCTTATCTTGTTGCATCTTTTTTCTTCTGGAGTAAGTTACCGCCACACTGAAAATCTTTTATTTATGTTAATGTTTTATGCCAAGGAGAACGTCATCGCTGTGATTCTTCGTAATGCTTGTTTTAATCTTTTTTTTTTTTTTTTGATGTTTAACAAAGACAGTTGGAGAGAAACATTTTCCGTAAAGGCAGATAGTAAAGCAGATAGTAAAGTGACTGCATTAATCACGCTGAACTGTGAGCGACGTGATTTTAGCTCAGTCTTAATCTTGCAACCAAAAAAAAACTAAAGTCTCCACTTAATGTCCCAATTCATGTGATTCTGGGCTGTTGGTCTCGTTTCGGCCGTGGATGGAGTTGAATCGAGGTCAGGAGATCTCCGTACGGTTGTTTTGGTCCGTACCTGGCTGTGATTATTGTGTTGACGCCAGCGTTTAGGTTTGAGACACAGCCGGGACTCGTCTTCTTCACAGACGAGTCAGACGGCAGATAATCTTTCTTCCCAAAAATGTTGAACTAGCCCTTTAATGAACAGTTTGGTAGCAGGGCTGCTCCCGGCCGTTCCCCTCAGCCCTCACCTCATCAGTGTCTCCCCCCGCCGGAGACCGACGCTGCAGACCAACCACCAGCACAAGTACATTTCTGAAAAAGGTGTCCATATGTATAAGCTCACCTGTGTGTGTGTGTGTGTGTGTGTGTGTGAGCTCAGAAGAGGGCTGTGATTTGCTGGTGATGAGCGAGGGAAGGAGGGAGGAGGGGAGGGAGGTGCGTACTGGCAAAGCCAGAGAGCGGGAGGCAGAGGGAAGGAAAAGCTTTCTCCCTTTCAGCTTCTTCTTCGCACCGCGACTCAGGCGACCGGCTCTCCTGTCCTCTGCTCCTCCTCCTCCTCCTCCTCCTCCACGGCAGCCGCAGGACGGAAGGGAAGAAAGACGGGAATTGATGAAAACGTCTGCAGAAACAACAAAAGAAAAAAAAACCATAAGGAATCAACAGAGGGGAAGGGATGGGGGGAGGAATGAGAGGCATCAGCAGGAGGACAGCGGCGTTTTTTTCCTCCTCTTTCCCTCCGACACCCAAACCCGCCGACGGTGCGATGAGACGGGACTGAAACCAGCGAGAGTGAGAGAAGAACCCGACTGAGGTGGATCGCAGACGGGGGACGAGGATGCCAGCGGAGCTCTGCTGGTGGATGGAGAGCAGAGAGGAGTGAGGCGGATCATCTCACTCTGTTGAACTGAGGGATCCATTTTTTCACAAGCAACAGGAACAATCTCTCTTCTTCAGTCACCTCTTCTCTGCTTTTTTAAAACTCTTTTCCTCCCCTGAACGGATTTTGTTTCCATCTCCAGGCTTGTGACGACATCAGGGTCCTCTTTGGAGTCCCTGCTCCGAGGTCTGAGGGCGGCTGTCCACCCCCCCCCTTCTGTATCTCCCGTCTTTTTCACTGTGTGTTTTACATTTATATAACGATAACGAGCTCATTATAAACCCCGTGTGTCTTTTTGCCCTTTCGTTCCCACATTTTCTCACCCATGTGCTTCATCCTGGCTGTCCGTTCACACCTCTGCCATCTGTGAGGGCGCCAGCCTGGATTTCTTTACGAGAGCGTGTAGAGCGCCGCCTCGAACCCTGTCGAGACCACGGGAGGAGGCGGATTTTAAAGCATCGGCCTGCCATGAACTGCAGCTCGCGCCTGATTGCTCGTCAGCGCACAACGGAAGAAAAAGTTGGGACTGATTATCACCTGCAGGAGAGAGTCTCGCCCACTCACAGGATGTATAATACATGGCCGCCTCGTGAATAATTCAGCATCAGACGTGCACCCCGTGTTGCCTGGCGAGCGGCGACATCCAGAAATGAGACCGCTGGGGTTTGATGCCTGCTGATAGCACGTTCCGCTGACGCCGTCTACTTGTTTGACAGCAGCTGGATGGTGTGCTGCCTCCCTCCGAGGCCTCCGGTGATCACCCCGTTTTAAGCGGGTTCTCTGCTGGGCGACCGGCCCGTTTCTGCGTCCGCTGGGCTCCATCCCCTTCATTCAGGCTCCTGCAGGACTTATAAAGACTCGATCAACGGGGCTGGTTTGAACGCCCGGCGGTCGTCTTGGCTCCCCCGACCATGATCGGGTGTCAACAGCCTGCACTCAGCGGGGCGCCTCCGCTCACGCTCTCTCTGCACTGTGCGCTACGGACGGGACTTCCGGGTGATGGACCCGTTCCGCTATCCCAGAACCCCACGCTCTCGCTCCCTCAAACCCCTCGTGTTTCCAGACCTGCTGGGCAAAGCTCAGGACGGCCAGAACCACCCACAGGCCCGGAAGAGGAGGAAGGTACTGGAATCTGTCATGTCTTTCTATGAATCCTTTTTCCTGCTTTAAATCTCATGACTAAACCACACGACATATCAGCATAACACTAGATGGTAGTTTGCAAACATTCAAACCTAGATGAACCCATGTTCTCCACAGCGCAGCCATCTGTTCAGCTTACAGTTAGCTACAGTTTTTGTGTGGATTGTTGATCACCTGTCTTCTTGATGATGACACACAGCTCAGCTCAGCTCAGCTCAGTGGAAAACTACCACTAACGGCTCTCACCTTCTGCCACTTAGTGACGTGGATGAAGTGCTTCTGAAGATGGCGTTCTTTAATTATTGTCTGTCAGAGCCTCCTGAACGTTTGAGTCTGCTTGATTCCTCCCTGATGATAAAACTCTTTACTTCCTCAGGACTGACCGTGAAGGAGGCCGTCGTTTTTACTGGTTTCAGAAAAATGGTGCCGGCACATTCCAGCTGTGGACTAAATTACCAGCGTTATGAAACTGTGCAGGTTATATTTCACTGGCAGGTAGTCCGGCTGTAATGTGCTGGAGCTGTTGGCCCGTGAAACACACCGGAGAAGGAGAACAACTCAGACGTTAATAAACTGTTGCAGCCGTGTGTCAATCAATCCCAAATTAGAAAGTTTGTTAAAGTGCCATTATCACTCCCAAAAACTTGGTTTCATTTACGCTTTCAATTTAAACTCAGTTTGATGTGACAGTCCGTCCTGATACCAAACACCACAGTTTTGTTTCCATCAGAGTTGGGCACGTTAATAATTTTAAGTAACTAGTTATAGTTACTAGTTACCTCAGTAACCCAAAAAGTAACTCAGTTACTGCATCATTAAAGTAACTAGTTACCAGGGAAACAAATTATTGTGTAACACTTTTTTATTGCTCAAATATGTCATGTATTTTTAAAAAATATATTATTTGTATCTCTATTTTTATAACAGTAGAACAATAAAACACATTGGATGTTTTGAACTTTAGATTTTTTTATTAATTGTTCCTCAGCAGGCCACAACTGGACATCTGGAGTCTAAAATTAAATTAAACTATGGATATATTAAACAATCCACTTCTGTTGTGGCTTCAACAACACAACAGCAAAACTGCAATGGAAGCTGGGAAAAAAAACGGAAGGTGGACGAGAGCAGAAGTTTGCTTCTGTTTCAAACATCTTTGAACGCTTTGTGATATTTGCGCCAGATTACGTTTTCTGATGACTGTGTGAAATGGATCGTGTTGTCTGGTGTTTGAGAGCCACAACAACTTCAGTTTCATCCACCTCCTCTTTTCTTTTTTTCAACGTCCGTTGTGGCTTTTGTCCTCGTGTGGTGGCTTCAGCAGTTGCCTGCGGCGTGTCGGCCGCCGTATAATCAGTCTTTGTAGAGCAAATGATATAAATCACAATGCTGGATGAATTCAGACGGCCGGTAGACGTACTGTGTTTCAAGAATTTTCTTCCTGACAAAAGTAAACAAACAATATGAAGTGGTTTCAATATAATACCTATAAAAGTAAGTGCAACATGTAACAAGGCATTGAAAAGTAAAGGGGTAATAAGATTAAAACTACATGGCTGCCTCTGACCATTGGTCATCTAATACATCAGCTCTCCACTTTTACATCACTTTTTCGACTCATGAGCGATGAAAGCAGCTTCAATGAGCTTAATTATCGTAACGTGCCACATTTAAACATCAGTAACGGTAACAGCGTTGTAACGATGGAAGCAGTAATTACCGTATTGGCCCGAATGTAGGACGACTCCGATTATAAGACAACCCCTATTTTTCAAATATCATTTTGAGAAAATAAAAATAAGATGAAGGCAATAAGGTTATTCATAAAACAACTTTTTATTGTACAAGTACTATGGAAAAAAATCACACAGAGAGAACATTCTGCTGTATTGTTAAACATTTTAATGATTTCATCTAGCAGTGGGCGGTATAAACGGTATACGGTAGAAATTATATAAATGTAGCTAACAGTAGAGATTTTACTCTACCAGCCTACCAGGCTAGTTCATTATGTCAAGCTGCACCTACTTTGGCGGAAAGTGAATGTGAAAACATGGCAGCGGTTGCAAACGTGGAGCGAGGTGAGGAGGAGGAAGTGCTAGTAAAAAAGACCGGTGCAACGTCGGTCACTTCGTACGACAAAAAGAATCAGAGGTGTATTTATATTACAAATGCCATCACTGTATACTTGTGTAAGGTCATGGCGCCATTTCTTTCAGTGGGAAAAAGCGGCTTTAGGAACATGATAAAGACACTTGATGGATCGCTACCAGTTAGCTAGCTGCACGTACTTTAGCCCAGTGATTCCCAAAGTGTGGGCCGTGGCCCCCTGGTGGGCTGTTGAGGTACTGCAGGTGGGCTGTGAGACGTCATTAAAAATAAACAAATATGGTTTAAATCCTTGATTTTTGTTAAATATGTTTTTAAATTACTGTAAAATATTTGTAAAATATTATAAATACATGATTTAAAAAATATTTAGAAATAATAAAACAAACCAATTGAGTGTTATTCTACTGTCATAATTTAACGTGACAAGTCTCACCTTATTTGTCGACCTCTTACATTAATATTGGAATGTGGTTTTTAGTCTTGTATGTTGATCAAAGTGGTGTTTAAAGGTTTGCGTGGGCCGCAGAGATTTTTCACATTTCATGGCTGCTTTAGCCAAACTGAAATGTACGACAAAGTCCGCCAGCAAGTAGAGAAAGATATTGTGAGCATAAAACACTATGAAACTACTACGAACTTGTGGTAGAGTCGCACAATGGAGCCTTACATTAGTCTCACAATCCACTTCATCAATGAAGAGTGAAAGTTGTGGAGCAGATGCCTACAGACAGAATATTTCCCTGAGGATCATACGAGTGAATTTATATATCACAATATATATCGTTACTGCTCATGCTTTAGATTATACCGCAATATAGATTTGAAGCCATATCGCCCAGCCCTTCACCAGAGGAAGACAATAATGAAATCATTATTCATTGTTTTTCTATTGTCTCCATTTTTTTTTTTTTTTTTTTTTTTTTTACCATTTAATGAGACATCCTTTATCAAATCCAGGTTCAGGGTCAAGGTAGCAACAGGATGATCGGGGAAGCTCAGCCTTCCCTTCCTTAGGGGGTTTCTCTCAGCTCCCCATTTGTCCTAAGTAGGGATGCACATTTTGGATTCGTTTTATGACCGTTAACCGACACCCTTTAACGATTAATAACCGTTAACCGATGAGTCCGGGAGGGTTGGCTGCTGCAATGTTGCGCACGTTGTCATGGACGCATGCGGACACTTCCCCGTGTTTACTCTCGTGGCAATGTGTCGCCGTCAGCTTGTCGCAGAGATGCCGTCACTTTTGATTTATACTAGCGCGGTCTCCGCTATGTTATTCCACGCCATAAGGCAAGAGGGACAATCACGAACTAGCTAAACTTACTAAACTTATCTCTTGCGTTTTTCCACTTCCTCACCGTCTCGGCCGTATCCAGACCCACATTCATCTCTATCTCCCTCCATGAATTACTAGAATATGTGCTGTCTTTGTAGTGTGGAGAACCAGAATCGTACAGATGTGGGTACTTCCTCCTTTTATCGATGATGCGCTCTTTTCTACACGGATGTAGAATTGACCAACCAGAGGCCTGTTGCACCTGTCGACACGCCCCCATGAGTTGATTGAATTACGTAGCTTAAAAACAAAATTGACCGTTAGTATTAATTGGTTAGAGTTACTGTTATCGGTTAACGGTTAAACGGTTAACCATGTACATCCCTATTCCTAAGTCAGTTCCAGAGAAATATATTCCTCCCAGCTGACCAAAAGCCCAGCTGGCTGTAAACCTTTAAATTAAGGCCCTCAGCTCCCATCCTTCTCAGATGCCACCTCCACTGGCTTCTCTTTGTAGTGGTGGAGAACCAGATAAACTTTAAAGTGATCTGTGACCGGATCAGTGCAGAAGCTGCAGCCATAAACTCCCCAAATAAAATTTACAAATCAGTTTGTTTTTATCTTCGGATCCTTTCAAAGTACATCAGTTCTCTACAGATAATTTCAGCGGACAGATCGCTGCACTTGAGCTGCCTGCAGAACAGAGTCATATTTAATATTTGATGTCCACCACATTTGTGCTACAGAGGCTCGTTTTGAAGCTGGTGACTGGTATCCTGAGAAGCTCCTCTGCTTTTCTGTGTGGTCATGATTATTAAAATGTATGGCTGCACCCAGTTTCAAAATATACTCTAAATGCATAAAAAAAAAAAAAAAACTTGCGGCAAAGAGGATGAAACAGAACTGAACTGTTATTAATATTCATGATGCTTGGGAAGTGTTTTAAAGAAAATGCTGCTTGTGGAGCAGATTAGGCTCAGACTCAAAGTCTTGCAGTTGACTCGCGGTTGCAAAGGGACAAAGATTTCCTCACAACAGGCCGACGATTTAAAACAGCAGAAGACTGGCAGCAGTTGTTTCATCACAGAAGTGTGAATGAGTTCAGTGCTCTCCTGACCGCCAGTGATGAAGATGTGCACATGTTGGTCCCCAGTTTGAAAGCGTCCTCTCATCTGCCACTGCTGTCCGTCACCTCCATCAACCGTCTCCATCTTGGACACTCCGGCAGCTTCCTGCTGTCTTCTGTCCTCCCGTTTCTCTGCAGCCAGCCAACCGTGAAACAGAGCTGCTCTGTCTCACTCAGCTGACACAGGCCAACTTCCTCTCTGCCATTACGAATCCGGGGGAAGCTGACGTCCCTCATCTGATCCAGATGTACTGCCTTCACTCTGATTTTCTTCATCTCTCCTTTGATTATGCAGCTAATGGAAGGAAAACGAGCAGTTTCTCTTTGAGGGCAAACAATGACCCAAAAAAGTGATCGTAATTAGTGCAAAGTCAGTGGAAGAGTTGGATTTAGAGAGGAGAAAATTTAAATTAAACCCAGATAAAAGTTGGTAGAAATGTGAATCTGGTAGATGCAGAAACATCTGGTGTCTGTCTGCTGAGGTGATGCTTGTACTGGTCATGCAAGACTGCGCTGCGTCTTCTTAAAACTCAGTTTGTCTCAAAACAGCATTTCAACAACGGCAAAGTTTTTATTATTTTGCCTTTATGCAAAATTTCCATGTATTTAAAATTTTAAAAAAGTCGAGATGTGATCAAAATCAAAGTGTACTTTTAGACTTTTATTATATGAGATTTGCAAAGGATTGCTTTCTGTTTTTATCTACGTTTTATTCACCGTTTTTGGTTGTGCATCTGCAGCTGTTCCCGCCGTTTAGCCCCATTCATCAGGGACACTCTTGTAAAGGCTCCTTTGATGAATTGGAGGCTTTTTAGAACACTTATGCTGTATCCAAAATCACCCTCTATTCATTACTTAGTGCACTGCACATTGTGTTTACTGTTTTGTAATGTTGTCTCAATATGTAGTGCGTTATACCCGTTTAGTGCACTTAATGTGGCCCACAATCCATCATGACAACTAGGGGGGCACGATAATTATCGGGCCAATAATTATCGGGCCGATAACTTATGACATCATTCCGATAAGTCCGATATCACGACGAATAGGCCTAATAACATATATATTTTTGTCAACACAGCAGTGCCTCTCTCCCTCTGAGCCTTGAATGACCAGCAGTGAATGTTATGTTCAAATGTTCAAGAAAAACGATTTCTCAATCAGGAAAATCAAGAATACCCCCTCATGCCAGAAAACAACTTGTTAACTCGGTCATAATTTTGGTAGTTGCTGACTTTAATTGATATTCGCAGTATTTTGCCTCATGTTACACATTAAAAAAGAAAAAAATGGAAAAGGCCGAAAGATCGACTAGCAAACGAGGGAATGTGGGAATTTACGTTACACCTTGAATGCAGCATGCGGCACAGCGCTGATCACAACAAACATGGCGGTGATGGTATGGAACTTCCTTAAAGTTTCAGAAGAAGAAAGTTCGCTGGTTATTTGTGACAAATGCTCCATGTGAATTCCACGAGGAGGGAAAAATAGCACAAGCTTTAATAGATCAGCCACCTGAAACATAACTATCGCTTCCATGGTAACGTGAGCTAATGTGAGCTAACGCTAACATGAGCAAGCCAACAGCAAGGCCTTTAGGAGCTAAAAGTTATCGGTTATCGGTATCGGTTTTAAAAAACAGTTATCGTGCATCCCTAATAACAACCGATGGCTGCTACAGTAGCTTGTGGCGATCCGCTACATTTTATCAGTGCAATAGCGATGATGCGGTGAACAGCGTCTGAAAGTCCAGTGTGACAGTGAGCTCAGGTAGATACAGTGAGTAGGGGGCTGGTTGATAGGAGGTACCTGGGCTTGTCGTGAAATGCTCTGCTGTGACTGACTTCCTTCTCAGGTGTCTTTGGGCGAAAGGCAGATGATCTCAGTTTAGTACATTTTCACAAACTGCACTAAGAAACTATCATAGAAACAAACTGCAGCCGTTCCTCTGGGACACCGCTGACATGCACAAAACCCTTTTTAACAAGCTGAAGAAAAGAGAAATGTCCAAAGGAGAGAAAAAGTCTTCTTTAATGTAGTATCTCTATTGTTTGTTAGCTTTATGATGTAATAGTATTCAAGAAACTTATTTTTATATTTATTCTGTGTTTTATGTGCTAGTAATTTAAAGTTTAACACCAAAAAGATCAAATATAATAGATAGTGACCCATTTAAACAACACAACAGTCTATAAATTTGGTAAGATTAAGTAAAAATAAACAGAAAAGCTACATTTCATAATTAAATTCTAAAATAGACTTTCTTAATCATGAGCTCTTGAATTTCCTGAGTCTGCACTCTTTTATAGTTTGAAAGTAACTTTGTTCTTTTTGTAGTAATTCATCCATCAGCTTTCATTGATGAAATATAAGTAAATATAAAACGAAAGAAAGGAAACTCTAACTTGTAAATGTTTGACCTACTTTTGGCAAAAGAGAGCAGTGGAATAACTGCACTGTTGGAATAAAATACCTGCCACCTCTTCTGAAGAAATGATTGTGTTAATGTGATTTATTCTCAGTAGACTAAGGGCCTGATCTTCTGCCAGATCTGCTAAAGCTGCTATTATGGAATAGCGGGTAGCGGGAGAGGCGTTCAATCTTCCACCTTGCTAAACCCGCTATCCCACCTGCGCTACCCGCTATATTATCCATAGGAGTGGTTTAGGACGTTCCACCTGTTAAACCAATCAGTGCGTCAGCAGCCATTACCTTTAAGAGCAGGTTGCGGTACCTGCTAACCGCTATGGTAGCGTCTTTTCATCCAGATCAGAGCAGCTCTCATGTGCAGCTCTTCTGGGACTCTGCTGTAGAGCTTCCTCCTCTTCCTTCCTCCTCCTCCTCTGCACTGATATATACATATAAATATAGACAATTCCTATCGGCTACCTGAAAGTCCCAGATAATTGGTGTCCTCCCAGTAAACACACTCTGGTCGTCTGTGGTTTAACTGGTGAGGAAGCCGTTTAAGACGATCTCTGCTATTTTCTCAGGGGTTCAACTGAGGCCAGATCACGCTTTTATACAAGAGTTAATTCCAGAGGTAGAGCCGTTTGTGCACGTCCACATGTGACCAGGTGGACGCACACTGATGCCATTTGGACGTGCTCTTTTACGCGCCGACATGCGGGTTACGGTTTTCTAACCCTAACCCACAACTCGCGATCCCATTGCCACACCTGCAATGTGAGTAAGGGAGTCGCCATAATGGGTAGCGGCTTTAGGGAGCGGAAGATTGCATTAGCGGTTAGCGGAGGTTCCTAAACCCGCAATTTCCAGGTAGCAGCTAGCGGGAAGTGTACGATTGGAGCCTAAGTGTGTATCTTTTCAAAACTTTATTGATCACTGTCTCCTAAACAGCAGACGTCAAACTGCGTAAGTCGGCTGAGGCGACTGAACAACAGGATTCAGGCTTTTGTTTCGGTTTTTCTTCTCGGTCAGTTCAACAGGACACAGATCTTCAAGGGGTTTTCATGCATCAGACTGATTCACTGCACCTGGTCAGAGTCATGACCGACGGGTATAAACAGGGATAAAAAGAGGAATAAAAAGAGGAATGTCTCTGAACATTGTCTCAGCTTCATGAGCAACAGTGTATTTCATCTTTGGCATCATTTTCCTCCGTGTTTGACACCAGCCTGAATTATTAATATCCTGGTTTGTTCATTTATGCATTGATAGGCCAGGTGCTTTGTTACTGACGACTGATTAGATGATTGAGGTATTGTTTGGCAACGAGTTCAGCTTCAGGCGAGGGGCCGTGTGAGCGGTGTGAAAAGCGATGAGACATTTCTCCGAGTGCAGTTTATTGAATGAAGCCGGCTCCTTTCCTGGTGTGTTTTTCTCAGAAAACCTGCGTCCTGCAACACCCGATCACCGCTGAGCATTTCTTCTCACATCTACCTGAAAATGTGATTTTTCTTCTCCTCCTCCTCAGGCGCTCTACAACTCAATCAAGACTCAGAAGCTGCAGTGGACACTGTGAGTAATTTTAACTGACTTCATAGAAATGACACATTTAGCTCACACAGTTTTCATGGTTTTCATTGATTCGCTCCAACACACTCACGCAGATTAAGCAGCGAGGGACATTGATTAATGCGTCTGCGTCCTGCATTGACGTGACTGCTTGTCTGGCATGTGAAGGAAAACGTTAGTGTGTCAAGGGTTGCTATTCTGGATCACAGCTCCGGAGCGCCTCAGAGACGCCAATTAAGTGACTAGCTTCCCGAGCTTTGTTGCCATAGTTACGGCACCATGGATACGACTCCATAGCTACCGCATTTCTCATTCCTCCCTGTGTTCGCTCAGACGCAAACACACACACAGATAAATGAGCTGCACGTAGAAATGTGCACAGAGAATACATCTGCATGTATGTCTTCTGCACACACAAAAGCACCAAAAGACAAGGGGGAAAGAGAATGAGTAACCATTTCAAATGGCTTTTTACCTGCATCCTGTACAAAAGGTGTGACCACAGCCTCCTACCACTTTTCCAAAAATAGCAGCCGTGGGCGGCAGCAGCAGCGGCAGCAGCGGCGGCGGCAGCAGCAGCAGCAGCAGCAGCAGCAGCAGCAGCGCTCCAGAAGCTGCTGGATGAAAGTGGTCAGAGGAGCAGATGGAGCCGCGGAGCTGCAGAGAGGCAGGCCATCCAGTTCAAACATCTCCGCTGACATGCAGACGACTATTTAAACAACAAGATGTCTTTTTTTTAATACACATAAACGCCATTAAAGCAAAGGAGAGTCCACCTGATGAAGATCCTCCCCTGCAGCAGCGTGCTCTTTCCCATTTATTTCAGCTCTGCGTGGTGGAGCTCCGCTCTGAAACTCTTACTTAGAGGCAGCGCGCCGTCACACTTCGGCCAACATTTTCCCAGCCTGCTCACATGCTTGATGCATATTTCATCAGAGAACATTTTCTTACAACACCCAGTGGCAGATAAAACCCTCATTTGCTGTTCTCGGTTTGTCCTTGTGCAGGTTTGTGCATTTGAGGTTGCAATTATAGCAGTAAAAGCATGTATCCTATTGTTTTCTATTTCTAGAGCAGCCCAGAATTGATTTACTAATTTACTCCCAGACTGAGTCCCAAGAAGAAGAAAAAAAAGTCCTGCAATAAAGGTATAAACTCAAAGAGTAAAGCAAACCATATAAAACAATACATTTACCATATTGTAGCTTTAAAAAAAAAAAAAAAGCTTTGTTATCCAGCATCTCCTTACAGGTGTGTGGTCGAGTGTGTGTTGGTTTTTTTGCGGCCCGTGCAGAGCGGTGGATGTTATACTTCACACCCCCGCAGAGAAAAACACGCACATGTCAGCGGCGCATTTGAAAGCGCCCACGTGCTCCTCGTTCACGCACACATGCGATGCAGACATATAAGAGCGCACGCTTCCTCGTTGGGGAGCAGGGGCGGGAGAGGGGGGCGGTCAACGAGCTCTGGGAGGGAGACGCAACAAGCGGGGGGATGTGATGGGGGGGGAAACCTGGAGACGGAGGCACGCTGCACAAAACGTGAGGCGTGGAGAGTTGAGACCTACCAGAGCTGTTATTCTGTTTCTAATTATTCTTGTTGTTGTCCTCTGTCACTGCTTCCTAATAATCCTACTTACTGTTGTCTGCTGCTGGCTGCACTCGTATCATCCATCATTAAGGTCCACGCATGTCTGAGTATCACCCCAGATCAGGCATTGCAGGCCTGCAACACAGTTGTGGCAGTAAACCT
Source organism: Hirundichthys speculiger (assembly GCA_018398805.1). Taxonomy (NCBI): domain Eukaryota; kingdom Metazoa; phylum Chordata; class Actinopteri; order Beloniformes; family Exocoetidae; genus Hirundichthys; species Hirundichthys speculiger. The sequence goes on along the minus strand of JAGFBZ010000983.1, from coordinate 502,714 downwards.
CCTGAAGCGCTGCCGTTCCCACTCACAGCACTTTAAAAGTTGTCTTTGCATTAAAGATACCAGGACACGTTTGGCTCCATCCAGGTGTGCAACGATACGAGGGTCATCTTCACATTTGCTGTTGTGAAATACTCCTCATGTTTTCTGCTGGGGACAAGTCAGGACTGGAGGAGGACCAGTCCAGCACCTGTACCCTCCTGTTCCTCAGGCATGGTGTTGTATGTGTGTCCAGAAAGTGTTTTGTTTTTGTTTTTTTTTATTGTCCGGTTGAAAAATGCATTTACTTCCCTGGTAAACAAGTGGTTTAGAAGACATGTGTCGCTCTTTTTTCTGCACTGATCTTCCCATTACAGGAGTGTAAGTGATCTTTGGAGTCTCACGTTCAGTCTGCTGATCAGTCTCTCAGTTTTCTCATTCATTCTTACTTCCTCGGGTCTCTTAGTCACGTCTGCTGTGATTGTTGATTCGGCCGAACGCAGCTCTCACCAGAAATGACCGGGACTGGAGTGGTTTTTGCTCACAGCAGGGACGGGAGCATGAATATTATAATAACCAAAAATTCCTTAAAATGAAATTCAAAGCGTTTTTATATGTAACCAGAATAACATCGGCTAGAAGAGAGGCACATAGTTTTGACTCAGAGAACTGCTGGTACTATTACCTGTTTAATATGTTCAGACTAATATATGGATTAGTGATTTTAAAAGGGTCAGCGCATCCTTTTGCAGGAAGGGCGTCTGTGAGGGGAAATACGGGCGAATTAAAGCCGCTGGCGGTAAAGAAAGTTGTTGTTGTGTTTAGGAGAGCGCGTATGGGTGAATTACTGTCCTTCACTTCGCTGTGTTTGAGAGCTTCTGCCATTTGATCCACTGACTCAGCGTCACAGGTGAGACGCAGCCAATCTGTCTCCACTGGCAACTGATGCAGCGGCATCAGCACTAAATACCCAGCATGCATCTCTTTCAGCTTGCCTTCCTACCGCCTTTCTTTCCTCTTGTACTGTTTTTTTTTCTTTTCCTTCACGCATTTATCTTTTCCTTCTTCTGTTTCCATTTTTCTGTTGATTTCATTCTTTATTTTTCGGTTTGCTTTCTCTCCAATGCTTTAACCTCATCCTGCTTTCTGGACTTTTCTTCCTTCCTTGTCAAGTTTCTTACTTTTTTCCTTCAGTTTTTTTTTCTTTTTCAGTAACTGTGTTTTTTTTTTCTTTGATCTGGCCAGTTTTTGTTTTCCCTCCTTTATATTTAAATGTAAACTTCATCTGTAATGCTTCTTTTCACTTTTATTAAATTTAACTGTTTCCCCTTCCTTCCCACTCTTGATTTACTTTGTTTATTCTTTTCCTCAGTCTCTGTTTCTTTCCATTTTCCACCCATCACCTCACAGCTTCTCACTTCTTGTCTTTTTTTGCGTTCTTGTTCTCCTTCCTCTCCTTCTTCCTCACTCATGGTGATAATGTTCTGCCATCTGAGAAGAATCAGCTTTGTCTTTTTCCTCCCCCCTCCGTCTTCGCTGTCACTCCTCTATCTCTCTCTTACACCCCCCCCACTCCCCTTTCCACTTTGTGTCTGCATGGAGACGGACGGATTCAGGCAGGCCGGCAGTTACCAGGCAACAGGCTACATGCTCATTGGCTCCATCTCTGCCTCACTTTTTCTCTCTGAAGCCTGCATGGGGTTAACTGCTGTTATGTACTGTTGGTTACTCATAGCGTGGTCTCAGGGGGAGGGCATCAGCCATTTTCTATTTTCAGACTAAACTTTTGCATGGGTGCTGCCTGGTGAGGTAACAAGTGGAATCGCCGCGTTACCTCGGTGGGCAGATGCAGAAGCACTTGCTGTTGTAGCCTGAAGCATCGATCATCTGCTAATATGACAAATCCCTTCAAAACACCAAACGATCATATGGTGCATTGTAAAGGGTTATTTAGGAGAGAATGGGATTATAACCAGTGTAGCATCAGTGCATGGTTGGGACTGGCTTCCTATTTAAGTGTTACAGAGATGTGATATAAAAGATAATTTGTTTGTACAACATCAGTCGAGAGTTTTACAAGAACAGATTAAAAAATACACTGCAAATAATGTTGGGAAAAAAATCAAATGAGAATGAAAAGTAAATGCAGACTATAAAAGAACTACAGTGGCAGGAAAAAGTGTGTAAACCCATTAATTTTTCATGAAAATTGATTGAAGTGATAAAACAATCCGATCCATTCATCTATTATCTGCCCGCTTGGTCCAGAAGTCGGGTCGGGGGGGCAACAGCTTCAGCAGAGAGGTCCAGACCTCCCTCCCCCCGGCTGCTGCCACCAGCTCCTCTGAGAGAACCATGAGGTGTTCCCAGATCAGCTGAGAGATATAATCTCTCCAGCAGGTCCTGGGTCTTCTCCCAGTTGGACATGCCTGATACACCTCTCCAGGGAGGCGTCCGGGGGGCATCCTAACCAGATGAACCACCTCAACTGGCTCCTCTCGATGTGAAGGAGCAGCAGCTCTACTCTGAGTCTCTCCTGAATGACTGAACTTCTCACCCTATCTCTAAGGGACCACCCTCTAAGCCACCCTGCTGAGAAAACCCATTTCCGCCACTTGTATCCGTGATCTCATTCTTTCGGTCACTACCCACAGTTCATGACCATAGGTGAGGGTTGGAACAAAGATCGACCGGTAAACAGAGTCTTGCCTTTTGGCTCAGCTCTCTCTTCACCACAACGGACCGGTACAGAGTCACCACAACAACGGACCGGTACAGAGTCACCACCACAACGGACCGGTACAGAGTCACCACCACAACGGACCGGTACAGAGTCACCACCACAACGGACCGGTACAGAGTCACCACCACAGCAGACGCCGCACCAATCCATCTGTCGATCTCCCGCTCCTTTCTCCCATCACTCGTGAACAAGACCCCGAGATACTTAAACTCCTCCACTTGAGGCAGAACCTCACTCCCAACCCGGAGGAGGCATTCTACCCTTTTCAGACTGAGGACCATGGTCTCAGATTTGGAGGTGCTGGTTCTCATCCCTGCTGCTTCACACTTGGCTGCGAACCGCTCCAGCGAGAGCTGCAGATCCCCACTCGATGGCGCCAACAGGACCACATCATCTGCAAACAGCAGAGATGAAATCCCGACACCACCGAACCGGAACCCTTCCGCTCCATGGCTGCACCTAGAAATTCTGTCCATAAACGTTATGAACAGAACCGGTGACAAAGGGCAGCCCTGGCGGAGTCCAACTCCCACCGAAAACGAATCCGACTTATTACCGGCAATGCGGACCAAGCTCCCACTCCATTTGTACAGGGACTGGACAGCCCGTAACAATGGGCCCAGCACCCCATACTCCTGGAGTACCCCCCCCACAGGACCCCATACTCCTGGAGCACCCCCCACAGGACCCCCATACTCCTGGAGTACCCCCACAGGACCTCATACTCCTGGAGTACCCCCCACAGGACCCCCATACTCCTGGAGTACCCCCCACAGGACCCCATACTCCTGGAGTACCCCCTACAGGACCCCCCCTGGAGTACCCCCCCAGGACCTCATACTCCTGGAGTACCCCCCACAGGACCCCCATACTCCTGGAGTACCCCCACAGGACCCCATACTCCTGGAGTACCCCCACAGGACCCCATACTCCTGGAGTACCCCCCACAGGACCCCCATACTCCTGGAGTACCCCCCCCAGGACCCCAGACTCCTGGAGTACCCCCCACAGGACCCCATACTCCTGGAGTACCCCCCACAGGACCCCATACTCCTGGAGTACCCCCCACAGGACCCCCCATACTCCTGGAGTAACCCCCCAGGCCCCCAGGACCCCCCACAGGACCCCAGACTCCTGGAGTACCCCCCCACAGGAACCCATACTCCTGGAGTACCCCCCACAGGACCCCCCATACTCCTGGAGTACCCCCCACAGGACCCCATACTCCTGGAGTACCCCCCACAGGACCCCCATTGTTCCCCCAGGACTCCTGGAGTACCCCCCCCACAGGACCCCTCCCCAGGACCCATACTCCTAGAGCTGGTCCAGTGTTACCCCCCACCAGGACCCCCCCAAGGGACCAAGGGGTCAGAATGCTTTCCCTCCAAGTTCCACAAAACACATGTGGACTGGTTGGGCAAATTCCCATGTTCCCTCCAGGACCCTAGTGAGGGTATAGAGCTGGTCCAGTGTTCCACGACCAGGACGGAACCCACATTGTTCCTCCTGAATCCGGGACTCGACAATCGATGGAACTCTCTTCTCCAGCACCCCTGCATAGACCTGACCAGGGAGGCTGAGGAGTGTGATTCCCCTGTAACTGGAACACACCCTCTGGTCCCCCTTCTTAAAAAGGGGAACCACCACCCCGGTCTGCCAATCCAGAGGTACTGCCCCCGATGTCCATGCGATGTTGCAGAGACGTGTCAACCACGAAAGTCCTACAACATCCAGAGCCTTCAGGAAATCAGGGCGGATCTCGTCCACCCCCGGAGCCCAGCCACTGTGCAGCTTCTTAACTACCTCAGTGACCTCAGTGACCTCAGCAACCTCAGTGACCTCAGCAACCTCAGTGACCTCAGTGACCTCAGTGACCTCAACCTCAGACCTCAGTGACCTCAGTGACCTCAGTGACCTCAGCGACCTCAGTGACCTCAGCGACCTCAGTGACCTCAGTGACCTCAGCGACCTCAGACCTCGACCTCAGCAGTGACCTCAGCGACCTCAGTGACCTCAGCAACCTCAGTGACCTCAGCGACCTCAGTGACCTCAGTGACCTCGACCTCAGACCTCAGCGACCTCAGTGACCTCAGTGACCTCAGTGACCTCAGCAGTGACCTCAGCGACCTCAGTGACCTCAGCGACCTCAGCTCCAGTCATGGACAAGTCCACCTCCAAGTCCACAGGCTCAGCATCCGCTACAATGTGCTGATAAAACACAAGCAGTTTTAACTTGTCAGATACAACGCACCAGTCATGATGCTCCCTCCACTGTGCTTCAGCCTGGGGATAACGCTATAACTGTGCTGATAAGCTGTACCTTTAAAGGGCTGAATGTTCCCTCCAAACAATTCAGCTTTTGTTTCTTCAGCAAAGCCTTTCCTCAGTAGTACTGCAGATTGACAAGATCTTCTCTGGGAAACTTCAGGTGTGCAGTAATGTTTGTTTTGTGGGTTTTTTTTATGGAAAGCAGCAGCAGAGGAGGGATGGAGGAGGAACCACGCCTCCAAACTGCCTGTTCAATGACTTACATAAAGTAGACTCATGTTCCAGTGTGACTTGTGGCTTCTTCTTTACCTCACTGAGGATTCTGCGTTGTGTCTTTGGATTCATCTTTACTGGGCTTCCACTTCTGGGAAGAGTAGCCACAGTACTAAACTTCACCTTCATTCAGAAACAGTTTGTCTACCTGCAGACTGACGGATGCTGAGACACTTTCAGATGTCTTTACATCTCAAAAACAGTTTCTTCCCCACTGCTATTTACACTTTGAAAATTTGAGAAGTGCAATGTATCAACTTTTTGTGCACATTACAAAGCTGTTTACACTTTTATTAATCATTCATTTATTTATACGTTCCCTTATTTATTTCATTTATACGCGACTGCACTGAGTGCATTGTGTTTCTATAGTATCAGGACAAATATTATTGGGACAAACATGATGACGTAGCAGAGGTCGAGCACGGTGGTGGAGGGCTGATGATGTGGGCTGTTTTGCAGCCACGGTATCTGGGAAACATGCAGTAATAATATGTCTGCTTCAATGAATCCACTGTCATCTGGTCAAAGCAGGCAGCACTGCATTAATATAAAGTATCATTCGGTTCGTTGAAGTACTGTCCAGGATCCACCGCAGTGTTTTGAGAGACGACATTGTTTCTGTTAAATAAATGATCGCATTGTAGAACATCTATGTGTGTGTTTTTCATCTGAGGCTGAATTTAGTCTAATTTTATTATTTCCTGATACTTAAAACCTTAGAAGTTTATTATTTTGTTATTATTTTGATTCAAAAATTTGGACACGTCACATAGTTAGTCAGATAAAAGTTATTAGAGTCAATATAACCCTAGTGGTTTTGCTTGAAACCTAAATAAATAAATTCATGTGAAGAGTACCGGTGATGTGCTGGCAGCTCTGAGAGGACTTGGCCCTCAGGGTAAAGATGCCCCCCTTTTTTTTTTTTTCACCTCAAAGCTGGAACAAGATAAATGGTTTCACTCCTTTCCTGTTGTACGTTTCGATCCGGACGTCTTCCTCAGGAGACGAGGATCACAGCCAGGAGAGGAAAACACACAATTATAGCTTTGATGGCTTATTCTTTCTGTTTTTGTTTCCTCCACTGATGACATGCTTTGTAAAAGCTGTGCAAAGACACCAGCAGCAGACGGTTTCATTAGTCGTGTGAACATCTATGAGTCTGAATAAATCCCTGCTGGACCTCTTGTCCAGTCCAGTTCCTTATGTGACAACAGAATCAGAGGCGATCACGCATTTGAGACGTCACACACATGCGTCGATCACCATGATTTTTTTTTTTTTTAAGTCTTGATTGTATTGATTTATTTATCTTTTGCCTCCACAGTGATGAGGAAGAGCTGCGGAAGTCGTTTTCGGAGCTCGGGGACAGCTTGTGTGACTCTGACGCTTCCAGATCCATGAAGAGGGTGACCAGCAGCTCGAAACCCCTCTCGGACGGGACCCAGCCGACGGGAGCGCTGCTGTACAAGAACGGATTCCTGGTCCGCAAAGTCCACGCCGACTCAGATGGAAAGAGGAGTATGAGCCTTAGTCCATATTTAAGCCCCACGATCATCTGCGGGGGTGTCAGCGAGCATGATGGGAGGCCTGCTGTAAAGTCACAGTCTGCACCAGTAGCTGCTTCCTGTAGTCTAGTATGTCCCGATGTTATTGGTGGTGCAAATTGAGACAGATAGAACGTGTTCGCAGAAGGACAGGTGGTCATCTGATGATATCTGGGTTGCTGTCAACCTGTATTGGTGAGATTGTTGAAGAGTGAACTTTTATGTTGATGTTGCGTTGGATTTACCGGAACGGCTGAGATGGTCCATAGACCAGTCTTAGAGAGATTTAGCTAAAGGTGAGGCTCCTTCTTCCAAGACTGTGTGGTGACCTGACGAGACTGAGTTACAGGTGGGTATCACCTGTGTTATGAATGGCTAGGCCCAAAAAAAGCAGATATATTACAGAGAGAAGGGGCTGCACTACTGAGCGTTGGCTCGGCCGTGTGGACATGGATCTTTGTCTATGCTGGCGCAGTTTAAAGGACTGGCCAGTGAGCTGAAACGTCCATCTCAGAGAGCTCAAATCACAGGATGCCACTGCTGATTGTATCAAAAGGTGCAGAAACGTCTGGCAAAATGAGAACCAAGTACAGGTCACACTATCAGCAGCTCTTAAAGCCTGGCTGATTTGGACAAAGGAAGTTATTTTTATGAGAGGACTCTCCGACCAGGTTGAAAACTGCCTCTTTAAGTAACCTTAGATGGGGATGAGGTTAGTGAAACTGATAGTGGAGCATGACATGACCATAATCAGGTAGGCTCAGCGCAGGTTTTACCCAAGCTTCTCTACTTGTACACAAGATGTGCCCGAGACCATCAAGCATTCATCACACTTGTGAATAATTCGTGATGAATGACTCCCAGTCCTGCATTTATGAGAGGTTGTTGTAAACAACAGTTGGCGTTTTGGCACCTTGCTCTCACCGAGACGGGTGAAGGATGTTAACAGTATCGCACTGAGAGAGCCAGAAGACACGTAGCGGGACTTCTGCATGTTTGGTTTGTGGTGTTGCTCCTAAAGACCCCTTTTCAACCAGTTAGAACCAGCTGCTGGTGAACCCGTTCATTTTTCCAAATACACAGAGCTGTTACACCGCGATGACATCCAGGGACATCTGAGACCTTCTCGTGTCCTCCGGACCACAGTGGACACAGATCACAGAGTTCATCTCGTTTCCCCTCAGATCCAATGCCTCAATATCACCAGTCTGTGTTTTTAAAGGTTGTCGTAAACAGCAGTTGGCTCTTGTGAATGCTGTTTTCTATGGTGGCCGGCGTTTCCAAACACTGGTATTTATGAAAGCTGCAGCGAACGAGATTTATACCCTGAGCGGGATCCATAAACAGCAGAGGGTCCGACTGGAACAGTGTTTTTAAATCCAGTTTCAAGCTGCCATCGCTCCATTCACCAAAAAAGAGAGGTTGTTACTCCATGATTAAGACAACGTCTCCGCTGATTCTCATTAGCTTTTTTTTTGTAAACAGTCTTGTCAGCAGGGATTTGTGGCTGGAGGCAGTGGAGGAGGATTGAGGAGTGTTTTTGAGGCGAATGATAGTTTCCAGCTGTGAGTGGCAGAACTGCTCAGGACTCGAGTGATTGAAAGACCGCTGGACCGACGACCTTGCTCGATTTGAGCCCTTTTCTTCTCAGCAGCGTTCCGGTCAGAGGCGAGATGGTTTAGAGCGACCAGGTTGGGATAACAGCGATCCAGACATGAGCTCGTGGTCGAGCAGAGACACTCAGAGACATCAGTAACCACCAGTAGAGTTCAGATGAAGTCAAAAACGAAAGTTAAAAATGTTGACTCAGTGACACTGACGTTCACAAGGGAGATCTGTGTTTTCCTGTCTCTCGGACAATTTAGCATTTTCATTTAAATAAAAAGTTAAATTTCATTAGATTAACAGAGAGGACTGTGCTTTATATGGTTGCAGCATCGTTTACTGCGCATCTGTCATTATGCTTTATGTCAGTTATGTTTGCATTTATTGCCGATTTACTAACTTACACCTTTAGAAGATGTTTTGTCTAAATTTTTAAAGAGACAACTGTGACACTACTTTTACATTTATTTTGTATGAATGTGTCCTTGCAGCGCCGAGAGGAAAGAGAGGATGGAAAACTTTCTATGCCATCCTGAAAGGACTAATACTGTATCTGCAGAAAGTAAGTTTGTCACATTATTGTTTTTAGTAGCTATATCTTATGTACAATATGTTTGCTTGTGGCAACTAAATATTACAAAAGGCTCTGTGAAGAGAAATTTGTTCCAGCTGATTTGTTCATTATTCAGTCACTGACATCCACAAACATCTGAATCAATCAGAAGAATTGCAGCATCTGCACAAGGAGAGAGTCTGTTTCTGCAGGATGCTTCTCATTAATGTGTCGTGAAATGTTGTGACATTACGTGCCCGTGCCACCGGGCCCTGGGGCCGTGCACGCCGCCCATACTGAGCAGCAAGACTGGTTTGGTTTAAGGGCAAGAAACTGTTGCAAACACAACACCATCCTGCTGCTGCAACCTTCTCATGTTCAGAGACAGAACTGTAGTTATGTGAACTTTGTCGTCCAGATGATGAGATTCAGTCACTACGTCTAACTGAATCAGGAATAAGAAATATGACGATGTAAATGGAGGAAATATAATTTTAAAAAAAAGACTAGATGTGAGCTGATAAGAAAGATTGGTACAGAACTGGCTGATAATATCAATAACAAGCTGTTTTTAAAAAGTTATTTAAAGACTGTTGCTCGCTCTGCAACTCCGGTTGAGTTATCTTGACTCCAAAAGTCCAGTTTCTCTGTCTTTTTTAATCTTAAATCTGTCCTTAGATTCTCTAGATCTCAGGCTCAGAGATGACGTGGGTACAGAGATTGAATAGATGGACGAATGCTGATGTATCCATCCATCCTTCAATCTCCCAACTCCACTTTATCCTGTTTAGGGCCAGACGGCAACAACAGCAACAATATGTGATAAGAGGACAAATCATGAAGCGGCGCTTTCAAAACAGTTTTAAAGCATGTATTTATATGTCTGTGAAGTCAAGCAGCTGAGACTGAAACCAAGCCTCAATAAGTAACAGTAAAGTAACAAGATCATATGAAGTCATTCATTGAATATTTTGAGATGTGACAGAAAGAGAAAAAAGTCTTGCAGACAGGATAAGTCTGGACTGGGAACCAGGCCAGTACACTCACAGTGAATTCAGTCCAAGTTTTACCAGTGTGTATAGCTGCTTATATCCTTCAAAGTTTCAAAAAGGGGTCAGTTTTGTTAATGAAACTCTCAACGATGTTAAAGTTTCCACCGACTAAACCTTCATTTGAAAAGAAAACTTCTCTGATGTTTTCTCTACATTTTAGTTTGTTTTCAGTTTCTTCTCAAGTCAAGAAATAAATGACAAATACCGTTTCTCTATCATTAACTGAAAGTGTCTACAGTAGAAGAAAGATCCCTTTAGACCTCCAACTAAAGGGACCTTCTATGTAAATCTGTAAATCAAAAACCAAAAAAAGGGCTAAGAGATATAGGGCCCGATCTTCTGCCAGATCTCCTAAAGCTGCTATTTATCGATAGCGGGTAGTGGGAAGGGTGTTCCCCTGCAAAGAATGCAATCTTCCACCTTGCTAAACCCGCTATCCCACCTGCGCTACCTGCTATATTATCCATAGGAGTGGTTAGGGCGTTCCACCTGTTAAACCAATCAGTGCGTGAGCAGCCATTGCCTTTAAGAGCAGGTTGCGCTACCCGCTAACCGCTATGGAGCGTCTTTTCATCCAGATCAGAGCAGCTCTCATGTGCAGCTCTTCTGGGACTCTGCTGTAGAGCTTCCTCCTCTTCCTTCCTCCTCCTCCTCTGCACTGATATATACATATAAATATTTTTACACAGACAATTCCTATCAGCTACCTGAAAGTCCCAGATAGTTGGTGTCCTCCCAGTAAACACGCTCTGGTCGTCTATGGTTTAACTGGCGATCAAGCCTTTTAAGATCTCTGCCATTTTCTCAGGGGTTCAACTGAGGCCAAATCACGCTTTTTATACAAGAGTTAATTCCTGACGTAGAGCTGTTTGTCCACGTCCACATGTGACCAGGTGGACGCACACTGATGCCATTTGGACGCGCTGTTGTACGCGCTTACATGTGGCTACCTGCGACCCGCGATCGCAAGATACCGAGTTTGCGGAAAGGGCAAAAGACCTTGCCACACCTACAAAGAGAGTAAAGGAGTCGGCATGACGGGTAGCGGTTTTAGCGAGCGGAAGATTGCATTAGCGGTTAGCGGAGGTTCCTATACCCGCAATTTGCGGGTATCAGCTAGTGTTAAAGGGCAAGGGGAAGTGTACGATCGGGGCCTAAAACTTCTGCAAACCAAATGCTGAAACATTTGTTTCAAGCTCTTCAACCTCCACTCAGCTCCCGTCATGACTGAGGAATAAGAGTCAGGACACATTATTCTGTATTCCTGTCATGTCAGGGGGAGTACCGGCCCGATAAGCAGCTCTCTGACGACGACCTGAAGAACGCAGTGTCCATCCACCACTCCCTCGCAATGAAGGCCTCAGATTACAGCAAGAGACCCAACGTCTTCTACCTGCGGACTGCCGACTGGAGGGTGTATCTGTTCCAGGCACCGTGAGTCTCTTTATCTACGCTAGTCAGTTAGTGTTTCTTGTTTTTTTGGACCTGTGGTCTCTTCTTGATTTCTTCAAATTAATTCAATTCAATTCAATTTTATTTATATAGCGTCTGTTACAATGACAATTGTCTCTAGGCGCTTTACAGAGACCCAGATCATGACCCCCGAGCAAATATCATTAACTAAAATTATAATATTAAATCCCATCAATGATAATGGCAGGTAAAAAAACTCCCACATAGGGAGAAAAAAAACAACATATTCTTCTTCTACATATTAATCATACATATCCATATCTTCGCTCTCCTTCATCCCTTTCCTTAGTGTAAAGGAAATAGGACATTATGCATAATATTGTTGTATATTTAGTTGCAGTTCCAGCTGTTTTTATTATAAATCTGTTTATTGTGGTTCTAGTGCGCCACTGTAACTTTTTTCTTTCCACCCCAGATGTAAAGATTCAGTGAAATTAGTCACACAAGTTAAAGAAGTGTCGTCTTAAAGCTTGTTTATGTGTTAGGCATCCTTGAAGCTGAAAGACAATTCTATATTTCCAAATGGGCCATTTTCATGGCATCTGGCCGCTCCATTTTTGTTCATTTATGTTATTTATTTTTATTTCAGCTGTAACTTATTTAAATCGGAACACAATTAGCATAATATAAAATGTCAGGTTTTTTTTTTTTTGTTTTTTTTTTTAACTGACCATGTTCAAAACCGCATACTGCGTACTGCCTATACAATGCAGTGTACAGTATGTACTGCATACTGGTACAGCAGTGGTCATTAGTACGTAGTATGACACCTTAAATACAATTACCGTCCAGTGTGAGTATCAACCAGTCTCGTGACTGCTACGACCAGCTTCTGCTGTCGTGCCCCACTGCTTGCAACGTACACTGGATTCTAGATATTTTTATACAAGTATCCCAACCGTACCGTACCGTACCGTCTTCTTCCGCTTATCCGAGGTCGGGTTGCGGGGGCATCAGCCGGAGTAAGGAAGCCCAGACCCCCCTCTCCCCGGCCACTTCCTCCAGCTCCTCTGGGGGGATCCCAAGGCGTTCCCAGGCCAGCCGAGAGACATAGTCCCTCCAGCGTGTCCTGGGTCTTCCCCGGGGTCTCCTCCCAGTGGGCCGTGCCCGGAACACCTCACCAGGGAGGCGTCCAGGAGGCATCCTAACCAGATGAACCACCTCATCTGGCTCCTCTCGATGCGGAGGAGCAGCGGTTCTACTCTGAGCCCCTCCCGGATGACCGAGCTTCTCACCCTATCTCTAAGGGAGAGCCCGGCCACCCTGCGAAGGAAGCTCATTTCAGCCGCTTGTATCCGCGATCTTGTTCTTTCGGTCACTACCCAAAGCTCATGACCATAGGTGAGGGTGGGAACGTAGATCGACCGGTAAATTGAGAGCTTCGCCTTCCGACTCAGCTCCTTCTTCACCACAACAGACCGGCGCAGCACCCGCATCACTGCAGATGCCGCACCGATCCGTCTGTCGATCTCCCGCTCCATCCTTCCCTCACTCGTGAACAAGATCCCGAGATACTTAAACTCCTCCACTTGGGGAAGGACCTCATCCCCAACCCGGAGAGGGCACTCCACCCTTTTCCGGCTGAGGACCATGGTCTCGGATTTGGAGGTGCTGATTCTCATCCCAGCCGCTTCACAACCGGCTGCGAATCGCTCCAGCGAGAGTTGTAGATCACGGCTCGATGAAGCCAACAGAACCACATCATCTGCAAATAGCAGAGACCCAATCCTGAGGCCACCGAACCGGATCCCCTCGACACCTCGACTGCGCCTAGAAATTCTGTCCATAAAAGTAATGAACAGAATCGGTGACAAAGGGCAGCCTTGGCGGAGTCCAACCCTCACTGGAAACGAATCCGACTTACTGCCGGCAATGCGGACCAAACTCTGGCACCGGTCGTACAGGGACCGGACAGCCCGTATAAGGGAGTCCGGCACCCCATACTCCCGAAGCACCCCCCACAGGAATCCCCGGGGAACACAGTCGAACGCCTTCTCCAAGTCCACAAGTATCCCAACATTTGGGTATTTATATTTTTATACTGCAGCTCGTGCAAGTGTTTGCATGCTACATTTTATGCGCTTTCAAAAACAGCCATAGACTTGCAGTGACGGAAGTCGCCCCCTATTGGCCGTTGGGTGGAATGTAATTTGTGAGCCACTTGTGCATTTTGTCTTCAGTTTTGACACATAGTTTTGAAATAAACTCAGACTGTCCTTTGAGTCAACCAGGTTACTATTTGAGTGCCTTTTTCACAAGATAAAAAGACGCCCAGTAGTTTTTGACAGCCAGTCAGATATACAGATATGTCTGTACTGTACATATTTGCCACTCTACAGCTAAGTTAGGGTTGAAAGATGTTTTACATTTTGTCTTCATTTAAACTGCCTCAACAGGAGTTTGAGTAACCAACTGGCTTCACTCCATTGATTCGATGGATTAAAGTTTGTCTCTAATAGAAAATGATAAGAGATTTAACCAGTCATGAGCCAAGTATTTTTTGAGAGTGCCTACAGCTTTCCAAGCACTTTCCAAACATGGCTCCACAGATGGCTCTGTGTAACAAACCATCTGTTGCGTCAGGTTAGTGCCAAGCGTCATTCATGTAATCGCAGGCTCCTTGATGGTCTGTGACATCAGGCCTCTGTGGGGGTCAGCCAATCTGCTGCTGTGTTTTTGCTGAGCCGGACCTTAATTTGGGTTTGTTACCTGAAGTCAGAGGAGCAGAGGCTGTTTCAATAACGCAAAGACACAGGTGGGTGCAAAACTGCAATAATGCCATCATGCTTTTGGCCACGAAAAGCACCTGATCACAGCTAATCATCCGCTCTCTGCTAATAACATGTGGGAAGATGTATGAGGAGGATCCAGGAAGTGGCACGAGTAGCCACATGTTTTAACCCCCAGGAGGACAGGCTCCGTGCTCCATTTACAGCCTGCGTTTGTCCCAGATTCTGCACTCCTCTCTGCATCGTCTCGCTCCTCTTTTTTTTTTTTTTTACCTCTTCGTCTCCCTATCTCTTTTTCTCACCGTCTCTCCTGGGGTTTTTGAGCAAGGCTGTCTGATTCAATCTGATATTTCTCATGGGTCCCTAATGGCTCTTTTAGAGTAAAACAGGCCCTTTTCTTTCATGCATTAATTGGTTTCAAAATCAGTTCTTTGTCAACAGCACCGCTGCATTTTCTGATGATTATTTCTTTGATGTTGTAAGTCCACTACGTGCTGATGTTGGTGTACAGTAGCATGGAGAGGACTCACAATATATGCCTTTTGGAGTGTTTTTTATTAAAATATGTGTGTATGCGTGTATTTTTCTTCACAGGAACGCTGAACAGATGCAGTCGTGGATCACACGTATTAACACAGTGGCTGCCATGTTCTCAGCTCCTCCCTTCCCAGCAGCCATCGGCTCCCAGAAGAAGTTCAGCAGGCCGCTGCTGCCGGGCACGACATCAAAACTGTCTGAGGTACTGGAGGAGGAGGAGGAAGGAGCTGACCGGAGGCTGTTAGACATCCGTTATCATTTTCACACTGCCCAGTGAAAGTGGGGTTATACTCAGATTCTTTGTTGCAGACACACATGGATAACTTTGGATAACTGGATAACTGTGGCCCCCCTCTGAAGCATACATATTCCTATTAAAGTCTCTATTATAGAATAATAGTTATTGAAGACTGTGTTTGAGTAGATCAGCATCTATAGAAAGATCTAGGGATGCAAGATAACTGTTTTTTAAAACTGATACCAATAACTGATAACTTTCAGCTCCTAAAGGCCGATACCGATAACCGATAACACACACAGATATACCTAAGATCATTACATCAATACTATGAACAAAATCAAAAACAGTTTTAACTCTTTATATGAACAGATATTTAATTTTTTTCCAATTAAAAACTATTGGCAAGCCAATAGCAAATAACAAACAAACCTATTTGATATCTCACATCCACTTAAATAAGGTTCATTACTGACTGATATAAAAAAATAAAGACTTCTTGAACTGATGGAAATACATGCATCAGAATTACAAACTGAGCATTCAGTTTGAAACATTCCAGAAGTTTAAAAAAAGTAAATATTCATAGAAAATTAATGCACTGATACAAAGTTAGATTCAAACATTTCTCCCTTCTGCCTATTTCACCTTTGCCCGTGGGTTCATCTTTGGCTAATTTCTTGGATTTTTTCAAAAGCCTCGCCGATGTGTGTAAGTCCTGGTGAATTCTGTGCTGCTGGCTTAATCACATTAGCGTTAGCTCACGTTAGCTTATGTTAGCTTATGTTAGCGTGATTTCAAAACTTTCAAAAGCGATGGTTACGTATCAGATGGCTAATTGGGTTTCGATATATTAAAACTTGTGCTATTTTTTTCCTCCTCGTGAAATTCGCTTGGAGCATTTGTCACCAATAACCAGCAAACTATCTTCTTCGGAAACTTTTAAGAAGTTCCATACAATCGATGCCATGTTTGTTTTCATCAGCACGCTGTGCTGCAAGCTGCATTCAAGGTGTAACTTAAATTCCTCCGTTCCCTCTTTGCTCATTCTTTCAGCCTTTTTTAAAATTATTTTTTTATGTGTAACATGTGGGAAAATACATTAAATATCAATTCAAGTCACCAACTACCAAAATTATGACCGAGTTTACAAGTTGTTTTCTAGCATGAGGGGGTATTCTTGATTTTCCTTATTGAGAAATCGTTTTTCTGATTATGCCGACGTTACTTGAACATAACATTCACTGCCGGTCATTCAAGGCTCAGAGGGAGCGAGACACTGCTGTGTTGACAAAAATATATATGTAATCGGGGCTATTAGTCATGATATCTGACTTATCGAAATGATGTCATAATTTCCTGTTATCGGCCCGATAATTATCCCGCACCCCTAGAAAGATCTACTCACAGACTAGAGATGCGCGGTTGAACCGCGCACCCGCGGCGGAGCGGATAATCCGCATATCGGGCGGATGACTCGTCAAAAAATAATACTTTAATTAAATTCGGGCGGGTTGCAGTTGAAGCACTCAAATAATAATAATAAGAAAAAATATTTTACATATTATTAAAAAGGATGGCGGGTCGGTTCGGTTTTGAAAATTGGTGAAAAAACGTTCCTGCAAATGGATAGCGGGCGGATAGAGATTTTAAGAAGCGGTTGCGGGTTAAAATATACGTCATCCGCGCATCTCTATCACAGACCCAAAGCAGTGAAGTGTGGAAACTCTCCTATGAATGGTAACCTCGTAATTATGCAAGAATATGAAGCCTTTTTACATTCTTGTTACGATATGGAGAGGGGAGGACCCGAATGCAGGTGGCAAAGTCTTTTATTAAACAAAAAGCTCTGTCAGGGCAGAAAAATCCAAAACATACAAAGAAATTAAACTAACAAACAAAGTACCAATAAAGAACATGAGGCAAAAAGCATCTTAACGAGCCAGGAGACAAAAACCGGTACCAAGAGGAATCAGGATAAAGCAGAATAAGCAGATGGACCAGCAACCACAACCAGTAGAGAAAAGACATGTCGGTATAAAGACAGGGGTGAAGGCAATCAGGGGAATTAACACAAGGAAGTAAAACAGAACTCAACAAAGGAAAGACTTTCAAAATAAAACAGGAGGTAAAGCAGTAAGAAAAAGACACAAGGAATATGAAAAAAGAGAGATAAACAGACAAAAAAAATCCCCAAAACACAAATCCAACCCCCAGACCCTAACAGTTTTTGCATAAAGGGAAAGGGACTTATTCGTAGGTTGCTAGGTTACTGTGTCCAGTCACGAAACTTCTGCCACATAACTTTCTGCAGCTCCGAGCTGTGGTCCAAGACTGCGGTGTGCAGTCCAGTCTTGGACAAGCCAGTGTTCTTGACAGGATCTGTGAAGGTATTTACTTCCTCGTCACATAGATTAGTTGAAAATAAATGTTGATTTTGCTTGTACTGCGTTAATTTTAGATCCCAGCTGACAATAAAACGAGTGAGGAGGTGTCTGAATATTCATGTCGAGGAGTTCTGGGGTCACCTGTGAAGAGGTTTCAGGGACAAGAGAATCAATGAATGACAAGACACATTTTTTGTGTGCTCCATGATATGATACATGCACAGCACTTTGATTTATCTGAAAGTATTGACAAGACTGATTAGATCTTTAAAGGATGGCTGGTATGAGCAGATTTGATAGACTCCTCCAGGTTGCCTGAACTGAAATTAAATGCAGAACCTTTATTCTCATGGTGGAGATGCAAGACAAAACACACAGCAGCCTGGTGTTTCAGACGGCAGCAGACCTTTAGCCACAGAGTCTCAAATAAAAAACTTCCTTCTGCTCTCATTAAGGGTTCAAAGACACTGATATCTGCATGGATTTGTGCTTTGTCAGATTTGCTCATTGTTCTCGTCTCTACTTGTTCAGGTGAGTAATAGGCCTAAAGAATACATAATGGGGGTCTGAAATCACCCCCAACTCACTGACAGTGCAGTCTGCCGTGGTGTCTGAATCATCCAAACATGTAGAGTTGTTAAACCCTATATAGTGTACTCATCTATCCCACAATGCATCACGAATGGTGCTGAACTGATGTGTGAGGTTTTGTGTGTATGACAGCAGTGACGCTGTGAAGAGCACCAACAAAAACAACACTAGCTGTGTCCAAGGATTCATTCTGATGATGAGCTCACGTCATTGTTCCTAGATAACAACCACCAACACAGTTATCAGTTTTACGATTTCAAACACAGCCAGATCTCGTTTTTTTTCTCTGTTGTTTTCTTTTTAAGTTCCTTTTTAAAGCTCCTGGTGTGATAACTCCGCCCTCCAACACCCATAATCTCCCTCTGAAGCTCTGATGTAACCTGTCAGATCTGAAATTAACTTTCAAAGTACATGGCCTCAAGGAGAACAAGCTCTGTCATTAACAAATATTAATGTATGCTGAAATATTAAACACCTGGAATACATCAGTTCAGAAAAAAAGAAAAGAAATGGCTGCAACTAGGAGCTAACAAGCAAGCTAACTAATTCTGAAAAACCTGTTCCTACAATCTTATTATGCAGCTAATGAGCTCTCATAAACCAGCTAACAAAATCTGATAAAATAGTCAATCAGATCTGATTAACCAGCTAACAAAATCTGTTAATCAGATTTGATCATTAATGTTTGTGACGGTAGCTAACTGCTAAGCTAACTCTCCTTTTTAAGTGTTTTTTTAAGTGATGTAATAATCTGAGGCCAGATTATTGCATCTTTCTCAGCGGCTCGCTTTGACAATTGATATAACATGAAATTTAGCTGTACTAAACTATCACAATAAAATAATAATATATATTAAATATATGATAATAATAATCATAATCAAAATAAGGGAACAAAACAAAATGCCATATCAGCAGAAACTTAAATCATCAGTCTCTAATCAGTTTAACAGACTGTATTTATATGATGAAGTCTCTTTTCCTTTTCAATAAATAATAATATTAATCATTGATTTAAAGATCCTGAGGTGGTTAAAACAGGAAAATATTATTATTTCTCCTTTTTTGTCCCAATTTCCTTTTACCTTCCCACTCTTACCTTTCAATAAATGCAAACAAGCTCCCCACCAGGAGACGTTTTTTATTACTAAACATTTCAGTTATGTTTGGATCAGAACTGAAAAAAATTACAACAGAAGTTCCTGAAACAAGGCTTTTAGGTTTTTAATGAGTCCAATTAAAGCAGAACTACAAACTCAGAAACTGTCATTGCATTCACCTTTTACATGGATCACAGCGGCGTGGAGACCCTGAACGGGAGCAGCAGGAAAGAAATTTATTTTTTGACAGAAAAAGCAAGTGCTGAACAGTCGTTTGCCTTGTGCTCCACTAGAGGGCGTTCCTCACATTTTCAGTCAGCGTTAGGCATCGTGACTCCCACTGACCACTCAATCAGTTGAACTAAGACATCAGCCAGCTGTTTGTTGAAACATGTGGTTTGTAGGTGTCTGATCCAGTTTCATCAATACAACAACAGCTTTTGTTGTGACTCATCTATATAATTTCAGCAACATCTACCAGAGTCACGCTGTAACATCACAAAGTACATGTTGTAGTATTCTATAAGGTTTGCTTTAAACTAAAGCAGACAGATTAACTGTTCAGACTGGCGTTTAGGAACTGAGGAGTGCAGGAAGAGATGGACTGTCAGCGCAACAGAATATGCAGACTTGATTAAAATAGATATTTGTTGTTTCTTACACCTCGTCTGTGATTTTGTCTTGACCCTGTGCTTTAAGGAGGAGCAGATTAGATCCCATGAAGCTCGATTCAGAGCCATCTCCACTGACCTGGCCGAGCTGCGCTCTTATTCCTCCCGACCGCAAAGTCAAAGGGCGCGAATTGGAAGAGTATCGCCAACGAGACGAGTATCTGGACTTTGAGGTGAGCTGGACTCAGGGAAATGTAAACAACTATTTACAGTTATACAGCTCTATGTTTTTCAGTTCCCAAGTTCTTCTTTCTCCATTTTTTTTATATTTCCAAAGAAAACACGGTACGGGACTTACATCATGCTGCTGCGGGCGAAGATCAGAAGTGGGGAGGAGGACCTGTCGGTGTTTGAGTCTCTGCTCCTGGAGGACAACAGCCTGCAGAGGGCTCACTCCAGCCCCACGCTGCAGGACAGCAGCCAGGCCAGCAGCTCCAGGGACGGGGGCAACAGCAGCAAAGCCAGCGGCTGCAGCTCCAAGCCTCGACAGGAGGGCCAGAGACACAGCTACCGACAGGCTGTCAAGAAGTGAGGCGAGGCGGGGGGCGCCGGGAGCGGCACGGCGTTGCACTGCCAGCGGCAGGCTGTCTCCCAGCATCGGCTTTTATTTGAGATCCAGCAGGATTTGGAGCTCTGCTTGAAGGGGGGAGCAGGAGTGAGGGTCCACCCCCACGCCCTCCCCCAACCACGACGCCCCACCCGGCACCCCAATCTTCTCATGTAACCAAGGAGGTGCAGATCCTGTGACTGGCAGAGAGGCTGGCAGACACCGGCGAGCATGTTGGTGCAGGAGCTGGGAGAAACGGCTGGGGGGGCCCGGGGTCTGCTGAGAGGAGGTGTCTCTGAGGATGCTGGGTGCAGCTGCAGACGGTGCGAAGAGATGAAGAGGCTGCTTAGGGATCAAACGGGGCACCGCAAAGGGACCTACATCCTTTTTTCCTCCCCCTTTTGTTCTTTCGGGACACCTTTCCAGCCACATTACTCAGCTTTCTTTCTTGATCTTTTACTATATTTGGGACCAAACATTGTTTACACACTTGAAATTGTCGTCACGTGACAGACGACAAATGATTTGATTTGAGTTGAGTCGCCACCGCCACTCTGATTTCAATCACTGGGAAAACTTTAAGAGACGTCATCAGGTGTTTGGGACACTGCATTTCAGCTCCTTTTCTTTGGTTACATCATCACGATGTGTTCACATTCCACGCAGGAGCTGGAGATTACAGCTTTTGACTGCTGTGCGTCCCGACAAAGGCGGCGCTGGTGGCCAGTTAGAGGCAGCAGAGTCGGCAGAAGTTCACAGTACTCCTGATATGCAACGACAGATGCATCTCACGGGGAGAGGGCTTTCTTTGCGCTCTACTTGAACATATCTTTTTGCCAGTTGCTTTTGCTTCTGTCCCGTGACGTGCTTCAGTTCTCTTTTTCAGGCCGAATGTTGTTTTCTGCAGCGGTCCGCATGCCTGCATCTGGCACAGCTTCTTTTAGGGCTTTTATGACTTTGATGGCACAAACTGTTGAGTCATTCTCCTCATGCCGGTGCCATTGCCAACATGTATTTGTCTGTACATATAACCGCTTCTTTACAAACCCTCTTTTAGCACTCACCAGGCAGACCCTGAATGTTCTTGTTTTCCAACATTTTTAGAGTATTTTACAGTCATTTGTTGATGTTGAACCCACCCCCTCCGTGTATGTCATGTTTATGATCAAATATGATAATGAAGATATAAAATATGTTATACTCTTTGTAAACATCTAGGATATGTTGTATATAATGCACCGCCTGCTTATATTGTAGGATATATGACAGTATATTTGCATTATATTCAGCCCACTGATGGGAGGATGCAACAAAGATTTTCTCTTGTTAGTCCCAAAAGCGTTACATGATAATCACATGTATTTTATTTTTTTTGTTTTTTTTTCTTACGCACTATATGAATATTTAAAAAAGCCTATATACCTATCAAAGATTAGTAAGGATGTTTTTAAGAGGTCTATGATATGTGGTAGTGCTGAAAACAAATTCCCTCAGCTACAGTGAAAAGTGCTCCAAAGCGAAAACTTATTAGCATGATATTGATCGGATCGGAACTGATATTGTTGCTGTAGAAGAAGCATGAAGTAGGGACGACAATAGCTTAGGAGTGCGTGGGCCGACTGGCCCTATTATGGAACCGTGTAATATTTGGTTGCTACAGACACCTCATAGCATTATTGATGCATAGCCATTATCTACTCAGGCTTTATCGCGACGCCTTGAGCAGCTGCAGTGCCAGCGTCCAGCCAGCAGGGGGAGCTGTCAACATTCAGTCTCATTCCTCTCTTATCAGCCATAACCACACCTGCTGCACCTGCAGCGAATATGCACAGCAGCATGTGCCCCTCTCACCTGAGAGGACGGGGTCGGGGTACTGCAGGGCTACATGAGACAGGACCTGTTTGCGTGAGGCGTGGATGTAAAATCTGGCGAGTGTGTGCGTGTGTGCTGGATGTTCAGAGGAGCCTGGAGACAGCTTCGTTTTTGTTCGTCGAGCTTCCATCCAGCATCGGCTCATGTGTTTCTGACTCAGAAAGGTCTTGTTCCGGTCTGTGTGGTTTCTGAAACGGACATGTGAATATTCAGGCTCATGCAGTGCGTAGTGTTAATCTCTCAGTCACGTGTGGCCTGTACTTGCCTGAACTTGTCATTTTTAAGCAACACTTTACAATTGTGGGCTTTTTTTTTTTTTTGTCTCATATGGCAGTAAAACTGAGTTTATTTTACTGTGGAGCTGTTTGACAAAAGAACTTTATGATTACTTTTTTTTTGTCCACATACTGCCTGATGTTTTTTAATCTAAATTATTAACCAGTGAGGAAAATGTAGAGTAAAAACAGTGAGAAAGGGTGGTAAATAACGGCTGCGTCTAGTCCTGGTGCATCACATTTTCATCTGCACTTCTCATGTTTCTTTTCTGTTGCTCCATCTGGTGTCTCGTGTTGCCAAAACTGACATCCTGTAAGCTTTTAATATTTATGTAACCTTTAGACTTTAGAGTTGCATATTCATTAATATTGTTTAACTCTGCTGTTTGCGGTGTGATCAAAGTGTCAAAAAGCAGCCGGGTCGCGCTGGACACTGAAAGATTTACTTACATGTCTTCAGAATAATCAGATGCCAATAAAAGCATTTCTCAGGACAGATCCTGAACGCTCATATTTGTTACTGTCAAACACTTACAAACTGTCATGTGTGTTGCCATCAGACATTTTACATGTTTCATATGAAGCAGCTGCAGCCACATCTGCTCCGGAGCAGCAACAACCTTCCTCAGCTCGCCCTGTTTCTAGAAAGTGCTCTCTAGATTTTTAACTGCTGCTTAAATCATCATTCAAGCTCAGATGTTCACATTGGAGATAAAACAAATGTCACCTAATGTCAGGAAAAACAAAATTAGCATTTTTTTGTTTGTAGTCACGTAAGTTTTTGTTAAATCGGCTCATTCTGTTAAATTGGTGCAAACTCTCTTATAATTAAATGACTACGAGCTTTTGAACATGCAGAGGTCTGGGGCCTTGTAGTAGGTCTTTGTTCTGAAGCAGTTTTTGGTAATAAAAACCCTCTTGTGTGCACAAGGTTGAAGTAATTATTCTGACCACTAGTTTCCCAAACTGCAGCCAGAACATCAGCCTGTCGTACAGCTGCAGCCGGCCCAAAACGACCCAAACTGGCCCAAAACGACCCAAACTGGCCCAAAACGATCCAAACTGGCCCATACCAGCCTAAACCGACCCAACCAGCCCAAACTGCCCCATACCAGCCCAAAACGACCCAAACTGGCCCAAACTGGCCCAAACCAACCCAACCCGACCCAAACCAGCCCATACCAGCCCATACCACCCCAACCAGCCCATACCAGCCCAAACCGGCCCATACCAGCCCAAAACGATCCAAACCAGCCCAACCCAACCCCAACCGGCCCATACCAGCCCATACCTCTCCAACCAGCCCATACCACCCCATACCAGCCCATACCACCCCATACCACCCCAAAATGATCCAAACCAGCCCATACTGGCCCAAACCAACCCAACCAGCCCAAACTGGCCCATACCAGCCCAAAACGACCCAAACTGGCCCAAAACGACCCAAACTGGCCCATACCAGCCTAAACCAACCCAACCAGCCAAACTGCCCCACACCAGCCCAAAACGACCCAAACTGGCCCATACTGGCAGCCCAACCCGACCCAAACCACCCCTACCAGCCCAAACTGGCCCATACCAGCCCAAAATGATCCAAACCAGCCCAATCCGACCCCAACCAGCCCATACCAGCCCAACCCGACCCCAACCGGCCCATACCAGCCCATACCTCTCCAACCAGCCCATACCAGCCCATACCAGCCCTTACCACCCCATACCAGCTCCAAACGATCCAAACCAACCCAACCAGCCCAAACCGGCCCTATACCAGCCCATCCATCCCATACCAGCCCATACCACCCCAACCAGCCCAAAATGATCCAAACCAGCCCATACCAGCCCAATCCAACCCAAACCAGCCCAACCAAACCCAAACCAAGCCAAACCGGCCCATACCAGCCCAAACCAGCCCAATCCCACCCAAATCAGGCCATACCACCCCAAAACGATCCAAACCAGCCCATACCAGCCCAAACCAGCCCAACTCAACCCAAACCGGCCCAAACCAAGCCAAACCAGCCCATACCAGCCCAGCTCGACCAAAACCAGCCAAAACCGACCCAAACCTGGACTGCCAGCTCATAACACTGTATGAGCCTCAGCCTGTTATACAGCCACAGCTGGCTCGAACAAGCCCAAACTGGCCCATACCAGCCCAACCCGACCCAAACAGGCCCAAACCAACCCAAACCGGCCCATGCCACGTCTCAGTACTGGTACCAGAAACCTGAATCAATCTAGATGTCAAATGCATTCCTCAGATTTGCTACCTGAACAGTGGTCGTGGTTTTATTAATCAAACAGAAAACAGTGCTGACCTGCTTTAATTAACCTGAACAATCAACAGTTTAATTGAAAAGAGAACTGATCACAACATTATTTTTTTACATATTCAAATTGCAATGGGAAAAAAATGATAAAATCAAAGCGACTAATGTGAGGACAATCATTTCAGCAGACTCTCCTTCAGCTGCATCCTACCACTCACATCCATCAAGGAGCAGCTGCTGGACCTCCTTAGCGCTAGTTAGCATGTAAATGTCTAGTTACCCTGGTGACGGCTCCAGACAGCCACCGTCGTGCTGCGTTCACAGACAGATGATAAAACCAGCTGCTGCATTAAATGTCCACTCGTACTGTTTCCATTTCTCATCTGCCTCATTTCTGAATGTAAATAAAGCATGTGGTGTTATGGCCTGCTTTCATTTATATTATGGATAGAGTTTTAAATGAAAGGTTAATATATACGGTAGGTCTGTATGGCTTCCTGTCCTTCTGCTCATGTTTTTTTTTTTACTTTTCTTTTTTTTTAATGAATGTGAATGAAGGAAATGGCTATATTTAATGCTGTTGTATGCTGTCGTATTTTAGAAAATTGAGCCAGCTTCTACAAATGTTTTTACATGTAAAGGTCTGATCCATCGCAGTGTTTTTTAGACTGGTGCAGGTAAGGCAATGCTCATTTTATGCTGCGCACACAGTGAGTTACATGTGTCACTGCCTTGTTAAAACTCACCACGGATATGTTGTTTGTGAGCCTCTCAGTCTGGGAGGTTGAGAGGACAAAAATAAAAGTGTTTTGAAAGGTTTGTTGTGTCTGAATATTAATGTGTGGAACATTAAAATAGGTTTATCTGGGTATTTGACATTATTGCTACTTATTTTTCTTTTTTACTTGTTCAGATTTGACCTACCTTGAGCAGCTATAGTGCTGAAATGCTGCTTACATGTCTGTTCATTAGTATCAGTGACCCACACGCTAATATTTTTTTGAGCCATCTTTAGTTTTACTTACCGCATGCATTTGTTGTGGCATCGTTTCATTTGCCCTTTGCCTGAACAGTTCAATTCAGTTTTATTTGTATAGCATGTTGTTACAATGTCAATAGTCTCTAGGCGCTATACAGAGACCCAGAGCATGACCCCCGAGCAAATATCATTAACTAAAATTATAATATTAAATCCTAATCAAGAATAATGGCAAGTAAAAAACTCCCAGAGAGGGAGAAAAAAACCTTTAAGCCAAACAGTGGCAAGAAAAAACTCCACTTTAAGAGGAAGAAACCTGGATCAGGACCTGGATCATATGGGGGACCTTCCTGATGAAGACCAGCGGGTAAAGAAAGAAAAAGAGAAGAGAGGACAGAGAGAGAGAGACAGAGAGAGGAGACAGGATGGAGAGGATGGAGGACAGAGAGAGGATGGAGGACAGAGAGAGGATGGAGAGACAGAGAGAGGATGGAGGACAGAGAGAGGATGAGGACAGAGAGGATAGGGAGGACGAGAGAGGATGAAGGACAGAGAAGAGAGGATGGAGAGAGAGATGGAGGACAGAGAGGATGGAGGACAGAGAGAGGATGGAGGACAGAGAGAGGATGGAGAGAGGAATGGAGACAGAGAGGATGGAGGACATAAGAGGATGGAGGACAGAGAGAGATGAGGACAGATGAGGATGGAGGACGGAGAGGAGGACAGAGAGAGGATGGAGGACAGAGAGAGGGATGAGGACATGGAGAAGGACATAGAGGATGAGGACAGAGGAGGATTGATTGACAGGAATTGGATGACCGAGGATGATCAGATGGATGTGAGACAGGAGAGAGGGATTGAGGACAGAGAGGAGGATGGAGGACAGAGAGGAGGATGGAGGAAGAGAGGATGGAGGACAGAGAGAGGATGGAGGAACAGAGAGGAAGGACAGAGGAAGGACAGAGAGAGGACGAGGACAGATGAGGATGAGGACCGAGAGAGATGGATGGAGGCAGATAGAGGATGGAGGACAGAGAGAGGATGGAGGACAGAGAGGATGAAGGACAGAGGAGAGGATGCTGAGCAGAGAGAGGATGGAGGACAGAGAGGATGGAGGACAGAGAGAGGATGGAGACAGAGAGGATGGAGGACTAGAGAGAGACAGAGAGGAGATGGGAACAGAGAGAGGATGGAGACAGAGAGGAGAGAGACATAGAGAGAGGATAGGACAGAGAGAGGATACAGAGAGGATGAGGACAGAGAGAGGACATAGAGGACAGAGGATGAGAGATGAGGAGGAGGACAGAGAGGATGGAGGACAGAGAGAGGATGGAGGACAGAGAGAGGACGGAGGACAGAGAGAGGAGAGACACAAATGACTGAATGAAATGACTCCATAAACAGATGCAGGTAGCAGCACTGAGGTGAGATGGTCAGAGGACTAGATCACCGGTCACCACGGCAACCGACACCCTGAACACACCTACACACACAGGTGGAGGTAAACGCTGGGATGGACAGAAGAGGGAACTGCAAGTCAGCATGAAACTCAGGAAACTCTGACCTGCAAACATACAGAAAGAAAAGAGAAAAAAGGAGGGAAAACAGCACAACAAGCTAGTAACAAAGTGCTGCTAATTAACTATGGAATTGATCTGGAGGAGGAAGAATGGGCAGTGGAGACACCATCATGGTGCCCCTAATACACTTCACAATGGCCTCTCATTCACACACCAGTGGGCGGCTGCTGCCATGCAAGGTGTTGCCAGGCCCACTGGGGGCAAGATAGGGTTCAGTGTCTTGCCCAAGGACACTTTGACATGAGTTGGAGCCGGGATTGAACTACCAACCTTACGGTGGCTGAAAGACTCGCTCTACCAACTGAGCTGCAGCTATAACTATTAGCCCCTACACACTATAGTTTAGACTAACTGTATAAACTATTAGCCCCTACACACTATAGTTTAGACTAACTGTAGCTATAACTATTATACACACTATATTAGACAACTGTAGTAGCCCTACACACTATAGTTTAGACTAACTTTAGCTATAACTATTAGCCCCTACACACTATAGTTTTTGAACTAACTGTAGCTATAACTATTAGCCCCTACACACTATAGTTTAGACTAACTGTAGCTATAACTATTACCCTACACACTATAGTTTAGACTAGTTAGACTAACTGTAGCTATAACTATTAGCCCCTACACACTATAGTTTAGACTAACTGTAGCTATAACTATTAGCCCCTACACACTATAGTTTAGACTAACTGTAGCTATAACTATTAGCCCCTACACACTATAGTTTAGACTAACTGTAGCTATAACTATTAGCCCCTACACACTATAGTTTAGACTAACTGTAGCTATAACTATTAGCCCCTACACACTATAGTTTAGACTAACTATAGCTATAACTATTAGCCCCTACACACTATAGTTTAGACTAACTGTAGGCTTTTTCTGAACAGAAATGTTTTCAGTTTAGTTTCAAAGATGGAGGTGGTGTCAGCCTCCTGAACCCAAACTGGTAGCTGGTTCCATAATAAAATGGACAGAACTGGGAAAGGCTCCAGTGGACCCCGTGGCCCTAAATAAGAATAAACAGGTATAGGTAATATATAATATATAGTGGAAGGATGGAAATACTATGACTTAACATTTGTTTCTGTCCAGAGTCACACTCATATTCTCTAAGATCTTGTTGATGATGGGAAAGTTGGACTATTGCGTAAAGTCTTCTGTGGTGTCCAATCCATGTGTGGTAATTATGTCTTATCCTCACTGGACCAGTCTGAATATGTCCATGCCACCAGGAATTAAAAAAAAAACCTCTGGAAAAACCTGCTTATTCAATGTCTTCACTTAGTAAGCTTACTTGTTTTTTTGTTTGAATATGTAACACTACTGAGCCAAGACCTGACCACGTGAAGCAACCCATGATCATGCCGAGCAAATCAAAGCCTTTTTTCTTTCTCTTCGGTCTCACTAAGTTTTCTTGAGGTTACACAGCTGTTACCTCGCATTACTGTGAAGCTCTCTTCACGCTGTGTGTGTGGAAATGTTCTTCCTTTTTCACTATTAAACATTGACTTTCACCCATTAGATTTCTTTAAACTTTAAAGTGATGTCCAGTCATGATCACACAAGATTTTCTAACCACATTTCATCCTGGAAAAATCCCAGGGACGTTTCTAGGTGGGACAGTTCTTAACACAGTTTTTAGCAGTTTCAAAAATATCTTTAGACATTTATATCTGTGTGTGTGTTGTTCATTGAATGCACGATGTCTCATTTTACACATGATATACCTCATTTTTACACATGCAAAAAAAAAAAGATACTTTGCATATTGTCGGTCATATATAGTAAAACGCATAAAGTTAAGAGGTCCTTGACAATGAGACTATGTGGATTTAGGTCCTGAAAGGAACTTTGACCCTGGAGCATTTTACCATTTTAACCTCTTTTTAGTAAACGTGCTCAGTTATGTGCATACAATTAAAACAAACAGCATCTTCTTACGGTTAAGTAATGTGAATGGAACAGTTTACTCACACACCACATTGGGCTTTACACATCCATCAATCCTTCTGTTTTCTATTTATGGTTCAAGAATGACAATACATAATTCATCCATTGTCTGAATCAAAGCCGACAGAGAAAGAATATGTTTTGTCCATTATGCAGTCAGGCTGCAACCTGTCACACAGCTGGACTGATGTCTATATCACATTTATGTACTAAGGTTAGGACACTGTGCCTCAACAACCAAACCTTGTCTCCTACTTTCATCACCTTAAATCTATGAAGCTCATGGAATTGATAGTCCATCAATACAAATGATTAACTCTGCCCTCTTGGAAGAGTCATAAAATGATTCCCTGTGGTTTCATGGTGGAGCAGCGCTGCTGGCCAGCTGGCCCCATCACAGAGACCGCTGGTCTGATGCCAGTAGTCCCACTTGGCTGAAGGAGACAAGCAGCTCATGGAGAATTATTTCAGGATTCTTCCATCGGTGAGATAAGTGCTGCTACCTGCATCTGTTTATGGAGTCATTTCATTCAGTCATTTGTGTCTCTCCTCTCTCTGTCCTCCATCCTCTCTCTGTCCTCCATCCTCTCTCTGTCCTCCATCCTCTCTCTGTCCTCCATCCTCTCTCTGTCCTCCATCCTCTCTCTGTCCTCCATCCTCTCTGTCCTCCATCCTCTCTCTGTCCTCCATCCTCTCTCTGTCCTCCATCCTCTCTCTGTCCTCCATCCTCTCTGTCCTCCATCCTCTCTCTGTCCCGTCTCCGCTCTCTTTTTCTTTCTTTACCCAGCTGGTCTTCATCAGGAAGGTCCCCCCATATGATCCAGGTCCTGATCAAGGTTTCTTCCTCTCAAAGTGGAGTTTTTTCTTGCCACTGTTTGGCTTAAAGGTTTTTTTTTCTCCCTCTGTGGGAGTTTTTTTTACTTGTCATTATCCTTGATTTGGATTTAATATTATAATCAGAGGGCCAGTGGATGAGTGAGCAAGGAGCCAGTTAGTGGCCCAGTTCTCCAGCGAGGACGACCATACCTGAAGCTCAGTGGCCTGTACCTGTTTGGCGTGAATACTCCGCCCTGGGTTGGTGATTTGATCACCGCCCAGAAAATGGTGAGTATTTTTCGGCCTCATGTGTGGCAGGTGCCAGAGGGCTGGCTGCAGGGCCAGGCGAGGGGGTGTAATTTTGTGGCTATTGTCTATCCACAATACTGCCTCTGGGTGTTTTCACTCCTCCAGGCAGGACCTTCGGAGGAGCAACAGCAGAGTGTGAGGGCTGGACGATCGGACGCCGCTATCAGCTGTGGGGAGCTGTGGGTGTCTGTGGGAAGTGACAGGCGGGAGACAGAGGACGAGACGAGGGGTCTTCATAAGAGTGCCCATATACAGGACTTTGGATGTTTTTCCAGACAGCACTATTATTTTTGTCTTTAGTTTAAGGTTTTAAGTAATAAAACTTCTATTTATATTTCTGGGCTGGTTTTAACTCTTCTTATCCATGATTTGTTTAAGAACCTGTTGGACTTAGAGGAGTCCTAGGTTCATTCCTATGTGGTGTTGTCAGCTTTATAAATCAATTTAACACTTTTTAAAATTATTTTTAGTCACTTTTAGTTTTTATTTAAGTTTTTATATTTTAAGTACTTTTAATCGGCATCACACCCATCATCACTCCTTGTTACATCTGCACATCTCAAGCTTTAAAAGTAGATAGTATAATATGACCAAAACATGCAGGCCAGTCATAACTGTCAAATGCTTTAGAATTTATAGTTTCAGTTTAATTATAGAAAACCACAGACACTTTGCCAAGGATAGGATGATGATTAGGACAATGCATACAATTATGCAGCAAAATGGATCAGAGATAAATTGATCTGGTCTGCTTTTTTTCTTTACTGATTAGGTGATCAAGGTTAAATTTTAGTGGCTGTAAAACATAAGGGAAAGGGATAATTATAATACACCAAAACGCCTTTTTTTTACGCGTGTTCAAGGATTTGCAAAGCTGCGTTTTTTACGAGTGCAGTGTGAACGCCTCGCAAAGCACTGTTCAAGGACCACAAAGACCAAATGACCATGGGTCATTTGTTACCAGGCCGCAAAATAAACACACTCAAAAGTTGTTACACCTGCACTGCAACTGAATATGCAACAAATATTTTTACAAGACAATTTTAATTATCTCAAGCTAAACATTTTGTTTGAAACATATTTATAATGCATTGGATGTTTCCGATTTTTTTTTTTAAAGTGAAAATGTGGAAAAAATGTGGAAAGTCATGACATTCCCCCGTGTACCACCAGCGAGCGCTCGTGTACCACTGGTGGTTCATGTACCACAGTTTGCGCACCACTGGTCTATGACTTATTCTTGACACATGGCAAGACTTCAAGACCTGTGTCTCAGTCATATGGCAAAATGAGTAAAAAACAAACTTCACTAATAAATGACTAATAAAGTTGCAGGTGAATGCACAGTGGATTTACGTTTATTATAATATATAGAAAATACCACAGTTTTTATGCCAGTCATATCATTTTATTTTGTTGTATTTATCTGCGGCACATTATACAGACTGGCCCGTGAAAATATTGCTTGACATTAAACCGGTCCGTGGTGTATAAAAAGGTTGGGGACCACTGTTTTACGCCATTTCTGACGTTGCAAAATTGTTTTAATTGCATTTTTGAAACAAAAACGCCGCTTTTTACGCCGTTTTATTATTCACACGTCATTAATGTGGCGAATTCTGACCCTGTTGGCTTGCCATACTTTTCGAGGCGCACAGCCGGGTTCCTCGTGACGTGTGTGTGGGAAAGTCCACAGCAGCGTCGCGGCTCTGCAGCGACCTGAGAGACCAACAAGGCGCAACAACAACAAGCAGACCAGCTCTCACGTTTCAACCGAAAACGGCTCATGACACTCTCTTAGAAACCCGAAGTAAGTCTCAAATACGCAAGACACCCTCAGTCCATTTGGAGAACATTAATCACAGCGCCACTTTAACTGTCGCCTAGCCTTCATTTCCTAATGCTAGAGAGCTAGTGGATGGCTCGGGCTACTTCCTAGAGCATATAGGGGGATGTTCGTGTTTGGCTAACGAGCTCCTCGCTGGTCAGCCAGTGTTGAATGTGTGACAGCAGTTGTATGTTTTTATACTCGCTTTCCGATGTTGTATATGTCATATATATAAATACACGGACCGTTTTTGCCACAAGTCATTCCTTTGATAGTACTTTTGCACCAATAACGAGTGTAATGTGACATACGACCCAGGACGTAGCCAGGCCCATGTGTCCGATAGCTTTATTGACATCTGTGGACGTTTACAAAGCGGGTCGTGAAAATACTTTCAGGGTAATCCGGTTTTGTTACTCATGTTGTTGTCACGTAACGTGATTTCTCCACCTCGTTACAGTCCAGGCTGCGACAATGGAGAACCCTCCGTTCAGACAGAACCAGAGCTGCGGGGACTGGGAGCTGAAAGAGAGGCTGGGCATGGGCGGCTTTGCTCATGTTTACCTTTACCAACACCGTGTAAGTGTCAGCCCAGATAAAACTCACCATACCGACCCAGATTTATACAGATGAGCAGTATGATTTAGGACGTAATGACTTCATGAAAATGCCTCTCAAGTGTACTGTGAGCATACTTGGGGCAGAGCTGGACAATAATTCAATAAAAATATGCAGCTGTGTTCAAAATAACAGCAGTGTTTTGATTTTGTTTTTTTTTTTAAGTAAAGCTTAACGTGACCATATTAGAGTTTATTTCTGAACATGCAAATGTAATGGGAGCACTGCACGTATTATTCCAAAGCAAAATATGAAGAAACGTTTAATCAGATTTGTTATTGCTTCACAGAAAGTGAAGATAAAGATGGCAGTGTCTATATTTTTCTTTCCAAACTCAAACATTAACTGTATAAACTGATAAATTCCTGCAGATTTCTCTTTCCTGTGAATCTGTGAACTAATATTTAGTTGTAGAACCTCTGGTTCTGAGAACTGCTTCACATCTGTGTTCATGGAGTCGACCAGCTTCTGTCACCTGTCAACAGGTGTTCCAGTCCAAGACCACTGGACTACATTTCCTGGTTTTTTTTTCCCTCAGAACCAGCATTTTTCTGATGTCACCCACCAGTTTTCTACTGGATCCAGGTCCAGGGTTGGTCTGGTCTCTCCATGACGTTAATCTGGTTGGTCTGGAACCAGGATGCTGCTGCTGCTTACTGGACTGTTTGGGGTCGTTGTCTTGTTGAAACACCCATTTAAGAACATTTCCTTTCCTCTGCAGCATCAGACAACATGAGCTCTTCAAGTGTTCTGGTGTATTCAGACTGATCCATGATCCCTGGTATGTGATAACTAGACCTGACACCATCCCTAGGGCCCTATGAAATCCGTTTTATTTTTTCTCAAATTCCGTTTTGATTTTTTTCATTTTCGGTGTTTTTCGGTTTTTAATTTTTGAGAATTTCGTTTTAAGCATTTTATGCAAATTTTTAACCCCAATACAGTATATAAAATAATGAAATATAGACAATTTATGCAAATATAACTGTAAACGTTACTGTTATCATACTTTTAAACATATTGTGTCCAATAAAACATTCATTTTATGACAAAGAAAAAAATTCAAGAAAAAAAAGCTAAAATAGGTAAAATCCATTTAAAGTGAAAAAAAGAAAGGAATTTCAACAGCTGTAAACTAATCATTTTAGCCTGTTTAATTTATTCTGTTATCAGACATAGTTTGTCATGACGTACCTGACATTTTTCAGGTACGTCATGACAAACTATGTGTCTGATAACAGAATAAACTATATTTACTACAGCTGATGTAGATGCTATGAAATCCAAAGCACTGAACACTGGTTGTGTGTCAGTGCTTTGGATTGTGATTTTTTCTTTAGGTGTTCCAGCTGTTACAGCCTCTTTGTGTTTAGATCAGTGAGGGATTCTCGCCTTTTTTTGTGCTTTTCACTCGTCCAGTGATCCTCGCACGTATCTTTTCATGTCCATTCAATCGTGTCCTGGCTAAACTAGCAGAACACTGAATCACCAGACACATAATAATCTCGGAGAAACTGCTCTGTCCTGTACCTGGGAGACAGCCGGTAGTTCCTTCGCTTCTTCGCCGGTTTCTCAGGTGGCCGCTTCGACGTGTTTTTTTTTTTTTTTTTTTATTAATGAGGAAAGCGGGGGCAGGAGGCGGAGAAGCGCGCAGTGTCCCAGCTTTTCGTGACCCCGTTGGAACATTTTCTTGAAAGAAAAGTTCCTTTCGGGCCGCCCCGGTAGAGCAGTGGTTTGGGCAGGCGGCCCAGGTACAGAGGCTACAGTCCTCGTGCGGCTAATCGCGAGCTCGACTCCCGGCTTGTCGGCTCCTTGCCGCGGGTCTTCCCCGTTCTCTCTGCCCCCCTTCCCGTCTCTCTCCACCATCAATACAAGTCACTAGTGCCAAAAAAATCTTAAGAAAAGTCACTTTTAGTCTGGAAGAAAAAAAACAAACTTTTGCGCAAATTGCTGTTCAGTTCTGTTATATTGCGCATTTAAAGTGAATTCCGTTTTTAATCTCCAATTCCGCGATTCCGTCCGTGATTCCGTGATCACGGATTCCATAGGGCTCTACATCCCCATATCATGATGCTTACTCCACCGTGCTTCACTGTCTTCAGTGAACTGTGGCTTTAATTCAGTGTTTGGGGGTCGTCTGATAAACTGTCTGTGGCTCCCAGACCTGAAAATAACAAAATGCTGCTCCCTTTCTCTTTAGGTCAGTCAGTGTGTTCTTTGGCAAACTGAAACCTCTTCAGCACATATTTTTTATGTTTGCTTGTTTTTTGACAAGGGGACTTTCTGAGGGCTTATTGCTGATATCTTGGCTTCATATTGGCATCTTCTAATTGTTCCCATATTTACAGGTAACTTTCAGCCTTCTTTGATCACCCTGGAGTTGATCATTGGCTGAATATTTGTCATTTTGGCTGGTTAGCTGGTTTTTCATTTTTTTTCCATGTCTTTCTGATTTCTGGTTGCTCATTTGGAAATGCTGCAATGATCACTTTAGACCTCGGTTAAGAAATGACCAACGTAACTGGGACACATAATGGAGCCATGTTGTGAAACAGTGTCATCTACCAAAATTGATGGTTTCAAAGAGATCTTGGAATATTGGTCCTAGTTACAAACAGTGGAATAAATTATAAAAGAAAGTGAAAAGACAACTATAACCTGTGGGACACAAAAAAGTTGTCGGTGCTTGTACAGGAACATGTGAGGGGCTGGAATGAGAAGTAGGTAGGTGTAGTAATACTGGGAATTTCAACAAATCTGGCTGTTTTCTTTCATTCAGACTGTGAAACATTCACACAAGTGTCTAGTTCCTAATGGCAAGACCATTTGAAATGAATTCGCACAGATTAGATTTGATTGATGATTTTGTCTCTACACCCCGTAATGGATTTTAATAAAACAACCCATTCATGATCAAAGTGTAGACTTTCAGCTTTAACTTTTGAGGGTTCATAATATTGTGGGTTTTAATATTTCGCCATTTTAAGCAAGCTGCATCCATTTTCCATCGGCTCAAAAGTATTTGGACAAGTTATTGCGCAGGATGTTATTTGGCTAATCGCGGTCTTTCCCTCATGACTTCAGTGAAGCAGATAAAAAGGCTGGAGTTGATACAGTATCAGGTATTGAGTTGGCAGCTGTTTGACTGGAGCTATCGACATGAAGTCCAAGGATATCTTAGTGAAAGTGAAGGAGGCCAACATTTTATCTTAAAAAGCAACATAAATCTAAAAGTGAGGCATTTTGGTACGTGCTTAAAAAGTAAGATCACTGGTGAACTCAGACATCCCACTGCCTGGAAGACCACTGAAGACAACTATGGTGGATGATGGTCTTTACAGTCATAGTATGGTTGTAATGATCCATTGATCTCTATTGTTACATCAATACATATTATCAAGTGGCCTTTTGTATTTTGTTTTTGTTAAAAGAACAGATCATTTATCATGTAACTGTCTAATTTAACCCAGATATAAACATGTCTAAAAAGCCTTATATCAGAATGATGGGTAGAGAAAAGTCTGGTGAAGGAAAGGAACAGCTCATGATCCAAAGCAGACCACACTATGAGTCAGGCATGGTGGAGGTAGTGCTATGGTATGGGCATGAATTTACGAGTGGTCAGTGGTCAGGCTCACTGGTGTTTACTGATGATGTGACTGCTGACAGAAGTATAAGACTGCTTTATGCTCACATTCAGCCAAATACTACAAAACCGGTAGACCGGTGCTCCACAGAGCAGGTGGATAATGACCCTAGCTTCACAGAGAAAGCAACTCAGGACTATTTTAAAGCAAAGAAATGAAATATTCTTTTATGGCTTTGTCAAGTCACCTGATCTAAAGACAGCAGAGTGCATTTTTCAGTTACTGAAGACAAAACTGAAGATAGAAAGACCCTGAACCAACCAGCTGATGGTGGTTACAGTGAAGGTCTGACTCTCATCCCCAGGGAGGAGACTCGATGTGGTGATGTTCATGGCCCCCAGACTCGTTGACTGCAAGGACAAAACATTTTCAATTAAATTTTGGTTATATTTACAATTATTTCACTCTGATCAAAAACTATTGAGCCTGTGAAAATGGAGGTACATTGCATAAAATGGTTTTAATTCCTCAAAGGCAAAAAGCATATTTTAAAACTGAAAGTCTACATTTGATCACATAGGATCATAAAGGCAGAATCCTAAAACCTCATGTTATTTTGTAATTGGTCTACAATCTATTATCTGGTTTATATTTCATTTTGATAATCTAAATCTGCAAATTAACTACTTAAACAAAAGCAAAACTTGAAATCAAGTAGTGTAAAGTAGTTTCTCAGTTTGCTGTGAATCAGGTTCCCAAAGGCCTCACTGCTTTCACTTTTATCAGTGTTGTATGTTGAACAAGATCTGCGTGACATCCAGGTTTGTCACACCTGCAGAACATGCGCGCAGCTTGTACACGACTCCACTTAAAACCCTTTTTTTTTTTCAGTCTGATCTCTTTCTGCCTCTCTGATCTGTCTCTTTCTCTGCATTTTGCCCAGTAAGACATCACTCTGTCAGCACAGTTGCCAGAAAAACTCCCATGAGTAAAGCTGTTTGACTTGACTCACCGATTCTAAACTTCAGCACTCATCTGACCAAAAAAAAAAAAAGTATAGGAGTAAACGAAGTAAAAGAAGGTTTGATGACGGAGCTGTTAAACTCGTTCTATTTGATTGATGTCGATTTTAAAATGATGCCTCTGAAGCAGCAGTGTCTAAATTTGACAGATGCCTATCACTTCACTTCCTGTCTCCTCCCATCTGTCCTCGAACTCTGCTTCTGTATCTTGGGGGGGGGGACTGAAATGCAAGGTGAAGAAATTACATGTTATATTAGAGGACTGCTTGATTAAAGAATAAAATCATAATCGCATTTTATTTCTGAAGTCACAGTCATTTGAAATGTTTATCCACAGACTTTTGAACCACATTGGAATTATCCAACTCAATGTAGAAATGTTAACATTTTCTACAGTTAAATTAGTAACTAAATAACATTTATAACATAAAAATGACTTAGTCCAACATAGTAAATGATGGTAGAGCTGCTTAAACTTCCCTCTTAAACGTCTTTGGCCAGAAACACGAGCGTGACCTCAAAATGACTGAAATAAATGGCTCCTTGTTAAACAGGAGGAAGGAGTCACTCACCAATGGTTTTTTGTTTTCCCGTTTATTCATGATCATTTTGTGATCGTTGGATCCAAAATGAAAATTGTGATTAAAATAAATTACTTGTACAGCCCTACCATCCAGCAACAACACTTTCAGGAAAGAGTACGAAAAAAACAAACAAGCAATACAGTTGCATAATCTGTATTTATCCAGATGGCTTAAATTAAGGGCTGGTTTCACCTCATGTACACCAGACGTTTGGTTTTCAAGGTTTAATGTTCATGAGATCAGTATGATACCTCCAGCATCGGGAGCACCTCTACTTTTTCTGTTTGTCCCTCATCTGATCTTTTTTAACATGTAAAATGTTTCATTTTTCTTTAGGATCCGTTCCAGTCAGATTAAGTCACCTGCTCATATGCAGATTTGTAGAAGACATAAGGAAGCAAATATGAGCTGTAGATGTTCAGACTTTGCTTGAAAATCACACCTGACTTTCATCTCTGTATCTAGATTAAATGTGCCCATGTGATTAAGGTTTTGTAGAGCAAAAACACATCTGTTCTCACTGGAAAGTTGACAGATGTGCACCCTTTTCCAAGCAGTTTTTTTAACTACTAAACTTTCTTTATAACTACAGTGAAATTTCTTGATTTGATCAATGTAATGCAGACCGTTTTTTGTTAACTGCCTTCATATTCTGGTAATTAAATGTGAAAGGTCTTTTGTAGCACTTTTAAAGCAGCCTTAAGTCCTAATTGATCCATTCACACTGCAAGGCGTCTATAGTTCCTGTTCCTGCAGCAGCTCTTTGATTTCTGATCTCGTACCTGATGAGCTGATCGAGGACCCTCCAGCTCCAGGGATCGATCCACCAGTCTACCAGTCAGAGGACAACCAACTCTTCCCTCTGATCCACAACCACCCCTGGATGCTCTTAGTTTTTAATTTGTATGTAATAATAATATGTCTTTTTTATGTTTTGTAGGAAACAAATGAAAAGTTAGCAGTGAAAATGTGCCGTTTGGAGCTCACACCAAGGAACAAAGACAGATGGAGCAGAGAAATCCAGATCATGAAAAAGTTTGTACTTCCCTTTATAGTCTTTCATTCTTGTTAATCACAATGGTGCTATTCATTAAAAAAAAGAAAAGCTTTGACAGTATAAGTTTTGTAGCATCCCACTAATGTGTAAAATTGCTCTGGGTGATGCAAACACTACTCTCTCTCTCTCTCTCAGGTTGGATCATATCAACGTTGTAACGGCCCAAGATGTCCCAGAAGAAATGAAACCCATTGCCTTAAACGATCTCCCACTGCTGGCCATGGAGTACTGCTCCAGAGGAGACCTGAGGAAGGCGAGTGACTCATTGACCAATCCTGACTTATCATTGAGATGGGCTTAAAGGTGATGTAGCTGATGCTCGGGACATTTCCAAGAACAAAGCAGACAAGCAAAATGCTGCGCATCTTCCTTCTAACTTCCATCAAAAACCACACCTATCATATGTATCAATATGTTCTGCCACTCAGAACGTATGAACACTTTAAGTCCACACTACCCCTGTACACATCATCACATTACTTTCGCAGATTTTATTGTACCCTAAAGCTTTTTGTCACTGTTTAAATACCTGTACCTGTGGACTTGAAGATGATTAACTGATTATACACTATTTGCCATAGGTCATGACAACATAGCCTATACCTTTCTGCTTTTTCTCTGCTTATTATTTATATGGGCAGCAAACTAGATCTGAATACTCCTCATCAGAACAGTATACAGACTGGGTACCATCTAACTGCCATAGCTTATGGGCAGGACACAATCAACAGCCTGCAGTAGCATAAAGCAAAGACAGCGACTAAATCCAAGAGGAAACATGTTTCAGACCATCTTGTCCAGCCACCATGGCTTCGTTTTTCAGTCCCTCCTGCTGCTTCACAGGAATATGAACTCTTGTTTTACTTCCTGCTGCAGCCTCTTCTTACTTCTCTGCAGTTCAGGCTTTTTTTTTTTTACCCCCACCTCAACCACACTGGTTTTTGATGCTTCCTTTGAGCTTGCTGGCCATGCCAATGCAGTGTTTCTGGTGTTACCAGTTACAGCTGATGGCAGATCCGCCTCTTCCTCCTTGCTTGTAACATCTGTCATGCATACTGAGTATGCATGAGTCGAGCGCACGCAACTCTTACAGAAACGAGTACAAAGTCCCGTTGGTTGCCAGGAACGTGTAACAAAAAATTTCCCCTGGCTCGAGGATGATAGTTGTTTGTGTTTTTTTTACAGTCCCCCAGCCTCCACAATGAACCTGCTGGAATATTTAACAAACATTCATAAATCTTTCTTGAAGTCATAAGTATATATATTTTCTTTAATTCCCAGGAACATATTAGGGCTAAACGATTAATTGCATTTGCGATAATCTCGCGATATCATAAAACGAGATTTTCTAACCGCAAAGGCCGCGATATTACTTGTCACGTGATCTGGCGACGTCACGTGACTTGCGAGTGAGCCCAGCTGAGCTGAGCAGAGCAGACAGGGCAAGCAGTGTTGCCAACTTAGCGACTTTCCAGACCCCCCCTAGCGACTTAGTTTGTAAAAAGCGACTAGCGACAAATCTAGCGACTTTTCCTGGTGATTTAGAGACTCACGCGCACTCAAACCGCTGGGTTTGAAGCCATCACTGCTGTCCGCCTCGCGAACCGCGCTTCTCTCTCTCTGTCGGGCTCAGTGCACAGCCACAAACACCCCGCCCGCCAGCGAGACAACTCGAGCTCCCCCCCCCTTTTCCTTGCAAAAAATCTGTGAGCTCCTGAGCTCTATACAGACGAATCTTTCTGGCTAACAGTGCCATACTCATTTTGCACTTCAGTATGTTGTGTGCTGCTGTTACTGAGTAAATATAATATTTCTATTAGTGTTCAAAAAGTTTTTTTTTGAAAATGTCCAATTGGTTAGAGCAGATATTTGTTCTTCTTTATTTTCCTGTGTG
The DNA here is from genome assembly GCA_018398805.1 of Hirundichthys speculiger. Classification (NCBI taxonomy): domain Eukaryota; kingdom Metazoa; phylum Chordata; class Actinopteri; order Beloniformes; family Exocoetidae; genus Hirundichthys; species Hirundichthys speculiger. Next base: position 461,771 of record JAGFBZ010000983.1, on the reverse strand, counting down.
ATGTTACTGACTGGAGATCAGTAAGCTTTATTTTTTCTATATCTGTATATTTTATTTATTTATTTATACACTGTCCTGTCAATCTCAGACAGTGTTTAAGAAGTGCAGTCCACATGTTTACATAAACGTTACACATGTTTCATGAAACGTGAAAAGTTAGATGTTGAAGAGGTAAAGCCACAGATTTGTTTGCTTTATTGTTGTAATCTGCACTTTAAATAAATCTGATATTGTTTATTATGACAGTGTTTGAAAAATACATGAGAAGAGGACCTTAAAATAATCGCATATTAAATCGCAATCGCAATTTTGAGGAAAAAAATCGCAATTAGATTATTTTCCAAAATCGTTCAGCCCTAGAACATATCCATCTATGTCCAAACAGATTAGTGTTTGGACATAAATGGGTATATTACAACTAGCCAATTTAACATATTTCAGTGGGACCATTTTTAAACAAAAAGCACATTTAGTCTAAACACAGAGCTTTGAAGAGAGTAACAGTACTTACCTGTGGGATGTGAGGAAAAAAAATCTCCTGACAATTTAGATTTTATTATGTCATACTGTTTCCCAGGATGTGGATGTTGTTAGAAAAACATATAAAATGAATCTTATTCTGTCTTCATGTTTCCAAAAGTATTGAGAGACAAAGACCACAGTTTGCTTGGCTGATCCTTCAGTGATATAATGTTCAGTTCAGCAGGTTTGGATATTTGCTGTTTTCCCTCAGCTGAAAGTTTTTACATCATGAGTTTTTAATTCAACGGGGATTTCTGGTTGAAATGGTTGATTTTTGGTTCAGGTTAAAGTCCCTGCAGGACCAACTGTCTAATAGATTCATTGCCAGAAAGAACATTAAATTCTGATTAAATCTAAATAAATGGTATTGTGCACATGTTTAATGTTAAGATGGTGGTGAAACTATTGATTTCTTTTTTTTATTCAACAGTCTGTACATGCAGCATCAGTCAGACTCGTCCAGTACTTATATCCTCAGGATATGTCAGCAGTTTGATCTGAGTTGAATCAGTGATGGTAATTACAGACGGTTAAATCCAGAACTCTGAACATAAACTGCTCTTTAGCAGGTTTTGGGTTCAGCATAAGTTACCGTGATGATGTTCATATTAATCATCTTTGTGTCACTGGAATCTCACCTTCAGACTTGACAATCCTCACCGACCTGCTTGTCTCGTTCTGAAGTTTACCCCTCAGAGGGTTTCATTACAATTACTCCAAACCTCCCAAACAGTAAATCCTTGGGATGGTGCATGGTGAGGTGTTGAATCATTAAAGCTTTTTTTTTTATGACTGAAATGTTCTATTATTGTTGTGTGGCCACTTGTTTGGTTGTAGAACCAGCGACCTTCGTTTGAATGTCTGGAAGTGTTATAATCTGTGTTGTGAAAGTAATTTAATGTGTCCGACTCCAGATGTTGAGTAAACCTGAAAACTGCTGCGGCCTGAAAGAGAGTGAAGTCCTGTCCTTGCTCAGTGATGTTGGTATGTCCGCCGCCTCTCTGCACCACGTCTACACTCAGACACTCAAAGCATCATCACTGACTGACACCGACTCTGATCTAGGATCTGGTATCCAGTATCTTCATGAGAACAAGATTATACACAGAGACCTTAAACCTGAAAACATAGTTCTGCAGGACATCAACGGGAAGGTAAAGCTCCACATGATGGTTCTGTGCTTGCTCTCTTTAACTTCTTTAACATCTTTCATTTTAACTGTCACACATTTACTTATTGTTCTGCAGCTTGTTCACAAAATCATTGACTTGGGTTATGCCAAAGACCTGGACCAGGGCAGTCTGTGCACATCCTTCGTTGGCACGCTTCAGTACCTGGTAGCTAACAATTATTTTTTATTACAATTATTATTATTTTATCAAAAATAAAATGTGGGGATAATTTCTCTGAGAATCGTGTATTGAATGATAGCACAGACGTTTGTCTTCTTACTTGACCTTACATTAGATCAGTGATTCCCAAAGTGTGGGCTGCGGGCCCCCTGGTGGGCCGTCATGGTACTGCAGGTGGGCCGTGAGAGGTCATTAAAATTAAACAAATGTTTTAAATCCTCGATCTTTTACTGTAAAATATTCATGACATGATTTAAAAAAAACAGAAGTAATAAAACAAACCAGTTAAGTGTTATTCTACCATCATCTTAACTTAATATAACAAGTGTCACCTTATTTGTTGACCCCTTACATTAATATCGTAACACAGCTTCTAGTCCTGTGTGTTGATCACAGTTGTGACTAAAAGTTTGGGTGGGCCATGGAAATTTTTCACCTTTCAAAGTGGGCCGTGATATTCTGAAGTTTGGAAATGGCTTTATTAGATGATGACATTTATAAAATGTGCAGTGTTTAAATGAGGCGTTTTTCACGTGCAGGCACCTGAGCTGTTTGAGAACAAGCCGTACACTGTCACTGTGGACTACTGGAGCTTCGGCACCATGATATTTGAGTGCAGCTGTGGTTTCCGTCCGTTCCTTCACAACCTGCAACCCGTGCAGTGGTAAGATGAGCAGATAAGCTCCACAACCGGTGCAGCTGTCTTTTCCTTTTTTATACAGTCATCAGTTATCAGGTGAAGGCAAGTCGGAGACAGAAGTATCCTGATGCATCAGAGGACAGGAAACAACAACAGACAGTCATGTTGCAGAGGGTTTTAGGTTCAGTGTGACTTTGAGGTTGCAGTAACATAATTATTCCTGATATCCATCACTAACATTTGACTTAAATTGACTTAAAATGATGGATTGCTTTATTGATACCAAAACAGAAGTCAAATTATCACAGGAGCCAGTTATAATAAACAAACACTGATATGTAATAAATAAATCATTGATAAACTGCAAGTATAAAAGTAAAAATGTACAAGCCAAAACATCTGCAATACAGGAAGGAACAAATACAGTGCAATCATATACAGATGTGTAACATAAAATGTTATATTTGGATAAGTGAAGATGAAATATAACATGATTGATGGTTAATATATGTTGAGATATGGAGACTTTTCTGCACTTCGTGATGCAAATAGACCACAGACTATTTCATTGTAAATTTCAAGAAAATAAAAATAAAATCAGTTCAACTGCTATTAAATCCTCTTGAGATTTCATTTATATAATCATTGTCCTGTTAGAACCAGGAGTTTACCTACACTATAGTGCTGGGCGATATGGAAAAAATCATATATCACGATATGGACTATTTTATATCACGATAACGATATATATCACGATATACCATAATAAAGTATGTTTTCAGTTATTCTCTGAAAAGTTTGACAAAAATTTCATTGCTTACTTTTCAACTTTGTTTTGAAAGGACATTTAGCTGAACTGTCACAAACATACATTTTAGTGCAGCAAAAACAGGTAGGTACAGAGGTACAGTAGCTTTCGCATTTTTTTAAAGTGCACAACAGTTTCTGAGAGGAAAAACACATTTTTGCACTGAAGTTCAGCTATAAAAAATAAACAAATTATTTTTCAACTTTCTGAAATCTGTAACCTTGTAGTGCAAAGTTTGCAAACCAATATAAAGTGTCTAAAGTAAACATCAGGGTTGAAGAGAACTCTGTTTAAGGCATTAACCATGAATAAAAGTGCAAACATAAAAGGCTACTCTGTAGAAGTAGATATGTTTCTATCAAATTTATCGTTGCAGGTTATTTAATTACATATTTGCTGTAATAATTGATAAAATTAGGTTAGAAACGATAGAAACGATAGAAGAGAAATGGCACGATACACACTTTTCTATCGTCCCCACGATATGTATCGTCATATTGCCCAGCACTAATACACTATAAAAAAAACTTTTTCTCACTGACATTAAATCAAATTAAACTATCTGTTTTAGGTCAGTTAGGATTACAAAATGTATTTCTTTTTCCTAAAAGCCAGAATTTTTTAGAGAATTCTTTGTGACTTTCTTCAAAGTCAGAAGTTTCCATTTTATTCCTTAGTGTTTGGTAGAACTGCCTGTAAACTGTTTGACTTTGGTCAAATGTTTCCACAAGCTTCTCACAATAGTTAGATGGAGTTTTCATTTTGCCTTATTTCTTCCTCAGGGCTAGCAAAGTGAGGAATAAGGGTCCAAAAGACATCATGGCTGTAGAGGAACCGAACGGTGAAATCCGGTTCTCCACACATCTGCCCTACCCCAACAATCTCAGCAGGTCAGCACCATAAACGGTTTTAACCAACCATGGCTCTCGGAGCATCCTTTACCTGTTCATTTTTGTTTTTGTCTGTTGTTTCCACTGTAAACCAACCAACCCCGAGCATGTGACAGTGTCCTGATTTCTCTCTTTGGCTTGTAGGACTCTGGTTGAGCAGATGGAGGCTCTTCTGCAGCTGATGTTGAAGTGGGATCCGGTCCAGAGAGGAGGCAAAATGAACCCCGACACAAAGAAACCACTGTGCTTCGAAGTGCTTGAGCAGATTCTCAGTATGAAAGTGAGCTACTGGAGCTTCTGTTTTGTTTTTTTTTTGTTTTCTAAATGAATGGTTGTATTTACATAAAAAATAATTGCTAAGAGAGACTTGCAATGTCTTTTTTTTTTTTTTAAATAACAACCGTGTAATGCACTGCTTCTATCTGAAGAACCACGGCATGAACACTGAGCATGTGCAAACTCGATGATGCCCTTGTAAATAATGTCAAACCTGCACACACCAGAACCAAATTCAAAGTCTGATAACACAGCAGGAAAACGTGACACGAGTGCAAGAAAAACATTACAAGGGAGCAGTTCTGTACCACCAAGTATACCTGTGAGGGATCGTGCCTTCACTGGTTACACAAACGTGACTCTGTGAATGGAGACGAGAGCAGCATTCGTTCAGAGCTGCTCAACACATCCACTTATCTTTCCTTCTGAGCTTCAGTGTACTCCAGTGGTGGCCACCCCTGGTCCTCGAGAGCTGCAACCCTGCATAGGTGTTTCCCTGCTTCAGCGCACCTGATTCTGTATGGATCACCATCAGGGTGATCCATTCATACAGGGTTGCAGCTCTCAAGGACCAGGATTGGCCACCCCTGCTTCCCTCCTAAACACATAACCCCAGTTGCCCCCCCAACACCCTAAACTGCTGCAATTGCCGAACGCTGCCTTTTAAACCATTCCTTTTACTTCTCTTTTCAGGTCGTCCACATCCTGAACATGACTACGGCTCAGGTCCACTCTTTCCAGCTGGCTCCAGACGAGAGTCTGCACAGTCTGCAGAAACGCATCGAGGCGGAAACCAAGATTGAAGTGGTGAACCAGGAGCTGCTGAAACCAGGAGATTGAAGGGTGTGGGTGGGTGTGATCCCTGGAGGAAGGGTGTGCTGGATGCACAGTGGTTCCTGGTGGTGGTGGTACGTGGGCAGGATTAGGTGGTTAATGAGGTTGTTCCCGTGGAACAGCAGAAAACATTTGTGGCCTTAATTGATTATCCTGCAAATGAAATGGCATATAAACATCAAACATGTGGGGTTTCACTCACCAGCAGCAGTGTATGAAGTTTACACAATACTGGTAAGATCTCAGAAACTGATTGACTCTTTGGACTCATCCTACAGTCAGCGTTTGTGCATCGAGGGAATCACCAACTAAAGCTCCTCTGAGCTTCAAGAAAACTGTAGAAATGCTGATTGTCTTGTCTCCTGTGTAGAGAGGGTGGGACAGCTACATCGTGTACTTGTTTGACAAGAGCATCACCAAGTACTCTGGTCCTCTTAGCGCCAGGCGACTCCCGGAGAAGGTCAACATTATGGGTGTGTATATTTTTATGAGATTGTCCTTGCTACTGATGTCATCAACTTTACCTTTAAGCCTTTTAGAAATGTGTAGACATCCTGAAATGACGTAGCTTCCACCTTGGCTCTGTTCACAGTGCAAGAGGCCAAGACACAGCTGCCTCTGGTGGTGCTGAAGAAAGTCTGGGGTGAAGCTGTGAGTTACATCTGCGGCCTGAAAGAGGATTACAGCAGACTCTTTCAAGGACAGAGAGCTGCCATGTAAGTCGTGTGACATTTGTCTGGAGTGTCTTATCATTCAAGCAAGAAGTGAGAAATGATCCTGATCTGTTGTTTGACAAAGCTTACAGGCATAAAAATTCTATTCCAATTCTTCAACTATGTTTTTTTTTTTTTTTTTTTTTTTTTTTTTTTTCCAAATGACGGAAAGCTTAATGTGGAGGCCAGTCCAACCTCTTAAACTGGTCAAGTGTAAGAGAACCCTCTAAATAATACGTTTAATAATGCACCAACTCAAATGTATGGGAATCAGCCACAAATTCTGAATGATTTGTGTGCTGCTGGATAGAGAGCTTGGTTCCAGCCATCCTATCAGAAACAAAGCTGTCAACAGCCCTCTATGCAAAACATGTCTACAATGTGAGAAATGCAAGTTCTGAGTGAAGAGCATGACGATGGGAAGTGTATTTGTGTTTATTTCCTCAACTAAAAATGAGGAAATAAAAGCCTGGCTGGGAGCATGGTCAGGAGAAAGAATAAAGGCCAGCACTGTTTCCTCTATGAGTTTTTTTTTTTCCAGCAGTGAGGGCAAAAGGCTATTTGACCTGTAAAATGTCCAAGTGTGCGCGTAGAGAAAATTATTTGACCTGGAAAGTGTGCATGCGCTTGCAGTGGATGTCAATCTGTGCTTAAATCAGGAGTGAAGAGACACTTGACATGATGACAGACTTTTGAACACCAACTCGCGGTCACTCACACACATTCATTCACTTCCACTTAATATACACTATTCACATTTTCTATTATCCTTTATTTGTGGAAATAAAATGACTTGGATGTGGCGGGTCACATGACCAAGAGGCTATAGTGATGTTGTGTCCTGTGTAGGTGAATGGGCAGATGTGACTAAATGTACTCTTGAATAATCAAAACTGCAGTCTCCATAATGGTACTTCTGACTGCATCTCCAAAGGTTTGGAGGCTTTCATGGGAAAAACAAAAAAGAAGGAAATTGACACATATTTAAGGTTTCGTGGTGTTGTCTGAGAGATCCACTTATTCACCAATATTCACATATTTCGATCAGTAAACATGAAAATGTTATTTCATCATTTGCCATTATGTTATTGAATCACAGACTGATGGATGGTTTTATGCCAACAAGCAAATCCTGCAATCAGAAGGGTTTTGTATTTGCAGTGGTTATTTTGGTAGTGGCAATTCTAAAAGGAAAGACATCTGTTTAAGCTACAGTGGCACAGTATTTAGCTCAAAATGTTGCTTTAAAAAAAAAACTTTTCCTAGCTCACCCAGGTGGTGTTGTCTCCTCCAGGCTCAGGTCCTCTACCAGAGATCTGGGAGCCTGAGGGTTCTGTGCAGGATCTTAGATGTTCCCAGTAATGCGCTCTTCTGGACAGAGATCTCAGATGTTCTTCCTGGTATCTGCTGGAGCCTCCAATCCAGTTTGGGGCTTACAGCTCCCAGTGCCCTGATCACTGTTGACACCACTGCTGCCTTCACACTCCACATCCTTTCCAGATCTTCCTTCAGTCCTTGGCATTTCTCAAGCTTTTCATGTTCTTTTCTTTTTGTGATGTTGCCATCACTCAGGATTTCTACGTCTGTTACCACTGCTGTCCTCTGATGTTTATCCACCACCACTATGTCAGGCTGATTAGACAGTTTGGATCTGGAAGATGTCAGCCATCTCTTTAATTCGGCGGTGGTACATGCCATGCGAGGGCTTGTCCTTCCATGATAGCCCCTTTGGCCTACATGTTGGGTTTCAGCAAGGCAGTCACTCAGCAGGTCATCAGAGGGGGCATCTTCTTGATGTATTCCTGGAGACCCCATGTTTCCTACTGGACACCCATGTGTCTGATGCAACCACAGGAAGTGAGATAAATAGGGCGCTACCTATAAATGCCCCTGTGTCACTGTTGTGTTAAATCTACTTTTCCAAATCTTCTTGACACCCTATCTCCCTCTGTCCTTCCTCTCCAGGCTGAGTCTCCTGCGCTACAACACCAACCTGACCAGGTGCAAAAACAGCATGTTTGGCTTCTCTCAGCAGCTTAAAGCCAAACTGGATTTCTTCAAAAGTAGCATCCAGTATGACCTGGAGAAATACAGTGACCAGATGCACTATGGAATATGTGAGTGTTTTCTGGCAGCTGCCTTTTTCTTTTTCTTTTTCTTTTTTCATTTATGACATAAACATACTTTTGTAGCGCTGAGCAGAGTTGTGTGTTTTTGTTGAAAGCCTCTGAAAAGATGCTGAAAGCCTGGCAGGAGAACGAAGAAAGAGCGGCTGCGTTTGCACAGGTAATAGTGTTTCAGAAATATTGTTAAAATGGCCTCCATTGTTCTTCAATACAAACCGGGTGTGTGTCTCTTCCTGGCTTGTCCTGCAGGTGGCAGAGGTGGGCCATTTGGATGACGAGATCATGGCTCTGCACTCTGAGATCGTGGAACTCCAGAGGAGCCCGTACGCCCGGCGCCAAGGAGACAAGATGGAGCAGCTGTGAGTGTTCACAGTCATACTGGATTCATGCAGCACAAGTTTTAATCCACACAGCCACAAAGAGTCATCTAAATACCCATCTCTTGCTCAGTTTGGAAGAAATAAAGTCATATTTGTTCATTCATTACTGGTTCACATGCTGATGGGTACAGATGTTTTTAGACACTGTGCTGAAAACAGAAGTAATGTCAGTTGGTTGTAATCCGTAATCATCTGTATCCTGTCAGAATGACCAGCGAATCCTCCACACTAGTTTATAGGTTTATTTGTTTGCCACATTTCACACACAAAGGCAACTCCAAGTGCTTTGCAGAGGCATTAAGATGAAAAATTAATAAAACTGATTAAAACCTGCATAAGGATGCAGATTAAAGCATCGGAAAGAGCGAACGCTCAAAGGTTTTTGAGACTTTGTTCTCCTTGATCTCATGATCACGGTCTATTTCCCTGCTCTCAAACACATTCGTTTACGATCACTGCTGCAAATCCAGCTTCAGTGTCTTCACAACAGAGGTTAAAAGGCACAAAAATTCCTGTGGCTTATTAAGATCCGCAGCCGGATATCAGCTTGTCTTTTGCTGGATTTCCTCCAGCCAGAGGCGTTGTGCGTGCTGCAGATGCTCCAAACTGGAGACTGCAGAGGGAAGAAGCCCAGATAGTTTTCTCTTAAGCTGTCACTATGAGAAAAAAAATCAGACACAAATTGCAAACTGTCTGTGATCATCTCATTTTATCCTGTCTTGAGTGATTAGTTTGATGCTAATTAATTGTTGAACTTAACATTTTAAACACCATCTGATCGTAACCTAAAAGATCATGAAAGAAAACACTTTAAAACTGTTAATATTTCACTGTGCTAAATGCTTTTTGAATTGTAGAGAAGAAAAAGCGATTGAGCTCTACAGGCAGCTGAAGATGAAATGCAAAAGTAAGAAGTATTTTCCTTGAAGAACTAAATAGAGATTAAATAGATAACAGTTTCTCGGTAGAAACGTGTACAGGATTTCATCTGATGCTTTTCTCTCAGTACCTGACTCAGATCTGAGTAGCGACAGCTCTGAAATGGTGAAGGCCATCATCCAGACTGTCCAGAACCAAGACAAGGTCCTCAAAGATCTGTACACACACCTCAGGTAAGAGCAGGAGTTTGCTTTTCAGTGGAAGTACTTAGAGAACACCAGCACAGTTTCATTTAGCCGTTGCTGCATTCTTCTAAATGGTGTTAATTATGAAAGGCTTTTCAGATGTAAAAATACATTTAATACATAAGATTTTTTTCCCCTACTTTAGTTCCACAGTGCTCATACTGTGTTGTGTTTACTGTGGACTTCTCCCCCCTCCCACAGTAAAATCCTCATCAGCAAACAGAAGATCATTGACTTGTTTCCACGAATTGAGAAAACCCTGGAGAGCATCAAGGACGCCGACAACACAGTGATGCAGATGCAGATCAAGAGACAAAGGGAGTTCTGGCATTTACTGAAGATCGCCTGTGTAAGTAACCCAGCGCTTCTCATTACTCTTCAGGTCTGTTTTTTCTGTTATTAAACATAATCTGGGTTATTTGTACTAGGGATGTTCCTGGCGACTAATTTCCCTGTCGACTAAATGAAAATTTTAATTAAGACTAGTTGACTAGTCTAAAAAAAGGAAAACACTCAGAACAGTGAAAATTTAGCACAATTTATTTAAACATCGAAACAGAATTTGAAACATTGTCCCAAAAAATATTGTGTGTTCTTTAAGCCTTTAATCACAATGTTCAACAACCATGTCGGATTTCTCAGACCGGACGGGAGAACACCGTCTCCGGGTGGCTAGCACCGCTAGCATCAGCACCGCTAGCATCAGCAGCCGTCGTCTCGTGCAGATTAACATCCAAATGCTTGAGTCAAATGTGGTTGCGCATTGCTCCAGTCGAGTGATTGTATGCCAGTTGTTTCTGACACAGTCTACATACTACCTTGTTTTTATTTTCTAGATTAAAGTACCGCCAAACCGCGCTGGTTTCCCACCGTGCCGTTTTAAAACTCCAGTCTACTCGAGCATTGTCCCGGAGAGGGGGCTGCTGTCTGACGGCTCTGTAGCCCCGACTAGTGGCGGGCGGCTGTATGACAGTGAAGCGGCCTTGTACATGAATAGAACACAAATTGGTTTTAAACGACTAATATTTCTGGTGCCGACTAGTAACTGGGCGGACGTTTAATCGTTTAGACGACTAATCGCACCCCTCCCTAATTTGTACCAAAATGTTTTTGTATTTAGCCATTGAGAACTTACTGATTTCCTTCAATAATCAAAGTAATCCTGTTTGGTTTTTATCTTCTTTTCTGTGGGCCAGTTGTCATCTACAAAATGTCAGACAATAAAAAGCAAAAAAATGTCTCAGCTAAGTTTAAAACCAGAATGCATTCTGTTATTTGAGGAAAGTAAATTCTTACAATGCAGGAGCTGGAGTCTGACTTGATCAGTCAACCAACCATCGTTGTCTCTTTAACATGTTATAAATCAATCCCACGCTCCCTCATGTGGTGCTTTCATCATACTTGGCTGATACAACGCATGCACTCAGAGGAAAAGTATTTCTCCTGCATTCTTGTTTTGGAAAGAGACGGCATGTTTACTGTTGCTCCCTTCACCAGTATGATCCATCTCTCCTTCAGGCCCAGAACTCATCACGGAGCTCAATAGCTGCCAGTCCTGAGTCATCTAACCTGCTGCAGGTGTCTCAGTGGTCCCAGTCCGCTCAGCCTGTCAGCTCTCCTCATCCCCTCACCTCCTTACCTGGGCCAAATGACAGGTGAGTCATTCATCCTGTCACTGACTGTGATGATGTCTGCACAACATGTCTTTTTCTCTGTTGCTGTATTTAAGGAACAATCTGCAAAATGGACTGAATATTTTTAAATGCATAGCCCCCTCTTTATAATCGAGGGTGCTGGGCTTTAGCGTTACCTCCTCAGTGGGTCAGCTGAGCTGTGGTGTGCCTCAGGGCTCTGTCCCAGACCTCCTTCAGTTCTCTGTTAATCTTCCTGGCCTTCTGAGGCTGAAAAGCGCCTAGAGACAATTGTCATTGTAACAGACGCTATATAAATAAAATTGAATTGAATTGAATTGAAGTCATTCAGCTGTACGTGCCAGTAAAACTTCCATAAAATTCCATCAATTTGATTATAACTGGGTAATATGACACTTTGTTAGTTTCAGAACTGATACATGATATATATCTGAATCTTCTTATATCTTATCTTATATTATATATATAGTAGTATTATAAAACAGGTCATTTCCACATACTGTCAACCAGTGTTAACAGTTGGCAGAAGATTGGTTTCTTTCCCACTGTCTTTAAACATAAGTAATCTCTGTTTTTGTTATGAAGAGCAGATTCTGAGCTGAAATCTTCAGCCATGGAGCCCTGGGGGTTTCAGTACTCACTTCTACCTAGGGATGCATGATAACTGTTTTTTAAAACCGATACCGATAACTTTCAGCTCCTAAAGGCCGATACCGATAACCGATAACACACACATATACCTAAGATCATTACATCACTACTATGAACAAAACCAAAAAAATTAATATACATAGAAAATTAATGCACGGACACAAGTTAGATTCAAACATTTCTACCTTCTACCCATTTCACCTTTGACCATGGGTCATCTTTGGCAGATTTCTTAGATTTTTCAAAAGCCTTGCCAATGTGTGTAAGTCCCGGTGAATTCTTTAATGCTGGCTCGCTCACATTAGCGTTAGCTCACATTAGCGTTAGCTCATGTTAGCGCGATTTCAAAACTTTCAAAAGTGATGGTTATGTTTCAAATGGCTGATAGGGTCTGACGTTTTAAAGCTTGTGCTATGTTTCCTTCGCTTGGAGCATTTGTCACAAATAACCACCGAACTATTTTCTTCTGAAACTTTAAAGAAGTTTCATACAATCGCTCCATGTTGTTTGTTTTTCATCAGCACGCTGTGCCTCATGTTGCATTCAAGTTGTAATGTAAATTCCTCCGCTCCCTTGTTTGCTATTCTCAGCCTGACTCTCTAGTTTCAGCCTTTTCTATTTTTTTATGTGTAATGTGGGAAAATACTGCAAATATCTATTCTGAGTAAACAAGTTGTTTCTGCCATGAGGGGATATTCTTGATTTTCCTTATTGAGAATTTGTTTTTCTGATTATGCCGACGTCACTTGAACATAACATTCCCTGCCGGTTATTTAGGTCTTAGTGGGAGAGAGGCACTGCCATGTTGACAAAATATATATGTTATCGAGCTATTTGTCATGATATCGGACTTATTGGAAGGACGTCACAATTTTCTGTCATTTCCTGTTACAGGGGTGCACGATAGTTATCGCCCTGATAGTTATCGTGCACCCCTACTTCTACCCACAATTCAGCTCCAGGCTGGCTTTCAGTACAGTCACAACGTAGAATAGAGTTATTCAGTTTTTCTCATCCAACCAGTTGAATGTGGCTCTCAGAGATCAGAAAACGTGGGGTGCATGATGTTGAATACTTTTTCACTCCGATAAGACAGCTGAGAAGCTTTTTTTCTTTTTTTTGTCCTGGAGTCTTGCTTGATCTTCACAAATTCCTTGAACTGCCCAGGACGACAGCTCTTAAGATGAGTTATTACATTAGCGGTTGTTGAAGGAGTGTGTTTTGACTCCTTACATGAGTATTCCTGTAAAGATCAGCTTTATTACTTTCTGACACTTTGAAAATATCCACACATCTCTGATTTGTCCCTCTTTACACTCATCAGCATGATGACATCTCTCTTTATCGTAACCCTTCCGTGCTAACGTGCTCATGGTGCGTTAATCAGGAATAAAATTAATATCACCATAGACCATCAGCATTGAATGTGGATGTTTCTTTTTTTTTTTTAAGCCTTTATCGGCAGATACCGATGTTGTACCAATATCATTGTGCATCCCTAATTGAAACCTTAATTTTGTATTCATTTCAAAATCTTCCAGTTCACCTTCAAAGCCTTAAATGCCCCCCCCCCCTTAAATGCATCTCTGACTCAATGATCTGCTCATCTGATTATTCCCAGGTCACCGTTTGTGACAGTGAGTTCAGTCTTTTTCCATCAGAGCCCCAGTTGGTGAAATCTCTGGACTCTGACTCAAAAAGTATTGAGTCACCATTAAATCTCTTCTTAAAAGTTTCCGCTTTGGCAATGTTTTTTTTATCGTTGACATTTGAAAATCCATCTCACAAAACTCACCTTATTCAATTAAATTCAGCTTTATTTGTATGGCGTCTGTTACATTACCAACTTGTCTCCAGGCGCTTTTCACAGACCCAGAGCATGACACCCGACCAAATATTATGAATTATAAGAAATATTTTTAAATCCTATTTAAAGAAACAATGTCACTGAAAAAAAAACTCCCCTAGGTGGAGAAAACCTTTAAGCCGAAGGGTGGCTTCTTGGGTAGCACTTGTTAGATCGTTAGAAAAGAGCTAAACAGATGCATCATTTATTTCTTTGTTTAGGGCCATTTTTAAGTCCTTTCTTTGTAGTTGCTGGTGATGAAGAGCTTTTTGTACTTGACTTATATCAGCAGTGGAAACGTCCACAACTCAAAACAAGCACCAACTGTTGCTCTGTGCCCGCTGGACATGTTCATGGACCAATTCTTCCTACTCTGGCAAGTTTGGCACAGTTCACTTCCAAAGCAGGGAGGATTTATTGGTTGGTTATTTTGAACACACTGCGTGTAATCTGGTGCTATTTATAGACCTGTCTTTCAATGACTGCATAATGTTGATTTCTGGAGGAAAAAAAACTGCCGCGAGCTTTTAATAGCTTGCCAGACTCATGAATTTCCACGACCCATCAAGCCTTCGGGTGGAATAACAGGCGTAAACAGTGAGGGTAAGAAACCTTGTAAAGCTTTAACTGCAGTCGTGGATAACAGGGTTGAGAGGGGCTAGGAATGTTCCGGCAAGTTTCCAGAAACTTTCCATTGTCCTCATTCATTTATTTATCTATTTCAAAGATGTTTGGTCCTAAGCAAGCATTCATGCTTTCATGGATCCTTTCTTTGGACAAAGACATTTCCAGCTAGATAATCGTACATTTAACATCTGATTTACTGGCTAAACACATTTTGTATTCTCTTGTTAAACTTCAGTATAATCAGAACCTACTTAAAGGTAGGGTGGGAGATGTTTGAAAAAATGGTTCCAGCAATCCAACTCAAGTGAGATTTTGAAAATATACACTCCCTCCCTCCTCCCAAAGGCTCCGCCTCCTCCTCTTCAGCCCGCCCCTCGAAACCACGTCTTCACACGATTCACGACTACATGAAAGCGCACGCTGTCTTGAGCTGTCACGGAAGTTCACGAGCATTTGCGAGCGCTCACGTCGATTTGCCAACAACAAGTAGCATCAGAGTGGCTGGCTAACTTCAAGCCATGGCGTCTTCTCCATCAAGGATAACAACAGCCAAGCTAACGGTGTCACATAGTACTGTAGCCTAGCTGACAGAGTTGGTAGCTTAGCGAAACATGCTGGAATATGTTCATCATGTCACTTGATGGACAATAATTTTTTCATCATCTTTCATTTTCTCACTGACTGGGTGAATAGTCCTACAATACCCGTAACCGATCAGTATGTTGAAATATTCTATAATCAGAATGGCATCATCTCACCTATCCAGTAGAAACTGGGCCACCTTGGCGTCGGTCTGGAGCCCCTTTTCATTTTTTAGCTGGCGCCAGCGCTGGAAAGCCGTACCGATAACCACTCTTGTTCTGTTTCATTCTTCGGTTAGCTTCCGCATGGCTGTTGCTTTTTCAACAACAGTTTTCCTTTGATTTTGCTGCCGGTTGACGTCTTCTTCTCTGCCGTTGTTGCAACGAAATGATCTGTGCGAGCTAACTTGATTTCTGGCTTTCAAATAGCAACGCTGTGTCCGCTTACCTGATTGCCAGAGCTGAGGGAGGTCCTCGAGTAATGAAACTGTGAATGTGCAAGATAGGAGGGGGTGGGGGTGGGGGTGCATTGATATTTGATGGACGTATTAGGCAGCCAATAAATGTACAGATGAATAGCACATTAATTGGTCAGAGTTTTCCTCTGATTACACCCTCTAGACCGGACCAAAACTTTTTGTTTTTTTGCAAACATTCTATTTCAGTGGGTGCAATGGGAATGTAAAAAGGTTTTCAGTAGGGGTGTGACGATACACTCAGCGCACGAGACGAGACACAATATTGGGTTAACGAGACGAGACGAGATTTTAACAAAACTACAATGACAAACTATATATGACTGAAACAAGCCTTTTTTAATGGTTGCACATGCATTTTGAAATTTTTATAAATCTTTACATAAAAAATCTTAGCATGAGCTTTTAATAAACTTAAACTAACAAAAATTGAAACAAAAACTAAACTTTATTAAAGTTAAATGAAAAAAAATATTTAATTTTATTTAAGTGCAAACAACATGTGTAAACTTAAATCAAAGTTCTACTCTGTCAACACAGAGTTCAAATAGTGCAAACAAAGTCTAAGTATGTCACTGACTACTTGTTGCAACTACACAGCCATGTTCTTTTTTAAGAATATTAGCATGTCCACAATCTCTGGTAGCAGTTGGGATCTTTGTGCATTAACTATGTCTCCTGCTGTTGAAAAGATGCGTTCACTTGGAACAGAGGTAGCAGGGACACAAAGGCACGCTTTGGCAAGCTGAGGCAGCAAAGGATATTGGGAGCAGTGTTCTAGCCACCATTTCAGAGGGATAGAAGCCTCTTTTCTGTAGTTTTCAACTTCCCTCTCAGCCTGTTTTAAACTGTTGGACTCTGGCTCAGTAGAGAAAGAGTTCTCTAACAGGTCCTCAAGTGGCGTCTTTTTGGGAGCAGGTTCTGTCACTTCGTCTTTCACAGCCTCCTCTCTACAGAGTGTGGGATGGTGAGCTCTACCTGGTGCCCCTTCTTTCCTCTCCTCAGCTGTGGTCTTTAAACAGAAAAGCACTGTTAAATTCGATAAGGAGCTAAGAGCACGCCACACACCACACACACACACCCACACACGCACACACACACACACACCCACACGGTGATGCTCTCATATTTCTAAGAAACACACACTTCAATCTCTTAAAAATGTTTAGTTGACAAACAAACAATACAATTTAAACTGATACCTGTTTTTGCAGCAATTGTTCTGCCTTGTTCTGTATCCTCAGGAAGACAGCCTCACGCTGGTCATGGTCTAGCTGAGGTAGAGCCTGGAACCTCGGGTCCAGTACCGTACACTCCAGTAGATAGTTGAAGACATGATTTTCTACCACAGAAAATGGCCTCATATCTGCTGCAATGAAAATACCTGTGTCTCTTGTTATTGCTGTGGCTCTGGCACTTGACTGTGGAAGTTGAGGCCTGAATGCATTCGTCAGCGTTGTCTGGTTTGTTGGCGTTTTTTTCACAGGTGCAGTTGTTGATTTGAGGAGCGAGCTGTGGTGGTGCTGTAAATGTCTCTGCATCGTGCTCGTATTAGCCGCGGTGTAAGGCATTATTTTCATACAATGCTTGCATATTGTCCGTGTCTTATCAGCCACTCGACTGCATTCATCATTTCCGCCGGGTACCCAAAATGCTGCCAAACAAACGATTTGAAAGTGGGGGGGCATCTTCAACGGTGATCTCTCTCGACGTCATTCTTGCTTCCTCTCCTTCTTCTCTTCTTTTTCTTCTTCTTTTCCTAGTCCTTCTTTATGTTCTGGCAGGCTAGACTTAGCCAATGACTGTACGTAGCAAAGGCGCATTACTGCCTCCACAGGTCACAAATAAAAGTTTGGATAGCTTACAAATCTCGCGAGACAGATTTTGAACACAACGAGAAATCTCGTCAACTTAAATCTCGGGAGATCTCGTGGCACGAGATCTTGTCACACCCCTTGTTTTCAGGCAGTATTGTAAAAAATGCTGCAAAAAAAGATCTCTTTGGGTGGGTGCCCCCAACCTGCCCCAGCAGGGGGGGCTTCTGCTGTGGGGTGGGGGTGTCTTAGGGGCTGGCGGGGGGGGTGGGGGTGCCTGGACAGACTCATGAGTGTTGCTGTCGGGGGTCTGGGTGCTTGTGTCGATGTGGTGCCTTATGTGGGCCAACCGGGTCGGGGACCCTCTTGGTTCTGTTCTTGCGCCATCATTATGGGGGGCTGGTGGGGGGGACTGGGCTCAAGTGGGTTTGGTGTCAGAGTGCAGCATGGTTGGATGGGGGGGTATCTGGGTATCTCGGGGTGCACTGTGTGTGTGAATATGCAGAGTGAAGTATATGTAGTATGTACTGTAGTATATACTATAGTATATATTACAGTATGTACTGTAGTGTGAATGTGTGTGTATCAGTATGTATGCCCTCCCTCCACCAATGCCCAGACATTCAAACACCACCCAGTTCATAAGAGCAGGACAACTCCCAGCAAAGCAATCTGCAAGACCCGAAACAACCATCCTAGACGCTGTCAGAGACTGGAGGATGTTGGTTGATCTAGACAAGAAACTTGTCTTCCCACCAGAGATCATGACAACTAACCTCAGGCCTGACCTTGTCTTGTGGTCAACCTCCCAAAAGTCTGTGCTCATTGTGGAACTGACTGTGCCATGG
The DNA here is from genome assembly GCA_018398805.1 of Hirundichthys speculiger. Taxonomy (NCBI): domain Eukaryota; kingdom Metazoa; phylum Chordata; class Actinopteri; order Beloniformes; family Exocoetidae; genus Hirundichthys; species Hirundichthys speculiger. The sequence continues at coordinate 443,611 of JAGFBZ010000983.1, read as the reverse complement.
GAAGCTGCAGTCGATGAAGCATTTGAGCGCAAAAAACTGAAGTACGCAGATATAGCAGCCGATGCAGAACAGCGTGGCTGGCGTGCCCAGGTGCTTCCGGTCGAGGTTGGGTGTAGAGGATTTGTTGCTACGTCCACAACCAAATTCCTCAAAGGGATGGGAGTTCGAGGACAGGTGTTCCGCAAAGCCATCAAATCGCTGTCGGAGGCTGCCGAGCGAAGCAGCAGCTGGCTTTGGATCAAGAGAAAGGATCCCAACTGGGCTGCAAAATGAAAAGGGAGGGGTAAAAGCAGAGGGGGGCACACCTGGGACGCCAGGTGTCGCCCTTGAGCCCTCTGGAGGTGTCGTGGGCCTGTCAACGAAACACCGGTGAAGGAGGGTGCCCACCTGAAGACCTCAGTGAAGCTTTTACCCCCCCCCCCACTCAATGCTCAATGATTGTAATATCTAGTCCTACAAGCGCAACAAGTAGTTTGATGTCTGTGTCTATCTGGATATGAAATTACAACTAAAATTTAGGATAAGGCTTCAAAAACCAGATACATTTTAAGGGTAATCTTGGAACATTGGAGAAGGGGTAGGATTAAATAAAATTTACTTCTTCCTACCCGTTTTCAGACATGTTAAACCAGATATGTGTTTTGCATATTGATATGTATATGTACGTATATAGATCAGTGTGTATACATTGGATATACATTTTGTTTATTTTTTATTTTTGGGGGGGAATATGTCCATTTAATATTTATATTTATTTACAAGAGGTTCTATATGTTTCTAAATTATGGTTATGCACATGTGTCAGTGTATATTGATTTATGCATTATTATATATTTTATAAATAGGGGTGCACGATAATTATCGGGCCGATAACAGGAAATTATGACGTCATCCCGATAAGTCAGATATAATGACGAATAGCCCCGATAACATTTATATTTCTGTCAACACAGCAGTGCCTCGCTCCCTCTGAGCCTTGAATGACCAGCAGTGAATGTTATGTTCAAGTAACGTCGGCATAATCAGAAAAACGATTACTCAATAAGGAAAATCAAGAATACCCCCTCATGCCAGAAAACAACTCATTAACTCGGTCATAATTTTAGTAGTTGCTGACTTGAATTGATATTCGCAGTATTTTCCCTCATGTTACACATAAAAAAAGAAAAAAATAGAAAAGGCTGAAAGAACGACTAGCAAACGAAGAAACGTCGGAATTTACGTTACACCTTGAATGCAGCCTGCAGCACAGCGCTGATCACAACAAACATGGCGGCGTGGAACTTGGTTAAAGTTTCAGAAGAAGATAGTTTGGTGGTTATTTGTGACGAATCCTCCGAGTGAATTGTACGAGGAGGGAAGCACAAGCTTTAATACGTAAAACCTGATCAGCCACCTACAACATAACAATCACTTCCATGGAGTTTTGAAATCACGCTAACGTGAGCTAATGCTAACGTGTGCAAGCCAGCAGGAGTCTCTCCTCCCCTCCCTCTCTTCTCCTCTCCTCTCCCTCATTCCTCTCATCTAAAGCTTCCATGAGATTAAAAGATAAAACTACTGAACCTCATTTACTTTAAATAAAGGTATTAATTTAAATGGAACCACAAGCCAAAATCAGTTTGTAATTCTGATGCATGTATTTCCATCAGTTCAAGGAGCCTTTATTTTTTATATCAGTCAGTAATGAACCTTATTTAAGTTAATGTGAGATATCAAATAGGTTTGTTTGATAGCTTTACGAAAATGTTTGAGAGGCTTGCCAATAGTTTTTAATTGGAAAAAATAAATATCTGTTCATTTAAAAAGTCAAAACTATTTTTGATTTTGTTCATAGTGTTGATGTAATGATCTTAGGTATATGTGTGTGTTATCGGTTATCAGTATCAGCCTTTAGGAGCTGAAAGTTATCGGTATCGGTTTTAAAAAACAGTTATCGTGCATCCCTATTTATAAATATATTATATTTATTTTCAGATACATAGATTCATGATAGTGTTAAAATTGTCTATGCTTTAAAAGATTGTTTTGACATGTCTGGAATGAATCAATAAAATGAAAATGAAATGAAATGATAGGAAGGGCTCAGGTCGTGGGGTTTCTTCAGCAGTCCTGGTGAGCAGGGTTCTGGAAGTGATCAGTACATGCAGGAGGTGTGGCCTCAGTGGCCCTGCGGTTACTGTGCTGCATCCATGTGACTGAGATGCACAGACTAGAAATTCAACTGGATTTGCTTTAAATCCCATTGTTTAAGTAAATATAACCCCCCATTAATCCCCATATGTTCCCATTACTACCTATGATAAGTTTCCATCTGAAGATTCTCTCGGTTTTATGTGTCACACTGCTTGACATGGTTTAGTAGGTTTAGCCTCAGGTTTTTCTTTAGTCATATGTATGAAGGAGGTTTCATGTGACTGACCTGATGCTCAGACTCTGTGTGTTTGTCTTCCGTCAGCGATGCCGCCCCGAGACTCCTGCAGGAGAACCAGAAGTACCTCAGTCAGCTGACCAGCCTGATGCAGGAGGCTGCTGACGAACAGGCCAAAAGTATAGTGGTGAGTTTGCATGTTTATTGTGACTGCTAGTTTTGTTATCTTGAGGGAAAAAAAAAAACGTAATATCATTTAAGCATGACCAGAATGTGTGAAGTAGAAATGCAAATGTCTGTTTTGTTGTTGGCTTTCTTACTGTTACAATCAAGACACTGAAAAACTGCATATTTTAGATACGAAGAGACTGTTGACAAACAGGCTTCGCTGCTTCTACGTAGATGTTCATTCACTTTTCTGGCTTGTCTTTTTTTCTTCTTCTTCTTCTTCGGTGGGGGGGGGGGTTTGTCTTTCCAGGACCAAGACTGGAGCTGGACAAAATACGAAACTTTAACAACAAAATTAAAAAAGCGAAATGCGTAAGCCCCTGCCTGCCCTCCATCCCTGCCTGTGCTCCGAGTAACACTAAGGACTGTCAGCTGTCAACGCAGCAGAGTGGCATCGCACATTGTACAGTTGTACATGGACTCGGGATATCCTGTTTGAAAACAGCTTTCCTGATCACTTTTGAAAGGAGAATAAAAAATGAAGCGAGGGAGGGAGAGAGAGAGAGAGAAATCCTTCACGCTCAGCGGTGTCTTTCCACCCCATCGACTCACATGGTGGAAGGTTTTATTTAGCTCGGTGTTTCTTTTGTACCAGAAATCAATGAAGCTGTCTATATCCTCCTTTTCATTATTCTGCAGCACATATTCATCCTGAAATCACTCGATTCCTCTTTTACTGTTGCAACAGTGAGCAAACTGTAGCAGCAGATGTAACGCTTCGAGGTGGATCCAGCGCACGGGAAACACTCAACAAGAGACATGGGAACTAGTTCAACTCTGACACACGAGGAAAACACAGGAAGTGTTCGGGGGTGGGGGGTCGAGGAGGAGATTACAATCAAGCTAAATGCACTTTGATGCTCCCGTGTAGCCTCTGTGAAGAAATGAAACGCTTCCGCAGGATGAACTGTCACATCATCAGATCCATGTTTTACTAAAACATTTGGTTCTTTCAATTCTATGTTTTTGTTTTGTTTTTTCTATAAATAGTGTTATATATCATAAGCGGAGGTCTTTTGTCACAATATATGTGGTTCATACATGGCTGGCCATTGTGTTGATACTGTACATTAATTATAGGTGGTTTGGGGGTTTGTGCTGCATTCATGTCACTTAGATGTGAAGCAGTCAGTCCACATTTGAGGTTTCATGTGTTTTTTTTTTTGTTTTTTTTTTTTCTGTGTGACTCCTTTTATCAGCAAGTCCAGAAAACCTGCAGAAGAAAGTGCCAATTAATATTTGTTTCCACTCACTACTGCCCCAGAAAAGCATCTGGAGCTCAACTTCTAGCCGTCGTTCGACCTTTCAGGCTGTTCAGTGGGCGTTGGTGGAAAGAAAAGAAAAGAAAGACAGTATTTTGGGCAGTGTTTCAACTTTTCCTTCCTTATTCCTTCCATTTAAAAGACAAAAGGAAACTCATTTTATCAAAAAGTGAATCAAAAAATAAATAATCAGGAAAATTTCCTTTAGAATAAATTTCAAAGGTTTTTTGTTTCACTTCCCTTTTCCTGAAATTACAGTAAACAGTCAGACATTAATTTTTACTGCTTTTGAGCTCTTTGTTCGACTAAATAAACGGTTTGAGGTGTCACCGTGCGCGCTCTCGTCTTTCTGAGAGAAAGCAGGTCAGCACGAAAGCAAGAGAGATCCAGAAGTGTTTGTTGCAGCAGTACGCCAGAGCTCAGAGGAAGAAACTCGTGAGAAACACCGTTTCAGGGCGTTGAAGGATCATCGTAACTTGTCCTCTCGTCTTCCAAGAGCCAGAGTTTGTTATCCGGAGAGATTAAAATCCACTTTGATGGCTGCCTCCAATAAACTCTTATTAAAAGTACGACGGCTGTAAACTTCATCTAAGAGTTGCTTTAACTGTAAAACTTGTGGTTATTTGCCTTTAAGCGTTTAAATATGTTGGAAAAATTTCTCTCATGATGTTCTCAGATTTATTTTCTCTGAAGTCTCAAATCCAGACTTAAACAGAAAACCAACAAACCCTCATTTATGTCGCTGGAAACAGAATTTTTGTTTTTGTTTGAAAAGGAAAAAAAAAACAGGATTGATGAAATAAAAAAAAAGATTTGATTGAATAGGTTAGTTAATTGGCTCACGGTTTCAGCCATCATAGACGTGACTCATCCATCCCGTCGTGGTGTAAATGCAGCGCCGCAGGTGGAGGCGTGGCCGTCTGGCGTCCTCGACCTCTGACCCTCAGCGAGGAGGAAACGGTTGAATGTACTGCAGTCGCTGTCTGGTGTCGCCCGCAGGCCGCAGAGATAGATATTATCATGATAAAGTGTATTTATGAAGTTAAAGTGCAATGACAAATAAAAAATAAATAAATAACTTTTTTGTATTTAAGTCACTCTGTTAGTTTTCTTTACAGTCGAGTATTGTTTCCACCTCCTGGTTTAAATCTGTCTCTGAATGTTACATTTTTAGAGATTTCATTGTATGAAGATCAAATGTTTACCAGGTAATAAAATAAATAAATGACTTTGGCATGATCTCCGTCCACCGTTCCTCCTTTTGAGTTCAGCTTTGGGGCATTTTATATTTCAAACACAATGAGAGAAACCGTGACGGAAGATGGAGACCAGTGTTCCTGTCGGGGGGTGAGTGGGTTCTAACTGATGGTTGTGGAGTTTTTTATAGATGGTTTTACTCATCCAAACGCTTTATTCACAAACAAACCCATTACAAAAAGGAAGAAGTATTTTGTTGTCACCAACCATGTTTACGTGCCAATGAATGATCACCATCAGCTGATCAATGATTCTGTTAGTGAACCCGGTGTGTTGATGCAGGAGGTCAGAACTGAGCCGCTGTGGATGCAGACTGTTCAGATGTTTACGGACGCTGTGGGGAATGTCAATAAAAATAATCCAATGATTTTCAGATCTCATAAAACCATATTTTATTCCCAATAGAACATAAAGAACAAAGATGTAAATGAGACATTTTACCATAATGTGGAAAATATTTTCTCATTTTGACTTTGATGGCAGCGACACATCTCAAAACAGTTGCAACAAAAGGCTGGAAAGGTAATTGATGCCAATCAAGAACAAATGGAGGAACAATTGATAACTAATGAGGTTAACTGTCAACAGGTCAGTAACATGACTGGATATAAAAAGACCTAGAAGATCCCACCATCTATAGTCCATAATTTCATCAAAAGATTCAGAGAATCAGGAGGAGAGTGTTCAAGAGACAAGGATGAAGGTCAGAACTGGATGAATTAAAATGACAGATCTTTGTTTAGGAAGTTTTTCCGTTAGTAAAGTCAGGATTTCAGATTTGTTTATAATTTATTTGTGTTTATAAAGACAATTTTCTTTTGTTTACAGATTTGTATGTTTATACATATTATTAGTATTATAAGTAATAAATATTAAGGGCCCGATCTTCCACCAGATCTGCTAAAGCTGCTATTTAGAGATAGCGGGTAGCGGGAGGGCCGTTCCCCCACAAAAAAAACACAATCTTCGACCTCCCTAAACCCGCTATCCCACCTGCGCTACCCGCTATATTATGCATAGGAGTGGTTAGGGCGTTCCACCTGTTAAACCAATCAGTGCGTCAGCAGCCATTGCTTTAAAGAGCAGGTTGCGCTACCCGCTAACCGCTATGGAGCATCTTTTCATCCAGATCAGAGCAGCTCTCATGTGCAGCTCTTCTGGGACTCTGCTGTAGAGCTTCCTCCTCTTCCTTCCTCCTCCTCCTCTGCACTGATATATACATATAAATATTATTACACAGACAATTCCTATCAGCTACCTGAAAGTCCCAGATAGTTGGTGTCCTCCCAGTAAACACGCTCTGGTTGTCTGTGGTTTAACTGGTGAGAAAGCCGTTTAAGACGATCTCCGCCATTTTCTCAGGGGTTCAACTGAGGCCAAATCACACTTTTTATACAAGAGTTAATTTCAGAGGTAGAGACGTTTGTGCACGTCCACGTGTGACCAGATTGACGCACATTGATGCCATTTGGACGCGCTCTTGTACGCGCCGTCATGCGGGTTGCGGTTAGCCGGTGGTCTGACCACCCACAACCCGTGATCACAAGATACCGAGTTTGCGGAAAGGGCAAAAGACCCATTGCCACACCTACAATGTGAGTAAGGGAGTTGTCATCACTTTTGAGGTGGCGGCTTTAGGGAGCGGAAGATTGCATTAGCGGTTAGCGGAGGCTCCTAAACCCCCCAATTTGCGGGTAGCGGTTAGTGGCTAGTGGCTAGTGTATGATCGGGGCCTAAGTTCTCTCCTAAAAAATGTCTAGTGTGGATATCTGCATATCTCCAAATCTTCCTCCTTTCTCCTCCAAATGTAATTATGTCCAAACAGTTCAGTTTTAGTTTCATCAGACCAGGACATGTCTCCAAAAAATGTATGTCTTCGTCCCTGTGTGCATTAGCAAACTGAAATCTGGTGTTTTTTTATGTTTCTTCTGGAGTAATGTCTTCGCTGAGTGGTCTTTCACTCTGACCAGCTTCAGCAGTATCTTCATCTTCACCGGCATTTTTTTAGGATCGATCCATTTCTCACCAAAGCAGGTTTCATCTCTGTGACACAGAACCGTCTTGTTCCTGAGCTCTATGATGGCTGGACGGTCCCACGGTGGTTCTACTGGTGGAGAACTGTTGGAACAGGTGAACGTGGCTTCTTCAGTTATCTGGAAACTGGACCCAAGGAAGAACCAGACTGGTGGAGGTCCACGACTCTTTTCCTGATATCTTGGCTGATTTCTTTTTTTCTACCCATGATGTCACACAAGGAAGCAGTGTGTTTGAGGTGTGGCTCCAGTTAACTCAGATGTTGCCAGTTAACCAATCAGAAGCTTTCAAGCATGACGACATCATCTGGGCTTTCCCTGTTCAAAGGGTTATCTGGGTGTAGGAAAACTTCTGACTTTGAAGAAAGTCATGAAATAAATCTCTCTCATTATCCTGGCAATTTAGCAAATATAAATAATTTTGGTAATCCCTACTGACCTGAAACAGGAAAAGTTTAATCAGATTTCATGTCAAACAGGAACAGCAAAGGTTAGGAGCCTTTTAATATACAGTGCATGTAAATGTCTGGTTTCAACTGTTGATAGTGTTTTTTAATGTTGTCTTGGTTCAATAAAGCACTTGACAATGTGCTTCTCATTTATACACTGCCCGGCCAAAAAAAGAGTCGCCAGCTGGATTTAACTAAGCAAATAGGTACAAGCCTCCTATTGGATAATTACTGCATGGGTGATTATCTTTCAGCTGGAAACAAGTTATTTAACCCCAACTGGTGCAATGAGTTGCTTCTCATTTCCTAAACAACCATGTCAAAGACACATCTGTGGTCGTGGAAAAGATGTTAGTCAGTTTGAGATGGGTCAAATCATTGGCATCAAGCAGAGAAAACATCTAAGGAGATTGTAGAAATGACTAAAATTGGGTTAATAACTGTCCAACGCATTATTAAAAACTGGAAGGATAGTGGGGACCCATCGTCTTCCAGGAGGAAATGTGGTCGGAAAAAAATCCTCAATGATCGTGATCGGAGATCAATTAAACGTTTGGTGAGATCAAATCAAAGAAAAACAACAGTAGAACTCAGGGCTGTTTAATAGTGAAAGTAAGAGCATTTCCACACCCACAATGCAAAGGGAACTCCAGGGATTGGGACTGAACAGCTGTGTAGCCTTCAGAAAACCACTAATCAGTGAGGCTAACTGGAAAAAAAGGCTTCAGTTTGCTAGGGAGCATAAAGATCGGACTCTGGATCAATGGAAGAAGGTCATGTGGTCTGATGAGTCCAGATTGATCCTGTTCCAGAGTGATGGGAGCATCAGGGTAAGAAGAGAGGCAGATGAAGTGATGCTCCCATCATGCCTAGCGCCTACTGTACCAGCCTGTGGGGGCAGTGTTCTGATCTGGGGTTGCTGCAGTTGGTCAGGTCCAGGTTCAGCAACAGTATGAGCTCAAAGAATGAGGTCAGCTGACTACCTGAATATACTGAATGACCAGGTTATTACATCAATGGATTTATTCTTCCCTGATGGCACGGACATATTCCAAGATGACGATGCCAGGATTCATCGGGCTCAAATAGTGAAAGACTGGTTCAGGGAGCAGGAAGCATCATTTTCACACATGGATTGGCCACCACAGAGTCCAGACCTGAACCCCACTGAGAATCTTTGGGATGTGCTGGAGAAGGATTAGTGCAGCGGTCAGACTCTACCATCATCAATGATGATCTTGGTGAAAAATTAATGCAACACTCGTGGAAATAAATTTTGTGACCTCGCAGAAGCTTATCGAAAAAATGCCACAGCGAATGCGTGACGTAATCAAAGCGAAAGACAGTCCAACGAAATATTAGAGTGTATGTCCTTTATTTTTGAGCAGTGACTTTTATTTTTGGGCTGGGCAGTGTATCTACTCCATATACAGTCAGAGACAAGGTGGCGTTCAGTGTCACAAGGATATTTCACTACGCTCCAGGACTGAAGATGATCTGCCAAGCTTCCAGCTGGAGGACAACTTCGTCCATCCACACTGATATTTAGATATTTTCACCAACTCATCCCACATCTACAAGAAGCTTACAGCTTTTATTATGTTTTTCAAATCAATTGCATACTCAAAAGAACATTTTGACTCATAAAAGGTGGCATTTTAGACACATTCATCTGTAATTTTGTTAGCAAAAGTTTTGGACAACTTTAAATATTCCTGTAGTTAAGAATATATAGTTATTCTAGTAGTCCTGAAGTTAACCAAGCTTCAATCCTTGATGCAGAGATTTGATGAAAAGAATTTAAAGTTCTTATTCTCTTCCTTTTATGTCAAAATGACATTTTACTCCAATAGACAACTAAAATACAGTCATAAATGTATCTGCAGTATTCTTCTCATTGATGGGTGGAATCACATGACAGATATGGACAGATTTATTTCATTTCTGACAAACAGGAATGTAGATGTTTGAAAGTCTTGCTTGTAGGAACTGCAGACTGATGATGGTTTTCAGAAAAAACTGAAACTCAACACCAGCAGGACAGAAGTGACTTCATCTTTCCTGAAAATAGCAACGTCTCAGATATCTGAAATGATCTTTTTACACAGGAAGGATGTCACTGAGGAAATATAAAATGATCATTTTGACTTGCAAGAGTTTTATTGCTTATTAGACCAAGGCACATCCACTCTTGAAAGCGGACATTAGAAGCGTCTTATTTCCACAGCTCCATGCTCAAAGTTGCTGCTCTGCTGGAGTTGTCCACGTGGTCTTTAAAGGATGGTGGCGACTCCTCATGGCACTGTTTGGCTCTCAACTTGTAGCCAGGAAGCTCCCTGTTGATTTGTCTGCATCTCTAATATCTCTTTGTTTCTGTTTGGCAGAACTGTGTTGAGATTTCATCGTGACTAACTGGTCGCCAAATGCGACCAAAATTTGACCATTTCAACTGCTTTTTTCTGCCTTGTCGCCAGTAGTGATGGCCACAAAATCCACCATCAACTTAGAAAAAAACTCTTTTCTTTTCTATGATTTCTGCACACTTGTCATGTGTCACCAAGGCAAACATATCTAAATAATTTAGAAACAAAGTTTATTTGGCGAAAAGTCGCCATGTTTAAGGTGCACATCGTTTTACCGGAAGTCATAACTACACATGCGCCTAACCCAGCGATTGACAGATGGACAAAACTGAAGACGGACGAATACAAAAATCTATCACTGAATCTACTCCACAGGATTGTTTTGGTAAATAATCTCATATAAATACACAACAGAATAGTTAACAAGAAAGAAATTATATTAGTTTTCATAGTTTTCATGGAAACAGAATAAAATGCGCTTTCATGCTTGTATATCAAACCTGTCAAGTATCCCGTTTTGACCGGGAAAGTCCCGTATTATACTCTCCTCTCTCACCGCCCTCCCGTATTAGTATTTTACCCATAAATCTCCCGTGTTTTAACCTGCGTTATTAAAAAATAATAATACCCCATCGGGCCGAGTTAAAAAAAAACAAAAACATTCCCAATCTTAGATTTCACTTGTCTCACGATAACTGTCACAGCAGCAGCTACTACAGGTGCTGTAGGTGGTAGATGTCACGATAACTGTCACAGCAGCAGCTACTACAGGTGCTGTAGGTGGTAGATGTCACGATAACTGTCGCAGCAGCAGCTACTACAGGTACTGTAGGTGGTAGATGTCACGATAACTGCCGCAGCAGCAGCTACTACAGGTACTGTAGGTGGTAGATGTCACGATAACTGCCACAGCAGCAGCTACTACAGGTACTGTAGGTGGTAGATGTCACGATAACTGCCACAGCAGCAGCTACTACAGGTACTGTAGGTGGTAGATGTCACGATAACTGCCACAGCAGCAAGCTACTACAGGTACTGTAGGTGGTAGATGTCACGATAACTGCCACAGCAGCAGCTACTACAGGTACTGTCAGGTCACAGCAGCAGCTACTACAGGTGCTGTGGTTGTAACAGTACAGCACGGTATGTCACGCACGCCACAGCAGCAGCTACTACAGGTACTGTAGGTGGTAGATGTCACGATATAACTGCCGCAGCAGCAGCTACTACAGGTACTGTAGGTGGTAGATGTCACGATAACTGCCACAGCAGCAGCTACTACAGGTACTGTAGGTGGTAGATGTCACGATAACTGCCACAGCAGCAGCTACTACAGGTACTGTAGGTGGTAGATGTCACGATAACTGCCACAGCAGCAGCTACTACAGGTACTGTAGGTGGTAGATGTCACGATAACTGCCACAGCAGCAGCTACTACAGGTACTGTAGGTGGTAGATGTCACGATAACTGCCGCAGCAGCAGCTACTACAGGTACTGTAGGCGGTAGATGTCACGATAACTGCCGCAGCAGCAGCTACTACAGGTGCTGTAGGCGGTAGATGTCACGATAACTGCGCAGCAGCAGCTACTACAGGTACTGTAGCGGTAGATGTCACGATAACTGCCCAGCAGCAGCTACTACAGGTACTGTAGGCGGTAGAGTCACGATAACTGCCACAGCAGCAGCTACTACAGGTACTGTAGGCGGTAGATGTCACGATAACTGCCACAGCAGCAGCTACTACAGGTACTGTAGGCGGTAGATGTCACGATAACTGCCACAGCAGCAGCTACTACAGGTACTGTAGGCGGTAGATGTCACGATAACTGCCACAGCAGCAGCTACTACAGGTACTGTAGGCGGTAGATGTCACGATAACTGCCACAGCAGCAGCTACTACAGGTACTGTAGGCGGTTAGATGTCACGATAACCCCTGCACTGCAGCTTTTTTTTTTTTTTTTTTTTTTTTTTTTTTTTTTTTTTTTTTTTTTTTTTTTTTTTTTTTTACTGCTGGTAGATGTCACGATAACTGCCCACAGCAGCAGCTACTACAGGTACTGTAGGCGGTAGATGTCACGATAACTGCCGCAGCAGCAGCTACTACAGGTACTGTAGGCGGTAGATGTCACGATAACTGCCGCAGCAGCAGCAGCTACTACAGGTACTGTAGGTGGTAGATGTCACGATAACTGCCGCAGCAGCAGCTACTACAGGTACTGTAGGCGGTAGATGTCACGATAACTGCCACAGCAGCAGCTACTACAGGTACTGTAGGTGGTAGATGTCACGATAACTGCCGCAGCAGCAGCTACTACAGGTACTGTAGGTGGTAGATGTCACGATAACTGCCGCAGCAGCAGCTACTACAGGTACTGTAGGTGGTAGATGTCACGATAACTGCCGCAGCAGCAGCTACTACAGGTGCTGTAGGCGGTAGATGTCACGATAACTGCCGCAGCAGCAGCTACTACAGGTACTGTAGGCGGTAGATGTCACGATAACTGCCGCAGCAGCAGCTAGTACAGGTACTGTAGGCGGTAGATGTCACGATAACTGCCGCAGCAGCAGCTACTACAGGTACTGTAGGCGGTAGATGTCACGATAACTGCGCAGCAGCAGCTACTACAGGTACTGTAGGCGGTAGATGTCACGATAACTGCCGCAGCAGCAGCTACTACAGGTACTGTAGGTGTAACACCGGTTACTTTGATCTGACCAACCAGCATTAATGTGGACAAAATGCAAAGAGTCAAGTTACCAAAAGTTACAATTTATTATGAACTAATTTAAAATGACATTTAAAATACAGGTGTGCTAATTGCCAAGTGGGGAGAGCTCACTGGAGGAGATAGGGTCTGTATAAAAAGTCTTATGCAGTCTGTGGGTCAAGTCCTCAAGCAGGCCAGCAATGCTTGAGCTTGTACTGATTCGGATCAGTTCTGCTGTGGCTCACAGTTCAGACCATATTCCTCTCGGGGCAAAGCCTGCAGGTCTTTCTCCCTGCACACCTGGACACAGAGTTCACCAACCACAGAGAGACAGAGCATGGTGTGTCTGCTGCTTAAATAGAGCAGTGCTCCCATGAGCTGATTGAAAGCACCTGGACACCACACCCACACAGCAAACTACACAAATAAACCAGGTGCTTGACACAGCTATACCAGGTTACATAGGCGGTAGATGTCTCGATAACTGCCGCAGCAGCAGCTACTACAGGTACTGTAGGCGGTAGATGTCTCGATAACTGCCGCAGCAGCAGCTACTACGGGTACTGTAGGTGGTAGATGTCACGATAACTGCCGCAGCAGCAGCTACTACAGGTACCTGTAGGTGGTAGATGTCACGATAACTGCCGCAGCAGCAGCTACTACAGGTACCTGTAGGTGGTAGATGTCACGATAACTGCCGCAGCAGCAGCTACTACAGGTGCTGTAGGTGGTAGATGTCACGATAACTGCCGCAGCAGCAGCTACTACAGGTGCTGTAGGTGGTAGATGTCACGATAACTGCCGCAGCAGCAGCTACTACAGGTACTGTAGGTGGTAGATGTCACGATAACTGCCGCAGCAGCAGCTACTACAGGTACTGTAGGTGGTGGTAGATGTCACGATAACTGCCGCAGCAGCAGCTACTACAGGTACTGTAGGTGGTAGATGTCACGATAACTGCCGCAGCAGCAGCTACTACAGGTACTGTAGGTGGTAGATGTCACGATAACTGCCGCAGCAGCAGCTACTACAGGTACTGTAGGTGGTAGATGTCGCGATAACTGCCACAGCAGCAGCTACTACAGGTGCTGTAGGTGGTAGATGTCGCGATAACTGCCACAGCAGCTACTACAGGTACTGTAGGCGGTAGATGTCACGATAACTGCGCAGCAGCAGCTACTACAGGTACTGTAGGTGGTAGATGTCACGATAACTGCCGCAGCAGCAGCTACTACAGGTACTGTAGGTGGTAGATGTCACGATAACTGCCGCAGCAGCTACTACAGGTACTGTAGGTGGTAGATGTCGCGATTAACTGCCACAGCAGCAGCTACTACAGGTGCTGTAGGTGGTAGATGTCGCGATAACTGCCACAGCAGCTACTACAGGTGCTGTAGGTGGTAGATGTCGCGATAACTGCCACAGCAGCTACTACAGGTACTGTAGGTGGGTAGATGTCACGATAACTGCCGCAGCAGCAGCTACTACAGGTACTGTAGGTGGTAGATGTCACGATAACTGCCGCAGCAGCAGCAGCAGCTACTACAGGTACTGTAGGTGTAACACCGGTTACTTTGATCTGACCAACCAGCATTAATGTGGACAAAATGCAAAGAGTCAAGTTACCAAAAGTTACAATTTATTATGAACTAATTTAAAATGACATTTAAAATACAGGTGTGCTAATTGCCAAGTGGGGAGAGCTCACTGGAGGAGATAGGGTCTGTATAAAAAGTCTTATGCAGTCTGTGGGTCAAGTCCTCAAGCAGGCCAGCAATGCTTGAGCTTGTACTGATTCGGATCAGTTCTGCTGTGGCTCACAGTTCAGACCATATTCCTCTCGGGGCAAAGCCTGCAGGTCTTTCTCCCTGCACACCTGGACACAGAGTTCACCAACCACAGAGAGACAGAGCATGGTGTGTCTGCTGCTTAAATAGAGCAGTGCTCCCATGAGCTGATTGAAAGCACCTGGACACCACACCCACACAGCAAACTACACAAATAAACCAGGTGCTTGACACAGCTATACCAGGTTACATCCCTCCCTGTCTGAACAGTCGTTGTCCCAACGACCACTCCGCATGCAGCACTAGACATCTCTGTAACGTTGAGGTGGTGCTCCTCTGGTCGCCCTGGTGGATCGCCTTGGATCTGCTGCCTCTGGATAGGTTCTCGTGTTGTTGGTGGGCCGCCAGCTCCCTCTAGTGTCCGAACCTGTAGGGACCCAAAACCCAACCCATGGGGGGCCTGTGTGGGAGTGGGGGCCTCCCTGCTGAAGCTTGGGCACAGGGTCACTATTCCCTTGCTGGCTTGGTACGACACTCTGTTCTGGTACCGGAATTAACTGGTTTGCGTGCACCACTTTCTCATGTTTTCCTTCATCATGTCTAATCACATAGACAGGCAAGTTGGGGTCAGGCTGTTTTACTACTAGATAAGGTTTTTCTTCCCACTTATTAGAGAGTTTTCCACGTCCTTTTGCCCTCATATCCTGCAAAAGTACCTTTTGGCCAGGTTGTAATGAAGGTGGGGCAGACCTCCGGTCAAAGTAGACCTTCTGTCGAGCCATTTCGGAGTCCTTGAATTGGTTTGCTTTTTCCATTGCAAACTGGAGACGCTTTTGATGACAGGTAACCCAGTTCTCTACAGATGTGCTGCCACCACTTTCGGAGAGGCCCAAGAGACGATCCTGGGGGAGAGATCCATGTCTCCCAAACATCAAATAATGTGGAGTATATCCTGTTGTGCTGTGAATGGAGTTATTGTACACTTGCATCATTTCAGGTAGATGGTCGTGCCAGTTTCTCCTCTCGTCGCCCAGGGTGCCCAGCAAGCCAAGGAGCGTCCGATTAAGTCTCTCACAGGCACCATTCCCTGCAGGATGATAAGGTGTTGTATGGCTCTTTGACATGCCATACAGATTACACAGTTCTCTCATCAGGTTAGACTCGAAATTGGGCCCCTGGTCTGACAACAACCGTTTAGGCGCTCCAAACTGTTGAATAACCTTATACGATAGTACCTTAGCTGTAGTGGTAGCCGTTTGGTCTTTCGTAGGGGCGGCCCAGGCAAACTTTGTAAAGTGGTCCACCATCACGAGCACGTTATGATAGGCATCCTCAGCATGTCCTATAGACAGAAAATCCAAAGAAAGCAATTCCATAGGGACATTTGACTGTATTGGGATTAGGGGTGCTCTGGTTTGATTAGGTGCTTTACGCAGGACACATGGTTGACATTCAGCACACCAGTTAGTGACATCTTTAAGCATATTTGGCCAGAAGAATCTATGCCGCAGTAATGCTTGCGTTTTCTCAGGGCCCCAATGGCCTACTTGTGTATGGTACATTTGCCAAACATTATAACGCTCACCCTCTGGAAGACAAATTTGGAAAATTGGGTCCAATACTTTTGGGTCGTGCAGTCTTCGGTGTAATACACCATTGATCAAGGTAAGGCGATCCCAATGACTTAGGACCTGCAACGTCATTTTACTTTCATTCTGCCTCTCCGATCCATTTGGACGGTAGCCCCTTTGCACATACATTGCTACTCGTGCCAAAATGGGATCATTATTTTGAAGATTTTGCCATTGTACCCGAGTCCGTTCTGGTAGTACAGGGATGCCAACCGGGTCGGGTTCAGTTGAATTCAGTCCACCAACACCAATACACATTGCTCTGGCCACCGCTACTCCAGTGGGGGTAAATGAAGGGATCTCCAGCCCCTCTGTCACCTCTTCTGAGTCCAGTGTAGGTATTTCTGGGGGAAAACGAGACAAGGCATCTGCACTTTGGTTAGTGCGCCCTGGTTTATACTTTATCTCAAACTGAAAACTGGCCAAACGTGCAGCCCATCTTTGCTCCAAGCTACCAAGTTTTGCAGAATTCAAGTGTACTAGGGGATTGTTATCTGTGTACACAAGAAAAGGGGCACAATGTAGATATTCAGCAAACTTCTTTGTCACAGCCCAAGTTAGGGCTAAAAATTCCAGCTTGAAAGAGCTGTAATTTTTATCATTTCTCTCCGAGGGGCTAAGTGTTCGGCTTGCAAATGCAATCACCCTCTCCTTTCCATCCTGTATCTGACACAGGACTGCACCCAAGCCCCGGCTACTGGCATCTGTGTAAAGGACAAAAGGCAAGGTATAGTCAGCATAGCCTAAAATCGGTGCAGACGTGAGGGCATTTTTCAAGGTCTGAAAAGCCTCTACACACGTTTCATCCCAGTTTGAAAGAAGTCGCTTTCCAGAACCATTTGAATTTTTTGGGCTTATTCCAGTTAATAAGCGATTAAGTGGACTGGCAATCTTAGCAAAGTCTTTGACAAAACGGCGATAATAACCAGCTAGACCCAGGAATGAAAGAAGTTGTTTGACTGTTGTCGGGACAGGCCACTGTTTAACACACTTCACTTTTTCAGGGTCGGGAGAAATTCCTGCTGCAGACACTCGGTGCCCCAGGTATTGTGCCTCTTTTTTTAGAAAATGACATTTATCTGGTTTCAGTTTTAAGCCATGTTTCCCCAGCTTTTCCAACACAGAGTCTAAATGGGCCAGATGAGAGTCAAAATCTGGTGAATATATTATCACATCATCCAAATAGATTAATACAGACTGTAGATTTTGGTCTCCAAGACATGTGTGCATTAATCTTTGGAAAGTAGCTGGTGCATTGGACAATCCAAAAGGCATTCTTGTAAATTCATACAGCCCCATTGGTGTAATAAAAGCAGTCTTTTCTCTATCGTTTGGGGCAACCTGTACTTGCCAGTACCCGCTGGCTAAGTCCAATGTGGTGAAAAACTTTGCTTTGCCCAAACTAGCTAATGACTCTTCTATCCGAGGGAGCGGGTAAGCGTCCTTATGAGTCACTGCATTCAATCTGCGGTAATCCACACAGAATCTCAGGGTCCCATCTCTTTTACGCACCAACACTATGGGAGCTGCCCATGGACTGGTGCTGGGTACAACAATCTCAGAATCCAACATACCTTGGATCAATGCCTTCACCTCTTGGTACATTTGCGGTGGTATTTGACGATAGCGTTCTCTGACAGGTGGTGCGTCTACCGTTGGAATCACATGTTGCACTGTTGTTGTACGTCCGTAGTCTTCATCATGTGTTGCAAAGACAGCTCTGTGTTTATGGAGGAGAGCTTGAAATCGCTGTTTGTTTTCTGCACACAAGTCGGAATCATTGAAGTTAGGCAAGGCATCATGCTCAACCGACACACTTTGTTTTCATCTGTACTCACTCTTATTGTCATTGCACTGACCCGGGTCAAGGTCACATTATTCTCAGGAATTACATCGGCAAGGTTAACTTCACAAGTTTTAGCCAACACCTGATGTCTGTACAGATACATTGGCAAGTTATTTGGGTTTCTGACTTTTATCAACACTCGTCCACATTGAACGGTTGATAAGGAACGGGCAATTAAAAGTCCACCCACCTCAAGTGGTTCCACCAAGCACTGATAGTCTTTCCCATCAATTCCTCCTTTGGTCCGGCCCCACAGCAGAACTTCACTTTGGGCTGGAATCTGGACAGGATGACGGTTGATTGTCCTCACATATCCAATTGTACCCTCAGAATCTGCAAACTGAGCCTGTCTGGAGCAGATTTTAAACGCCATGGTCCATGCTTGTTGTTGAGAAGGGTCACTGGTCATTGAGGAAATAGTGTGATTATCCATTTCTTGCCAGAGGCGAGAAATTATGTTCATCCCCACTACACCATTAGTGTCAGTAAGGCAATGATCTTCCACAATCAGGAAGCCGCAGTCTGTCAACTCAGCTTCACCTACTTTAATAGGGAGGATCACATAACCCAAGTAGGGGATGTTAAGTCCATTAGCGGCCTCTAGTGTAAGCCAGTGTCCTGCATCCTGCAACCGATTACCCTCTTTGGCAAAATGACTCAAAAAATAACTGTTTTTCATCAGTGAAACATTAGACCCCGTGTCTAAGATGCAGCAAACTGGAACATTTTCAATCATCAAGTCAACATTTGGTACTTGTCCAATCAGTTTGTTTGCAACTCCGCCTTAGGCCCTTTAAGTTCTGGGTATCCCACTGTATGGGCCGCTACAGTGGTGTCAACTAGTTTAAAGAGGCTGATCTTTGTCTAGCATTACAAAAGCGAGCAATGTGGCCTGACTGGTTACAATTATTACAAAGGGGATTACCCCGATCGTACCGGTTGGTAAAATTCATTCGAGAGCGGCCCCTCCCCACAGGTCTGGTCTGAGAGAATGAAGGATTCCAGCTTGAAGAGTGAGCTGGCTCAGGTGGAGCCCTCTGCAGCTCAGACCTAATGTCACTGATGATGGTTTTGGAAAGTTCTGTAAATTTAGTCATCATTTGAGTATTCATTTCTTCTCTTAGTTGTGATTTGAAATGTTCAAAATCATTAGCGGACGCAGTTTTGCTGTCGTGCCCCTTCAACATGAGACACTGAGCCTGTTCAAATACCTCACCATAGGCCTGTTCTCTCAAACATAGTTCATCTTTAATAGTTTCAAATGCGAGCGAATCATTCAGCAAAACTTTGGTTCGAAATTCACCCCTGGTTGCTGGATCTCTAAGGCCTTCAATCAAGTGGTCTCGAAGTAGAACATCCTCATCCTTAATTCCTCTTGAGTCTTTGTTTTTAAGCCTGTTAAAGTCCTCTTGCAATCGGAGAGCAAAAGTACTAATGTCCTCATGTGGCTGTTGTTTAGCATTGAAAAATTGTGAACGCAAAACTGAGGCAGTGACTTTGTCCCCATACAGCTTGTTAAGTTCTGTAAAAATCTTTGCCGTTGTGTCCCGTCTGTTTTGTGGCAAAATTAAAATCTCTCTTTTGGCCTTGCCCTCTAAGCAGCAAAGTGTAAGTTCCACTCTAAAGTCCACTGGTACTCCTTGCAATGCAAAGGTGGTTTCTAAACTACTTTTCCACTCTGCGAGACTGATCTCGGAGTCTTTGCCTTTAAACTTTGAGGTCACCATGTTAAACATAGGGATCATGCCAAGTGGTCTAATTGCTGGAAATTGATCGGGGTCACGTCTACTGGCACCGGGTTGAGTTTGACTCTGGTCTGTCATTTTGCCCACCACTGGTTTTTATTTGGTCAGATCCTGCCAACAACGCCAAGATGTAACACCGGTTACTTTGATCTGACCAACCAGCATTAATGTGGACAAAATGCAAAGAGTCAAGTTACCAAAAGTTACAATTTATTATGAACTAATTTAAAATGACATTTAAAATACAGGTGTGCTAATTGCCAAGTGGGGAGAGCTCACTGGAGGAGATAGGGTCTGTTATAAAAAGTCTTATGCAGTCTGTGGGTCAAGTCCTCAAGCAGGCCAGCAATGCTTGAGCTTGTACTGATTCGGATCAGTTCTGCTGTGGCTCACAGTTCAGACCATATTCCTCTCGGGGCAAAGCCTGCAGGTCTTTCTCCCTGCACACCTGGACACAGAGTTCACCAACCACAGAGAGACAGAGCATGGTGTGTCTGCTGCTTAAATAGAGCAGTGCTCCCATGAGCTGATTGAAAGCACCTGGACACCACACCCACACAGCAAACTACACAAATAAACCAGGTGCTTGACACAGCTATACCAGGTTACATAGGCGGTAGATGTCTCGATAACTGCCGCAGCAGCAGCTACTACGGGTACTGTAGGTGGTAGATGTCATGATAACTGCCACAGCAGCAGCTACTACAGGTACTGTAGGCGGTAGATGTCACGATAACTGCCAATGCAGCAGCTACTACAGGTACTGTAGGCGGTAGATGTCACGATAACTGCCACAGCAGCAGCTACTACAGGTGCTGTAGGTGGTAGATGTCACGATAACTGCCGCAGCAGCAGCTACTACAGGTACTGTAGGTGGTAGATGTCACGATAACTGCCGCAGCAGCAGCTACTACAGGTACTGTAGGTGGTAGATGTCACGATAACTGCCGCAGCAGCAGCTACTACAGGTACTGTAGGTGGTAGATGTCACGATAACTGCCGCAGCAGCAGCTACTACAGGTGCTGTAGGTGGTAGATGTCACGATAACTGCCGCAGCAGCAGCTACTACAGGTGCTGTAGGTGGTAGATGTCACGATAACTGCCGCAGCAGCAGCTACTACAGGTGCTGTAGGTGTAGATGTCACGATAACTAGCACAGCAGTACAGGTACTGTAGGTGGTAGATGTCACGATAACTGCCGCAGCAGCAGCTACTACAGGTACTGTAGGTGGTAGATGTCACGATAAACTGCCGCAGCAGCAGCTACTACAGGTGCTGGTAGTGGTAATGTCACGATAACTGCCCAGCAGCAGCTACTACAGGTGCTGTAGGTGGTAGATGTCACGATAACTGCACAGCAGCTACTACAGGTGCTGTAGGTGGTAGATGTCACGATAACTGCCGCAGCAGCAGCTACTACAGGTACTGTAGGTGGTAGATGTCACGATAACTGCCGCAGCAGCAGCTACTACAGGTACTGTAGGTGGTAGATGTCACGATAACTGCCGCAGCAGCAGCTACTACAGGTACTGTAGGTGGTAGATGTCGCGATAACTGCCACAGCAGCAGCTACTACAGGTACTGTAGGTGGTAGATGTCACGATAACTGCCACAGCAGCAGCTACTACAGGTACTGTAGGTGGTAGATGTCACGATAACTGCCACAGCAGCAGCTACTACAGGTACTGTAGGTGGTAGATGTCACGATAACTGCCACAGCAGCAGCTACTACAGGTGCTGTAGGTGGTAGATGTCGCGATAACTGCCACAGCAGCAGCTACTACAGGTGCTGTAGGTGGTAGATGTCACGATAACTGCCGCAGCAGCAGCTACTACAGGTACTGTAGGTGGTAGATGTCACGATAACGCCAGCAGCAGCTACTACAGGTACTGTAGGTGGTAGTGTCACGATAACTGCAGCAGCAGCTACTACAGGTACTGTAGGTGGTAGATGTCACGATAACTGCCGCAGCAGCAGCTACTACAGGTACTGTAGGCGGAAGATGTCACGATAACTGCCGCAGCAGCAGCTACTACTTGTACTGTAGGTGGTAGATGTCACGATAACTGCCACAGCAGCAGCTACTACAGGTACTGTAGGTGGTAGATGTCACGATAACTGCCACAGCAGCAGCTACTACAGGTACTGTAGGTGGTAGATGTCACGATAACTGCCACAGCAGCAGCTACTACAGGTGCTGTAGGTGGTAGATGTCACGATAACTGCCGCAGCAGCAGCTACTACTTGTACTGTAGGTGGTAGATGTCACGATAACTGCCACAGCAGCAGCTACTACAGGTACTGTAGGTGGTAGATGTCACGATAACTGCCACAGCAGCAGCTACTACAGGTACTGTAGGTGGTAGATGTCACGATAACTGCCACAGCAGCAGCTACTACAGGTGCTGTAGGTGGTAGATGTCACGATAACTGCCACAGCAGCAGCTACTACAGGTTGCTGTAGGTGGTAGATGTCACGATAACTGCCACAGCAGCAGCTACTACAGGTACTGTAGGTGGTAGATGTCACGATAACTGCCACAGCAGCAGCTACTACAGGTACTGTAGTGGATAGATGTCACGAAACTGCCACAGCAGCAGCTACTACAGGTGCTGTAGGTGGTAGATGTCACGATAACTGCCACAGCAGCAGCTACTACAGGTGCTGTAGGTGGTAGATGTCACGATAACTGCCGCAGCAGCAGCTACTACAGGTACTGTAGGTGGTAGATGTCACGATAACTGCCGCAGCAGCAGCTACTACAGGTACTGTAGGTGGTAGATGTCACGATAACTGCCGCAGCAGCAGCTACTACAGGTGCTGTAGGTGGTAGATGTCACGATAACTGCCGCCAGCAGCAGCAGCTACTACAGGTGCTGTAGGTGGTAGATGTCACGATAACTGCCAGCAGCAGCTACTACAGGTGCTGTAGGTGGAGATGTCACGATAACTGCCGCGCAGCAGCAGCAGCTACTACAGGTACTGTAGGTGGTAGATGTCACGATAACTGCCGCAGCAGCAGCTACTACAGGTACTGTAGGTGGTAGATGTCACGATAACTGCCGCAGCAGCAGCTACTACAGGTGCTGTAGGTGGTAGATGTCGCGATAACTGCCACAGCAGCAGCTACTACAGGTGCTGTAGGTAGGTGGTAGATGTCGCGATAACTGCCACACAGCAGCTACTACAGGTGCTGTAGGCGGTAGGTAGATGTCACGATAACTGCCGCAGCAGCAGCTACTACAGGTACTGTAGGTGGTAGATGTCACGATAACTGCCGCAGCAGCAGCTACTACAGGTACTGTAGGTGGTAGATGTCACGATAACTGCCGCAGCAGCAGCTACTACAGGTGCTGTAGGTGGTAGATGTCGCGATAACTGCCACAGCAGCAGCTACTACAGGTGCTGTAGGTGGTAGATGTCGCGATAACTGCCACAGCAGCTACTACAGGTGCTGTAGGCGGTAGATGTCACGATAACTGCCGCAGCAGCAGCTACTACAGGTACTGTAGGTGGTAGATGTCACGATAACTGCCGCAGCAGCAGCTACTACAGGTACTGTAGGTGGTAGATGTCACGATAACTGCCACAGCAGCAGCTACTAGGTGCAGGTGCTGTGTAGGTGGTAGATGTCACGATAACTGTCACAGCAGCAGCTACTACAGGTACTGTAGGTGGTAGATGTCACGATAACTGCCACAGCAGCAGCTACTACAGGTACTGTAGGTGGTAGATGTCGCGATAACTGCCACAGCAGCAGCTACTACAGGTGCTGTAGGTGGTAGATGTCACGATAACTGCCGCAGCAGCAGCTACTACTTGTACTGTAGGTGGTAGATGTCACGATAACTGCCGCAGCAGCAGCTACTACAGGTACTGTAGGTGGTAGATGTCACGATAACTGCCGCAGCAGCAGCTACTACAGGTACTGTAGGTGGTAGATGTCACGATAACTGCCGCAGCAGCAGCTACTACAGGTACTGTAGGTGGTAGATGTCACGATAACTGCCGCAGCAGCAGCTACTACAGGTACTGTAGGTGGTAGATGTCACGATAACTGCCGCAGCAGAGCAGTACTACTACAGGTACTGTAGGTGGTAGATGTCACGATAACTGCCGCAGCAGCAGCTACTACAGGTACTGTAGGTGGTAGATGTCGCGATAACTGCCACAGCAGCAGCTACTACAGGTGCTGTAGGTGGTAGATGTCGCGATAACTGCCACAGCAGCTACTACAGGTACTGTAGGCGGTAGATGTCACGATAACTGCCGCAGCAGCAGCTACTACAGGTACTGTAGGTGGTAGATGTCACGATAACTGCCGCAGCAGCAGCTACTACAGGTACTGTAGGTGGTAGATGTCACGATAACTGCCGCAGCAGCAGCTACTACAGGTACTGTAGGTGGTAGATGTCGCGATAACTGCCACAGCAGCAGCTACTACAGGTGCTGTAGGTGGTAGATGTCGCGATAACTGCCACAGCAGCTACTACAGGTGCTGTAGGCGGTAGCGGTAGATGTCACGATAACTGCCGCAGCAGCAGCTACTACAGGTACTGTAGGTGGTAGATGTCACGATAACTGCCGCAGCAGCAGCTACTACAGGTACTGTAGGTGGTAGATGTCACGATAACTGCCGCAGCAGCAGCTACTACAGGTACTGTAGGTGTAACACCGGTTACTTTGATCTGACCAACCAGCATTAATGTGGACAAAATGCAAAGAGTCAAGTTACCAAAAGTTACAATTTATTATGAACTAATTTAAAATGACATTTAAAATACAGGTGTGCTAATTGCCAAGTGGGGAGAGCTCACTGGAGGAGATAGGGTCTGTATAAAAAGTCTTATGCAGTCTGTGGGTCAAGTCCTCAAGCAGGCCAGCAATGCTTGAGCTTGTACTGATTCGGATCAGTTCTGCTGTGGCTCACAGTTCAGACCATATTCCTCTCGGGGCAAAGCCTGCAGGTCTTTCTCCCTGCACACCTGGACACAGAGTTCACCAACCACAGAGAGACAGAGCATGGTGTGTCTGCTGCTTAAATAGAGCAGTGCTCCCATGAGCTGATTGAAAGCACCTGGACACCACACCCACACAGCAAACTACACAAATAAACCAGGTGCTTGACACAGCTATACCAGGTTACATCCCTCCCTGTTTGAACAGTCGTTGTCCCAACGACCACTCCGCATGCAGCACTAGACATCTCTGTAACGTTGAGGTGGTGCTCCTCTGGTCGCCCTGGTGGATCGCCTTGGATCTGCTGCCTCTGGATAGGTTCTCGTGTTGTTGGTGGGCCGCCAGCTCCCTCTAGTGTCCGAACCTGTAGGGACCCAAAACCCAACCCATGGGGGGCCTGTGTGGGAGTGGGGGCCTCCCTGCTGAAGCTTGGGCACAGGGTCACTATTCCCTTGCTGGCTTGGTACGACACTCTGTTCTGGTACCGGAATTAACTGGTTTGTAGCAGCAGCTACTACAGGTACTGTAGGTGGTAGATGTCGCGATAACTGCCACAGCAGTAGCTACTACAGGTGCTGTAGGTGGTAGATGTCACGATAACTGCCACAGCAGCAGCTACTACAGGTGCTGTAGGTGGTAGATGTCACGATAACTGTCACAGCAGCAGCTACTACAGGTACTGTAGGTGGTAGATGTCACGATAACTGCCACAGCAGCAGCTACTACAGGTACTGTAGGTGGTAGATGTCACGATAACTGCCACAGCAGCAGCTACTACAGGTGCTGTAGGTGGTAGATGTCACGATAACTGCCACAGCAGCAGCTACTACAGGTACTGTAGGTGGTAGATGTCGAGGGTTAGTGTGTGACATCCGATGAGGGACAGCGCGCGAAGAAAAAAAAACGATACAGAGAATAGGGTGTCGTTAGACAACAGAACTGTAAAATAAACTACTCTGGACCAGTCCACAAATACACTCCTTCCAAAACAGTCATAAAGAATTCAAAGTCTGCAACAAATGAGTACAAGAAGTTATTAAAAGTGTAATGAGATGGAAAAACTGTAAAAGAAGAGCAATATGAAATGAAAACAATGTGTAGAATGAAAATCAAATGTAAATGTAAATACAAGCAATGTTAAATGTACAGAAAATATGCAAATCCCTTCAAATAAATACTCTTCATAGATATCCATTTGTGTTTTCATTTAGGCTATAATGAATGTTCACATTATGTCAGTGTGGCTTTATGCACAGCTGCACTACTTCCTGAACTTCAGCCAAACTGATTAATCCAGGTGTGTCTGACCTCACAGCAATGGTCAGACACACCTGGATTGATCGGTTTGTCCAATAATGGCACACAGGAAACAAAAGAGCTGGCTGAAGTTGCTGAACATGTTGATGATGTCAGCAGTCTACGGGGGCGTATGGAGCGATGAAAAACACTGGCGACCAAAATTGCTAGCTGGCTACCAACTTCAAAAACCTGGTAGCCAGGGGCTACTTGGTAAAAATTCTAATTTTTTGCCCCTGTCTGACCTCCAGGCTCTGACCTCCAGGCTCTGACCTTCAGGCTCTGACCTCCAGGGTCTGACCTTTAGGCTCTGACCTTCAGGCTCTGACCTTCAGGCTCTGACCTCCAGGGTCTGACCTTTAGGCTCTGACCTTCAGCATCTGACCTCCAGGCTCTGACCTCCAGGCTCTGACCTTCAGGTTCTGACCTTTAGGCTCTGACCTCCAGGCTCTGACCTCCAGGCTCTGACCTTCAGGCTCTGACCTCTAGGCTCTGACCTCCAGGCTCTGACCTTCAGGCTCTGACCTCCAGGCTCTGACCTCGGGCTCTGATCTCCAGGCTCTGACCTCCAGGCTCTGACCTCCAGGCTCTGACCTTCAGGCTCTGACCTCCAGGCTCTGACCTTCAGGCTCTGACCTCCAGGCTCTGACCTCCGGGCTCTGATCTCCAGGCTCTGACCTCCGGGCTCTGATCTCCAGGCTCTGACCTCCAGGCTCTGACCTCCAGGCTCTGACCTCAGGCTCTGACCTCCAGGCTCTGACCTCCAGGCTCTGACCTCCAGGCTCTGACCTCCAGGCTCTGACCTTCAGGCTCTGACCTCCGGCTCTGATCTCCAGGCTTCAGGCTCTGACCTCCAGGCCTGACTCCGGCTCTGCTCAGGCTGACCTCCACCTCCAGGCTCTGACCTTCAGCATCTGACATTCAGGCTCTGACCTCCAGGCTCTGACTTTTAGGCTCTGACCTTCAGGCTCTGACATTCAGGCTCTGACCTTCAGGCTCTGACCTCCAGGCTCTGACCTCCAGGCTCTGATCTCCAGGCTCTGACCTTCAGGCTCTGACCTCCAGGCTCTGACCTTCAGGCTCTGACCTCCAGGCTCTGACCTTCAGCATCTGACATTCAGGCTCTGACCTCCAGGCTCTGACTTTTAGGCTCTGACCTTCAGGCTCTGACCTTCAGGCTCTGACTTTTAGGCTCTGACCTCCAGGCTCTGATCTCCAGGCTCTGACCTCCAGGCTCTGACCTTCAGGCTCTGACCTCCAGGCTCTGACCTCCAGGCTCTGACTTCAGGCTCTGACCTCCAGGCTCTGACCTCCAGGCTCTGACCTCAGGCTCTGACCTTCAGGCTCTGACCTCCAGGCTCTGACCTCCAGGCTCTGACCTTCAGGCTCTGACCTCCAGGCTCTGACCTTCAGGCTCTGACTTTCAGGCTCTGACCTTCAGGCTCTGATCTCCAGGCTCTGACCTCCAGGCTCTGACCTTCAGGCTCTGACCTCCAGGCTCTGACCTCCAGGCTCTGACCTCCAGGCTCTGACCTCCAGGCTCTGACCTCCAGGCTCTGATCTCCAGGCTCTGACCTCCAGGCTCTGACCTTCAGGCTCTGACCTCCAGGCTCTGACCTCCAGGCTCTGACTCCAGGCTCTGACTTCAGGCTCTGACAGGCTCTGACCTCAGGCTCTGACCTCAGGCTCTGACCTCAGGCTCTGACCTCCAGGCTCTGACCCAGGCTCTGACCTTCAGGCTCTGACCTCAGGCTCTGACCTCCAGGCTCTGATCTCCAGGCTCTGACCTCCAGGCTCTGACCTCCAGGCTCTGACACTTCAGGCTCTGACCTCCAGGCTCTGACCTCCAGGCTCTCCAGGCTCTGACCTTCAGGCTCTGACCTCCAGGCTCTGACCTCCAGGCTCTGACCTCCAGGCTCTGACCTCCAGGCTCTGACCTCCAGGCTCTGACCTTCAGGCTCTGACCTCCAGGCTCTGACCTTCAGGCTCTGACCTCCAGGCTCTGACCTCCAGGCTCTGACCTTCAGGCTCTGACCTCCAGGCTCTGACCTTCAGGCTCTGACCTTTAGGCTCTGACCTTTAGGCTCTGACCTCCAGGCTCTGACCTCCAGGCTCTGACCTCCAGGCTCTGACCTTCAGGCTCTGACCTCCAGGCTGGGTTCTGTGCAGGATGGTTTCTCCTCGCTGGTTGTCCTCGCCACAGATCCAACCAGGTTTAGTAACAGGGCAGCAGGTCTCTGAGGCTGCATTGTTTCACAGACAAGAGGAAGGAAAAGTCCACGCATGAGCAGCTGGCACGAGTTCCTGTTACTTTGCTTTGTTGCCTGCAGGACTTCAGAAAAAGCAAGCAAGCTTGACATGACCAACCCTGAGGTTAGGTTTTAAAACGGTGACTCCACAGATTTAGGGTCAAAGATAGTCTTTTTAACTCAAGGTAACAATCAAGTTAATGTAATGATTCAGCCGCTCAGCCTTTGACGTGAGTGATTAATAGTGAGTCAGTGAGCCTTGCTGTTTATCTCGTTCACTTCTTCCTCCCTTCTCATGACCCGATTGAAGTGTTTCCTGGCTCAGATTAGGGCCCCGACCAGGCTGCCTCGCTGCATGTGTCAGGAAATGATTTGTCAGGAGGGTCACAAGCGCGAGGAGTCATTCAAGGTTACCTCTATTTTCTAAAGGAGGGGCGTTTAGATAATATCACAACCGTTGCATATTGGCTCACACTGAAATGTTTAAAACTAACTGCTCCTCCAGTCTGAAACAAACA
Organism: Hirundichthys speculiger; assembly: GCA_018398805.1. Lineage (NCBI taxonomy): Eukaryota > Metazoa > Chordata > Actinopteri > Beloniformes > Exocoetidae > Hirundichthys > Hirundichthys speculiger. Next base: position 414,903 of record JAGFBZ010000983.1, on the reverse strand, counting down.
CTCTTGGATGTGCTCCGCTCCGTTTTGCTGAAAAGTCCTGTGGTTCTTGTGTGTATTTCTCTGGACCTGGAATTTAAACCAGAGTCAACAGCTGCTCGTATGCTTGAGTCAAGCCCCCCCCCCCCAGCGGTTTTGAAGAATGCTGTCATGGCGTTTTGTCTCCGGCAGAAAGTTCTCAGGAACAAGCAGACGGAGCTTCTCTGTAAAACAAGCCACACTCCTTGTAAGTGTTGTTTTATTAGCTTCTTGGCTTGTGAATCACTGTGAATCAGATAACACCCCCACCCCCCCACCCACCCCTCCCCCCACCGCTGACACACGTGTCTGAGTGCTGATTTACACTCAGCGCCTGATCCCTCAGATTCATACATCCAGATATTTGTGTCAGGATTTGTTTGCTTTGTCGGATGCCTTCCCCAGTTTTCCCTGGAAGAACATGGCCGGCTGGACCGGGCCTGGATTCATGGTGGATCCCAGGAGCCTTTTGACTGTGTGCAGCTGTTACCGTCAGCGTCTGAGCACATCTGTTTGCATTCGACGCAGAATTTAACTGTAGAAAAACAACTGATTTAAGGATCATCTGAAAGAGAAGACTGGAACCTAAATCACATTTATCAGTGAGGTTCTTATTAAGCCTCAGCCTTCTTATAATTTCAGTTACAGTCGTACATGAACACTGTGTGCTTGAGCTGATAAAACACACTGTTCAGTAAAGATAAGAGAAATGACAAAACCCTCAACATCTACAGCTGGATGAACCAGTGTAACGGGATGTTTTGATCCTGAGAGCTGTGGCCTTTTTTCACCATCCCCATCTTCATTTACTCGGATATGAAACCTCACGGACAGAGATGAGCTGCAGCGATGTCTCCGGGCCTTCGGCTGTTTCTTGTGGCTTCTTGTTTACCTCACTGAGGAGTCTGTGTTGAGTCTCCAGAGTCGTCTTGGCTGGATGCTCCCGTCCAGGAGGACTGACCACAGGACTGAAGCGTCTCCATTTAATAAGCAATGAAGGAAACTTCTGTGGAGTGATGCATGTCCAGCCCACCACACACCAGACGACCAGGGGCGTCTTTTTAAAGGCTAAATAAGGTCGTGGCCATTATTTAGCCCTAAAGAAAAGAAGACGTTGAAAATACGTCTACACGATTACGTCCATCAACATCTAAATTTAGTTGAAAAGTGAAAGGTGATAAAAGCTACACGAAGGGACAAACGCTGTCATTACCTCCGCCAAGGAGGTTATGTTTTTCTGTCTGTCTGTGTACAAGATAACTCAAAAAGTTATGGATGGATTTTGATGAAATTTTCAGGAGTTGTCAGAAATGTGAAAAGGAAGAACTGGTTTCATTTTGGGTGTGATCCGGAAGAAATCCTGGATTCTGGATCACTTTCAAATTTTCGATAACATTGCAGTCAATGGGGCCGAAAATTTAGTTTCTCAATATCTCCGTTAATTAATACCCAAAACTCATGAAATTTGACCCAGGGACTGACAATGGGAACCTCTATCAAATTTCAAAGGCTGATCTAGATCTGATCCAGAACGTGAATTTTATCGGAATCTGTAAATCGCTATATGGGGGGATTGTTGCACTTGGCGGAGGTCTGCGCTCTCTGAGTGCTTTTCTAGTTTTTAAGATGTTACAGTTGGAGCCAGAAGTTTACATACACTGTGCAAAAAACACACTTTTCTTTTTTTTCTCACTGTATGAAGTAGGGTCGGGCGATTTTATCGATTCTGTGATATATATCGATATTTTATTTCCCCAGGGAGTATCGATATTTCAGCCACGGGTATCGATATTCTAAGATCCCTTCAAAACCACCGTGTCCCACACTGTTGCTCTTCCTTCAAAGTGCAGGAAGAGCCATTAAGTCCTCCAGCCGCTAACAGGTTATCCAGAAGCTTCTTTCTCTTCCAGCTACAGCTGAGCCAGTCAGGAGGATGGCGGCGAGTATAAACGCAGCGCCTGCGTGCTTAAAAGCAGATGTGTGGGAGCAGTTCGGGTTTAAAAAGAAAAAGGAAAGAGAAGATTTAGACAAAAGTATGGGGGTTTGCAAGCTGTGTCACACAAACGTGAAGTACTCTGGAAATACCACCAACCTGTGAGCCCACCTGAAACGTCACCACCCGGACAAGCTAATGCTAACTGAGAGCTAGCCCAAGAAGTTGCAGCGCGATCCAAAACAAACCACGCTGGACAGTGCCGGTGGTTGTTGCCACCAGTTTCCATCGACTTCACCGAGGTCGCAGAAAATTACGGAGTCCATTGCTACTTTATTAGTCAGGATTTGAGACGTATTCAGTGGTGGAAAACGCCGGCTTTAGGCACCTGGTGAACGATGGAGCCCCGCTATCCTGTTGTCTTTTATTCATTTTGTCCAGCATTTGCAAGCTGCCTGTCAGCCATATAATGTGTAATTGATGCTTTCAGTTCACTTAATTCAAACAAAGTCATTGGAACACTCACAAGATGTCACCAAAATCACTTTGTCCTGTTAAAATCTTTCGGAAAATTGTGTAAATGTATTGTAAGATGAATATCGATATATATCGTATCATGAGCCAAATATATCGTATCGTATTGCGAGATTAGTGTATCGCTACAGCCCTAGTATGCAGTCAAATCAGACTAAACCTCTCCTGTTTCAGGTCAGTCAGGATTACCTAAATTATTTTATTTTGTTAAATGCCACAATAATGAAAGAGAGGATTTTTAAAGAGACTTTTATATTATTTTCTTCGAGGTCAAAAGTTTACATACACAAAAACTACTAAGTCTTTAAACAACGTAGGGAAGCCCAGATGATGAAGTCATGGCTTTGGAAGCTCCTGATAGGTTAACTGACAACATGTGAGTTAATGACGGCACACCTGGGGATGTAATTAAGGCCACATCTCAAACACTCTGCTTCATTGTTTAAAATCATGGAAAAGTCAAAAGAAACTGGCCAGGAAGCTAAAACTTGGGCACAAATGGGTCTTCAGATGGACAATGACCCTAAGCACACCAAAATGGTTCAAAAGTGTCTTGTGGACAACAAAATCAATGTCTTGGAGTGGTCATCAAAAAGCCCTGATCTGAATCCCATCGAACAATTTGTGGGCAGATCTGAAAAGGCCTGTGTGAGCAAGGAGACGACAAACCTGACTCAGTTCCTCCAGTTCTGTCAGGAGGACCAGAAGTCCAGCAGAGTCCTGTGTTGTGGTCAACCTGACCTTCCCCGGACTGCTGATCTGTGGACTCAAAGTGAGATTAATTTGAATTCAATAATAGTCATGACACTCTCAAGTTTCGCCTTTGCAAAGGGAGAAATCAGCTGACAGACCCCGCGGTCTGTCCTCCTGCTCGCCCAGCTGAATTCTGACTCTCTGCAGCTCACAGGCTGGTTTTATTGACACATGCAGGGCTTCAACATTTGGCTAGATACAATCACTTTTATGGTAGTTTCAAAGCAAACTCCCTCATTGTGCCAAAACAGTTCCTTCCTCTAATAACCTATCACCCTGACACAGCCCAGTTGTCTTTTTAGTGCCTGTCCTTTATGACTCAAGCTCAGCCCGTGACCTGCAGACCTTTTAACAACTTAATTTTACTCTTAATATATGTGTCCAAACTGGGGCGCCGAAAAGGGGGGGTAAAGGATTATAGGGGCCCATGATTGAGGGGGGCCCAGAGAAGCCCCTAATGATGATCAAAAATAGCATCAACAAATTTCGCCGCTGTGTTGGGGGGCCCGATAAAGATTCTTTTCATGGGGCCCAAAATCCCTAGCGGCGCCCCTGTGTCCAAATATACAAGCACAATTATAATTCCCACACCTGTCAGACATTTGTGGATGGTTACCCAAAATGTTTGACCCAAGTCATGCAAGTTAAAGGAAATGCTACTGATACAAAGGAAACTTTTGACCTAAAAGAAAAAAAATTAGGGCTGGGCAAGTTAACGCGTTATTATCACGTCAACGCATTAATTTATTAACGCCGACATTTATTTTATCGCGCATTAACACATGTTGCTCACATGCTTTTGTTTTGAAAAGTCTGTTTCTGGCTGCTGCGGAACCGGAAGACAATTGGCAGGTAAACATGCGGTAAAGCTAAAACAGACATGGAGAACGGTAAAAATCCGTGAACTTTACAGTTCAGGTAGCAACTCAGGTAGAAATATTAACAATTCTGTCTGAAAAGAAAATTCTGGACTGCAACAAAGCTTTGTCTTCATTCCTCCATGTTCCATCAGATCTGCTCCATGTGTTCACTGTCCTGCTGTTCTCTAGCTGGTTACTGCAGTGCGGCTCCATCTAGTGGCTCAGATGTGTAATGACAATTGAAAGTCTTGTCCTCGATTATAAAACAAATTCAGTCCTGTGGCCCGTTTTTTAATTTCATATTTTTGATCCAAGTCTAAAATTGAAATATATACATATTAAAAAAGATGAATTTTTCCTTTTTTTGTGTTAGATTAAAAATTGAAAAACGAAATAAAATGTCACTTTTTTAAATTTTTGATTGACAATTGAAAATGGAAAGAATGATTGATACATGGATTGGTAAAGTTACTGAACTTTAACATGGACATTTTCATTTTAAAGTTCTCCCAGACGGAGGATTCAACAGAAACAAGGTTATTTGTAACAACTGACAAGTTGAACTCCCCGTTAAAAGTTTCTGCTGTTACCTCAGAAATTAATGTTTTAATGTTCTGATTGTGCTGAGACACAATCATTTTGTTTGTAGACTTTTTTAAATTTTTATTAAAACAGGATGACATTAATGCCCTGGCAGTGGCAATAAGCTTTATTTTATTTTACAATTTTTAAGATGAAATTTACATTAAATATGTGTTACGGACAAGTGCTGATGTTAAAAGTGTTAAGTTATGACACTTTAGTTCATGTGGCAGCACAACATTTTAATAAAAGTGACCTTTACACTACTTCTGAATACATTATTTGATTTTGCGTATACAATGCGATTAATCGTGATTAATCAGGGAAATAATGCGATTAATCGCGACTAAAATTTTTAATCATTGCTCAGCCCTAAAAAAAAAAAAATACAATTCTCTAAGAAATTCTCTCTCTCATTATTGTGGCATTTAACAAAATAAAATAATTTAGGTATTCCTGACTGACCTCAAACAGGAGAGGTTTGGTCTGATTTGACTTCAGACACTGAGACAAAAAAAAATGAAAAGTGTGTTTTCTGTACAGTGTCTGTAAACGTCTGGTTTCAACTGTAACATCTTAAAAATGACAGCTTTTATCCCTTTGTGCAGCTTTTATCACTTTTCACTTTTCAACCAAATCAAAACGTGGTTTATTCGCCTGACAAAGTTGTCTTTTCAGCGTAACTTTGCTGGGTGGGAAACGCTTTGACATGACTTTGTTCCCTTTCCAGCGTGATAACAGATCAACTCATCCTGGTTCACATCTGCAGATGTTTCAGGGTCTCGTATCAATCAAAGCAGCTCTAAATCACTCCTCCAAACTCATTTCAAACTACAAACAGCTGTTCAAACTACTGACTGGTCTGCTGACATACTTTTACCTCCAGCACCGTAAGTAAGAATCCATAATTGTGTCATTTTTAAGAACATTATATTAATCTTTTACTGCGACACAGATGAGCTCATTCTGCTTTTTATGGCAGATTAATGCAGAAAACCGGTAAACACAAAAGGACTCATGTTTTCCTGCCACTGCTCACCTGCTTTACTGGTTGTAATGAAAGTAAGTAAACCAAACGTATCAGTTCACTTCTGGGCTCTTCATTGATCCCTAGAAAGAGGGAGATTTTGGATCTGACTGTCAGAGGCTCTGAGCAGGAAACCCAGATGATGTCAGCTGCAGAGCTGAATCACTGCCACCTCTCAGCTTCCCTGTATTTATTTATTTTTATTTAGCCTTTGTTTATACAGGTAAAAACACATTGAGATCGAGATCTCATTTTCAAGTTTGACCTGTTCAATAATAAACAATGACATACATATAAAACAATCAATATAGTTATAAAAAATAAATACATAAAATAATAAGTATGTTAACAAATACAGTTAAAAGTGGGAGAGATTCAGTATGAACACACCATAGAAGCTCTCTCTAAGTCTCCTAACAGAACTTTAAAGCTAGCGAGGGAAATCAAACTGGACAGTTTCAGACGCTGCTGAAGCTTGTTCCAGGTTGGGGGGGCTGAGTAAGAAAAAGCCTTTTAGCCACACTCAGTACGGACTGAAGGGATGGAAAAAGTGATGAAGTCCTGGGACCGTAGACTGTCAGTGGACTGATTCTGAGATAGATAAGATGTTAATTAAGAGGGCAGCAGACTTAGGATGGATTTGTAAATGAATAAGTATCAGTGTATGGATCTACGCATTGACAGAGATGACCAGCTGACCAAGGCGTACAGAGCACAAAGATGAGTCATGTGTTTACAACCAGTTATAAATCTCAGTGCACCGTGATAAACAGCGTCGAGCAGATGGAGATGATTTGCAGGTGCATTCATATACAGGACATCACCATAGTCCAAGAGAGGCAAAAAGGTGGCAGAAACCAGCTGTTTCCTAACTTTTAAAGAAAAACAATGTTTGTTCCTGTAAAAAAAAACCCATAGTTTTAGTTTTAATTTCTTAACCAAATTGTTAATATGACATTTAAAAGACAGGCCATCATCTAATATAATATCTAAGTATTTGTTGGAAGATACAAGCTCGATAGGTGAACCCTGAACAGAGGTAATACAGGGAAGAACGGCTGGAACCTTGTTATTTGAGAAGAGCATTGCTTTGGTTTTGTCTGCATTTAGCACCTGTCTGAGGTGGAACAGGTGGGACTGAAACATGTCAACAGCAGACGTTCAAAAGCAAGAACAACTGTGCTCGCACAACAATATAAAATAGTATCGTCTGCATAAAGGTGAACAGAAGCACTAATATTTCGACCGACATCATTTATGTAAATGGTGAAAAGAGTTGGCCCTAGAAATGAACCTTGTGGCACATCTTTAGAGACATTAAGACAGTTAGAGGACACGTTGTTGAACTGCACATATTGTTTTCGATCAAACCAACCAACAGCTTTGGCTGATAGACCTGTATGTGCCAGGCGTTGGCATGATCAACAGTAACCTCCAGGACCGATGAACGTGGATGAACCGTTAGCAAGAGGTGACGCTGCTCACTGGAAGAACCAGTCAGTCGTTTCGTTAAAACATTACACAAGGACAACTGGCACACACGCCCTGGTTTTTCACATTAACTTTTGCATCACACCATAAATGATGCAATCTGATTACAACACACGGCCATTGTGTTCACATAAAGTGCACTTTATTTGTTGCAAAAAAAAAAAAAAAAAAAGCCCAGTTATTACATTCAATCAGTCATTAGCAACAC